>CM056049.1:610182773-610782773 GCA_029574335.1 Rana kukunoris | reverse complement strand
GCCTTCCGGAAAGGATTTCGGCTTCTGTTGTAACCATTTCAAACAGCAGTGTGCTGTTACCGGAGGTGAAGAATATGATAAGGTTGCGTTGTGTGTATTCGCTTGTATCAGATAGGCTTAAACAATGCAGAAAGTATCCTGTTCCAAATGCAATAGGAAGTTATTAAAGTCTGTCCAGGAAACATGGAGCACGCCATTGTGTTCTTAGGCAATTGTTTGTTTAGACTACACTGCCCATCAGTTACTGAAAGGCTGACAATATTAAACTTCCTGTACCGCTGATGTGACATTCATTCTAAAGAAAGTAACCTTGATAAGAGTTGAACTAAATGTCAGATTTTCACAGCAGTACATTTCTAAAAGCCACTTTGTACTGTTACACAAAATGTTTAATGAGACGCTCCATTCAAAAAATAAGCTGCCTAAAGTGCGTATAATAGCTGCTGCCTGCCATTTACATATTCCTCTTCTGTGCCTTTGTCATTAATTCCAATAGTACATAGGGTGCAGGAATGGCTACCTGCCAAAGGATTTGTGTTTCTGTCTATGCAGTCCTGAGATTTAAAGTGTTACTAAACCCACAACCGCGCTATATCAAGATACCTCTCAACTCAACTCAACCGTAAAATCAGTGTGTATATGCAGTAGAGCATGCTTGTTATACTCACTGTGGAACCTAAGGGGTTAATCTTCCGCATTGTGTAAAAAGGCTGTTTGATCCTGTCTTCTCTAATCCTCCTCTTCTTTTACTGTCCCCTGATAATTTTCTGATAACACAGACTATAGCGTCAGGCTGCACATGCTCAGTTTGGTGTGTATTGCTAGAGAGTTTTTTTATTTCTTGGGAGTGTTCATGTGATTAGCACTGTCCAGACAGAGAACAGGGGTCCTGCAGCCTCATAGGACAACCAGACACTCCTCCTACAAGCTCCAAAGCATATATAAAGGTTTTTTATTTTGTTTTGTTTTTAAACAAACATGTCCTACTTACCCCCTCTGTGCAGTTGGTTTTGCACAGAGTGACCCCGATCCTCCTCTTCTGGGGTCCTTCAGTGGCTCTCAAGGCTCCTCCTTGTCTTGAGTGCCCCATTGGAGAGTCGCTCTCCCTCGTGCTGGCATGCTCCCGTGTACTGCTGCTGCGTCTATTACTGTACTGCAGCACTACACTGCAGCAGGAATCGGCCCGCCCCCCAGCACCCGCGTCATTGGATTTGGATTTGATTGACAACAGCAGGAGCCAATGGCTGCGCTGCTATCAATCTATCCAATTAGGACCCAAGACTGGAGCTGCTGGGCTCGTCCCTGTCGCTGGAAAGACCGAGTTCAGGTAAGTAAAAAGGGGTGCTCTGGGGTGGAGATGTATCACAGGGGTTTTTTTTTCACCATAATGCATAAGATGCATTGAGGTGAAAAACCCTGAGGGTTTACAACCCCTTTAACCAGTGCTTGGCTAGACACTGATAGAAGTCCCAAGACTGCTATACCTGTATACTGCTGATGAGAAAAGGTATTTATCAATTTATATTTACTAAAATAATTGCATTTCCATGTTCTCTGTACTGTGGGAGACCAGATATAGTGAATGCATGACAACGGAAAATATTTTTTTTTCTCTGGTACCCATTTACATCAATGCAGTACTTCCCTTTGACCTGCATTTGACCAGCTTCAAGCTGCTTTTGAATTCCCATAGACGAGTATGGCATGCTTCAGCAACTAATTCCTGGAAGTGGAGTCTGGGGGAAAAGAAACTGAAGGTGCTGCCTCTTATCTGCAGAAGAATGATGATCTCATCTCAAGCTAGGAAAAGTCACAAAGCTGAACCTCCAGGATGCCCTTGTAATGATAAAAGTTGTATTTTTTTTAAAAAAACTGATAATATTGCTGCATATTGTAACATGTTAGGAATGTATTCATGGAGATTTGCAAAGTTGCTGAAAGATCAATCTAAAATGTTACTTAATTTGCTGCATGCTCTATCCAGAGCTGTGTATCTAAAGAACGAAAATTGATAGTGTTGCAACTTACCAGTGCTTAGATGTGGTGGTTGCATGTTTTTTTTTTTTTTTATCATACTTTTTTTGCTTTTCTATTAAAAAAAAAAAATTGGGGGTTTTTAGTACATTACAAGGCAAAGCAACAGTCTAACGTTAGACCAGGTATAAGGTATCACGTAGTAATATCAAGGTCCAGGTAACATATGTGGTAAAATCTTCTAAATACAATGATAGAACAGTAGAAAGAGAACAATCAAAATAGAGACATCAGTTACATACCTGTATAATGTTCTAGCACAGGCAATCACCAACAGGGACAATTGGTAATCCATAGTAATGCCTCGTACACACGTACGGGTTTCCCGGCAAATGAGGGGAAAGCCGTCAACCTGCCCAGCAGCTTTTTCCCCCTACACACAGCCAGTTTTCCTGTCAGGAAAACTTTGGCCAGGAGACCAGACCGTGTGTATGCTCCACCACAGTGTTTCCCATAGGAAAACTGCCGCCAGGAATCGCGGCAGGAAAAAAAAGACCATTTCCCTGTCGGGAACATACACACGGACAGTTTTCCCGGCCAAAATCTGTCATGGCAGTCTTCCAGATGGGAAAACTGGTCGTGTGTACAGTATAAAACAGTAGTATATCATTGGGTATTATTATACCAACATATCCAGGGTATCGACTGTTTAAGGAACCTAGAAACTTTATTGTTTCTAACAGCTAGTAAGCATTTATGTACAAAATTTGTAGAATCTCTAAGGATTTTGAAGGGTTAGGCACTTGTGAGAGATAATTACATGAAAATTATGGGGTATATTGTTTATCCACAGGTCTAGTAAGGCAAAAGCTGGGTTCGATTTTAGAATCAAACCACTTACTTCCGAAATGAGTTGGAAATGTTTCCTCCAAAACCTGGAGAGATTTCTGCAAAACCAAAGAATGTGTAGTAGTGTCCCAACAGATCCACAATTCCTACAGCAAAGTGGGGATTGAAGGGCGACAAACTTGACGAATTGGTAGGGAACACTTTTTTTCCTAACTTGGTAATTTTTCCTATTCTATGACAACTGTACTGAGCAGCATTGTCACCCTAAGTCAGTCCATACTATATATGGCTTAATTCCCCTATCAACACAGTCACTGTTGATGGAGAATCCCTCCCGCAGTGATATTGTCTTCTGCCTGTGGGGGTGGGGGTGGTTGGGAGCCTTCCCAGCTAGGAAATCACTATAGCAACTATAGCTGCCAGCAGTAATCGCATGTAAAGAAAAAAACTGACAAGCTGGTTGTACCCAAGTTGATCCATGGATCGACTTGGGTACAATTTGCCTGCCCATACAATGATATAAATTTGGCCAGTCCCTGCTGAACCAGCCAATTTCAATTCATGTTTCGCCAGCTTAAAGCGTTTGTTACCCTACAAAAAAAAAAAATTACCCTGTCCTTTTAAAGCAGTGGTTCTCAATTGCTGTCCTTAGGACCAGGTTTGCAAGATAACTGAAATACATCACAGGTGATTAGGGATGAGCTTCGTGTTCGAGTCGAATGTATGTTAGACTCGAACATCGTATGTTCGATCGTTCGTCGAAATACGAACAAAACGGGTCGTTCGCGCCAAATTAGAGTGACGCGCCACGGCCCATAATTCACTGCGGCATCGCTGGCTGATAATTGGCCAAGCATGCACTATTACCCGCATGCTTGGCCAATCACAGCGCACAGAAAACGGAGAGCCATAATTGGCCAAAGCCAGGGTGACTTAGCCCAATTATGGCTCAGGGGGTTTAGTACACACCCCACACTATAAAAGGCCGCCTGCAGGTCGGCCTTGTGCAGTGTGTTGGGACGGTGGTTAGAGAGAACAGAGAGAGACAGAGAGAGTGTCATTTTTTGCAGGTAGATAGAGCAGGCAGGCAGGCAGGCTAGTCAGTTAATGTTACAGTGTGTAGAGGATATATATACATCCCAGGTGTTGTACATATATTTATACACTGTATAAAATCCGCAGTTTAGGTCGATATGTATTCTTCTACTAATTTTAGCAATAAAAATCGCAAAAGGCTTATATTGATTGGTTTGCGCAAAAGTTATAGAGACCAAAAAATAGGTTATAGATTTATGGCATTTTTATTATTATTATTTTTTTACTAGTAATGGCGGTGATCTGCGACATTATGGATCTGACACTTTTGAAACTTTTTTGAGACCATTCATAATTATACAGCGATCAGTGCTATAAAAATGCACTGATTACTGTGTAAATGTCACTGGCAGGGAAGGGGTTAACACCAGGGGGTTATCAAGGGGTTAACTGTGTTCCCTAGTGTGTGTTCTAACTGTGGAGGGAGGGAACTGACTGTAGCAGATGACAGATCATAGTTCCCAGCTAGTAGGAACTCACAATCTTCCCGTCTTCTCCTCACAGAACTGGGATGTGTGTGTTTACACACACACGTCCCTGTTCTGCCTCGCCCACGGTGCAGCTGGCTATCCCGCTTAACCTTCCTGGCGGTTTTCCAGAGTGTGGCTCGGGGTTAAATTTCAGTACCATTTGCGGTAACCCCGAGCCACACTCAGGATTGCATTGCAGGATCTTGGTGCAGGTTACTTACCTTGTCCCCAGGATCTTGCCATGTCTCCCCCCCCCCGCTGTATCCTCGGGCTGTGTCCTCCCCCTGATGCCTCTGTGTGCCAGCCTCTAATCTGAGTGAGCGTCGCGAAACATGGGGGTGGAGCCTGGCGGCAAATTCAAAAATGACAAAATTCATAATACATACAGGACACTGTAATCTTACAGATTACATTACTGTATGAAATGATTTTGTATCCCATTTGTTCCTAGTGTTTTCTCCAGTGCCCTGCATGCAGTTTTATATTATAAATAGTGTTGCTCACGAATATTCTCATTGCGAATATTCGTTACGAATATTGCATATTCGAGTATTCGCGAATAAATCGAATACCGCGGTGAATATTCGCTATTGCAAATATTCGTATTTTTTCAAATTTATTTTTAAAACAGATCACATCCTAGTGATCTCCATCGACGTCTAAAAGCATTGCTGGTATGATTAGAGACCCTGGGCCGAGTAGCTGAGGCGATCCTTTTATGTTGCCGAATATTTGCAATGCGAATATTCGTTTTACGAATATTCGCGAATACTTTCTCTGCCCTTCTGTGTTTTGTGTATAAAAAAAAAAAAAATTAGCTTTAGTTTAGTCATATAAGTTTGTGTAAGTAGAGTTAGTGTTTAGTGCATATTAGTTTAGTAATCCAGAAAATGATCTCTGTTTTCGCGTGTTGACGAGAATTTCGCAATCAATTTCGCATATAAAATATCACGAATATTCGATATTAACGAATATTTCGCGAATATTCTTCTATATATTCGTGAAATATCGCGAAATCGCGAAATCGAATATGGCGTATTCCGCTCATCACTAATTATAAATACTTTTCTTTCTGCCTGGAAACTTGAGATTGTCCATAGCAACCAAAAAGTGCCCCTTTATGTCAAAAGTGATTTCAGACCAGCTAGCGATAGTGAAAAGTGGGAAAATTCATTTTATTATAATTATTAAGAAGTATTTTTTATAATAATTTATAGTTATTATGTTATAATTTATGATTTTGTGTTTCAAACTTTATCATACCCGGCATGTCTACTAGACTCTGGTTTGGACAGATTTAAGTGAGTTATTTCTAAGAATTGCAGGTCTACAATATAAAACTCCAAATGTCCAAGCAAAAAAATTGTACCACTTTCAGTATCAAAAATCTGACACAATCATACCGACAGGGAGGTTAAAGGAGCTGATGTACAGTTATGACGGCTGGCGGGATCATGCCGACCTGCCGCAGTATAATGACGACGGCTGGTCGGCAAGGGGTTTAATTGAGATGAAGTAAAAAAAGTAGGGCTGTTACTGATTAAAATGTTCGTGTTCGATTAATCAAATTTTTTTTAATCGATTAATGAACTAATTTTAATTAATTATAACGCACATACAGATCCAACTACTTTTAGCTGATCTCCTTGCAGGTTGATTCCCAGTGCAGCAACCAACAACTGGGAAAATGGATAGCAGGATACAAAAAACACACAAAGGCAGCGCTCGATGGGAATAGCATTAAAACATTTAGTCTTCAAATAGGTAACCAAATAAATATTGCACTGGAGATAAAATCAATGGAGCTACATAAACTGTAAAATGTTGCGAGTAATACTAAGCGGTAGCAAAAGCAGTCATAAAAACATGTAGCCAAGTATGATGATGAAGAAAAGAGGGAAGGACGGCCGCACTCCAAGGATTTTCAAACGAAAAAAGTTGTCTTTATTGTAAATCCAAAAACATGTACAGTCACAGCAATCACGGAAAACAGGACAGCCAACGCGTTTCGCACTCGATCAGTGCTTAGTCATGCCATGACTAAGCACTGATCGAGTGCGAAACGCGTCGGCTGTCCTGTTTTCCGTGATTGCTGTGACTGTACATGTTTTTGGATTTACAATAAAGACAACTTTTTTCGTTTGAAAATCCTTGGAGTGCGGCCGTCCTTCCCTCTTTTCTTCATCATCATTGCTATTTGCATCGCCAGCACCTTGGTAATCTAATTATCCTTGATCGTCTACAGGTCTCACCTGGAGCAGTGATTTCTTTTCTTTAGCCAAGTATGATACTGGTATAAAAATGTGTACAACGATACCACTGCTGAATCCAGATGAAGAGGGGTTAACATCAGTCCGTCGGCATGTAGATGTGCCGTGAAGGGAACTATCACAACTCCCAGTTGATGGCTGTAGAATCCCAGGTTGATAGAGGGAAGTGATAGAGGGAAATGTAACAGCCCTTGTGTGTGGCAGATAGTAAGGTCCCGCCGGCATGCAGATATGAAGACACAGCAAAGGAGCCCTTCAGATGGACACGGCAAGCCCCGCCGGTGTACGCGACAACACCGCATCTCCGACGAAACTCCCTGAAGGACGGTGGAGAGATGAGTACCGATTAAAAGAATTTTGATCAATCAAAAAAATTCAAGATCAATCGAGGAATTGATAGTTAATTTCCACAGCCCTAAAAAAAAAAAAAAAAAAAGAGGGGAGAAGGCGCACTAGAATACATCACAAATTGTGGTGTGGACCGGCCTACAGAGAACACAGGAAGTTATCCGCTCACAAAATTTCTGTCTGGATGAATAGCATTTTTTTTTTTGCAATTATCAAGCAAACATAATAAAACGCTTTCAATTGTATATTTAACAACCGAAATGGGAGCAAATAAGAAGCATCTATTGTTAGAGTTTACATATAATTTATGCCAGAGGCAGCAAGGCAACTAGCATTTCAGGAGATCAACAATGGCATCCTACATGTATCTGTCAGTACAGGTTAACCCTCAGTAGATCACGCTCACACCCTGTATTACATCATGTTGGCTGAAAGCATAGTTCATGCTGCAGCAAAACAATAAAAGCAGAAGTAAAAATTACAGATTGAGTTTCTCCAGCGCGTTTCTCAGACCTTCTCAACTGTGGTATGTTGAGGAGCAATAAACACATACTGTATATACTCGAGTATAAGCCGACCCAAATATAAGCTGAGGCACCTAATTTTACCACAAACAACTGTGAAAACGTATTGACTCGAGTATAAGCCTAGGGTGTCTATCTGCATGCCTCACTTTGCCTCACTGTGCCCATGTGCATGCCTCACTGTGTCCATGCCTCACTGTGCCCATGCCTCACTGTATCCATGACTAGACTGATGTTTAACATGGGAGTCTATGGAAGGGGTGCCCAGGTTTGAAAAATTGGTGCTCCCCAGCCGTAGGTCCTCCAGACAACAAACTTTGCACACTTGTAGAGGAGAAATGAGGCTACATGTGTGCCAAGTTCCAGGTCCAGGGAAACTATGACCAGCTGGTTCCAGGTCCCCAAAGTCACGGAGAAATGACCGCCTAACATGGGAGTCTATGGAAGGGGTGCCCGGATTTGAAAAATCGGTGCTCCCTGCTCGTAGGTCCCCTGGACAAAAAACTTTGCACACTTGTAGAGGAAGAGTGGGGCTATCTGTGTGCCAGGTTGGGGTTCATGAACCCTACGGCCGACCGGTACCGTGTCCCCAAAATCCCGGAGATCGGGCGCAAAAAGGTGACTCAAGTATAAGTCGAGGGGGGCATTTTTAGCACAAAAAAATGTGCTGAAAAACTTGGCTTATACTCAAGTATATACGCTATACAAAACAAGCATATGTACCCGACAAATATATAGGAATACCTTTTACAAAAGCGGTGGTAGATGTTGTAAAAATTCATAATACACTTATATTTCCACCAATTGTGACTTTAGAATCACAAGCTGGAGCCTCACGGGAAAGTAACGTATGGAATGATAAATCAGTGTTGTTAGCAGAACTTGCAGGAAATTTCCAGAGCAATAAATTAAAGTCCACCCCCTTTAAATCACAGCGGTTGCTTTATGTAAAGCATATTTATGCTGTTGCTTAACTGATCTTCTGCTGAGATATTCTATATGCCTGTTTAATATGTAGCCAGAGACATAGACAATCCCATGGGTTGCGTTCAATAAGAGTTTAGGAATTGCAAATGAAAAAAAAAGAGTCGTGGCATGGAATGAAAGAAAGATTGTAATATTGCCAGAAATGCAGACAGTGTTTAACGTATTAAGTAATCTGTTATTTTGCGCGTTGTGAAAATATACACGGTATTCATATTGCCTAATTACAAAGAACCAGTTGTCTGAGCAGATTGTAATTGTTCTAGCCTCCTTGCCTTTCATATAAGGATTAGCACAAATTGCTCCTGAGCTCACGTATGTGATTTGAATCTTGTCTGCTAAATGTCATATATAAAGAAGTATGGAGAATTATATACTGCTATTTAACGAAAGCTGAACTTTTCTTTGCTTGGCCTTTACAAATAACGCAAGATCAGCATTTAAGTTTATGCTACCCACAGCATGCATTTTTATAGATTGAACAACAATTTGCAGTATTTCGGTCAGAATTTCTTAATCAGGTTTCTGTGGAGCCCTAAGGGTCTTCCGGGGGTTGTTAAGGGGTTCCTTGATGACTGTGACTGACTGTCCACCCATTTATGGGTGCCTGCAAAGTTCTGGAGCCAAAGCCACTTGGCAGAGCCAGCTGCACGATACCAATTTTCTTTTTGATTGTCTGTAATGCCGGCCATAGGCGGTTTGAATCTCGGGTGGTTCAACAGGAATCGGCTGAGATTAGAACCATGTATGGGCAGGCTGACTGCACCCAAGTTCATTTAATCAACTTGGGTACAACCAGCCTGCTGCCTTTTTTATCAAATAACATTTTATTAATGGCCATATTTGCAGTACAGAATATAGAGGTACAAAATTTCAGATGTGAAAACTGTGGTAAGCATCATTTCTTTCTGACAGTTATTCATGAAAATAGAAACTGTGTTCAAAGTCAATAGTTATTCTTTATCTAGCATTATTATTTTGTCATATATGTATCTCTTAACCACTTAAGGACCGCCGCATGTACATTTACGTCGGCAGAATGGCACCGACAGGCACATCAACGTATATATACGTTGGTGCCTTGGAGGGGATCGGGGGTCCGATCGGACCCCCCCCCCCGTACATGCGGCGGTCCGCGCGGCTGCAGGAGCGATCCGACAAGTGGGGGCGGCTATCCGTTTTCATCCGCCCCCTCCGGATCGCTCCCAGCCAATGCGCGCGCCCGCCCGCCCTGTCACTTCCTCCTCCTGTGTAAACACAGGAAGCGACGTGATCTCTCCCTCGGCGTTTGTTTCAAGCACCGCTGAGGAGAGATCACAACACACCAAGTAAGTCCTGCACCAAACAGCACACTTACACACACACAAACACATTTAACCCCCGCGATCGCCCCCCCCCCCCCTCCCCCCCTGTCACAGTGTCACTGAATGCAGTAATCATACATGTATGATTACTGTATTTAGTGTCAGTGTGACAGACAGTGTGACAGTCAGTCAGTGTTAGTGTCAGGGTAGCCCCCCCCCACCCCCCCCCAATAAAGTTTTAACCCCTTGATCACTGCCCTAGTTAACCCTTTCACTCCCTATTGCCAGCGTCACTAAGCGATCATTTTTCTGATCGCTGTATTAGTGTCGCTGTTGCCGCTAGGTAGCTAATTTTTTTTTAATGCGATTTTTTTTTTACTAAAGACATGTGGCTAAATACATTTTGGCCTAAATGTTTGACTAAAATTTAGTTTATTGTTTTTTTATTATAACAAAAATTAAAAAATATTGATTTTTTTTCAAAAATGTCGCTCTATTTTTGTATATAGCGCAAAAAAAAAAAAATCGCAGAGGCGATCAAATACCACCAAAAGAAAGCTCTATTTGTGGGAAAAAAAGGACGCAAATTTTGTTTGGGAGCCACGTCGCACGACCGCGCAATTGTCTGTTAAAGCGACGCAGTGCTGAATCGCAAAAACCCCTTGGGTCATTTGCCAGCGTATTGGTCCGGGTCTTAAGTGGTTAATTGTCTAATAAATCGTAACAAGTTTTATGTTGTTGAAAGAGTCACAAGAATACTCTGTAGGAGGGGAAGGATAGAGAAGGAAATTAGGGGGGGGAGTCATCGCTATATCTTTATTACCTGCACATGGAGGCAGAGGCGTAACTAGAGACTTCAGGGCCCCGGTGCAAGAAATCATGAAGGGCCCCCCCCCCGAAAAGACTGATTTTGATACTTACATTTTTTACACTGTACAACAAAGTAAAACAATTCTGTTTCTGATTTCACATGAAGGGGGGTGGCTGCAGTGGCAGTGCCATCCTCTCCCACCACCACCTGTGCCTCTCACTATCTCAGCCGCACCACTGATCTCATCACTATCCCCCCACCACCTCTGTTGTAGAAGTAATAGGGGGATAGGGATGAGATCAGTGGTGCGGCTGTAGGGGATGGGATCAGTAAGAGGCACAGGTGGTGGCGGGAGAGGATGGCATCACCACTGCCACCCCCCTCAAGTACCACCGGCACCACCCCCCTCATGTATCACCACTACCACTCCGCTCTAGTATCACCGCTACCACCCCCCCTCAAGTACCAGCAGTGGTACTTGAGGGGGGTGGCTGCAGCGGCAGTGTTGGTGCCATCCTCTCCCACCACCACCTGTGCCTATTACTTATCCCATCCTCCCTCCACTGATCTCAGCCCTATCCCCTATCACCTCTGTTGTAGAAGTAATGGGGGGATAGGGATGAGATCAGTGGTGGGGGGGATGGGATCAGTAAGAGGCACAGGTAGTGGAGGTTGGCATCGATTGCTCAGCTCTGAAAAAATGTCACTTACTGTCAATCAATCGAATCCCTGGGAATCCCGTTCGATCAGTTATGGCCACCATCACTGTGCCTTCTAATCTCCCGCCAGGATGCCTTCTTGTCTCATAGGTAGACGGCATAGGTACTCCACGCAGAGAGGAAAGTTCCTCCCCCGCCTTCTCTCATTGGTGTCAGCCCCCAGTCTCAGCGCTGCCTCTGCCCAGGCCCAGATTTATTCCCTTTGCTGCCCCAAGGCCAGGTCCTTCAATGCCATCCCCCCCCACACACACACCATCACATAGGGCACTCCTCAGAGAGCCCCCCTTACATCAGGGTCCCCATAGAGCCTCCACCTCTTACATTAGTGTCCCCAGAGAGTCTCCCCTCCTACATTAGTGTCCCAAGAAAGTCCCTACTTACATCAGGGTCCCCAGAGAGCCTCCCTTACATTAGTGTGCCCAGAAGCCCCCCCTTACATTAGTGTCCCCAGAAGCCCCCCTCTTACATTAGTGTCCCCAGAAGCCCCCCTCTTACATTAGTGTCCCCAGAAGCCCCCCCTCTCTTACATTAGTGTCCCCAGAAGCACCCCCCCCTTACATTAGTGTGCCCAGAAGCCCCCCTTTCAATTAGTGTCCCCAGAAGCCCCCCTTTCAATTAGTGTCCCCAGAAGCCCTCCTCTCTTACATTCGTGTCCCAGAGGCCCCCTTCCTTACATTAGTGTCCCCAGAAGCCCCCCTCTCTTACATTCGTGTCCCCAGAGGCCCCCTTCCTTACATTAGTGTCCCCAGAGGCCCCCCCTCTTACATCAGGGTCCCCAAACAGCTGACTCCCCCTTGCAAAAGTTCCCCTGTACCTGGCTGGTGGAGGTGGCGATCTGCAGCTCTATGGTGTCCACAGGCAGGGGGATCTCACTGGGGCTTGTAGTTCTCCGATTCAGGTATACAGCAGAGGGGGAGGGGTCTCTGACCCGGGCATCAACAACAGTGTGCAAGCAGAGAGAAAGTGAAACTGATACCTGCTCGGGTCAGAGGCCCCTCCCCTCTCTGTATACACTGACAGTCTGCACTCGAGACTCGAGTACTACAAGCCCCAGGGAGACCTGCCCACACAGGCACCATAGAGCTGCCGATCTTCCATCTCCTACCACATCTCCCCACTGCACTCTAAACGGCCAGCCAGAGGGGGAGATGCCAGGTCTTAGGGGGGTTGCTGCGATGCCGTCCCTGCATCCACTGCCAGTGCCTTGTCGGCACCCGATCCAGCGGCAGAACGGCTCCTCTCCTCAAACTGACAGGCGGCGGGCGGGCCCCCCCGACTTGGCTAAACCACAGGGCCCAGTCGCAACTGCGACTGCGGCACCTATGAAAATTCCGCCACTGCATGGAGGGTCCTCCCGAAGGTGCCATAGCTCCCAGACCTTGTTATGAGCCTCCAATCTGTCCTGAATCCTAGCTGTCATTTCTCCATCAATTCTACATCCTTGATTCTGGAGAAAATGGCTTTAGGAGCCGGGGGGGGGGGGGGGCACGGCGCTTCCAATTGAGGGCTGTGAGACAGAGAGCTGCTGTGAGAATATGGCGTACAAGCTTTTTGTAGGGATTTGGGAGCCTCAGCGGTGACAGGACTAGTATAAAAAAAATTAGGGTTGCCAAATCGATTTCCCTTATAATAATATATGTCTGAATTTCTCACTTCCTGTTTCTCCTCGGTAAGCTTGCCCCCATCATCTGGCTGGGGGTTAGTCAGCCAGAACAGGAAGGAGGAACAGTAAGTGTGAAATTCAGACAAAGAAAACAAAGAAAAAAAAACATTTAGACGGGAAATTGAACCAACAATGCACTAGCGTAAAGAAGTCTATTTAGAAAATAAAAAAACAAACCTTTACAACCCCTTTAAGGCTTGATGAAGACTAACATTTTCAGCTGGCTGCCTTTAATGACATTTAGGCCTCATTTCCACTGGCGTTTTTACAGCCACTTTTCTGAGCGTTTTTTGCAGCTTAAAAACGCCTGTCCATGTTAGTCTATGGCCTCATGCCCACCATGACGTTTTTGAGCTGTAGATGGCTAAGCTGCAAAAAAACGCGGGACCAGTGCGTTCTGAAGCTCCAGCAATAGAGCTGTAAAAACGCCAGACATTAAAAAACGCTCAAAAACGCGCACAAACGCTCAAAAACGCGGCCGCAGCGTTTTTAAAGCTCCAGCTCCAAAAAAAAAATTTTTTTTTTTTTATTCTAAAATAAACATGGACAGGCGTTTTTAAGCTGTAAAAAACGTGGCTGTAAAAACGCCAGTGGAAATGAAGCCTTAGGCCCATACACACGATCCGAATATCGGACGAAAACGATCGTCCGATGATGGATCGTACGATTTTCGGATCGTGTGTACACTACTTTCGACAGCCGATCACGACCGTTCATCCGATTAAATTCGATCGGACAAGCGCGAAAATTTTTCTCGTCCGATCGTCCGATTTTCGTTTAGTCAGTACAGCCGTCATCCGACAATACAATACAAATACATTACAACACGTGACATCACTTCCGATCGTTTTTTTCTATCGTACGATAATTTTCGTGAGTTTAAAAACCTATTTTATTTTACTCGCGATTATTAAGCGAAAAAAGTCGTACGATCCGTCGGCTGATATTCGGATCGTGTGTATGGGCCATTAGACTTTGATATGAACAGTCGTTATGCAGTACATGAAGGGACTGTACAGAATTTTCAGGAATGCTAAATTGTTTTGATCATAGAGCATTTGTCTCCTTCTAGCATGTAGGCAGGTGCAGTCTGCTTTCTCCACTGCAGGTGGCGCTATCTGCAGTGGCACTGCAGTTGGCGAGAAAGTCAGGAGAAATATGACTCCTCTATGGTTTTCTGGGTCACTGGGGAAGTGATCCAATTGGACGCTGCGGCCCCATGTCACTCTGGTGACCATCTTGGGTCAGGCACAGCATTTTCAAGGCCCTAGCTCCCAGGTTTGGCATGCATTTGGCGAGTTGGTTGAGTAGGGAATAGTATCCCTCCTGACAAGGAGGAAGAGTGTAGGCTTGCATCTCTTCTGGACACTAACCCAATTGGGCATGAAATGGCCAGGTAACATTCTGCCCCCTTTCAACAGACACTATCAGTTCGACTGGAATCTGCTGCTTCACGTTGTTGAAAACTGTGGTATCCTGGCTGGGTACCCTTCCCAATGGGTTTGCTATCAACTGCTATCAATCGCCTTGAGGCCATTCAGTTCGCATTTGTAGCGCTATACAAGTTATTCACTCACTCAACTGTTGCCGCATTACTTCAATACATGCTTAACATTGCCCCTGACTGTGTTAAGTACTGCCGTCACACACGTAACACCCTTCCTGCTAGCGGAGCTTTTCCTACCATGAAGTAATAGAGCAGTGATGGCGCACCTTGGCAGCCCAGATGTTTTGGAACTACATTTCCCATGATGCTTATGCACTCTGCAGTGTATTTGAGCATCATGGGAAATGTAGTTCCAAAACATCTGGGGTGCCAAGGTTCGCCATCACTGTAATAGAGTAATGCCTGACAGCAGGAAAACAGCTGAAATTTGTCTTGCATACACACGGTCACTCAAATCTTGGCTGAAATTTCGAACTTCAAGAACGCTGTGACATACAACACGTACGACGAGCCAAGATCAATGAAGTTCAATAGGTAGTTAGACACTTCTTCTTGATTCTGAGCATGCGCATTTTTTTGCGAGTCGTAATTGCATACCGGGGGCGGACTGACAACTCATGGGGCCCTCGGGCAATAGAAGATTATGGGGCCCCTGGGCTTACAGATGGCCACCATGCCAGGAGGCAGTGCAGAGGTGGTGCAGCTAAAATCTTGGGATTTTCACATCAAAAGCATGTCGGTTTCAGACATATCAGGGACAGATGTAAAAAAAACACAGATTTTTACATACTGTCCCTGGTTTTACTGAGCCTGGCAACCCTGATGGGGCCCCCTAGGGGCATGGGGCCCTCGGGCAGTGCCCGAGTGCCTCAATGGTCAGTCCGCCCATGTTGCATACAGACAAACGCGATTTGCGATAGGAATTTTTCCTGTCATGACAATTGAGATCCTGCTCTCATTCTTTTCTTGGCAGGAAAACTGACAGAAAAAGTGTGATGGAGCATACTATGCCAGTATGCTCCATCACACTTTTTCTGTCAGTATGCCACACACGGTCGATTTTCCTGACAAAAACCTCACCTGTCAGGAAAACTGATCGTGTGTACGAGGCATAAGATTTTTTATCAGGTGCCATGCCTAATGATATCCTAGCTACTTGTTCCTTTTATGAACCCTAAACAACAGAGGGATGAGTTTTTGGGATGGTCTCTAGCGCCATATTAGCTAGATGAGTCAATGGTGCCAGCAGAGGTTGGCAGCTGGTCAGAATTGTCTCAGACAGCACAGTAAATAGAAACAGCCCTGCATAACATTGCACATAATCTAAACAGTTAGCCTTCCACTAATCCATTGTCCAATTACATAGAAAATATACAGATCCACATTTAATGTAGCTGGGAACTGAGTTTTATACTTCAGCAAAATTCTGTCTTTAGAGCTTTTTTTTAGTCTTCATTGAAGCATGGGTGTCATAGGGCTGTTGCAGGTGTATGAAATGGCTTACTTCAGCACACTCTTAAGCTGGGGGCCCCCTGTAAGAGAAGTATTCAGATCCTGCTTAGGTGTATTGAACCAGCTATCCTAATATTTTGTATGCGCCCCAGGCATCGATGGGCACTCAACGGCTATTAAACCCAGTGTTCAGTTTTGAGGCCAGTGTCTTAGAGAGGATTGGTGCATCAGTACGTAAAGTCATGGCCCTGCAGCTATAATATAAAAGGTCAGCTAACAGTGAAATTCACTGCTTCTCTGCGGTTTTATTTGCAAATATAAAACCGCTTTGGAAGAGCAAAACAAAAAGGTTGGTAGAACAAAACTGTATGATATGTAAAGGAGACAGATCTTAAGACCGCTGGTGAGATTTGCTCACATTTCACATATTGAGTGTAGTAATCTTTAGAAGAGGTGTTTGATGAAGCCATAAAATGCCCATCTACCTTATCTTTATGAGCTTGTAAGCTAAACAAGTTTCCATCGTTTTCCATAGCTGGTGATTTCTCTTGTTACATTCACATTATTTATTTTCTCCTATTATGGACAGTAGTTGGAAAACGTCGTCCTGCTCACTACTTTTATAGGCTAATATTGCTGTCTATAAATGAGTAAAATCAATGTACAAAACCATTAGCAGTTTCCTGAAAGATGTGTTCATTTTCTCACTGCTCTTTAACAATCAGTAAAACGACACTAAAATAGAAACGCATAACCTTTTTATATCAAAGTCAGATAACACATTTTTTTCATCTGCAAGTAGAACATTTTAGGGCCATGACAAAACATTACTAATCTAAACCAATGGCAAAATATTTTGTTAATGTGAATTCTATTCATGAATAAAGATGCTCATAGACACTAGAGCAGGGGTCTCTAAACTGCGGCCTGAGGGCCAGATGTGGCCCTTTGCTAGCCGTTATCCAGCCCTCTGGCACTAATCCTCTCACTGATATGAGGTACTATTCCTTCCACCGACACCAACAAGTAGGGACTATTTCTTCCACTGATACCAATGATGGGATACTATTCCTCCTAATAGGGGCACTAGTCCTTCTCCTACTGACCACCAGTGTTGCTCATCGTCCTTTAAAAAAGAAATTAGTTACAGTTACAAATTACTTGTCCGAAAAAGTAATTGAGTTAGTGACTCAGTTACTACATTGGCAAAGTAATTAGATACTCAGCAAAGTAATTGACTTTTTTTTGCCGGCGTATGACGACCCCCTAATTTTCCAGCTAAAATTTTGGTTTTGGGATATACTTACTGTATAAGACGACCCCTCACTGTGCCATCTGTAACATGCCTCAATGACAGTGAGGCATGTTACAAGCACAGTGAGTGAGGCATGTTACAGGCACAGTGAGGCATGTTACAGGCACAGTGAGGCATGTTACAGGCACAGTGAGGCATGTTACAGGCACAGTGAGGCATGTTACAGGCACAGTGAGGCATGTTACAGGCACAGTGAGGCATGTTTCAGGCAAAGTGAGGCATGTTACAGGCACAGTGGGGCATGTTACAAGCACAGCGGGGCATGTTACAGGCACAGTGAGGCATGTTACAGGCACAGTGAGGCATGTTACAGGCACAGTGAGGCATGTTACAGGCACAGTGGGGCATGTTACAAGCACAGCGGGGCATGTTACAAGCACAGCGGGGCATGTTACAGGCACAGTGAGGCATGTTGCAGGCACAGTGAGTGAGTCTGAAAGACAATAAACTGGCCCTTTGTTTGAAAAGTTTGAAGACCCCTGCACTAGAGTAATGGTTCTCAACCTCTGTAGTGTCATGGCCCCTTGGAGTCCCTTCCACTCATACAGTATTAAAACCCCTTATGGCACATTTCAGGATGTACCTCTCTTTGTTCTCCTTTCTTTCCCTTTTATCTATCTCTATCCTAGATTCTTGTTTTTTTCCCCCATCCATCTCTCAAGCCTTCTTTCTTGTTCTCTTATTCTTTCCCTTTTTCTTTGTTCATCCTCCTCTTTTTCTCTCCCTTCCATGTATTCTCTTTTGATTCCTTCACGAACTTCTTGGTAGGGGGGTCAGTGGCAGTGCTTGGAGTTATGATCAGCCAACCTAGGTGCTCTTGATCAAGGTCATCTGCTGATCTGAGAACTGTAGTTTGGACTTTTAATGGCAACTCTAATCACATTTAGTGTTACTCACTGTGTCTCCGGCTTTACTGTGTCTCTGGCTTCACTGTGTCTCCAGCTCTAATGTGTCTTCAGGTCTGTGGTGTCTCTTAATAGTGACACCTATGCCAAATCAGGAGATAGGGTCTCCTCCAGCCCCTCCCACTTCCCATTCCTCACCAGTCAGCTGACCTCTAGTCTCTGCCCCCCACCCATGCCGTGAACTGAATGGGTGGCTGTGAAGAGGCAGTTGCGGGCTCCAGGAACAGCCCAGCTAGGCAGCCACAGGCTCCAGGGACAGCCCTAATAGGCAGCTGCAAAAAGGCTGGGAGAGTGGTGTGGGCTTCAGGAACAGCCCAGAATTCGTGACCCCTGGCAATAGATGGCCCGACCGTCCCAGCAGACAGATTCGATCATGTGTATGGGCGAGCAGACGGATTTGGCCAGCCGACAGATTTTAAAGCATACTTTAAAATCTGTCAGCTGGGAATCCGTCCGCCCGATATGTCTGCTGGTTAGTACGCTAACCAGCAGACATATCTTCTCGCACATGCGTCGAATGGATTCGACTCAATCGCGCGGAAGTAATTTACTTCCTGGTGCGGTGACGTGGCCGCGTCAACGTCACCGCCACGTCACCGCACTGTCTGCTGGCGGGGATTTTGGTTTGATCGTGTGTACAGCGATCAAACCAAAACGGCCAGCAGACAGATTTGTTCAAATCGGTCGCTCCGACCGGTTTGAACAAATCTATTTGCTCGTGTGTACGGGGCCTTATAGGTTTGTTATCCCTAGTGATCGCATATCTGAGCGCTATTTTTTCAATAGCTAACAGTTGGCCCCTCAGACCGAGGACTGCCATCCCATGTACACAGTATTTGTACTTTTGGGATGTCTGTAGATAGTGGTATAGTATAGTGAAGCTGTAATGGTACCATGTTTCCCTGAAAATAAGCCCCGGGTCTTATATTAATTTTGGCAACAAAAGACCCAGTAGGTCTTATTTTCAGGGTAGGGCTTGTTATGTGCTGATTTCTTCCCAATCTTCCTCTCTGCCTGTCTGGAATCCCGAGTGGCTAGTGGAACCGAGTAAAAGTGCCTGCAAAACTCAAGAATGCTCTGGATTACAGTATCAGATAATGAAAACGATACCTTTCTGCAATCCATGTGTAACAAACACCTTCACATAGTGCCGCACTCGTGTCCCGCTGGAGCACTGCAAATAGAGGGGGGTCCAATATCCCCCGCTGACAGCTGGCAGAAGAGAGGAGAAGAGCAGCGGGACATCAGTTGAGCGCCGCTATGCGCTTCCATGGCCCATCGGAGCTCTTGTTCCCGCTCCGAGCACACAGGGGGGGGCCAAAATCCCCCACTGACAGCTGGCTGAAGAGGAGGAGAGCAGCGGGACATCAGCTAAGCACCGCTATGCACTTCCATGGCCCGCCAGAGCTCTTGTTCCCGTTCCGAGCACTAAGGGGGGGCCAAAATCCCCCCGCTGACAGCTGGCAAAAGAGAGGAGAAGAGCAGCGGGACATCAGCTGAGCGCCGTTATGCGCTTTCATGGCCCGCCGGAGCTCTGGTTCCCTCTCCGAGCACAGAGGGGGGCCAAAATCCCCCACTGACAGCTGGCTGAAGAGAGGAGAAGAGCAGCGGGACATCAGCTGAGTGCCACTATGCGCTTCCATGGCCCCCTAAAGCTCTTGTTACCAATCCGAGCACTGAGGGGGGTCAAAACCCCCCTGATGACAGCTGGCTGAAGAGGAGGAGAGCAGCGGGAGGCCAGCTGAGCGGCGCTATACTGAATGCATCAAGCACACACAGCCCACATCACTTACCACGCTAGGTCTTATTGTCGGGGTAGGGCTTATATTGCAGCCCTCCCCGAAAATCACAATAGGGCTTATTTTCAGGGTGGGTCTTATTTTTGGGGAAACACGGTAGTATACCTCAAGACCATACTTTAACTTAATTAAAAGCTGCTAATGCTGTTCAAGAATCAAATGTACATAGCCTGAAAATGAGTCCATCTTGTATTTATAATTTCTTTTAAATAGAAATAGTATAACCTTTTGTAATATCACTTTGTGCTGTGAAGATGCAGTAGACTCAAGCCGACACACGATCGGTTTGGACCGATAAAAACAAACTTCATTCCGTTTTCATTGTTTTCATCATCACGTCGTTGTGTTTTACGTCACCGCATTCTGACACGATCGGTTCATGAACCGATGGTGTGTAGGCACATCAGTCCATCAGTCAGCTTCATCGGTGAACTTCGGACCGTTCTCAATGGATGGACCGATCGTGTGTACAAGGCTTCAGAGCTAAGGTGGCATGGTAACAATGGAACCATGCATACCATAACTCTTGCCCACTGGCATGAATAGGCCCTTAATGTTTTACTTAGCTGGCCATAGACAGAGCATATTTATTTCCTGCAACCAACATAGTTTGAATCTCCTGCTGAACTGGCTGAGATTCAAACCATCTATAGCCGACTTTAGGAAGAGGAAGCAAATAACTACATTGTCCCCTAATTGCACAATGCAAATTGCTACATTAGTTTATGCTTCCAATCAGATTGGATTTCTGTGTCCCAGGTACTTCCACAAATTGCTGGGAATGCAGACAAGAGGGTTCGGCCTATCATATATGGTGGACATGCCCAAAGGTCAGAAGATTCTTGAATATATGATTTAATATACTCTTTAACCAAGACTAATCTCAGGAAGTTTACTTTTCAGGCACTACTGAATCAACCCAAAAAAGGAAGTCCAAGTCACTTCAAAAGGCTAATTCAATTTATCTTCATAACTGCGAGAATTACAATAGCCAGATCCTGGAAGTCTCATTCTATCCCATTCAAATTGGTTGAGGCCAAAATATCATGGATAATAATAAACAAAAAACTTTTTGCTATCTTGAAAGCTAAAGTTAAAATGTTTGAAAAGACTTGGATTCCTTGGTTAGGTTATATGTCTGGAGGAAAGAGACAAACTTGATATTTTACACTCACGGGACTGAAGAGACTGTCTATTTGTTGTTCTTTTTTTTTATTATTATTCTCTTATTCCTATTCCTTGATTTAGAATTTGGTATTATATTGGTATTTTTGTGTTTGTTGTTGTTGTTGTTGTGGTGGTCTATTTCTCTGGTCCATTTCTCTGAAATAAAAATTTCCAGCTAAATTTGGTAAACCTCCTAAATTTGAAGAGTTTAGCTGAAAAAAGACCTCTGCTTTACAACATTATGCTTTGATTAAATGTTATTTAAATATGAAGAGTAAATATACAACTACGGATGTTTATTGTTAGGTATATTCTAGTGAGTTTCTCCTTCTGTAATCCAAAAAAAATAATAATTAAAACAGGAAGAGGAACTTCACCTCTTCCTTGTTTTGTTTTTACCTCCACCTGTATTGTTGGCTTATCTTTCAAATTCCTAGTCAACCGCCAAGCAAAATTGAATGTTGTCTTATTGCAATCTACTGTTAGGCCTCGTACACACGAGCAAATAGATTTGTTCAAATCCGTCGGACAGACAGATTTGAACAAATCTGTCTGCTGGGATGTATTGGTTTGATCGTGTACACACAATCAAACCAAAATCCCCGCCGGCAGACAGCGCGCTGACGTGTCGGTGACGTGGCGGTGACGTGGCGGTGACGTTGACGCCGCCACGTCACCGCACCCGGAAGTAAAACACTTCCGCGCATGCGTCGAATCCATTCGACGCATGTGCGAGAAGATATGTCTGCTGGTTAGCGTACTAACCAGCAGACATGTCGGGCGGACGGGTTTGCAGCCGACAGATTTCAAAGCATGCTTTGAAATCTGTCGGGTGGCCAAATCCGTCGGTTTGCCCGTACACACGATCGAATCTGTCTGCTGAAACGGCCCGTCAGACGGGTTTCAGAAGACAGATTTGATCGTGTGTACGCGGCCTTAAAGTGATACTAAAGTACATTTTTTTTTTCATTTAAAAATAACAAACATGTTATACTTGTACCACTGCAGTGGTTTTGCACAGAGCAGCCCAGATCCTCCTCTTCTCGGGTCCCTCGGCGGCGATCCTGCCAAGCTGCTGCTCAGTGTGTCCATTCGGACATGGAGCTTTGGTTCAGCCCCGTCCCCTCTATCTTTGATTGACAGCAGCAAGAAGCCAATGATGCCCTGCTGCGATCTCAGCCAATGAGGAGGGAGAGTCCTGGGCAGCCGAAACTCTCGTGCAACTCTCGTCCACATTGAAGGTTTTTTATCTTAATGCACAAAATGCATTAGGATAGAAACAACCTGCTGACTTTAGAACCACTTTAAGGTGACACAGGTCATATGTGGGGGATATGATAATATGACAGGGAGGCTGCAGGGGCCTCCTGGAGCTAGGGGTGGGGTTGTGATTGTGACCTCTGCAACCCCTTGTGCTACGCCCATGGTTGCCTGGGTCAGGATGAAATCTGAAAACCAGGGACACTCACACCTCTGCACACCATATGTATATATTAAAGCTCATGCTGTGTTGAGGTGGCATAAGTGTGTCTCCCTTTATTTTTCAAAGCACTTGATTGATTTATTTTCAAAGGAGTTGGTGTTTTCCCTGCTGTTATAGGCCGCAGTCAATTTGAGTTCTCATCAAGGGAAGGCTTGAAGCATCTTCTCTCTATGGGAGAAAACACCCTCAGTACTGCTAAATAAGAGGAACAGAAAGTTATCATTTATTTTTCCAGTGTCTCCAACTGAGAAACTACAATTTCGGCTCCTAAAATGTCCTTGCTACATGATGGCTAAAACAGGTTGTTTTTTTAGTTTATTATTATCATTTCAGTATTGTTTTCTAAAGCTCTCACCCAACTTGTGTTAAAAGATGTGACAAGGTAGCATTAAAGGAGGACTCTGTGTATGGACTAGAATAAAGTGGTAGATTAAATACATCATTCTGTATCAGTAGCTTTTGTTGGTTCTGAAAGAGTTAAAGCTGAACTCCTGGCAAATTCCTTTTTTGTACAATTGCACTGTATAAATGTTGTTCTGTAATTGGAGGAGGCGAGTTTGTGACGTTCATCCACACCTCCTCCAAACACAGAATGCCTTGGGTCCTAATAATACAATACAAGACATTTTCTGAATGGAAATCCAGTCGGAGCTGTAACTCTCAACACCGAAAATTTGAACATTACTGAATAAAACAAAGCGTATTACTGAACCCAGCAGCAGCCACACATAGGCAGCACTTCATTAGTGGTCATTTATTTTACAGTGCAATTGTCCAAAAAATGTATTGCCCAAAGTCTAGGTAGATGTATACAAAACATATTGTTGCTAGACGTGCACTACCAAAAAATTTGTTTAGTTTAGTTTTAGTTTAGTTTTTTTTTTTTTTCATTTATCGGATCAATCGTTATGATTGGCATTCGTTACTTTAGCCAAATTTGAAAGAAAATTGCAATAAAAATGTAAATCTAATATATCCCGAATTAGGCACATATATCTGTAGTGTTTACTTCTCTCTCTAAAACCCTGAGTCCTGTGTCTTTCTGCTGTTTTGTTCCTCTTATTATTATAATAACTTCTGGCAAGTTCTCTGACCACCGAAATAAAACCAGCCTGCAATTTGTGTTTTAAATAGCAGAGAGCTGGTCTATTCACAGCACAGCTCTGCACAGTCCTTCCTTTCTCAGCTAATTATTATTATATTGGACTTCTTGTGGTTTTTATATATGGACTTGTATGTCTGCTTCTAAGATGTCTGAACCCGTTTACACCTCTTATTTTTGAAGGAAGAATTACCATCCAGATAGTTTGACCAGATTCTTCAGCTTAGTATATGGTCCTGCTCCAAACCCATTAAGGTGCTGAAAAAATAGGTAGCTGCAATGCTAGTTATCAAGGTTATATTTTAAAGTTATACATTTACTTTAAAACAAATTGCCTTTTAAATATCTTGTGTCCTATTATGCTATTACTGTAAATTATTTAGAAGCATTTTTTTCCATAAATTATGCTTATGAAGATTTGTTTTACTACATTTAAAAATGCCTTAAAATACCACATTTGCATTTCCAGTAGCATTTTTTGTAAATGAATGCATTTAAACAATTTCCTGCCTATATGGCATGGGGGTGTGTACCTTTCCTCCAATCAGCTGGCACACAATAATAGGATTCAAAAGGATATAGAAAGCCTAAAGAGGAGGCCCCGTGATTTTTTTTTAAATTAAAACCAACAGCTACAAATACTGCAGCTGCTGACTTTTAATAAATGGACACTTACCTGTCCAGTGCGCCCGCGATGTCGGCAGCAGAAGATGAGAAATCGCTAGTCTCTCTGCTGCCCCCGCCGCCATCCTCGGTGAGGTAATCAGGAAGTGAATCCTTGTTCCCAGTGGTCCCCGCTGTCTCCTGGGACCAGTGTGTTTCCCAGAAGGCCACCCTATTTTTTGCTAGAAATTTACTTAGAACCCCCAAACATTATATATATATATATATATTTAGAAGAGAATCTAGAGAATAAAATGGCGATTGTTGCAATATTTTATGTCACACGGTATTTGTGCGGCGGTGTTTTAAACGCAACTTTTTGGAAAAAATTTACTTTCATGAATTTAAAAAAAATGAAAAAGTAAAGTCAGCCCAATTTTTTTGCATAATGTGAAAGATGATGTTACGCCGAGTAAATAGATACCAAGCATGTCACGCTTTATAAGTGCCTGCACTCGTGGAATGGCGACAAACTACGGTACCTAAAAATCCCAATAGGTGACGCTTTAAACTTTTTTTTACGGTTACCAGGCTAGAGTTACAGAGGAGGTCTAGTGCTAGAATTATTGCTCTCGCTCTAACGATCGCGGCGATACCTCACATGTGTGATTTGAACACTGATGTAAACATCCCTTGTGACAGTAATAGGTGGTGACAGGTACTCTTTATGGAGGGATCGGGGGTCTAAAAGACCCCCAATCCCTCCTTTCAGATCGTCGAAAACTGAACCCTATGTTAGCCTATGTGCCCATGCACACCTGGGCATTTTTTAGTGTTAATGATCTTTGGAATTTATTGGCTTTTTTTCTGAACCCCCGAAATTTGCGTTCAAAATGCATTTAAAAAAAAAAAAAAGAAAAGCTACACTGAAAATCTGATTAAAGCTATTGCATAAACGGGAAAAAAACTTTGAAAGGCTCCCTGCAAAGCTACTGGCGTTTTTTTATAGCTTTTATCAGCTTCAGTGTGCATGGAGCCTCAGGCTGTGGCAAAACAAAACACCTGGAAGCTGATTGGTTTCTATGCAGAGCTACACCAAATTTTGCATTCTCGAGTTTAAATTGGTTGTAAAGATAAATGTTTTTTCACCTTAATGCATCCTATGCATTAACCACTTAAGGACCACCTACTGCACATATACGTCGGCAGAATGGCACGGCTGGGCACATCAACGTATATATACGTTGATTTTAGTACCCAGCCGTGGGTCACGGGCGTGCGCCCGCGGCGCTCCCGTGACCCGGTCCGAAGCTCCAGGACCGGGGCCGCGGGATTCGCGGACCCGATCGCCGCTGCAGTGCGGCGATCCGTCTCTGGAGCTGAAGAACGGGGAGAGCCGTGTGTAAACACGGCTTCCCCGTGCTTCTCTGAGGCCGCAGCATCGATCGCGTCAACCCTGTAATAGGGGGACGCGATCGATGATGTCACACCTACAGCCACACCCCCCTACAGTTGTAAACACACACACAGGGAACATTAAAAGTCACAGCGCCCCCTGTGGTTAACTCCCAAACTGCAACTTTTACCAAAAATATGTAGAAGAATACGAATCGGCCTAAACTGAGGAAAAAAAATGTTTTTTTATATATTTTTGGGGGATATTTATTATAGCAAAAGTAAAAAATATAGCATTTTTTTTTAAATTGTCGCTCTATTTTTGTTTATAGCGCAAAAAATAAAAAACGCAGAGGTGATCAAATACCACCAAAAGAAAGCTCTATTTGTGGGGATAAAAAGGACGCCAATTTTGTTTGGGAGCCATGTCGCACGACCGCGCAATTGTCAGTTAAAACGACGCAGTGACGAATCGCAAAAAGGGGCGAGGTCCTTTACCTGCATTTTGGTCCGGGTCTTAAGTGGTTAAGGTGAAAAAACATCCGACATCACTGTATCACTTACCTCACCCCTTGAAATTCCCGCACTCGTCCCTGTCATCCTCTTCAGTTCCCAGCCTGGCCGTTGATTGGCTAGGTTGGACGGATTGATAGCAGCGCAGCCATTGGCGAGGGACCCCAGAAGATGTTAGATCGGGGCCACTGTGTGTAAAATGAGCCGCACAGTGGAGGTAAGTATAACATGTTTGATATTTTTTTTTATTTCTTTTTTTAACTTTAGTGTTCCTTTAAGAAGGGCAATTGAAATTAGATTATAATATCAAATAACCGTTTTACATCTCCCTATATATCTATATTCAACATCAAATCGTGCTTTTTTGGTGAATTAATATGGTGTACGTGGAGTCAAAGATGATTGACACTCTCTTTCCTTTTGTTCAGATGGCATATGGATACAAGGCTCTTTTTTAACTTGAAAGATATTAACAATTACAATAGATATATTTAAAACTGATTTAAAATAAAACTAACCAAGTTTCTTAGTGAATGAAATCAATCAGAATACTATATCCAGCCCCCATCGTGTTTGGCAATAGAAGTGCAAGAAGAGAAGGGAATGTCATTTACCGCTGTGTATACGCCTACATACTCTATAGTCATGTGGGATGTACAGATAGGAAAAAGGATTAAATAAAGCGCTAAGAAGGGAACTGAAATTGAGCATGCTCTGTAGAGGAAACCATCTGGGCTAGTATATTTTCAAACAAACCCCCCTACATTTATCTACTAATCTTGGCGATCCATTCCCATCCCTGAATTTCCAGGTTGTAGAGGAGATGGGTTGGGAGTGATAGGCTCCTACAATTGTCTGTCATTAGCTATGAGGTTGGAGCAGGGGCATGACTTGCCATGTGTTTGAATAGATGTAGACATGTGCAAACGGGAAGGCGAGAACAATTTGGGGACCAGTCAAACAAGGATGAAAGAATCACCCAAAATAATTAAACTGAGGCGCACCTCCTTTATTATTGCCATTTTAGAGCTGCACGATTCTGGATAAAACGAGAATCACAATTTTTTGGCTTAGAATAAGATCATGATTCTTGGCGTAACATCTTCTTTCACATTATACATAAAACTGGGCAAACTTTGCTGTTGCATGTTTGTTTAATTAACTGAAGTGTATTTTTTCCCAAATAAATTGCGTTTGAAAGACTGCTGTGCAAATACAGCGTGACAAAAAATTTGCAACGACCACCATTTTCATTCTCTAGGGTCTCTGCTAATATATATATATTTATATATATATATATATATATATATATATATATATATATATATATATATATATATATATATATATATATATACACACACACACACTGTATATATAATGTTTGCTAGTTCTAGGTAATTTTATAGCAAAAAATACCGGGCCAGATTCACAGAGCCCTTACTCTCAAAAGTAAGGGCTTTCAAATTACGCGCGTCGTTTCATTAGTCTGAAGCCTCAAACCATGAAACGACGGCTTTGCGCTTCAATCCGACTGGCTTACGTGTTCGTACGCCTTCGGATCTACGCTGCAATAATTTTGCGGCCGCTGGGTGGAGTTCCCGTCGTTTTCCGCGTCGGGGTATGCAAATTAGCTTTTTCCGACGATCCACGAAGTTACGAGCGTCATTCGCAATCTCTTACGACATCTGTAGTCATCTTTTTGCCGCGTAAAGTTATTCCAGCTTTTACCTGGTCTAATATTAGACAGCCCATGTTAAATATGGCCGTCGTTCCCGCGTCGAATTTCAACGTTTGTTTTTATTTTTCACGTAAGTCGTCCGGGAATAGGAATGTACGTAAACGACGCTACTCAAACAACAAATGACGTATCGACGTTATTTCGCGCAATGCACGGCGGGAAATTTCTGAACGGAGCATGCGCAGTTCGATCGCCGCGGGGACGCGCCTAATTTAAATGCTTCACGCCCCCTAATCGTGTATTTCGATTCCGCCGCGAGAAATACACTACGCCGCAGTACGTTACGGGCCAAAATCTACATGAATTTGTCGTAGAGCCAGGTAAAATACGGCGGCGTAGCGTATCTCTGATACTCTGTGCCAATGTAATTGTATGTGAAACTGGCCCACTGATTTTAACTTGTAAGCAACAAGTCAGAAAAATGTTTAGTCTTTAAGTGGTTAAACTGAGCTCATTTGCAGACCAAAGTTCATCCCTTTTATCTGAAAGAACCAAATGATTCAATATTTCTCTATGGGCCAGATTCAGGTAGAGTTAGGCTGGAGTATCAGTGATACTCCAGCCTAACTGTCACTTTAAGCCGGCGTTTCTGTTTTCTGTAACCAGAAAACAAGAAACGCTGGGTTGGAGTTCCGATGTGATCGGCGTAATTGAATTTCGCCATCGCATCGCAACTTTAATTTAAAAATGGCGCCGGGGGCGTTACCGCTGATTTACGCAGAAAAAATATGTTAATCAGCGGGAATCGGCAATTCACGATCGTATTCGGGCGCGACGCAGTGACTTTCCGACGTTTCCGTAAGCGATACGCGGCGTAAAGATAAAGCAGCCCCCTAGTGGAGTATCCTATGTTAAGTATAGCCGTCGTCATCGCGTCGAAAAAAAAAATCACGTCGCTTGCGTAAAACGTCCATGAATGGGGATTTGACGTCATTGACGTTCACTGACAGAATTTGGAGCATGCGCACTGGGATGCATTGACAGTCGACGCATGCGCAGTACGTTCGCCGCGGGATCGCGCTTAGTTTAAATAATACACGCCAGGTACCCGCCCAATTTGAATTCCGCCGGCTCATTTATGATACGCTGCCGCAACTTTAGGAGCAAGTGCTTCATGAATAACAGCACTTGCTCCTAAAATTTCGCCAGAATAACGTAAATGAGAAACGTTACTCCAGAGCAAAGATGCTCCCATCTACCTGAATCTGGCCCTATATCTCTCAGCGCGGAGCAATGTTGTGATAAACTTTACCGGCTTCTTTTATTTATTTTTTTGACAGCTGATTGAGCAGAAAACGGCTCTGCGCTGTTACATGAATAGTGGAAATGTCGGATTAAGATTATAAGGGGGGTTGAATTGCGATCGTAATTTTGTTTACGATTAATCGTGCAGCTCTATTATGCATGTCTTATGGGACTTATGAAGATGATTTTTTGAATGCACAAAAAGTATTTATTTTTATTGTTGGATTCATATTTATTTTTTTGTGTATGCATAGATTTTTTAAACACAGCCTATTTATAATAATCTCTTGGATTTATGGTTCACAAATTTTGACCTTAAAGCGGAGCTCCAGCCGCAAATTTTTTTTTTTTAAAGTCAGTAGCTACTAACAGTGTAGCTGCTGACTTTAAATAAGGACACTTACCTTGTCCTACTTGCCCGCGCTGATGGGCCCCCCCGATGCCGGTCCCACGATCGCTCCGGGTCCCGCGCCGCCATCCACACTATGGGAAACAGGCAGTGAAGCCGTACGGCTTCACTGCCATTTCCTACTGCGCCTGCGTAAGTCTCACGCTGGCTTGTGAATGGGCGGCTGCTCTCTGAGAACACACACAGTTCCCAGAAAGCAGCGCGCCCCATTCACAAGGAGAAGGAAAAGAAGAAAAGGCACCGCGGAGTGGAAGAGGCAGGTAACGGACTTCCGCATAGCAACAGGTATTTCGGGTGAGTATTTTTTTTTTTTTCAGGTATTTTTTTTTTTTTTTTTTAAACAACATGGGAAAATGTTGTTTTCCTGGGTGGAGCTCCGCTTTAAGGCCTCTTACACACGACCGAGAATCTCGTCATAAAAGAAACGTCATTTTCCTCGACGAGTATCTTGACAGGCTTGTCGAGAATCTTGTCAAGCTTCCTTTGCATACACACTGTCAAGACAAAATCTCGTCGTTCTCAAACGCCGGTGACTTACAACACATATGACGGCACTATAAAGGGGAAGTTCCATTCCACTGGCACAACCCTTGGGGCTGCTTTTGCTTATCCCGTGTTACTGCGTGTTAGTAAAGGTTTGGTGAGAGACGATTTGCGCTTTTCAGTCTGTTACAGCGTGACGAATGTGCTATCTCCATTACAAACGCTACTTTTACAGAAGTTGCGCTCCCGTCTCATACTTTATTCTGAGCATGCACGGTTTTCTAAGCATACACACGAATGTGTTTCTCGTCGTAAACCAGCCCGACGAGAAACAGGACAAGGAAATTGAGACTCCCGAAAGGAAAAAGAGAGCATGTTCTCTTTTTTTCTCGTCGGGATCCACGACAGTTTTCTCCACTAAAAACTTAGGCGCCGTACACACGGCCGAGGTTCTCGCTGAAAATCAGCGAGAACCTCGCTGGAATGCACATTCCAGCGAGGACCTCGGCCGTGTGTACGGTCTCGGCGAGCTTCCCGTCGGGAAGCCCGTCGAGCCGAAATAGAGAGCACGCTCTCTATTTCCTCGACGGCCCGCCTGGAAGAATGGCTGGTTGCCATTCCCGACGGGCGGGTCGCCGAATTCGACGGCCGGGAGAGAACCTCGACGGGCGGAACGATGTGTTCTGCCCGTCGAGGTTCTCTGCCGTGTGTACACGGCCTAACACACGACCGTTTTTCTGCAAAAATGCTCTGCCAGCATTTTTCTTGATGGATTTTGCTGAGGAAAACGGTTGTGTGTACAAGGCCTAATGCATTGTGGTTTCTTGATCTTTTTATATATATATATATATATATATATATATATATATATATATATATATATATATATATATATATATATATTTTATACATATTTGTACTTTTAACGTATGCACTTTGTAGCATGTCTATATCTATTTGAAAAGAAATAGAGAAAAGAGGGCACACTTGTGCATTATCCTCCTTATGAAAATAATTCATTAAAATCTTCTCACAAGCATATATCTATTTAAGCCTGTGTATTATTAGACTCACTGTCTACTGAATGAGATTATTTATTATTGGGTAGCACTACATCATTGCTCAGTTCACATCTCCGCAAATGGGGGGCAACAATCGCTGTAAAAATGCACAAATAGAATCGCAGGGGTCCGAGAGCTGTGGTGGGAACCTCTACGTCTCCCGTGTCCATTCTCTAACCCCCCCATTCTGGACCCGCTCCCTCCCCCCCCTTATCGATTGCAACCGCTCTGCCCCTTCCCCCCCCCCCCCCATATTGTACCTTCCTCGGTTTATACATTGCAATTGTATCGCAGACCCTTTAGAATTCCCTCTACACCCATTCTATATTGCTCCCCCCAGCCGCGCCTTGATTCCCTTACATCTCCCTATTGATAATATATCCCCGTTCTCTCGCATTAGACACCACCTAGACATTGTTCTTCATATCTCTGCCGCTCAAGGATGCTCACGTGCCCTCATGGTTGTTTCCTTTCGTTTTATTGTTTCCATGGCACGTCTTTTCTTACATGGGCAACCACCCTACAGGGCTATTTTCAGTTGTTGTACCTTACGATTTATTTTATTATTTTGTTCAATTGATTCATGTTACGTGGCGGCTGCAACCGCAAATATGCTTACCTTTAATTCGTTGTCAATGCATTTTGTCCACTGTACCGCTATCTTTTGACACAATAAAATATTGAAACAAAAAAAAAAAATCGCGGGACGCCTGTGGCCCAAAAGAAGCTCCTGTATTTCTTTTGGATGACAGGCGTCCCGCCATTCTGTTTGTGTGCTTTTCCCTCAACCAATCACAGGAAAATTGTATCGGGTGCTATTAAAATCAACAGGCAACGCACCGTATGCACGGGGATCCCACGATTTTCTGCTATTGCGAATCACAGGCAGAATCGTGGTGATTCCGCCCCTTAATTACGGAAGGCGGAGATTGTGAACGGAGCTTTAGGTTTATATACTGTTGGAATACTGCTTGCTTCACTTGATTTCAGGATTTTCTAGCCCCCTTTGATATGTAGCAGTGTCTGAGTTTGCAGAAAACAAAAATGATCTTCTTTCTATTATGTAGCAAAAAAGAAATCTGCTGCTGAATCTGCTGTGTGTCACTTTTCGGCGCTGACATCTGAAAAGGGGCTGTGCAGCCTTCCTGGAACATTGAAACGTAGAACAAATCTAGAAGACGAGATGGAATGTGCATATGACTTGCTAAACTCTGTACTATTTTGTAAACTGGTATCTATCACTATGGAAACACTGAGCAACACTCAACCATTGTACAATTTTTTAGGCTACTATGTGTTCTGCATACTTTCGAAATGTGTTTTTAATGCATTACTATAAATACAAGATTTCATTGTTGGAATTAAAGCAGTTTAAGAGTCACCCAGAGCAAACGTATTGATTTCTTGTCTGTTGCATCATGTCTCAGCAACCAAACAGAGAGACGATCTACAAGAGGTCAGTGTGTTAGTTAACTAATTAATTACATTCGTTTGTAAAATACCATCCTTCTTGAGTAAATCATTCCCTATAGTAATTATACAGTTATTCTTCAGAATGACAGCATAACAACTCAAAATGAGGCATTGAAACCTCACCCACCATCTGCTCAGAGTCTCTACCCTTAAGCTAAGGTCCTTGTATGTGGATGAAAAGAACGCCTGTAACCATGTAACATTTTTTAAAGGTTCTGATTACAGGTGGATTGTTCTCTATAGACAATGCACACAAGATTTGTAATGTAGCAAAGAGTTCAGAGCCATAAAAGAGAGTATACTTTACACTTAAGTGATGTAATATGTGCATATACATGTGTACATGCAAGGGTACAGTATATAAGCACAGGGCTGGACTGGGACAGAAATTTGGCCCTGGACTTCATCCAGACTGGCCCACTTTGACAGGTCTCTGCCATGGTGGCCGGACAACTCCCACCCCCCCGGCCACCCAAGCCCCCTCTCCCCCTTCACTAGCCACTAGCCATTCTACTTTTAAAAATGATTAAAAATAGATAAAAATCAATCATATAATCAACGGCTGGTACTGGTACTCTTAGGCCTCGTGCACACGAGGGGATAATTTTGTCCGCTGAAAACGGTCCGATGGACCGTTTCAGCAGACATCTCCGCTCGTGATGTATGGGCTAGCGGACAGATTTCTCCACCCGACAGATTTCAAAGGGCAGTGATGCTTTGTCTAAAATCCATCCGGTGGAATCTGTCAGCACCAACCCATGTCTGCTGGTTAGTACACTTACACAGCAATAATCATGTCGTCCCCCACCGCCGCCGCGCCGCCGCCGAATGGATTCGGCGCATGCGCGGAAGTGTTTAACTTCCTGGTGCGGTGACGTGGCGGTGACAGTGGCGGCGTCAACGTCACCGCCGCGTCAACGCCACGTCACCGCGCCGTCCGGCGGCGGGGAATATGATCCGATGGTGTGTACACGCCATCAGGATCAAACTCCCGATCGGACATATCCGATGGAAATGGTCCGCGGACCGTTTTCATCGGATATGTCCGATCGTGTGTACGAGGCCTTATAGGCAGAATTACCAGTGGGGAAGCTAGACATCATTTTAGTCGGGGCAAAAAAACGAATCAGTTCGGTGCCCCCCCTCATGAGGACATGAAAACAGCACTGCAGTAAGGGAGAAACTCCCAGGCCATAGCTATTGAGTCAGCTGTCTGTCCCCTCCCTCAAAAAAAAAATCCCCCTGCTTCTTTGTTCCCCCCAGGTGAGCGCTGCAGGGAGGGAGAGGAGGTGAGCACTGCAGGAAGGGAGAGACAGAGGAGCGGAGGGGACGACAGTCCACTGTCACTGAAGCTGGCCCACTGAGCCATCGGCCCACCGGGAAACTCCCTGTAGTCCCAATGGCCAGTCCATCCTTGTATGAGCATATATGAGTAAATTAAATCCAGTGCAGAGCAGATGTAGCCAACGGTGATGGCCAAATTGCATAGACTTGTAACCTTAGTTTAGAACTGCTGCCTAATTAAACTGCGCAATTGAGTTAGAAGAGAGTGTCTATGATGTAATCATCCTGTAATAAAGTCTTAAAAAATGCTTCTGTTTAGAAAAGTGTACCCATCCAAATTTCTTAGACTTATTTAAAGCGGAGGTTCACCCAAATAACATTTAAATCAGACCAACTTCTTTATACTTCTAACATGTACAGTCCGCAATTTTTTTTTTTTTTAGGTTGTACATACCTTCTAATCTATATTTGCAATATGGCTTCCGGGTACTTCTCCCCGCAGGAGTAGGCGTTTCTATGCTGAAGAGGCATGTCATCTAGGAGGTTGCCCAGATGATTGACGTCCTTTCAGAAAAAGTTCTCCCTGGTGGATAAGGCCCCGCCCCCCGTATTGCGCAGGCACGTCACAAGTCACAGCATTTTCAAAAGAAGCTGAACATGAAGAAGCTCTATACGGCTCCTAGTCGTGCGCAGGCGCCTGCATGTTCGGCTTCTTTCGGAAACGCTGTGACTCGTGACGCGCCTACGCAATACGGGGGTGGGGCCTTATCTGCCAGGAAAACTTTTTCTGAAAGGACGTCAATCATCTGGGCGACCTCCCAGGTGACATGCCTTATCAGCATAGAATCGCCTACTTCCGCGGGGAGAAGTACCCCGAAGCTGTATTCCAAATATAGATTAGAAGGTATGTACAGCCTAAAAAAAAAAAAATAATGCAGACTGTACATGTTAGAAGTATAAAGAAATTGGTCTGATATAAATGTTATTTGGGTAAACCTCCGCTTTAAAGCTCAACTACCACTAGCTCCCCCACATGCAAGGGTTATATCTAGGGGTGGCGGAATAAGGAGTAATAATTACCTTACAGTCTAGCAGGCCCCCTCCAGCAGTGTTGATGGGAAGCTACAGCCCCCTCTCTAAGCCACTTCTAATGCCTCATACACGCGGCTGAACTTTCCGAGAAAAAAAGTCAGACAGGGTTTTTTTCTCGAAAAGTCTGGCCATGTGTGGCCTTCATTTGACTTTTTTTGTTGGAAGTTCCAACAGACTTTAGATAGATAACCTGTTCTCTTTCTTTCCGTTCGGACTCACGGCAGACTTTTACACGGTCAAAAGTCCAACCGTGTGTACAAGGCATAAGCCTACCAATTCGAATTTCAGCTGGTTCAGTGGGGACTGGCTAAGACTCAAACCAGATATGGGCAGGCTGATTGTACCCAAGTCAATCCATCAATCGATTTGTGTACAACCAGCATGTCAGATATTTAGGATGCGGTTATTGACAATGGCTCTAGCTGCCAGCAATATTTACTTTGTTCCCCTGGTCGAGATGGCCTCCCCTGTTCCCCCATTAGAAGATTACAGTAGCTCTGTGGGAGGGATTCCCCCCATAAACACAGAATGTGTTGATGAGGAAATTAGCAATTTTATTTCCTGAAAAATGGAACAGGCTTCCCATGGAAAGTTAAAGGAGACTTCCAGGTTAATACTAACTAAGCTTAAAACGACTCCCACGCCCTAACTCCTATACTAACTACCCCCGTGGAAAGGAAGAAGCATATACTGTACTTACCTATTCTCAAATTGCTTTGGTCTGGTCATGTGATCCCCCCAGCAGTCAGCTTCAGTAGAGAGGTGAGATCAATGACAACAACCAGAATGCCTGGAGGATCACCTCACCCATAGGCTTACAATCAGGCATCCGTTATCTGCTGTTTACTCCTCTCCCCTGACATCATGTGACCAGACCAGTGTGTTCTAGGAATAGGCAAGTTTGTACACGATAGTTTGTATCGGAGTTAGAGGCGGGTGGGAACAGTTCGGCATGTTTCCGCGAATTGCCATAGCTGTACATCAGCCCTTTAAACAGCTCTAGCAGGTGCAGAAATGCACCCGCTGCATGGCAGGGGGTCACAATGTGCGTGGCCGGTGGCCGTTATGTCCCCCAACCATACACAAACGCGGGCACGAGAGCCAGAACGGGGATGTGTGTGTGTAAACACACACACACACCCCCATTCTGCCAGGAGAGAACAGACAGATCGTCTGTTCCTATTAAGTAGGAACAGCAATCTGTCTCCTTCTCTAGTAAGTTCCATCCCCTCACAGTTAGAAAGTTCAGGCTAAAACTAAAATCTCTCAATCAACTGGCATTCCACAATCTGAGACCAACCTATCTAGCCCATGGAAAGCATAAATCACAATGCATACCTGTTCTACAGCCGCTCTGGTCTGCTCCCACGCTAAGCTGCGGGAGCTTCAGCATGTGGGAGTGTGCAGGAGAGGCAGCCGACAACGGAAGCCCCATAGTAAGTCTATTGCCTCGTTTCCACTGAACGGAACGGTTCGGGTCAGTAAATTTGGAACGGTTAAAATGGACCGGTATATTCTGGTGAGCGTTTCCACTGCAAATCGGACCATCCGGGACCATACAGGGTTTAGAAAAAATGCCTAGCGCGTCCACCAATCAGTGGAATGTATTGTAGCTCCGCCGTAACCCGAACCGTTCCATTTCCTATGGCCCCACATCTGAAGCAGGACCCAGAATTGTCCGGTACGGTTCGGTTTTATGGCACACTTTCATAATGGAAACCACCCAAAATAGCGTACCGAACCGATCCATTTCAGTGGAAACGAGGCATATGGGTGACGTCACTTCCTACTTTAAAGTGGAGTTCCGCCTTGGGGAAACAAATTTAAAGTCAGCAGCTACAAATAATGTAGCTGCTGACTTTTACTATATGAACACTTACCTGTACAGGGAGCCCGCGTTGTTGGGAACCCCAGCCGATCTTCCGATCGATTGTGAGATTCAGCCGACCACCATTCCAGATAAGGGAACCCAGCAGTGAAGCATTTTGGCTTCATGGCCAGTTTCCTACTGCGTATGGGTGAAGTGTGCTGCGCTTTCTGATTGGCCTGGCGGCAGAGGAGGGGGCCGAACTTCCCAGAGAGATTGGGGTGCGGCCTGGTCTCCCAGAAAGGTAAAAGGGACCCGTCAAAAACAGGTCCGTGTTCCCCCCTTCCCCCTGAAAGGTACCACATGTGACACCGGAGGGGGGGGGGGCAATTAAATGGACATTCCACTTTTGGGTAAAACTTGCTTTTAAGCTCTACTTTAATAGATTAGGTAATGGATACCTCTTATTGCTATTTCCCTCTAACTATTCTCAATATTTAACATATCACTACAGTGTATGATGTAATTCAGACCTCAAACACAAGAGCTGCATTGCATATTGTCTTTCTCGTACAATATCCTTTTACAATTTTTAATAAATCAGACTGAACTAAAAAAACATGACATGTAATGATTTAATAATGAAAACATAATTGCATTGGTAGACATTTTATATATGCCTGCACTGCGGGCAATTTCATTTCCAAGACATTACAAACATGCTTCTCAAACTTAATATGTATTTATCAAATATCTGCTGTATAGCCTTGGTTTAGCTGTTGGAATTATTTGCGAGCTCTCAGTTCATTTGTACTGCTAATTTAAAGCTGAATGAGCCTTGGATCTGGCAGACTGCTTGCTGTTGTGCGGATCCCAGAATTCCATCTTCTCCTTCTGTAATGGTAAATGACTATTTATGGAAGTTGTGTAACATGATAGATGTCGGGGTGATTTCACAGGCCCTTGGATAAAGTTATTTATATCTCGAATTATCTTACCCATGATGAATGTTATGTATATCTGCACTTTGTATAAGACGACTATCCTCATTTTTAATGAACTTGTGTGCTCAAAGCCCTACAGAATATTGGGGGAGTGGAGGACACGATACATCTGTCACTTGTGTGAGCTGAGAATCTACAAAGTGCGCAACAAAATGCTTTCAGAGACCAGCTGTGAGTTACATTGTGCACCATCACTACCTGAAATGTATACACGGTATATTATTTAATAATACAAGATAGCGTTCTATTGTGGTCATTTTAATATGCATTTATTTAGCAAATATTCCACCTGATATTTTTTATGAGAATAAATTCAAACATCAGTTACGAAGGTAGCAAGTAAATTTGGCCATACACTGTTAGATTTTGGCTCAAACATTGCTAGAAAAATTGTTCTTGCCATCAATGATTTAACAGGTTTTATTAAAAAACCCTTAGGCCCTTTCACACTGGGGCGGGAGGTGCGGTGGCGGTATAGCGCCGCTAAAAATAGAGGCGCTATACCGTCGGATTTGCCGCAGTATTCGGCCGCTAGCGGTGCGGTATTAACCCCCACTAGCGGCCAATAAAGGGTTAATACCGCCCTCAATACACCTCTGCAGAGGCGCATTGCGCGCAGTATTGCCGCAGTTTCCTATTGTTTTAAATAGGAAGGAGCGGTGAAGGAACGGTGAAGGAGCGATAAACACACCGCTCCTCTCACTGCTCCAAAGATGCTGCTTACAGGAGATTTTTTTCTCTCCCGCCAGCGCATCGCCTCAGTGTGAAAGCACTCGGGCTTTCACATTGAGTATGCACTGCAGGAGTTTTTCAGGCGGTATAGCAGCACTATTTTTAGCGCTGTACCCCCTGAAAAACTCCTCAGTGTGAAAGGGATCTTAAAGTGTTACTAAACCCAGGACCCTGCATTCACTATATCTTCTCCCACAGTACACAGAACATAGAAACATTATATTTTACTAAATATAAACGGCTAAATACCGTTTCTCATCAGCAGTATATAGCAGTCTTGTGACTTCTATCAGCGTCTGGTTAAAGCGGAGGTTCACCCTAAAACAACTCCTATACCATCTATCCAGCATACTGGCGTCAGCGCCAGTATGCTTTTTTTTTTTTTTAATCGCAGGTGCAGGCGCCGTATATAGCCGAATCCTATGGCTATGGCGCATCACGCCCTCTGAAAAAAGCTGAAATATGACTCGGCAATATACAGCGCCTGCACAGTCAGCTCCTAGGTCTGTGCGCAGGCGCCGTATAGCGCCAGGAAGAGCCGAGTCCTAGTCCGGCCATTTTTGGAAGGCGTGACGCGCCATAGCCGCGTCATTCCCCGCGGTTAGGGAGAAAATAAAATTATCCATTACACAGTAAGTAGAGCGATTAAAAGAAAAAAAAAAAACAGCATGACGCCAGTATGCTGGATGGGATGGGACAGAGTTGTTTTAGGGTGAACCTCCGCTTTAAAGCTTGTAGAAGGAGTTTTCATTCTCCCCTGATAGTCCTATGAGGCTGCATGACCCTGACCCTCTGGACAGTGCTGATTGGCCCTACGCTGATTACATGCACCCTCCCAAGAAAAAAAAAACACACCAAACTGTGCATGTGTAGAATGCCCCCAATGCTCAGTAGATGGATTGGGGACAGTGGAGGATCAGAAAAGGCAGGATCAAACAACCTTTTTTACACGATGCAGAGGATTTACTCCTTAGGTTCCACAGTGAGTATAACAAGCATGCTTTACAGCATATACAGACTGATTTTACGGTTGTGGGTTTCGTATCAATTGAAAGTGTAACTAAAGGTGCCTTCTTCTTTTTGTTTTTGCTTTAGTTTTAGTAAAAATAAAAAAGTTGCTCTATAAGCAGAGATATTAATATTTAAATAATAATTTTGCTGTTTGGCCTCGTACACACGATCAAATCTGTCTGCTGGAAACGGTCTGCTAGACCGTTTCAGCAGACAGATTCGATCGTGTGTATGGGCGAGCCGACGGATTTGGCCACCCGACAGATTGGAAAGCATGCTTACCAATCTGTCGGCTGGGAACCCGTCCGCCCGACATGTCTGCTGGTTAGTACGCTAACCAGCAGACATGTCTTCTCGCACACGCGTCGAATGGTTTCGACGCATGCGCGGAAGTGTTTTACTTCCTGGTGCGGTGATGTGGCGGCGTCAACGTCACCGCCACGTCACCGCGCCGTCTGCTGGCGGGGATTTTGGTTTGCTCGTGTGTACACGCGAGCAAACCAAAATCCAAGCAGACAGATTTGTTCAAATCGGTCAGTCCGACCGATTTGAACAAATGGATTGCCTCGTGAGTACGGGGCCTTTGAGTTGTTTCTTTTTCTTTCTGTAAGAGCTAAAATGCCTGACTATATTGTTTTTGTTCTTTTTTGTATTTGTGTTTGAAATATCAATAAAAAGTATTTAAATAAAAAAAAGTTTAGTTTAATGCCCTCCTCACTCCCCCCTCTTCTGTTTTTCACAATTTTTTTTTTGAGGGGGGGGGGGGGGGTACTGCAGCCGCCCACTAAAAGTTTACCTCCCCTCCCAACCTTCTGCCAAACATTACAGGCGGCAGAAGGCAGAAGGCTGCAGGACCATTCACAAAGCGCGACACGTCTCACATATACGCAGTGGACAGCCTGCTGTGAAGCCGCAAGGAAACACAGCTGGCTGCCCACAGTAAACATGCCAATGCCACGGACTTAAAGGGGTTGTAAAGGTACATTTTCTTATTTTCTAAATAGGTTCCTTTAAGCTAGTGCATTGTTGGTTCACTTACCTTTTCCTTCCATTTCCCTTCTAAAAAAAATGTTTCTTTGTTTACTTTGTCTGAATTTCTCACTTCCTGTTCCTCTTCAGTAAGCTGTTCTGGCTGACTAAACACGGCTCGGATGGTGGTGGAAAGCTTACTGAGGAGAAACAGGAAGTGAGAAATTCAGACAATGAAAAAAAAACATTTAGAAGGGAAATTAAAGGAAAAGGTAAGTGAACCAATAATGCACTAGCTTAAAGTAACCTATTTAGAAAATAAAAAACTTACCTTTACAACCCCTTTAAAGACTGCCGAAGCACTGGTTCAGGTGGGCACGGCGCTGGATCTCTGGACAGGTAAGTGTCCTTTTTTTTTTAAAGTCAGCAGCTAAATTTTTTTAAATGGAAAATGGAAAAAACATTTTTTTAAAACAAGGCGAAGAACCTCTTTAGCATTTCATCCAGACCTGCTATTTGAATCCCAGACATATTAAACAGGTTTCATTGCAATATGTATAATTTCCCAGAACAAAGATGGCATTCACAGTTAAAATGTTGTTTGTTCAAGAAAAATTCTCCATCCAGTTCCTACAGTCGAAAATGAATGCCTATTTGACGCTGCTAATCATTAGAAAACAAAAACAAACGAACATTACAAGAATGAGACTTTTCAAACAAAATTCTACTGGTGTGGCCAGCTCAACAGCTGTTGTTTATTGGGTATAGGGTATGGTGTTGAAAGCATATGTATTAGGCTGGTCATATGTGGAGCAAATTTGCGCCAGTTCTTAATGAACCGTATAAAATTAAAGTAGTGGGTGGCCCTATCTGCATCCTTCCCCAGGGCTGAACGAAATAAATCTTACAGTGCATGGTCCGCTTTACTCCTCTTTCTCCTACCATACAAGGCTGGATGACTGATTGGTCAATAGCCAGACCTTAGTGCTGTGGGTAGCAGGTAAATTCATAGCTCTGGGACAACTCCAACCAGAGAAACTTGGAGCTCACAAAGAGAAAACGTTCTTCTCACTTCTCACTCCTATGGGTAAATCGGGTTGTGGAGGTAAGAAGGAGGGCAAATAAAAGTAGCTGGAGACTGGCATTCGAAGAACTCACCCGCTCCATACTCTAGTGCGGTGATGGCAAACCTTGGCAATACATTTCCAATGATGCTTACCGTATTTGCCGGCGTATAAGATGACTGGGCGTACAAGACGACCCCCTATTTTTCCAGAAAAAAATTGGGTTTTGGGATATACTCGCAGTATAAGACTACCCCCTTCCTACTAGTCTTTCTGGAAGCTAAGGGGTAGCCAGAACAACCGCTGACAGGAACAACCGCTGACAGAAACAGGCTTTTTTCAGATCTCACTTTGCCATTGCATTACATGCCTCACTGTGATATTACATTACATGCCTCCACTGTGCCATCACATGCCTCCACTGTGCCATCACATGCCTCCACTGTGCCATAACATTACATTACATGCCTCTACTGTGCCATTACATTACATGCCTCACTGTGCCATTACATGACATGCCTCCACTGTGCCATTACATTACATGCCTCCACTGTGCCATTACATCACATGCCTCCACTGTGCCATTACATTACATGCCTCCACTGTGCCATTACATTACATGCCTCCACTGTGCCATTACATTACATGCCTCCACTGTGCCATCGCATGCCTCCACTGTGCCATCACATGCCTCCACTGTGCCATTACATGCCTCCACTGTGCCACCACATGCCTCCACTGTGCCACCACATGCCTCCACTGTGCCTATCACGGATGTCCTCTCGTCCGAGGATGAGAAGGCACCCGTGATTGGCGGAACACTGAATAGAGGCCCTGCTGGAAAAATGAGTGTTCCGCCAATCGCGAAAAAGTCTAAAGAGGAGGCGCGGCTTTTAAATCATGGATGCCCGCAGCCTGAAGGAGACATGTACCCGGCGTATAAGACGACCCCCGACTTTGGATGCATTTTTTTGCATCCAAAAGGTCGTCTTATACGCAGGAAAATACAGTATGTACTTTGCAGCGTAGTTGAGCATCATGGGAAATGTAGTTCCAAAACATCTGGGGTGCCAAGGTTTGCCATCACTGCTCTAGTGCAGTGGTTCTCTGTGTGGAGTTACAGACAGAAGAACAGGAAGTGAGGATTTCTCAGAAGAAATAAGGACATTTAAAAGCAAAATTGAAGGATGAGGTAAGTGAAGGAGGACTGCACTGAGGTAAAGAAAGCTATTTAGGGGGAAAAATAATTACCTTTACAACCCCTTTAATCTTATGGCTGCATATATGTAGCTTTTATATCCTTCAAACCTTTTAGCATGGTCTCGGCTTTCATTGTTTCATGAGTTAATAGCAATCAAAACTGCCTGGTTTCATAATTTCAGAATATTTGTTGCGGCCATCACAGTTGTGAGGTTAATATGTTCAAAGTGGACTTGTCACCAAGCATTAACATTATTGGATTTAGCGATGAAGAGAAGTGGTGGAAGGACGGCACATTCTGACGGCTTTCCAGTGGTTTAAAGCGCAGCTGTCCAACGGGAGACTCCATGGGTAATCTGACCCTACAATGCTTGTTTGTGGCCCCCAGCTTCCCTGGATCTCTATAAACAGGAATGCGGCCAACTTCAAAAGATGTTGAATGCTGGCTTATGGATACAATTGAATTTACTGTCTCATTTGGCTTCATACATGTAGATTAGGTACCGGGCATTCTAAAATACACACAATCCTAGCCATAGCCATAGCAAGCTGCTCTGTAACATAATTACAGAAATAGATATTAGAATACAATACGTCGGAGATGACAGTTTCTGGATAAGGGATCTTTTCATTATTAAGAGAACTGTGACTAAATTATATTAAAAGGTCATTTTATGCAAAACTGATATTTCAGCAACGGGTTGGACTCCGGATGACTGAATCTGTCACTGTCTTATATTATTCACAGAATATAGCTTTGATATCTCAAAGCACTCATTTCCTTCCATGCTCCATCACCCCCGCCATGGCAGTCTCAAGGAGTCATGTGCTCAGTAGGGCTCAGTGTTAAAAAAAGTAAAGTCCCCCCCCACAAAAGATTGGTTCCATAGGTGTGCACAGCCAATTGCATTGGGGTGGGTACCCCAAAGAGCAAACATATTTGCATGCATGTGCATGTGTATAGTCAGTAGAGCAGTGGATGGTGTCAGTAGGGCAGTGGATGGTATCAGTAGGGCAGTGGATGGTGTCAGTAGGGCAGTGGACGGTGTCAGTAGGGCAGTGGACGGTATCAGTAGGGCAGTGGACGGTATCAGTAGGGCAGTGGACGGTATCAGTAGGGCAGTGGATGGTGTCGGTATGGCAGTGGATGGTGTCGGTATGGCAGTGGACGGTATTGGTAGGGCAGTGGACAGTATAAGTGGAGCAGTGGATGGTGTCAGTGGAGCAGAGATTGGTGTCAGTAGGGCAGAGATTGGTGCCAGTAGGGCAGAGATTGGTGCCAGTAGGGCAGAGATTGGTGCCAGTAGGGCAGAGATTGGGGCCAGTAGGGCAGAGATTGGGGCCAGCAGGGCAGAGATTGGGGCCAGCAGGGCAGAGATTGGGGCCAGCAGGGCAGAGATTGGGGCCAGCAGGGCAGTGGATGATGTCAGTAGTATTTTTATTTTTATTATTATTTTTAAATTTTTAAATTTTCTTAGGAGCCCCATTTGGGGGCTTTGGTTGAAATATCAGGGACCTAAACAGGGGGAATCTGCGCCACACAGTATGATTAGGGTGTGCCCAGGCATATCTGGCACACCCTGTGCGCACGCACAATTTGGTTCTCAAATTTTTAGACGGAAGAAAATCCTATCTGAAAATCCAATTGTCTGTAGCAATTCCGACATGCAAAATTCTGACGCATGCTCGGAAGCGTTGAACTTAATTTTCTTGGCTCATCGTACTGTTGTACGTCACTGCGTTCTTGACGGTCGAAAGTTCAGAAAACGTTTGTGTGACCGTGTGTATGCAAGCCAAGCTTGAGCGGAATTCTGTCGGAAAAACCATCCAAGGTTTTTCAGACGGAAAAATCCAATCGTGTGTATGCGGCATGAGTATAAGAAATCGTGAAGTAGGTTAAAGGCCTATTTGGCATTCTAGGTGTCTTGTGCTACACACAAATGCGTTAAAAAATATGTAAAACCAACAGTTCATAATTCTGATATGTGCCTGCCGTTTAATGCACTTGGATGATAAAGTATCCAGCTCTCTTTGTATTTCTTCCTCTGCCTTCCTATCAAAACTGACCACACTAGGCATGAGAGCACACAGTGGTCAGTTTTACAGCTATACTCAGCCTGCTTTCCTCCAATGATCAGACTTGGCCTGACCCCCCCCCCCCCAGACACATGGATAGTCTGTCACTGGGAAGCTCAGTGTGCTGCTGCTTTTCTACCCCCTGCTCTTATGCAGCTGAGAACAGAGGGAATGTGATCACTAATAAAAAAAGGGGGAAAAGAAAGGTATTTAGAAGTTTTTTTTATATCTAGACACACATGTTTTGCGTTTAATTTCTATTTTAAACCAAATGGGTTGTTTTACAAGGTGATTGTTCACAATCACTTTAACATGCACTTGTTTGTCCGTTAACATGTTTAGCGGCCTGCTCCTGTTGGGCTGGCGCCATTTTAAATGTAGGGGGTAGTCTGAGAGTTAGTTAACTTAGACATGTATGATTTTAAACAAATTTGGCTTCTGTTCCAGCCATGGCTGTGCTGTGAGTGACCACTATTGTTCACCTGGGGTGTAGTTGTTACTCCAGGCCAAGGGTGGCAGCAGCTAGGTCAGGGTGATTTGAGTATTTTCCCTCGGCAGCCAATCAACTGGGGAGAGGTAATTTCACTGGTCTAGGGTCATGTTCCATCTGTCGTCCCACCACCCCATGTGCTCGGATCACATTGGCAGGGTTGTGATCTTCTGTAGGTCCAGTAAGCAGATTGGGTCTATGCTGATCCTGTGTTGGTCCTTGCCTGATGAAGGACCTATCCTGGCTGGTGTCTAGGCCTTGTTGCACCATTTACTGAAAGGCTCCAGGTTCTACAAGAAGTTATTCTGGAGAGAGTGCTAAATCCTGTACTGCGAGGAATCCAGTTTCTCCATCTGTGGGAAGGTCTGTGGCAGAGGTACCAGACATTCTGGCTGCTAGGTTAGTGAAAACCTAGTATTTTCCCTCGGCAGCCAATCAGTGGGGGTTGGTCGTCTCGCTGTGCATGCTGGGGAGAGGTAATTAAGGGACAGACTTCACTGGTCTAGGGTCGTCGGTCGATCCTGGGTCTGTCGTCCCACCACCCCGTGTGTGGCCCTCCTGGCCGGGGGTGCATGTTCATATAATCCTGGCTTCGGATCACATTGGCCTGGGGGTTGTAATCTTCTGAGTAGGTCCAGTAAGCAGATTGGGTCTATGCTTTTGAAGGTGATCCTGTGTTGTCCGTCCTGAGGGAGGAAGCCGCCTGATGAAGGACCTATCTTGGAGAGGACCGAGCACAAGGCTGGTGTCTCAAGAGGGGCCTTGAACTTCATCAAAGGATGCACCATTTACTGAAAGGCTTGATGGTGATCGCATGTCAGTTTCAAGTTCTACAAGAAGTTATTCTGGAGAGATCCGGGTGCTAAATCCTGTACTGCGAGGAATCCAGTTTCTCCATCTGTGGGAAGGTCTGTGGCAGAGACTGTACCATATTCCGTGTGACATTCTGGCTGCTAGGTTAGTGAGAGAAAACCTATCCGGGTGCGCAATACCCACTCTGCCTAGAGTGGCGACAAAAGTTGTGTCGCAGGAAGCAGGGGTGTTTCCCGATTGAAATAGGGCACCTGAACATATTTACCTATTACCCTGCCACCTCTTTAACCACTTCTTTTTTATTTTACCAAGTTCAGCAAATAAATCTTTAAAAAGGAATTCTAAAGTGTGGACTCTACTTTCTCTACTCTCATCCATCACCCTGGACGGCGAGAAAATAGAGGTAACGTGGAGCCCGAAAATATCCAGCAGCTCCTTCGGGGGTAGTGCTACACATGCATTGCATTAAATGAAAGGGCTGGCAATAGACCAGAACGTTAAAAAAAAAAAAATAGACATGCACTACTTTTGGCAACACAACTCATCACAACGCATGATAGGTCATTACCTTGTGTAACGGTGTAACGGTGCACGGCTACTAATGTGCATTCGATTTGTGTTTCTCTAAGTGCATCACTTTTGCTGCAATAGTGGAAAAGTGTGTTTCGGTCATTATTCTTTACCATCTACCAAACCCCAGCTTAGTTTTGGATGTCCCCTGGGGGCATTTGAGTATTTACATACCGTACCTAGCATGCAGTAAATGTGCTCTCATATAAACCTTCACTGACCTCAGTAGTTGCAGTCACTTTGGAGCAGTTCCTCCCAAAAGTTGCAGCAGAAACACTGAAGTCTTTACCTAAGCCAGCTCAGCTTCTCCTGCCCCTTGTCCCAGCAGTGAATTAGCACCTCAACTCCCCAGGGCAGCCATTACAAATTTTGGGGCCCTTTAAGTGGGGGGGGGCTGGGGACCATCGGGCCCCTTACAGGTGTACAGGTGTAATGCAAAAAAAAAACTAACAAATTAATTTAAAAAAAAGGGAGGGGGCCCTGGGCACCATTAGGCTCCTTACAGGTGTAATGCAAAAAAAAAAAAAAATGTATTAATTTAAAAAAATGGGAGTGGGGCCAGCTGGGCCTGTAAGGGGCCCTGGCGACCATCGGGCCCTTTACAGGTGTAATGTAAAAAAAAATGTCCAAAGTGTCCATATCCTGACCACAGGTTCCCTTTAACTGCTTCCCGCCCGCCCAACATCATATGACGTCGTCAGGGCCACCATCAGTGGGTATAGGCATTACACCTGTAATGCCGCGTACACACGGTCGTTTTTTGCAATGAAAAAAACGTTGTTTTTTAAAATGTCATTTAAATTGATCGTGTGTGGGCAAAACGTTGTTTTTTGTCTACAAAAAAGCGACAAAAAAAAATACCAACATGCTTGAATTTTTTGTGTCGTTTTTCAAAACGTCATTTTTTGTTTCACAAAAAGTCACCGTTTGTAGCAAAAACGTCTTTTAAAACGACGTTTTTCAACCCGCGTATGCCCAGAAGCTAGTTATGAAGCGAGCTTCAATAGAAAAGAGTGGTGAACGTAACCTCGCTTTTTGTGAAAAAAAACGATGGTGTGTAGGCAACATCGTCTTTGAAAAGTGACGTTGTTTTTTTTCATCATAAAAAATTATCGTGCGTACGCGGCATGAGAGGCCCGATGGTCCCCAGGGCCCCTTACAGGCCCGGCTGGCCCCCTTCAATTTTTTTTTGGTCCCCCCACCTATTATCTCATTATCTCGCGTCTCAGGAGAGAAGAGATTACACTTTTCTTCGTCAGCACGCCCCCCCCCCCCCCCGGTTCTCTGCTCCAGGGGGGCCCTGCCTAAAGCTGTGTAAGGGGGCCACAAAATTTGTGATGGCTGGCCTGGACGTCGTAGACTTTGAGCGGTAAGATCTGAATGATGTCTGTTTTCTTTTCCCAAGAAAAACACGTTTGAAAAATTGCTGGGTAAATATCATGCAAGATAAAACAACCACCATTTTATTCTCTAGGGTCTCTGCTAAAAAAAAAAAATGTTTGAGGGTTCTGTATTATGTTTTTTCCAAAAAAATATGATTTTTACATGTAGGAGAGAAATGTCAGAATTGACCTGGAAGGCAAGTGGTTAAAAAAAAAAAAAAAGATTGCAAGGTTGGGGTTAATGATTGATCCAATCTTTATGTACATAGAGCAGAGAAACCGGTTTATGGTGGGCTGGCACTTTATTCCTCCACACTGCTAACCTACCTATTGCTCTGCCTGCATACTATAAAATAATTCAGTCTTATGTGACCTTTTTACAGACAGGCTGTATAATATGATCACCAGTATTTTCCAGTAGAGTCGGGATGGCAGAGAAGCAATATGCCAGCACTACTTGGGGAAAGACATCCATCTGTCATAGTGACGGAGTTCGGATAGCCATCAGATTATCTGTACATTGGAATCTCTGCCTCCTTCTGTACTCTGTTACCCATTGGAGGATAGACAGGAGAGGTATGACATCATAGAAGACTGAGATAGCAAATGTTTGTTCTTTAACCACTTAAGACCCAGACCTTTAGGCAGCTAAAGGACATGGCCAGTTATTGCGATTCGGCACTGCGTTGCTTTAACTGACAATTGTGCGGTCGTGCGACGTGGCTCCCAAACAAAATTGGCGTCCTTTTTTCCCACAATTAGAGCTTTCTATTGGTGGTATTTTATCACCTCTGCAGTTTTGTATTTTTTGCTCTATAAACAAAAATAGAGCGACAATTTTGAAAAATATTCAATATTTTTTACTTTTTGCTATAATAAATATCCCCCAAAAATATAAAAAAAAAAACGTTTTTTTTCCTCAGTTTAGGCCGATACGTATTCTTCTACCTACATTTGGTAAAAAAAAAAAAAAAATCGCAATTAGCGTTTATTGATTAGTTTGCGCAAAATTTATAGCGTTTACAAAATAGGGGATCGTTTTATTGCATTTTTATTATTTTTTTTTTTTTACTACTAATAGCGGCGATCAGCGATTTTATTTGTGACTGCGACATTATGGCGGACACTTCGGACAATTTTGACACATTTTTGGGACCATTGTCATTTTCACAGCAAAAAATGCATAAAAAATGCATTGTTTACTGTGAAAATGACAATTGCAGTTTGGGAGTTAACCACAAGGGAGCGCTAAAGGGGTTAAGTGTGACCTCATCTCTGTTTCTAACTGTAGGGGGTGTGGCTGTAGGTGTGACGTCATTGATTGTGTTTCCCTATAAAACAGAACACACGATCAATGACGCCGCCACAGTGAAGACCGGGGAAGCTGTGTTTACACATGGCTCTCCCCGTTCTTCAGCTCCGGGGACCGATCGCGGGACTCCAGTGGTCATCGGGTCCGGGGGTCCTGAGGCCGCGGCCACGGAGCTTTAGACTGGGTCGCGTGCACGTGCCGGCGGTGCGCGACCCCGCGGCTGGACTTAAAGGGCAACGTACAGGTATGTTGATGTGCCCAGCCGTGCCATTCTGCCAACATATATCAGCGTGAAGGGGTCCTTAAGTGGTTAAAGAGGATTGCATCCTTTCTTCCATGATCACCAGGCAAAAAACAAAGACAAAGAAAGGACAGACCAAAGTAGAATGTTGATTGCTTTCCTCTGTCCTTTTGATGATCTCTTTTCTTGGAAGAACAGAATACAAAGTCCTACCAGACTGATAACACTATGTAAGTGGCTTTCATCTCCTGTGCCCTCCATCTCATACCTCACTGGCCAAATGTCCACCACAGACCATAGCAGAAGCAGACCCAAAATAAAAATCGATGACAGCTTAGCAATTCTTATACTGGCCATACATTATACAATTTTCTTGTGCAACTTTCCTTTAGATTTACCAAAACCATATAATAGGAGGTGAAACCTTCACATGCTGTGGTCATTGGACAGCAAGCCTGACAAACGTGACCTATTCAATTGAATGCACTTGTGGTGTGTGTGTGGCAGTTACTGGATTAAAAGAGATGATAAGGAGGCTTCACATCACCTCCTCACTGCTCTATAAAAGCAAACCAAACACAGATTGATTTTCAGAGGAGCGGCAGTTTAGTTGCAGTGTATTAAGACAAACCTTTTACCATTGATCATCTATTTAAATCTGCTAGTACAATTAAATGTACTGTTTACATTCCTTGTAATAGGAATAAAAGTGCTCAAAAAAATAAATAAATAAATAAAGGGACAGTGTAACAATAAAAAGTGAAAAAATGGAAAATTGTATACTCACCTTTCCTGACGCATCTTCATGGCAGCACACACTGGGTTGTGACTCCGCCCCCACAACCTGACAGGATTGGTTAGCTATAAATTTGAAGGGGAGATGCCCCGCACCATTCTCTGTATATATCATAAAACAGCAGGGTGGGCATCTGTGTGCTGCCATGAAGATGCGTCAGGAAAGGAAAATTACGGAAAGGTGAGTATACAATTTTCCATTTTCCTGACGCATTCATGGCAGCACACACTGGGAAATAACTCGCCAGTCAGGAGGGTGCAAGAAAACAGTAATATTTATTCTTTATAGCGCTGAGGAATTGGCTCTAAGAACAGATTTGCCGAAGTCGACGGTAGCCAGGAGAGCAGAATTCACTCTGTAGTGAGAAATGAACATGTGTTGGGTAGACCAAGTTGCTGCTCTGCCTATGGTTTCCGGTGAAGTCCCGCAATATGCTGCCCAAGAAGTGGCCTCTGCCCCTGTCGAATGAGCCCTAATGCCCTCTAGGAGTCGTAAGTTTCTGGATGGAATAGGTCTCTTTGATAGCTTTAACAACCAAGAGGTAATGGTACGGGAGGTAGCTGGCTGACCTCGTCTGTTCCCGTGTGGGATAATCAAGAGAGAATACGTCTTCCTGAGATGTAGCTGTGATGTAACTGGAGATGGTAGACTTGACATCCTAGTCATGGGACTCGCCCCTCTCATTAGTAAAAGATGGAAGGATGATGTCCTGGTTATAATGAAAGGAGGAAGTTACCCTTGGATAAAAATGGTCTGAGGGCTTCAGAACCACTCTGTCAGGGAAGAACACTAAATAGGGGTTCCGTAGCCATAAGTGCTGTATCTCCGACGCCCTCCTAACTGAGGTGATAGCAATACGGGAAGCCATCTTCAGAGCTAGGTTCCAAGGTGACGTGAGACAAGTTGAGACCATGTTGAATGGAGAAAAAGGTGGATTGGACAGGGACCCCGAGTACTACACACAGAGATCCCCTGTTGGAAAGGCTGGCCTCCTAGGTGGTCTGATCTTACGTAGGCCCTGAGGAACAGAGTGACCGGATGATGAAGAGCCCATCTAGTACCCGTCATGGCTGAAAGGGCAGATACTTGCACCTTCAGGGTACCCGAGCCCGGGCCCTTGTTAAGCCCTGACTGAAGAAATTCAAGAATTTGAGATGGGATTCCAATCTCTTTGCTGCGATGACACGAACCTCTCCCAGATCCTAGTATAGGTGACATCAGTGGAGCTCCTTAGAGCTTGTACTAAGGTTGATATTACCTCCTGAGAGTATCCTAGTTCCCCTAACCTAGCCCTCTCCGCTTCAAAGCTGGCAAATGCAGCTTCTCTGGGCTGGATGGAAGAATTGCCTCTGATGTATGAGATCCCAGGTTACTGGAAGATGTATTGGAGGCCGCGTACCTAGCTGTAGCGGGGTCGTAAACCATGGCCTCCTCAGCCGGAACGGTATTAGTACAATAACCGTGGCTGAGGACTTCCGAAGTCGGGACAGGAATCTTGTAATCCGAGAAGTTGGAAGAAAAATGTACCCTAGCTCGCAGATCCATGGAAGAACTAGGCAGTTTGTCCCTTCAGGTAATGGAAAGTGGGCTCTGGACAGGAACCTCTGACACTTGGAGTTCTTTGGCGTGGCCGCTAGGTCGACTTCTGGTACTCCACAAGTTTTCGTAAGAATGGAGAATACCTGTTGGTTCAGGGACCATTCGTTGTTTGAAAGTGTCTCTCGGCTTAGGTAGTTGGCCAACGAATTCTGTGTTGCTGGGACGCATACTCCCCACAGATCTAACAGGTGCACTTGTGCCCCTTCCATTATGGGCGAACTTCCTCCTGAAGCGTGCGACTCCTGATGCCCCCCTGTCTCTGGGTACATGACACCGCTACTTGTTGTCCATCCTGATCAGGACACTCTTCCTCTCTAGAAGAGGCGCAATGGCCAGGAGGGCCTGAAAGGCTGCTCTGAGCTCTAAAATATTTGACACTATGCCCTGAGCCCGAAAGTGCCACTGTCCTTGGGCTACTCAGTCTAGATAGTGTGGACCCCATCACGCCTAGCTGGCGTCCTATGTTACTACGTCTGGACTTGGGGGAACTTTTGGAATGGACTCCCTGAGGTTGGACGGGTGTGTCCACCACCATACTAATTGCTTTACCAAAGTTCGGAATGTGAATGGTTTGGAGTATTGATGTTCTATTCCACTGCCTGAGAAAGGAGTTCTGTAAGACTCGCATGTGCCACAGGGGACACTGTATCAAGGGTATGGATGCTGACATGGACCCCAGGGTACTGAGGCAGGCTCTGACAGTTAGACGTCTGGATGATAGCAGATTCTGTATCTTCTGGAGCAAGGGCTTCAGCCTCTCTTGAGGGAGTTGCACCCGGTACAACCTGGTATTTTATTCTGCCCCTAGGAACACCCTAACTTGCCGAATGCTCTGGGTGCTGAGGCGATGCCGAATGGGGGGGCACCAAAATTGGAAATGGGATTGATCGATTGAGAACCGAAGGGACCTCTGGAAGTTAAGATGAACTGGGATGTGAAGGTAAACGTCCGAAAAATCTAGAGATAGCATCCAGTCTCCCACGTCCACTGACAACAAAATGGACTGAAGGCTTTTTCAATCTGAGGGCCTCTATTTTGATCGTCTGTTGAACTTCTTTAGGTCCAAGACTGGACGTAGATCCCCGTTTTTTTTTTTATACCAGAAATAAAGGAGAATAAAACCCCCTCCCTTTCTGGTGCGGAAGTACTTGGTAGGCTGGAATGTGTTCCCTGGCAATGTGCCCATGAATTTCCAATTGTGACCGGTCTTGATAGAGGATAGTGTCCATGGATCTGTTATACGAGTTGCCCACATCCGAGCGAATCTCTTGAGTCTGGTGCTCACCTGAGCTGGGTGGGCAGACGGACCCTCAAAAAGGACTTCTGCTGTTCCCCAGCTGTGATTGGCTTACTGTATCTACATGAAGGAGGGTCGAGTCTTCCAGTCCTCCTAAATTCCCTGCCGGGGCGGTAGGATCTAACATCCCTGTATTTGACAGGAAGATCACGCCTGTAAGCGGGGCCCTTCTGGGGCTCTGGTTTCCTATTGGAGGGAATCAGCCCGGACTTTCCCCCGGTAACCTTGGAGATGGCCCGAGTCCATCTTTGTGCCGAATACACTTGAGCCGCCATATGGAATTTTGCACCAGTTGATTTTGACGCTGCCTTCGCTATCCAGGGTCTCAGCCATAAGGCTCTTCCCAGCCATGAAGTCGCCCCTCAGGAGCCGTAAGCCAACTTAATTTTCCTGCGAGAGAGGAGAATATCTTCCCCTGGTCGGCTCCTCTAGAATGGAATTCTCAACATTAGCCGCCCATGCAGCGATAGTTTTAGCGACTGCCGCCATGGTGATAGGCGGCCTACAAGCGTCTCCTGTCGTGGAGCAGGCTTTCTTCAGTTCTATATTGATTTTACAATCAAGAGCGTCCCGGAAGGTAACTGCGTCTTCAATCGGTAGAGAAACGTCTCTAGCGAGTCGCATTAAAGATGAATCCACCGTAGTTGCATTGATCAAAAGAATTGATCTTAGAATCCCACAAGGGGTACAATCTGCAAACTTGTTGCTCATACTGGACCGCTTATGCGATCCCCCCACTTATCCTTTATGAGGTTTTCCAGCTCTTTGATGAAGGGAAATGATTCAGGACCCCCTTTTCAGCACCGGGAAATATTTCGGAACCTTCAGAAGTTCTGCCATAAACCTCCTCCCAGCCGATCGCTTCCTTGACTGAATGGGCAAATGGTTCAACCAAAAAGAGACAGTCCGACGCCTGTTAACACTCCTCATTCTTAGAGAGGGTTACTGCAGCCTGGCGTAACGGTGGCGATGTGCTTGGGGAAGGATCACCCACATATGATCCCTGTGGCGATTCTCCTAGGAGTTCAGTATCTACTCTGGCCTCTGAATCCTGGTTACTTCAATGAAGCACGAGCGGCAGGCCAATTCCCTGGCAAGGCTGGCGCCCCGCATATTTGGCAAACATTTGCCGTGGTGCGGGTAAGATAGCTCTGTCTGGGATGAAGGTAATCGTCTGCGGTGGGACCGACTATGACGGGAGTGCTGTGGACGCGAGCGGCTATGCCTTGATTGAAGAAATCAAGAGGGTAACCTTGAGTGACTTCTTGCGCCTTCTGCCGGAAGCATGGCTGGAATCTCCCTCTGTGCCGCAAACTTGCGTCTCTTGACCCGATAGGGCTACCAAAACTGTAGCGTCAGTGGCCAGGCTCTCTTTTGTCTCCCTCTACTTACACCTTCTGGACGGCCTCTATACCTGGTCAGCTGACGGTGGTGGTCTGCGAGGGCAGTGGCCCCCATGAGGATAGCAGAGAGACAGCCCGAAAAGGTGGGAAAAAAGAGAGAGAAGGGAAAACATTACAATATGTTCCCCCCCAACATTTCTTTTATTAAATTAATATAATAATTTTATATTACATATATCTATCCTTTTTTTTTTTTTTTTTGGATTATATTTATTGTTTAATTATGGATATACTTTCTCCTATGGTATGTTATAAATTAATATATAAATGTATTAGATCTTTTATCCTATATGTTCCTTTTTTTTTTTGTGTGTGTGTAATCAATTAGCCCAGGCTGATCTGGGACATGCTTGCACACACCTGGTGCAATCTTCACTCTGAGTAGAGTAGAGCAGCAGGGCGGCAGCCAGAACTACAGAGCAATAGGACTGTTTCTTTTTTTTTTTCTTTTTTATGACGTGTGGCATGCTCAGAAGCGCCCCGCTCGCCGGCGCCATTTTGGAAAGAGGGCAGAGGAGACAGGCGGCGTCACCACTGAGCTTGCGGCGCATGTGCAGAGCGCCAAGGGGTACGCAGCGGTGACCCCGAGAGTATGGGGTGTCAGAGGAACCACAGGGCTCAGCAGAGCTGAGGATACAAATGAACACAGGCAGACAAAGGAGACAAAACGGACTAACCTTAGGTGGTAAATGTAATGATACAAATACCTTTGTGGAAGCACACACTGCACTGGAAGGAAAGACAGAGCGAAAGTGGGGGCCACTGCGAGATTTGAAGCTTCTTTAAAGCTTGTTACAGATGCCAGTATAATTCCAGAGCCCCTGAGACCACCAGAACGGGGTTCCCACCATAAAGCTCATTTAGAGACTGTACAGGAGGGACTTCCAAACCGGACAGGCTGAACCTGCTGGGGCGATTTGCGGTAAGAGGCATGCTTTTTGCTTGTTCATCCAATCTGTCAGGTGAGGATAAAAAAAGAGAATGGTGCAGGGCGTCTCCCCTTCAAATTTATAGCTAACCAATCCTGTCAGGTTGTGGGGGCGGAGTCATCAACCCAGTGTGTGCTGCCATGAATGCGTCAGGAAAGTTAAATAAATAAGAAACAAAAAAGAAAAGCGCCCCATTGCTCCATGCTCTTGCGCAGAAGTGAGCGCATACGTAAGTCACGCCCGCATATGTAAACAGTGTTAAAATCACACATATGAGGTATCGTCACGATCGTTGGTGTGAGAGCAATAATGCTAGTGCAAGACCTCCTCTGTAACTCTAAACAGGTAACCTGTAAACATTTTTAACGCGTCGCCTATGGAGATTTTTAGGTAACGCAGTTTTTCCGCCATTTCCGCGAGCATGCGCAAGTTTAAAGCATGACATGGAAGATATCTATTTACTCGGCGTAACATCACCTTTCACAAAAAAAATAGGGTAACTATTGTGTTTTTTGCTTTTTTTATTAAAGTGTATTTTTTCCCAAAAAGTTTGTTTGAAAGACCGCTGCGCAAATACAGTGTGACATAAAATATTGCAGTGAGCACCATTTTATTCTCCAGGGTCTCTGATAAATATATAAATATATATATATATATATATATATATATATATATATATATATATATAAAATGCCTGGGGGTAATTCTAAGTAATTTTCTAGCAAAAAATACAGATTTTCACTTGAAATCAACAAATGTCAGAAAAAGTCAGCAGGTGGTTAAAGTACTTTAGATGACACTGGTCACATCTCTGATGACTTTGTCCAATATACTGTATACTGACAAGACTTTTTGTACGAACGTTTGTTTGAATCTCTACCAGTGTATGGCCTGCTTTATTTAACCAGAAACATATAATTTTCACGACTCTGCCTTTGGATTTTCTGCTTGATGGTCATAATTGATAAAAATTCTGGAAGTATTTGAAGGGAAATTCTTTCCTCTCTGCTTGTTGTCCTGGGGCTGGAAAGTTTTCCCTGTCCTTTCAGTCCTGTATGTAACGTTGGCAATGTCCGCCTGCGCCTCTCCTCTGCTCCTCCCACATCTATAAACACAGCTGGGTGGCTGAGCCAAGCATTTGTTTTTCTATGAATACCAAGTGATAGAAGTGCTGAAAGGGAGTTGGATTTGGGTCAGTCTGTGCCATTCCCTTCCAGGGTCTATAGGCTGAAGATCTGCCAAGCATGCTTGTTTTAAGGCACCCACATACATGGGCCAATCTCCAATACATAGGGAGCACCCCCTCCCCTCTCCTCCACAATGCTTGTCCCTGGACCCACCAGCTGGCATCTTATTACCCAAGGGCAGTCAGGTCATGCATGCACCCCCCCCCCCCACCCTTGTAAATCAGGTGGCAGTCATACACCTTTGTATTGAACAATCTACTTTAGATGTGCCTATATATATGTAGTACAGGATCCTAAATGATTAGTTACAAGCTGAATGGATTGTTTAGTTAGGACTTCATTCACCCCAGATGTGCTGGGATGCCATTGTGAGCGCATTCCCTACGCATGGCAACCAAGAAGATAATGGTTCGCTATGAAAGCAGTTCACACCAGCGTGTAGCATTGGGTTTCATTTGCCCAGCACTGAAAAAATTTACTATTTTTTTTTCAGTGCAACGAAATGCATTTAAATGCACACAAATGTGCACAAATGTGAGGCACTGCAAGGCAAAAAAAAGCAAAAGCACAAATGCAATACATGTAAAATGCATTCCAACACATTCTAAAAAAAAAAAAGACAACGCACACAAATTCATGGATGTGTTGTGGTGTAAATGAGCCCTTAAAGTGGCAGTAAAATTTGATAAAAAAAAAAAGTGTGTTCCTAACAAAGTCAGAAGGTTCTTTATCTCAGCCCTGGTTTAAATCGCATGCCAAATCTGCGGCAGTTGCTGGCAATGGCAACTTCCGGATTGGTGCAACGCCACACAGATTCCCAAAAGTAGTTCCTGTACTACTTTAGGCGATTTTGGGGTGCGATTTCCATTGACATATGTGAAGAAACCTGCACAGATGTTTCTGAAATCGCACCTGAAGTCAGGACTGACATGCGGGAATGAAATCAAGGCAGTTCAGCTGAACTCACACAATTTGATTGCTGCAGTCGGTGTGAACCTGGGCTCAATGCATTCTATGCATTAAAGGAGTTGTAAAGGCAGAAGTTTTTTTTTACCTTAATGCATTCGATGCACATTACTTACCTGAGCCCCCTCCCTGTCCAGCGATGTCCACAAATGTCTGAGGCCTTGTACACACGATCAGTCCAAACTGATGAAAACGGACTGAAGTTCAGTTTCATCGGTTCACAGACTGATGGTCTGATGTGCCTACACACCATCAGTTCAAAAACCGATCGTGTCAGAACGCGGTGACGTAAAACACAACGACGTGCTGAAAAACGAAGTTCAATGCTTCCAAGCATGCGTCGACTTGATTCTGAGCATGCGCGGGTTTTGAACCAATGCTTTTGTGTACTAACTATCGGTTTTGACCGATCGGTAGGCGTCCATCAGTCCGATTTTAAAGCAAGTTCTGAATTTTTGGACTGAAGGACAACAGACTGATGGGGCATACACACGGTCAGTTTGGACCGATGAAACTGAACTTCAGTCCGTTTTCAATGGTTTGGACTGATCGTGTGTACGCGGCTTAAGCCGTCCGGGACAATCCTCCTGATCGGCTGAGATACCCCATGTGGAAGAAAAATATATTTTAAATATATTTTAAAAAAACATTCCTAATATATTTTTCCCAAATATATTGCAATATATTTGAAATGCTACAATTTTGGCCAGATTCAATATATTTAAAAAATATATTTCAATATATTTGTGAATATATTATTGAATATATTGGGAAATGCATTGTGAAATATGTTGTAAATATATTCATAAATATATGTTAAATGTACTTCTGAATGGATTTAGCAATATATTTTTGCAGCCATAAATATATTGCAACATGCATTTTGGAATGCATTGTGAATATATTCAGACATATATTGCTAAATGCATTCAGAAGTACATTTAACATATATTTCTGAATACATTCACAATGCATTCCAAAATGCACTTTGCAATATATTTATGGCTGCAAAAATGTATTGCTAAATGCATTTAGAAGTGCATTTAACATATATTTATGAATATATTTGCAACATATTACACAATGCATTACCCAATATATTCACAAATATATTGAAATATATTTTTGAAATATATTGAATCTGGCCAAAATTGTAGCATTTCAAATATATGGCAATATATTTGGGAAAAAAATATATTAAGAATGTTTTTTAAAATATATTTTAAATATAAATGTACTGAATGTAAAATAAAAATAAATAAATTCCTATTACATTTTGAAAGGCTGTGCATTTATATATTGTATTTTATATATTGTAGGCCTATAAAACCAGCAAATATTTGGAAATAAAAAAACAATAACACAGTACAATACACACAACTTTATTAGCATGTAAATATACAAAAACTACAACACAGAGAATAGAAAGTGTTAACTGTGGTAAATGACATTAATGACATCCAAGTTTATTTGTGGTATTCTGATGGTTCCCCATGTTTCCCTTCAGGTGATATTTCAACACTGCAATTTTTCTTGTAACAGCGTCACTGATCACACCATTTGAAGTCCCAGGAAACTTTGCCAAAGTGGCAGCTTTAAAAAGTAAATGGAAAATATTAGACTTATTAGATTTTCCCTGTGAATCAAAAGCCATATAAGACCCTTTTCACACTGTAGCGCTGCTAAAGCTCCGGCGGTTTTTGCAACACTTTTTAGGCGGTTCTTTTTTTTTTAAAGGGAAAAAGTATAGTTTTTAATGCGCTTTTAAAGTTCTTTGGAAGTGCTGCCCATTAATTTCAATAGGCAGGTGCGTTTTAGGAGCGCTATTTATAGCGCTCCCAACCCGCCCCAGATGCTGCTTGCAGGACTCTTTCTAATGTTCCGCAAACGCATCGCCCCAGTGTGAAAGTACTCATTGCACTGAAAGGGGTGCAGTTTCATGAGCTTTTTAGAGGCAATTCATAGCGCTAAAACGCCTGAATTCTGGCTCAGTGTGAAAGGGGTCTAATAGATGCAGCTTAGTAAATAAAACTAACAAAATTAAGCATGTAAAAAAAAAAACATCAAAATATTGTAGACTTTTAAAAAATCTGTATAAAAATCAACATCTTGCCTACAACTTGTCTTATTAGTTAACACTACTACCAGACTGAGAAAGATATCTTATTTTGACACAACAGTCAAATTGGCTTACAGTCTACATGTCAAAGCTGATGTTTTCATATGGTCTAACTGTACCTGCTTCTCTCTTCTGTCACCTGCTTGGAGGCACTGCCTTAAAGGTTACATTTTATTGAAGTGGTTGTAAAGACACAAGGTTTTTACCTTGTTGTATTCTATGCATGAAGGTAAAAAAACCTGCAGCAGCCCCCTATACTTACATGAGTCTCCTCTCGATCCAGCAATGTCCACGAGAGCCCTGTCTCTCCAGGGTCTTGCACTGCTGATTGGCTTTCTGTAGCGGTGGGAGCTATTGGCCCACGGTGCTGTCAATCACAGCCAGTGAGCTAATTAGGAGATGGGGTCAAGGCAAGGCTCAGTGTGTGATTGGACACACAGAGCTCTGGTTCAGGAGCACCGGCATGGGACCTGAGAAGAGAAGGATCTGAGCTGCTCTGTACAAATACCCTTACACAGATCAGGTAAATAGGAGTAGGACATGTTTGATATTTAAAAAAAAAAGAAAGACAACGTTTTAATGTTTCGATACCAAAAGAAAACATACCTGTTTAGGCCTTGAGTGCGACACTTGACAAGGAGATGAGCTCAAGTCTTCAGATGGGACAGAAGGTGATGCACACGATACACCCACACAGGATGAACTTCCACCATCATTCTTCAGTGCTTATAGCTGCGCTCGTTGTTTTCAAAATATCCATTACACCAGGCAACTCTATGGAAATGCATAAAAACTTTTTAAGTAACATAATGGCCTATTTTCCCACTATATCCATTAATTTCATTTGTTAGACTTGTGTAACAATGTACTTAAATGATTAGAGGGTTTCCTCCAGTCTGCTATTGACCCCCCCAGGAGGGTTTCTCCCAAGGTAAAAGTAAGGATGTTCCACAAAACAAAAATCTTACTTGTGCATATAGTATGTAGTTACCTCAGTGCACTCACTGATACTATAATGAATGTAGTACAGTAAACTCCCAGTTACCCAACGATCCCCATTGGTACTGTTATTTCTGGTTGCTTGAGATCTAATAGTAACTCTCAAGCATCCACCTCTCATGGCACCTTACCCCCCTTCCACTTAGCAGCTAAAGGGGGTAGGGATTAAAAAATGTCACCAATACCAATTCACATTGAAAGATTGGCATCCAGGGGCTGATATGCCAAAAACGGTGCACAATAATTAACCAAAACAAAAAATCTGAGTGCACGGAAAAATTTGTATATAAATTCACAAAATTAATGTCCAATTATATGTATAAACAATGAGAAGTTAAGCCAAATCGGTGATCCCAAAATTGTATGCCAACAGCACACAATTGGCAATCCAAACCTCAAAAGTTCTTAATGATATCACCACAAAACTCAGATATGATGATATGATGATCAGACACAGTGCCAGTTGAATGCAGTGATATAAAAAAAGGGAAGGTGCCCACCACCGTAATTAAGTTGTCTGCTTACCAAAGGCAAGTTGTCTCAGTTGTTGGTTTTCTTCTTTCAAGTGCTTATTCCGGTTTTCCATTCACCAGTTGTCAGTCTTGGTCAGGTGCTTAGACAGCGGCTGGCGACCCATCTGTCAGAATCTGCCAAAAAAAATATAAAATTAGCTTTCCACCTCCACACCCCCCCCCATCCACACCCCCCCCACACACACACACACACACACACACAGCTAACCTCCTTCTGCACAATTTATTTGAAGTCAGCTGAATGTAAACAGCAGGTAGTGGGGGAACCATAGCCAGACTGCCATTGGCTGTTAAAAATGTTAAAATTAGGCTGACTATTGTGCCCCCTTCCCACTCCCTGTGTTCAATCAGCAGAGGAAGACCTGAAGAAGAATGTTCTCCTTCAAATCATCTCCTTTGCTGATTGACAACAGGCAGTGGGCGGGTGTAATAGCCCACTAGCTATTGGCTACTGCAATTTAAAATAGTCAATAGCAACCTGGCTATTGATTCCCCTGCTATCTGCTCTTTTTTCCTGTATTCTGACAGTGGCCAGTGGCTGTTAGAATACAAAAAAAGGCCTAAGTGACTGTCAACTGACATCAGGCTACTTCTGGGGCAGCTGGATGTAAACAGAATATAAGTACCTCATATGCAGCATCAGGGGCGGGCTGCTGTCTGCTCATTGGTCTTTGCCAGAGCCAATGAGAGGGAGGAGTCAGCAGGAAAGGATCATGGGACATGTAGTCTTGAGTACCAGTGGCCAAATGGTGATTGCTTGAGAGTGGACTGTAGTCCGCAGCATGCCCGGGGGAAGGTAGAGAACACCAGGAGGCTGCAAAGGAGATCGAGGGAAATAAGAGGGGATCATGAGGTGGTAAGGACAAGTTGGAGGGATTCTGAGAGGGAAGAATTATTTCCTTTTCGATGCTGGGAAGACATTGCAGCTGGGGACCCTTTCCTGGAAGCAGCAACACGGTCGGCCACAGGTTACTTGTCGCAGACCCCCTGATCTCCTGTGCGGGCAACAATACAAATGTGGCAGCCTGTGCATTGTGGGCATCGCTCCCCAAATCCCTGCCGCCAGCACCCATCCATGCGCCTGACCCCTTTCAGGATGCCGGGGGCATGGATTTCAATGGGGGGGGGGGGGTGTTTCTTTTTTTTAGCACCTGACTAGAGCCAGAGGCTCTATTAGGCTTCAAAATAGGGTAGAGTCGGGGGGGAAAAGAGTGCAACCTGATCCCACCCAATTGTGTGACCATAGTGAGTGAATTTTATCTATTTTAACACTAACGTTCTTCCTCGCCAATCAGGAGGCAGGTGGTGAGACCAGTTTCCCAATTGGCCAAAGCATATGGCGATCCTATTGATGCCTAGTGCTTTGGAGCAACAAAGAGGAGGTGGACACCAGAGCCACTGCCTGCACAAACGAAGGAGAGGACACCACAGCCCCAGACCTGGATCGGGTAGGTTCCAACATGCTGGAAGCACGAGGGGGTGGGAGTTGTTAGAGCTGGCTGGGGGGGTTGTAAATCTGGTGTTTGCATGCGGGGGGAGGTGTGAGCTGTATACCCTGAGGCTATAGAAATAGGGTGGAGTTCAGAGTGAATTTCTACACCCAAGTAGAGCACTTTACAGACGATTTGAGGATTTGGTTAAACAGAGACAGACGGACGTAAGCCACTATAGACAGATCAACAATTCTGCTAAACCAGTTGAATTTCTATCCATGTATGGACAAGCTGGCTGTACTGAAGTTGATCTATCAATTGACTTAAATACAGCCAGCCTGTCTTTTTTATTTTCCCAATCATTGCTGGCTGTGAGCACTGACCTGAGTGAACTGGCAGGGGGCAGTCCCCATCAGAACACAAAAGAGCAGCAGGGGAGATTGCTGTACTAACATCAGATCCTTAGTACAGCAGCTCCAACTGGAGCTGTCTGTTTTTTTCCCATTCAACTCACTGAGTTGAGCAGAAAAAAACAATAGTGGTGTGTACGAGGCAAGCAATTTTCTTGAGAAGTGGTCTCCCTGTGAGGACAATTTCAGGGAAATGTGAAGCAGGGTCTCTCTCTGTGCAGGCAATGTGGAGCGGGGTCTCGCTCTGTGTAGGGAAATGTGGAGTGTTGTCTCTCTCTGTGTGCCACAGAGGGTGACCCAGCCGGCCGAGACCCATCTGTTCCACTGCTGGCCTCTATCGTCTGCACTAGTTGCTAGGATCACCTGCTGTCTGGTGTCTAGCAACCAATGACGTTGCGATCCCGAGGAGAAAAGAGAGGCTCCGTGAGATCTAAAGGGGTCACATCCTTAGATCTCAGGGGGTTCATGCTGGGACTTGTACTCCATCATTAATTGGGGGTCACATCCTTAGATCTCAGGTGTTAATGCTTGGACTTGTAGTCCTTCACTAGTTGTGAGGGGGGGGTCAGGTCCTCAGCTCTGAGGGATTCATACAGGGACTTGTTTGCACTTTAGTTACTGGAGGCCATGATGGTACAATTCCCCAGGGGCCATGGAGGGCCACACTGTCCTCCCTGCCTCTCCCCCAATTTTGTGATAATGTAAAACCTTAAGACTGTTTTACCTAATCCATGGGCACCTTGACTGGACTTGCTCACCAGGCCTAAGGCTGCAGATCTCCACTGTACAGCATGGTGACATGTTGTGGAAGATGAGCTATATATAACTTCCTTTTAGCACTGTGCACATGCTGTATGGTAACTGGGAAGATACAGAATGAGAACTATTTAGCAGGGAATAGACAAATAAAACTTAACTCATGCACCAACCTTTCACAATTCTAATGTTATTTGATCAAAGACACTTACCTGATACAGACAGTTCTATCCAGCATGCTTCCAGCCTTCCACACTCCACAGACTAGGCCTTACCAGGAACAGGAAGTGAGAGGTGAAAGTTCACCCTCTGGTTCCCACTTCCTCCCACACACTTGCTGTATTGATTCTTATTGCAGTCTCTGCTATAATACTGTTTAATGAATTTTCCCCCAGAGCTGGATTTACATATTAGGAGATTGTAGGCACAGAAATCATCCCCATCCCAATAAAAGGAACAAGAAATGGGGACAATATTTATACATGTAAGTAAGTGATGGGAGATGCATTCTAGAGATATACAGTATATATACTGTACCTTCATTCTGCTATATATATATATATATATATATATATATATATATATATATGTGTGTGTGTGATATATATACTATGTGTGTGTATATACTGTATATATATATATATATATATATATATATATATATATATATATATATATATATATATATACACACACACATATATATATATATATATATATATATATATATATATATATGTGTGTACACACATACATATATATATATATATATATATATATATATATATATATACACACACACACACATATATATACACACACACACATACATATATATATATATATATATATATATATACACACACACACATATATATACACACACACACACGAATGCAGCTCTCATCACTTACATATTTATCTTCCAGCCCAGCCTAGTATTGACACACGGCAGCAGTGCAGCTTGGGCAGGGATATGACACTTAAAGCGGAGTTCCACCCAAAAGTGGAAGCTCCACTTATCTACCTCTTCCCCCCTCCAATGTTAGATTTGGCACCTTTCGGGGGAGGGGAGCAGGTCCCTATTATTCGCAGCGGGAGATCAGTCAGAAGTTCGTCCCCCTCCTCCCCCCGCTGCTGGGACATTCAGAAAGTGCAGAACACTTTGGGCATGCACAGTAGGGAACTGGCTGTGAAGCTCCAAGGCCAGTTTCCCCTAGGGCCAGTTCACACCATAGAACCGCAGTCCGCATGCATTCCATATGCTTTTCTGCATGCATGTTTTTGATTAATTGCAGTGCATTTTTCTCCCCTCTTTTTTCTTAACTGAAGGAATAAGGGCATGTGTATTCAGGTGCGTTTCAGTGCGTTTTTGATGTGCTTTACAGTGTTACAGTATAGTCCAGTGCAGGAAAAATGAGCATATTCTACTTTTTTTTCTGGAACGCACTGGAACTGCAAGCACTGGTGTGAACTATGCCATTAAAAACCATATAACCTCCATGCAGAAAAAAAATGCACTGGACTGCATGTGGTGTGAATTGGCCCTTATAGGCAATGGCGGTGGCAGCACCCGAGAGCCGATGAAACCATTGGCTGGGGTGCCAACATCGCCGGATTCCAGGACAGGTAAGTGTCCTAAGATTAAAAGTCAGCAGCTGCAGTATGTGTACAGTGTGTGTGTACAGTGTGTGTGTTTTTGTTTGTGCTGGGGGGAACTTTAATATCCCAATTTCTTTTAATTGGCTGCTGGAATTACCCTTCGGCAGGTACCAAGTCCAAACAATGGACTTTAGAGTTGTCCCGATACCACTTTTTTAGGACCGAGTATAAGTACCGATACTTTTTTTAAATGTGTCCCCAAATGCAGCCATGCCCCCCCACATATCCCCTGCATATCCCCGGCAGCCATGTCCCCCCACATATATTGCAGCTATGTCCCCCCACATATATCCAGCCATGTCCCCCCACATATTGCAGCCATGTCCCCCCACATATTGCAGCCATGTCCCCCCACATATTGCAGCCATGTCCCCCCACATATTGCAGCCATGTCCCCCCACAAATTGCAGCCATGTCCCCCACAGATGGATCCATCCAATCCCGAGCAAGGGGGAGTGTCTATACACGGCTCCGTGCATAGACACTCCCCTTTGCTCGGGATTGGACAGATCCATCCAATCCCGAGAAGGGGGGTGTCTATACGCGGCGCGGCGGGCATTCGAAGAATTCAAACGAAAGGTGCCTGTAATGCGTGCTGTGATGCACGGGGATTAACGCGGCGGCTTTGCGGTATGCGGCGGCGGCTTTGCGGTATACGGCGGTGGCGGGGGGGGGGAATATTCTATTTAGGTATCGGGGGTATTTGCGGGAGTACAAGTACTCCCGCAAATACTCGGTATCGGTCCCGATACCAATACTGGTATCGGTACAACCCTAATGGACTTAGTATAAAAAGAATATACAATATATATACTATATTGGCAAAAGTATTGGGATGCCTGCCTTTACACGCACAGGAACTTTAACGGCTTCACCTCCTCTGGGAAGGCCGTCCACAAGGTTTAGGAGGGTGTCTATGGGAATGTTTAACCATTCTTCCAGAAGCACATTTGTGAGGTCAGACACTGATGTTGGATGAGAAGACCTGGCCCGCAGTCTCCACACAAATTCATCCCAAAGGTGTTCTATCAGGTAGAGGTCAGGACTCTGTGCATGCCAGTAAACCAATCCAAACCCAAACTTGCTCCATGTCTTTATGGACCTTGCTTTGTGCACTGGTCCAAATCATTTGGTGGAGGAGGGATTATGTTGTGGGAGGGAGGGGGGATTATGGTGGGGGGTTGTTTTTCAGGGGTTGATTTGGTCCCTAAGTTCCAGTGAAGGGAACTCTTAAGACGTCAGCATACCAAGACATTTTGGACAATTTTATGCTCCCAACTTTGTGGGAACAGTTTGGGGATGGCCCCTTCCTGTTCCAACATGACTGCCCACCAGTGCACAAAGCAAGGACATAAAGACACTGATGAGTGAGTTTGGTAATAATAGTGCAACTTCTGATTCATGGATTAAACAGAACATTGAAGATTTATATCCAGAGTTTATCTCGGTACTCTGTAAGCAGATAAGATCCTTGGACTGTGGATGTGGATGTCTGTGAAGGTTCTCATTCATTCAGGTCAATCAATAAATCAAGGTAACTGGACTTGCTGTATTTTAAGACATTTTGCTGGTCAGCCGACAAGCTTTCTCAATTCAGAATGACTTGTATGAAAATTATTTGGGAATAGTAAGTGGATGCGAAAGGTTTATCTGCTTTGTATTAAATGGATTATGTGCTTAAAATCTTATGAAAAAAAAAATATTTTATTTGAATCTTTTGGTTTTTATTTTTATTTTATTTTAAAAGAGTAAAACCAACTAAATTAAAATGGGAGTGGGTCTCTGATAAATGTATTCAGAATGTTATCAATGTTATAGTTTATTTTTATTTTTTTCAAGTCAATATTACAAAAATATCAGAAAAAATATATTTTAAAAATATATTTTCTGATAGATATCTTTGGAAAATACATTTCAATTATATTTTTGGAATGCATTTACAAATATATGTAGAAATATATGTTGAAATTACTTTTGTATATGTTAAAAAAGTCTAAAGAATAGATTTAAAAAACATAGGGGCAGATTCACAAAGACGTAATATTCCGCTGCGTAATCGAAATACGGTACGCTGCCGTATTTCACCAGACTCTACACCGAATTCAGGTAGTTTTTTTGCGCGTACGCTATTGTGTCGTATTTTTTTTCCGCCGCGCAATCGAAATACGTGATTAGGGGGCGTGAAGCATTTAAATTAAGCGCGTCCCCGCGACGATCGAACTGCGCATGCTCTGTTCAGGAATTTCCCGCCGTGCATTGCGCGAAATCACGTCGTGACGTCATTCGTTGTTTGAGTAGCGGCGTTTACGAACATTCCTATTCCCGGACGACTTACGTTAAAAATAATAAAAGACATCGGAAAACGTTGAAATTCGACGCGGGAACGACGGCCATACTTAACATGGGCTGTCTAATATTAGAGCAGCAAAAAGCTGGTATAGTGAAACGGAAAAAAAAGATGACTAAAGGTGCCGTAAGAGATTGCGTTTAAAGTGCGAAATTTTGTGGATTGCAGGCAAAAGCTCATTAGCATACCCTGACGGCGAAAAACAACAGGAAGTCCGCCCAGTGGCCGCAATTTTCTTGCAGCGTAGATCTGAAGGCGTACTAACACGTAATACAGTCGAAATGAAGCCCGCAGGTGTCTTTTCATGGTTTGAGGATTTCGACTAGCGTAAAAACGCCCGTAAGTCGAAATTACTCCAGTCTAACAGCATTTACACAGGCGTAATCGCTTTGTGAATCTAGGCCATATTTTCCAATGTATGTGTTAGGAAAATACATTTAAATTATATTTTTGGAATGCATTTACAAGTATATTTAAAAATATATGTTTAAATGCATTTTTTATATGTTCAAAAATATCTAGAAAATATATTTACAAACATATATTTTCAAATATATGCCTTTGGGAAATATATTTAAATTATATTTTTGGAATGCATTTACAAATGTATGTAAAAATATATGTTGGAATTACTTTTTTATGTGTTTAAAAAATATGAGGAATATATTTAAAAAATATATTTTCCAATATATGTGTTTGTAAATACATTTAAATTATATTTTTGAAATGCATTTACAAGTATATTTAAAAATATATGGTTAAATGCATTTTTTTTAGATTTTCAAAAATATCTGGAAAATATATTTAAAGCAATATATTTTCAAATATATGCCTTTGGAAAATATATTTTAATTTACATTTTGGAATAGATGTAAAAATATATTAGCGTAGGCCAATATATTGTAAATATATTTAAAATATATAATTTTTTTAAATAAATATATTGCAAATATATTTTTCTTCCGTATGGGACAGCAGTGGCGCCATTGGCTCCCGTGGCTGTCAATCAAAGTCAGTCAGCCAATTAAGGAAGGGAGAGGTCAGTCTCTGTGTCTGAGCTGTGACTCGGCTCGAGTGCCCCCATAGGAAGCTGCTGGCTGTGGGGGCACTCGATACGAGGGAGGGGCCAGGAGCAGCAAAGAGGTACCTGAGAAAAGGAGGATCTGGGCTGCTCTGTGCAAAACCAACTGCACAGAAGAGGTAAGTATAACATGTTTGTTATTTTTTTATTTTTAAACGAGACTTTACAATCACATTAACATAAAACACCTTCTGTGAGCAGCAACCCCCTAATACTTAACTGACCATATCTCGATCCAGTGATGTTGGTAGACAGTCTTGGCTCCCTGGGACTCTCCCTCATCATTGGTGGAGATGGCAGCATGGCGCCATTGGCTGCCGCTGCTGTCATCAAAGTTAGTTAGCCAACGAGGAGAGAGAGGGAGCAAAGCTGAACTGTGGCTTTGTGTCTGAATGGGCACACAGAGCAGCGGCTCAGCTTAGGTGCCACCATAGTAAGCTGCTTGATGTGGGGGCACTCGGCAGGAGGGAGGGGCCAGGAGCGCCAGCGAGGGACCCAAGAAGAGGAGGATCTGCGCTGCTCTGTACACATTCACAGCACAGAGCAGGTAAGTATAACATGTTTGTTATTTTTTATTCAAAAAAATGTTATTGAATATTATTTCAAAGAGAGTAATACATCCAATAAGCCACTATTCATATCAACAAAGCTTCATCAAGTCTTACAAGACACAGGCACGATTCATAATAAGTAAAGTATCAGTTATTGCAAACTGGGTATGTCACAAACTAGGGAACAGATCAGATAGATCATATCATATATAACTTCTAATAAATATTAAACTGAAAAAAAAAATTCCCTCCCTACATCTTCAGAATCCAAGGAAGAGAAAGCTTAAAGGGGTTGTAAAGGTAAAACATTTTTTTCCTAAATAGCTTCCTTTACCTTAGTGCAGTCCTCCTTCAATTACCTCATCCTTCCATTTTTCTTTTAAATGTCCTTATTTCTTCTGAGAAATCCTCACTTCCTGTTCTTCTGTCTGTAACTACACACAGTAATGCAAGGCTTTCTCCCTGGTGTGGAGTGTCGTGCTCGCTCCCTCCCTTGAGGGGAGAGGGGCGAGCAGGAGAGTCAGGACGCTCTCTACATTGCAGAAAGAGAAAGGAGCTGTGTGTTAGTGGGTGTCCTGACTCTCCTGTAGTCCAAGGGAGGGGGCGAGAATGACACTGCACACCAGGGAGAAAGCCTTGCATTACTGTGTGGAGTTACAGACAGAATAACAAGAAGTGAGGATTTCTCAGAAGAAAGAGGAAATTTAAAAGCAAAATGGAAGGATGAGGTAAGTGAAGGAGGACTGCACTAAGGTAAAGGAAGCTATTTAGGGGAAAAATTCCTTTACAACCCCTTTAAGACCAAGCAAAGGAGAGAAGTCAATAGAGAAATGGGGAAAAATGAAGGGGTGTTTGTTATTTTTAAAGAAAAAAAACTGAGACTTTAGTATCCCTTTAACTCTTGCTCTCAGACACCCAGCAGGTGTGATATTTAAAGGAATTTTTTCATTTTTTTTTTTTTTACTTTAAACATCATTAAAATCGCTGCTCCAGAAAAAACAACCGTTTTTAAAACTTTTTTCCATTGATACATGTTCCCTGGGGCAAGACCCGGGTTCTCAAAGACGTTTTCCAACAATAACTTGAATATTGGGCTTTAAAATGAGCACTTTTGAATTCGAACGTTCGAGTCCCATAGACTTCAATGGGGTTCTAAATGTTTGCGCGAACGGGCGGTCTGTTCGACGGTTCTGGTGCGAACCGAACGCGGGGGTGTTCAGCTTATCCCTAGAGAGGAGGAAGTGCTGGCAATAGCTGGGCCATGGGAGCCTATGGGTGATGTCAGGGGCTCCCGGAATTCACAGCAGTTGTAGAGCGCTCCATCACACAGAGCTACAGGATCATGTGACCAGAGCACAGCGGCTTGAATAGGTAAGTGCACACATCTTTTATATATAGGTTAGGCAGGATAGGTAAGTGGAGGGGGAGGGAGGGAATGTTTTTAAGAATAGTTGTAGGTAGGCTTTTCTTCCACTTTAAGCTAAAAAACACCTGAGGGTTTAATACTACTTTAACTCCTTCCTGCTCAGTTCCGGCTTCCCTTTAGTTGTTCTAAAGTCAAAGTGCTTTTTATGTATTCAATCTGATCAATATGTATGTGTATATGGACAGATGTGCCCGATCTAATCAGTATTTATATGTGTATATGGCCATATATGTCCGATCTGATCAGTATTTATGTGTATATGACCAGATGTGTCCAATCTGATCAGTATTTATATGTGTATATGGCCATATATGTCCAATCTGATCAGTATTTATGTGTATATGACCAGATGTGTCCGATCTGATCAGTATTTATGTGTATATGGACAGATGTGTCCAATCTGATCAGTATTTATGTGTATATGGCCATATATGTCCGATCTGATCAGTATTTATGTGTATATGGACAGATGTGTTCACTCTGATCAGTAACGATGTATGTGTACTCATCTGATCTGATGGCCTCATCTGGCCACAAACACATAAATATTAATCAGATCAGACCAGACACATCTGCCCATATTTATACTGATCGGATCTATATATGTTTCCGATCTGATCTATTTTGGGTTTATATCCAGAGGTGTCCAATCTGATCTGTATTGATGTGTATAGTTTGTCATCACATAACTAATTCTTTGCCCCCAATGTGTCTGGGAGTGCAGCCAGGTATATAACCAGATGTGTCCGATCTGATGAGTATTGTTGTGTATATGGACGGATGTGTCCGATCTGATGAGTAGTGTTGCTCACGAATATTCGCATTGCGAATATTCGCTACGAATATTGCATATTCGAGTATTCGCGAATAACACGAATATCGCGGCGAATATTCGCTATTTCGAATATTCGAATGTTTTCAATTTTTTTTTTAGAACAGATCACATCCTAGAGATCCCCATCGATGTCTAAAAGCATTGCTGGTATGATTAGAGACCTTGGGCCGAGTAGCTGCAGCGCTCATTTTATATTGCCGAAAAATCGCAATGCGATTATTCGGCAATAGCGATATCGCGCGATTATTTTATATTGTAATATATCACGAATATTCTGAGCCAATCAGAGTGCTCCATTCCGCATTTCTCGAATATTCGCAATTATTTTGTATTGTAATATATCACGAATATTCTGAGCCAATCAGAGTGCTCCATTCCGCATTTCTCGAATATTCGCAATTATTTTATATTGTAATATATCACGAATATTCTGAGCCAATCAGAGTGCTCCTTCCGCATTTCTCGAATATTCGCAATTATTGTGTATTGTAATATATCACGAATATTCTGAGCCAATCAGAGTGCTCCTTCCGCATTTGCCGAATATTCGCAATTATTGTGTATTGTAATATATCACGAATATTCTGAGCCAATCAGAGTGCTCCTTTCGCATTTCTCGAATATTCGCAATTATTTTGTATTGTAAAATATCACGAATATTCTGAGCCATTCAGAGTGCTCCATTCCGCATTTCTCGAAATTTCGCATTCGCAATTCGCATTCGCAATAGCGAAAATTCGCAATAATTTCATTTCCAAAAAATATCACGAATATTCGTATTTAGCGAATATATCTCGAATATTCGACTATATATTCGAGATATATCGCGAAATCGAATATGGCATATTCTGCTCAACACTACTGATGAGTATTGCTGTGTGTATGGACAGATGTGTCCGATCTGATGAGTATTGCTGTGTGTATGGACAGATGTGTCCGATCTGATGAGTATTGCTGTGTGTATGGACAGATGTGTCCGATCTGATGAGTATTGCTGTGTGTATGGACAGATGTGTCCGATCTGATGAGTATTGCTGTGTGTATGGACAGATGTGCCCGATCTGATGAGTATTGCTGTATGTATGGACAGATGTGCCCGATCTGATGAGTATTGCTGTGTATGGACAGATGTGCCCGATCTGATGAGTATTGCTGTATGTATGGACAGATGTGCCCGATCTGATGAGTATTGCTGTATATGGACAGATGTGTCCGATCTGATGAGTATTGCTGTATGTATGGACAGATGTGTCCGATCTGATGAGTATTGCTGTGTATATGGACAGATGTGTCCAATCTGATGAGTATTGCTGTGTGTATGGACAGATGTGTCCAATCTGATGAGTATTGCTGTGTGTATGGACAGATGTGCCCGATCTGATGAGTATTGCTGTGTATATGGACAGATGTGTCCGATCTGATGAGTATTGCTGTGTGTATGGACAGATGTGTGCGATCTGATGAGTATTGCTGTGTGTATGGACAGATGTGTCCAATCTGATGAGTATTGCTGTGTATGGACAGATGTGTCCGATCTGATGAGTATTGCTGTATGTATGGACAGATGTGCCCGATCTGATGAGTATTGCTGTATATGGACAGATGTGTCCGATCTGATGAGTATTGCTGTATGTATGGACAGATGTGTCCGATCTGATGAGTATTGCTGTGTATATGGACAGATGTGTCCAATCTGATGAGTATTGCTGTGTGTATGGACAGATGTGTCCAATCTGATGAGTATTGCTGTGTATATGGACAGATGTGTCCGATCTGATGAGTATTGCTGTGTATATGGACAGATGTGTCCGATCTGATGAGTATTGCTGTGTATATGGACAGATGTGTCCGATCTGATGAGTATTGCTGTGTGTATGGACAGATGTGTCCGATCTGATGAGTATTGCTGTGTGTATGGACAGATGTGTCCGATCTGATGAGTATTGCTGTGTGTATGGACAGATGTGTCCGATCTGATGAGTATTGCTGTGTGTATGGACAGATGTGTCCGATCTGATGAGTACTGCTGTGTGTATGGACAGTGATCCCCTCTCCAGGTTGCCCCCAGCACAGAGCAGTGTGGTGGATGGTAGGAAGCTCCCTGCATGCTGCCACATGTCCTCTCCCATGCAGGCAGTACAGAGAGAAGAATAGAGGAGAGTAGGATGGAGTCCATAGAAGTGGAGGGGAGGGGGAGGGGAAGGATGTGATGTCAGCCTTGTCCCAGCACTGAGTAGAGGAGGAGAGATCACACTCCACACAACTTCATCCACTTCTACATGTCCTGACCCGTCCGATACCATTGTGCCCGGACATCGCCCGGACTGTGGATTGTACATCGCCGGGGCTATGGTGAGGAATCGGAAGAAGAAGAAGAGGTGAAAGTTGTGGGGATGAGGACTGCAAGCCTGCGATCCGGGGAATAAATCTCTACTAGCAGCATGGTGAGTGCAGAGACCTGCGATCCTGTGTAGTAGTAGTGTCTGAGGGATCCAAGATCCTGGGTGTGAGGGATCCAAGATCCTGTGTAGTAGTGGTGTCTGAGGGATCTGCGATCCTGGGTGTCTGAGGGATCTGCGATCCTGGGTGTCTGAGGGGTCCAAGATCCTGGGTGTCTGAGGGATCCAAGATCCTGGGTGTCTGAGGGATCCAAGATCCTGGGTGTCTGAGGGATCCAAGATCCTGGGTGTCTGAGGGATCCAAGATCCTGGGTGTCTGAGGGATCCAAGATCCTGGGTGTGAGGGATCTGCGATCCTGTGTAGTGTGTGTGTAGTGGTGTCTGAGGGATCTGCGATCCTGGGTGTGAGGGATCTGCGATCCTGTGTAGTGGTGTCGGGGGGATCTGCGATCCTGTGTAGTGTGTGTGTAGTGGTGTCTGAGGGATCTGCGATCCTGGGTGTGAGGGATCTGCGATCCTGTGTAGTGTGTGTGTAGTGGTGTCTGAGGGATCTGCGATCCTGGGTGTGAGGGATATGCGATCCTCTGTAGTGTGTAGGTAGGGGTGTCGGGGGGATCTGCGATCCTATGTACAAGTATTGGTGTCGGAAGATCTGCGATCCTGTGTAGTGTAAGATCTGCGACCTGTATAAATATTGGTGTCGGAGGGATCTGCGATCCTGTGTTATTAGTGTCGGATCTCCTCGTGCTCTCATTGTAGAGATCGCCGTGTGTGTGACGATGTCGGATCATCGCAGTCTTTGTGCACAACGTGGTACGGCGCTCCCCCCATACAGCGCTATGAAGCCCACTCTGGGGATTGTCAGATGTCTGGAAATGTTTCATTGTTTATAAACAGATGTGTGTTTTGTATAGAAAGTAACCGATGTGTATGGGAATGTGCCACATCCTCACCCACCCTCCCTCAGTACGATGTGCCATAGAAGGAATGCCAGGGGGGCTTCTAGAAATGATTCCTTTATAATTAGACGATTCAACTGTAAGAAAGAGTTTTATTGTTCCCTCTGGAGGCTTTGAAGGGTCAGTTCCCTATGGGGGCCATACACGGAATGATTATACAGTAAAACCTTGGTTTGAGAGTAACTTGGTTTGAGAGCCTTTTGCAAGACAAGCAACATGTTTTAATACATTTTGCCTTGATATACAAGCGATGTCTTGATATAAGAGTAGTGTCATGTCACAACTGAGTATACAAAAGAAGAGAGGAGCCTTTAAGTGTAGAAATATAGTTACATTTAATGAAGGTACAACATTTAGCAACTTATTGCTACACTTAGAGGCGCCTCTCTTCTCTTTTATACCCTGTAAAAAAAATCTTTGATATACAAGTGCTTTAGATTACAAGCGTGTTTCTGGAAGGAATTATGCTCGCAATTCAAGGTTTTACTGTATATACAATCAATGCATTGAGGGTCACCCTACAAGTTGTCTTCTGTCTGTACAATCAACTTTACATGTGTCAAATCTGTGTCATCTGAAGACCCACCTAACCTATTCAATCAGGGCCTTGCATTCCATAGTTGTTGGTAGATCTAAAGGAGATTGTACAATCAGATTGTAATGTGTGTGTGGTGAGCTTTATGGAGGATTGGATTGGAGGATTGAATTGAAGATTGGAGGATTGAAAATTGTATCGGAGGATTGAATTGAAGATTGGAGGATTGAAAATTGTATTGGAGGATTGGATTGGAGGATTGAAAATTGTATTGGAGGATTGGATTGAAGATTGGAGGATTGAAAATTGTATTGGAGGATTGGATTGGAGGATTGAAAAGGTTGTTCAGTGTGCCGTACACTTAGCAGTCATATGAAGTTATTTACTTTCCTACAATCAGATTTTCAGTTCAGACCGATTATATACATTCCGTTAAATCGATTGATGACACAGTCCGTCCGGTCATATTTTCTGATTCTGTGTGTGTACGGCCCCCCATTACTGTCGCTCTGTTTCGTTGTCTGTAAATAAAGCTCTGACTTATTTTCAAAGTAACCAATTTGTATTGTAATTTGCCCGTCTTCACCTGTTGCTGCCCATGTAACACATACAGTGTGTGGCAGCAAAGGAGTGGGCTTTAGGGTCGGTTCTCAGCAGAACGTTGTGCGGGAAACCTGCGTTCTGTGCTCATTTCCCTCGCCACATTGAAAACGCACTGCAGATGCGGTCTGTAGCGGGTTCAACTTTAAGTTAATGACACCCCAAACACAAGTGGCATACACAGTGCGTTTGCCCGCACCAGACCTCATGGTACAGGAGTGCCATGCAATGCGGGTGCAGTGAGTCTTTAAAAGTAATTCATGCCCTACTTTTGGTGTGGTGCGATTTCAGACATTCAAACCCTCTGATTCCTCTTGTATTGAATCGCTTTGTAACTGTACTGTAGCCCTCGTGTTGTAAAGCGCTGTGCAAACTGTTGGCGCTATATAAATCCTGTATAATAATAATAATAAGGCTGCTCATATGGCACAGAAGTGCATGTGAATCCTGTGCAATTCCCGGAGTGAACTGGCCCTAAATGCCCAGACATGGCACATATTGATTTGTTCCTGGGTGGTCAGTGTTTCTGTGGTAAGAGCGCACTCACTACACGCTCCCAGCACAGAGACGGAGCTGTCAAAGACAGCTCTCAGTCCCCACTAGTGATTCCGATTGAATGCGTGATTTTAAACCTCACCAGAAACGTTTCCAATGCTCAGCGCTCGGTTTTCAGCATTCATAGCGTGTAGCACCGCTTGAAGGTGATTGCTTGAAAAAGTACATGAGCTTCTTCTGGGGCAAAATCACATGTAGTCACCCCAATAGACTTCTATTAAAAAAACACATGAAATGCATGTTTTTTGTATGTTTTTTTGCCTAGTAACTAGCTTTCCATTGGCTACCAATAAATAAAATATACAATTCGGGACTTCTACACACCCGTGGATATTCAGATGAAAACTTTATTGCATAATAGACAATACATAAAGGCACCACATCTGCAATGGCGGGGGAGGGATGGACGGTTCACGCGTTTCACACTTCAAAAGGTTTGTAAAGGAGTGTGAAACGCGTGAGCCATCCATCCCTCCCCCCGTGTTTGCAGATGTGGTGCTTTTATGTATTGCCTATTATACAATAACGTTTTCATCCAAATATCCATGAGTGTGCAGACGTCCGGAATAGCCTATTTGGAGTGACAGAGTGGGGGACTGGGCTTGCACCCCATATTGCCCCGGAAAAGGAGTCTGACAGTGCTCACTTACCCAGAGTACCAGTAATACACACACAATAAAATAATTGATGCCCAAAAATGCCTGAGAAAAAAAAAAAAAAAAATGACCAAAGACACTCAGCTTAAGTGCAAAGGGGACCTTTAGAGTGGTTGTAAACTCTTACAGACCACTTTTTACTACAGGTAAGCCTATAATCAGGCTTATCTATAGCTACCCCAGATATCTCCTAAACCTGCAGGTATGATCTCCTGTATCAGCATGTTCTGACGTCATCAGCACGTGCGCACTGAAGCAATGGCATGTTCGTGCCATTGCTTCAGCTAGTGTGCCGCTAGTGGCTCCCGCGTGCATGCATGGAGGTGAAGCCATCGCGGCGGTGTGCAGGGAGGGCTTCAATCTAAGGTGAGTATTTTATAATGAGCTAGTATGAGATGAATACTAGCTCATTATGCCTGCCTTTGTGTTGTAACCTTTTTCTGACGTGGAGGGGCCTTAAAGGGGTTCTAAAGGTAAACATTTTTTTTTACCTTAATGCAGGACTTGACAAATTTGCTTTGAATCTAGGAGCCAGCTAAACAATTTAGGTGCCATTTTTTTTTTTTTGGTATGACTCGATGAGCCCCAGTGTCGTTACTAGGGTTGGTATCACTCCCCTCCACCAACTAGACCCCCCTCTCTCATTAAAGACCCACCCACTAAGTATAGATCCCCCTCACTATATACAGACCCTGCTCCTGCAGTATAGATCCTTCTCACTGAATACAGACACTGATCAAAGCCCAGGCGCCAGGGTGAAATTTCTAGTCGCATTGGCGACCTGGCGCCTGGGATTTGTCGAGCCCTGCCTTAATGCATTCTATCTGTGGATTAGCGGCCCCCCCGAGCCCCCCGTTTACTGACCCCTCGAAAGTCCCGCGCCGTGAAAGCGTTGTCAATCACATCCATGCGGTGCTCCGGGCGGCAGGGCCGAGTGATACAGTATGCTGCTAAAGCTGCCGGCTGTATCACGGGAGTGGGCCCGCAGGAACGCACCACCATGCCAGCCTGCCGAGACAGCAGCCGAGGGACCCCAGAAGACCAGTTTCGGGGCCACGCTGGGCAAAACGAGCTGCACAGTGGAGGGAAGTATAATATGTTTGTTATTTAAAACAAAACAACATTTTTTACTTTACAACCCCTTTAATGCCCACCTGTCACCCAGGACAGTGATTGAGCTGTCACTGATATCACTTCCGAATTTTTATTCTGTAGTTTGAGAATTTTCATAACTTTAATAACCTATTCAACGTTTACTTGCCACTAGCAAGCGGAAAAAAAAAAAAGTCGTAAGATCGGTCGTTCGATTTTCGGATCATGTCTATGGGGCATTAGAAGCTGATTGATTACTCTATACACGGTTGCACCAGATTCTTTGCGCACTGTAAAAGAATAAAAGTGGAGGAAAAGTTGATGTTGTAAATGAGTAGTATGCTTGCTGGGGGCGACAAGCATGGCTTTTATTCTCTGTGCCGTGTTGTATTACCGCCCCCCTATTCATAGGGGGATTGCAGCGACAGATCCCTGGACGTGTTATGATCAAGGCAGCAACGTTCTTTTTTTTTTTTCCCCTGTGAGTCACACCAATGTTTCCTCTATCACACTGATACAGGCTGCCAGTCTGATCCTCTCGGGGGCACTTGCAGTACATTTCTCTCATTCCCTACAAAATGGGGAAGTTTGATTCATTTGTTATTAGGAGGCGATGGGTGAGATGTAGCACTCACAGACCTGGAGGTGACATGTAGAAGTATTGCCTCTGCCTGCAGTAATCACAGCTGTGCACATCCTCCAGACCATTCCAATAAGTGATACCTGACAGCCCCATTGAAGGCGCACTGACCCCCCACATCTGTGACCTTGCTGGAAGGAATAACGCACACTTCCAAACCTGTGTTTGAGCGCCACGGAATGTGTCCTTCTCCCTGATTTATGAGACTGTAATGGCGAGCTTAGAGCGTTTTATGCTGCAGGATGTATGAAACGTCCCCCCCCCCCCCCGCCCTCCCAACTGTAGATTGTCTGCTTTACAAAGAACTTACCACCTGTGTATACAAATGTCTGCCCCCTGAATTAATGGTGGCTCATGTCTGGGAGAGGGGACAATACATGATCACTGCTGCCAACTTTTCTGGCCTGCCCAGCCGTTAAAGGGTCAGCCCACCAATAACATATATTTATGTTCTCTTATGTCGCTGGCTGGCTTATTTTATCTCTGGAAGATTCTGCTAGTAACATTTCTTTGCTGAAATACCAGTCTGGAGTCTCATTTGTCTTGCTGCATAAAGCATAAATCCTGGTGTCGTAGCATGGAACCCTGAGGCTACCATAGACGACAGATTGCGCTCTATGGTAGCAATCTAGAGCGCAATCACTCTGTCTGGATTGGTGGTCGGTGTGTCACATAAATTGTTATAGAGAAGAGCAGGAGGTGATAGGCAGGGTTAACACAGTGCTCTGTAGTCCCAAATGCACGCCCTTTCCTAGGGTGACAATGCTGCACATTATGGTTGTCACCCCAGGACAGGAAGTGTGTGAAAGGCAGGATTACCAGGTAAAAAAAAAAAAAGAGGAGAAAAGTGTAAAAAGGAATGCAGCCACCACATCTAAGGACCAGTGGGCTGCACTACTTTACTTTGTTGTTCCTGGGTTTAGATATGCTTTAATCTTCTGCAGTATGAAGGAACTTCAAAAAACTTCAGTTCCACTTGTCCTCCCAAATCCCACCACATATGGATTTGTAGGTTGCGGGAACCTACAGTAGGTACGGTAAACCTGCTCCCACTTCCGAAGTTTGGAGCCCCTCCATATTTGGATTTCTTTTTTCTTGGGGTGGGAAGTAGCAGGTACCTAAGTTTGGCAGTTTGGACCTCCCCCTATATATTTTTTTTTTGGGGGGGGGGGGGGGGGTACCTAGTATTGGGAATTTCCACCCCCACTTCTGAGGTTTGGACCCTCTCTTCCCCACATGCAATCTTTTAGGACAAGTCACAAGCCCCTGAAGGCTGCGGGATCATACACAGTGGGAAGCCAGCAGGGAACCCCAAGGAGTCAAATCCGGCTTCCCACAGTTAACTTGCCAGCACTGTAGACCAGCAAAAAACGGGCCGGGTGAGGACAGTGCTGGATCCCTGGACAGGCGAGTGTCTGTTTATTATAAGTCAGCAGCTACAGTTTTTGTAGCTGCTGACTTTTAATTTATTTGGAACATGGCTGAAGCTTCTCTTCAAAATCAGTCATAGAGACCCCCATATAAGGTCTCTTTTACACTTGCATTGCCCTGTGAAAAGTGATCTATGGAGCTGGCCAACTGTTTTAACCCTATAAAGTTTGCACCACCATGCCGCAACCGCGTGCTGTACAATCCTATTTACTTGAATGGGTTGTGTTTGTCTAAGATGTTGAACCCAACAGGGGGTATAATCTTGGACGTGACAAGTGTAAGACCCACTCTGGCCACCGTAATTAGAGTAAGGGTCCTTTCACACAGAGTGGACCGTTTTTGATCCGTCCCGTGTGTGTCCGTCGGCTCAGCGGGGATCATCCGTAAATCCCTGCTGAGCTGTCGGCGAACAGGGCGGTCCCCGCACACTGTGCAGAGACCGCCCTGTCTCTCCTCCGCTCTCCCCTATGGGGAATCGGATGAATACGGACCGTGTGTCCCTATTCATCCAAACCGATCCTTCAGACGTAAGAAAAATAGGATTTTCTTCCGTCCGAAAAAAATGATCTTTGCGGACGTTAGCGGATGCATCATCCGCTAACGGACGCGATCCCATAGGGATGCATTACAAGTCCGTAAACGGACTTGTAAAAAACAGACGAACGGTCCGTACATGTGAAAGGACCCTTAGGGGGGCAGTCGATCCAATTAAATTGTGTCTCAACTGTCTGCTTTTACCGCCACTCTGACCACAAATGTAAACTAGACTCAGTAGTTTCAACAGCTGGGAAGATCAGACAACTTGGATGCTTAGGCTGGCCATACATTTGAAATTTTTTGTTTTAAGAACTCTCGTTTGGTTTTCTAAACCAGGGGTCTCCAGACTTTCTAAAGAAAGGGCCAGTTTGTCGTTCAGGTGGGCCTGACTATGCCCAGGGGAAGTAAACAATACCCAATCTTTGGTATTAGGGGGAGAAATAGTTGGTGTCAGTGGGAGTAATAGTGCCTCACTGTTGGTGTTCAAGGCAGGAATAGTGCCTCAAGGGTCAGATACCCTATTGTTGGTGTCTGTGGCAGCAATAATGCCTCAAGGGTCAGATACCCCATTGTTGGTGTCTGTGGCAGCAATATTGCTTCAAGGGCCAGATACCCTATTGTTGGTGTCCGTGGCAGCAATAGTGTCTTAACGGGCCAAATACCCAATTCTTGGTTTTCTTGGTGTCCATTCTTGGTGGTGGCAGCAATAGTGACTAACGGGCCAAATAATTCTTGGTTTCCGGGCAATAGTGTCTAACGGGCCAAATACCCATTCTTTTTAGCAGCAATAGTGGGGTCCATTTTTTGGGGTCCGTGGCAGGAATAGTGCCTCAAGGGCCATATACCCTATTGTTGGTGTCCGTGGCAGCAATAGTTCCCTTCAAGGGCCGGATATACCACTTTTGGTGTCCGTGGCAGGAGTGGTGCCTCAAGGGACGAATTAAGGCAATCAAAGGGCCGCATCCAGCCCCAGGGCCACTGCTCAGAGACCGCTGTTCTAAATGTTAGTGGGGATAAATTGATATGCATTTTCAAATGCCAAAAAAATGTGAAAAAAAAAAAGGATAACGTGATTGTAGCCGTATTAGTGCAATTGAAAATTGAGTACTGTCCGCGATACAATTTTTAGTTAGTGCAAGTCAAAAAGTATCACGGACAGTACTCAATTTTCTCTAACAAAAAGGATGGAAATTCATTCTCAACCAAATTTCGAACCGTGAAAGTGGTTTAGTTGGGCAAAGCCCGTTCACTCCAAACGTTTTATGAAATCGGTATTTGTCCAGTCATATAGGAGAATCTTTGTATGAACGTTCATTTGAAAGTCTGCCAGCCAGCTATAGAGCCATAGATATCATTCCAGAGAGAGTAAAATAAAAAATCAAGCAGCGTTTCAACTCGGCAACATGGAGCAAGTACTGAAATAAGAGGTCTTCACGAATGACCCCTTTAAAGCGTGCCTACAGGTTTGAATTCTTTGTTTCCTCAGAACGGCTTTCTTTTGTTTGAGGCGGTAAATCCTGGTTAGCAGAGGGTTAACTGTAGAATTTGCTGGGCTTTCTTCCTCCATAGCTGGGTGGAAGTAGCATGTCCTGGCAGCGGTTGAGATCTAGGATTCTAGGCGTATGCTTTGTATTCACACAGGGCTATAATCTTCCAGCAGCCACATGGCTCCCGCAGCTTTACACAGAGTGCTGCTTAGTTTATTGTGCCAAGAAGAAAATAGTTCCTAGCCTGGGCCTCTCCGCACATACAGGAGTGTGATGTGGCCAGCCAGGAGCCGGAGGGGGGAGGGGAAAGTAAAGAATGAGAAGAAGACGACTTAAACACCATACAGGTCCTCCTCAATAGACCACCATACAGGTCCTGAAGCCCCTCTGAGGTGACATGGGTTGTAGGCGCAGCTGCACACCAGGGACCTGATTCCGGGACAAGGTACAGAGTTTATCAAAGACTTTCTAGACTTGATAGAAAAAGTTCTCTCAGACAAAGTCATGTATCATCTCCAAGAAATGTATTGTCGGGATAGCCCAGGATCTCACAAAGGGTGAGGATCTCACTGTGGTAAAAATTGGTTGGGGTGCATGAGCTGCTGGCTGTTGAGTAAGAAGGGGGGGGGGGGGTGAGTAAGGGGGCCTGCTGGCTGTTGAGTATGAAGGGGGGGGTGAGTAAGGGGGCCTGCTGGCTCTGATCCCAGAGGATGGGGGCAGGGCGGACAAGAGAGCTGGGAAAGCACAGGAGGCTCTCCTTAGGTTGGAAAGAAAGAAGAAAACTTTTATTACCTCGGCATCACTCTTTAAATGAGGGGTATTGGTTGGGCAACTTTAACCTATTCAGTGCAGACAGATTAGTTGGCTGGAGCTGCTGGATCACATTTCTGTTGAGTAAGAAGGTTGGAACTTACACCCGGGGGGGGGGGTGAGTCCAAGCCAAGAAGAAAGGGGGCCTGCCCAAAAACGCCCCCGCGCTGGCTGTTGAGTCGGACACACAAGAATGAAGGGATTATTTCGTTAATAAAATCGGGGTGAGTATTTTTCTCCCCTCAGCCCCCCCTGGCCTCTCACACAGCACCCATAGTAATTCTCCGATATCTGCTGGCTCTGATCCTAAGAATGTCAGACTCTGGATGGGGACATTATCCCCACAAAACTGCAGGGCTCCTCCCATCACGGACAAGTCTTTCTTGGAGAGCTGGGTAATCCAACCCAAAGAAACCCTCCCACAGGACCCACTCCAGTCCCATAACAAGCTCTCCTTAGGGTTGGTACAAAGAAAGATACCTACAAAGACCCATTGCAAAGGCTTCCGTCCCGGACTGGGACGGAAACAGCATTTATTACCTCGGCGAAGGAGAATCGCTCTTTAACAATACAAGACTCGGCTTTCTGACTCGCAGAAGGCGATCTTGGTTCTCCTCTTTTTTTACCTGATCTGACCTTTTACCTGCACTCTATAGGACATAACCTTCGTCCTCTTTTTGGGAAGCCTAATTGCAACTGCAATAGACAGGATAACCTATTCTTTGATAGAGGAGTGACAAAGAGTTATCTTAAACTCTGGAGCGAAAACAGAACTTCTTCTGAGGCGAAGGAATCAAAACAGCGTGGTCTCCCCCAAGAGACCCTAGCGCCAAAGTCCCAGACTCCTTTATTGGGACGCACTGTCAAGATTTCATGCCTACTACGGCACTCCGTTCACAGTTTGTCTTGTAAGGTTATCTGTCTCCCCAAATACCAAATCGCTCGTCTAGTGGACGGCCGCCCACTGAGAAAAAACCTGGGAATCCATCTCATCACATTTCTGGTGCTTTTAAAGTCCTTCTGAAGTGCCCCCTTTATTCGAATTAATAAAAGCATAATCCAAATTCATAGAATCAGTTGTGAACTTACAAAGGAGAAAGAAGATTTGCCCGTCCCAGAAAGTACCAACCAGCCGGGAACCACCTACATTTAGGAAAAGGTCAGACTTTTCTCTTTTGTTCAAAGGAGACAGGAACAACAAGCGCCCGAGGCGTAGGATGTGCCGCGCTGTTCTCATTCATTCATTCATTCATTCATTCATTCAAAGTCCCAGTGCGTGTTGTCTGCACATGGACAATAAAGCTTGGATACGCAAATGATCGTCTGTATTTTTTTTTTGCATGCTAGTCTCATATTGGAAACCAATAGGCGACTAAAGTTCCGAAAATTCTCGTGCGACAGAAGTGATGTAATGTATGGTAATATATTCGTTTGTTTCCAAGCATGCATGGTCTTGGTTACATGTTTTTTTTTTTTTTTTACTAATAAGGCCTCTTTCACACGGAGCGGTCCGTTTTTCGGTCCGCTCCGTGTGTCCGTCGGCTCAGCGGGGGGTCTCCGCTGAGCTGTCGGGCGGACAGGGCGGTCCCCGCACACTATGCAGGGACCGCCCTGTCTCTCCTCCGCTATCCCCTATGGGGAATCGGATGGAAACGGACCGTCTGTCCGTTTGCATCCAATCCGATCCGCCGGACGGAAGAAAAATAGGACATTCTTCCGTCCGAAAAAACGGATGCGGATCTTGCGGACGTTAGCAGATGCATCATCCGCTAACGGATCCGCTCCCATAGGGGCCCATTACAAGTCCGTAAACGGACTTGTAATGAGCGGACGAATGGAACAGACGTGTGAAAGGACCCTAAGGATAAGCTCTGGCGTGTTTGTAAAGCCCACCAGGAAATGGGCACAGCGCTGCGCCAATCACAGGCAGGGAGACATTGTCCCGATGCGCGGCTGCAGAGATCGTGAAATGTCTCACTGCCTGTGATAAGCGCAGCACAGTGCCGACTTCCTGGCGGGCTTTGTGAACACGCAGGAGCTCATCCTTACATACTAATTTGGATGATTTTTGCATGAACTGCAGTAATCGGCTCTCGAAAGCTGTGTACTAATGATTAGAATATGGGATGATCGCTCCGAAAGCAGCATTTTCCATCCGATCGTGTGTACTAGGCATTAAAGGGGTTGTAAAGATTTTTTTTTTTTAAATAAACATGTTATACTTACCTCCTCTTGCATGGGTATTGCAGAGAATGGCCTCGATCCTCCTCTTCTGGGATCCTCCAGAGGCGCTCCTGGCTTCTCTCCGCATCGAATGCCCCCCACGGAGATTCGCATTTCAAGGGAACACATGAGTGGGCACGCTCCCAAGTCCTGCTGCTGCCTCTATTAACACAGACAGCAGGATTCGGCCCCGCCCCTGATCCCTTGTCACTGGATTTGATTGACAGCAGCAGGAGCCAATGGCTGTGTTGCTATCAATCTATCCAATAAGGACCCGAGACAGTGGTGGAGCTGGTGTGCTCATTCCTGCCCATGGAATGATGGGGTTCAGGTAAGTAAAAGGGGGGCTGCTGCACTACGGAAGGTTTTTCAACACCTTTAATGCATAGAATGCATTAAGGTGAAAAACCACGAGGGTTTACAACCCTTTAATGCAGAGAGTTTGCTAAAAATAAAATAAACAAGAGTAGTTCAAATGTTTTTTGAGGGTTTAGATGTTTATAAACTGATGTTTTGTATAATTTTTATGTTTTGTTACATAAAACCAAAGCTGGCCAAAAGAATTTCGGCTGGCTCATTAGGAATAGTGATGAGCTTGAGTGTGTTCGGACTAGAAACCGAATCCACGTGTGTGTGAACCTGCTGGGAAGAAGTCGCCAATTATCTGCGGCATTGGCATTCTCTGCCCCCACAGTTGCACTTTTAGGCTAGGTTCAAACTAATGCGGTGCAGTAAATGCCACGATCCATGCGTGTTTCCTGCACCGATTCAGATCGCACTGCCTTTGTGATCCACAGTGGGCGTCAGTGCAATCTCACCCCAAATGCAGGTCACAAACCGCAGTGTTTTTCCCAGACCGGTTCACGTGGTACAAAACGACCATGCAATCTGTTTGCAGTCTAGTTCCAAAATTGCTGCATGCAGAACTTAGGTGCGATGTGGTGTGATTTGAGCTCAAACTGCACTGCACTGAATTGCATGTTAATTGCACAGGAACAGATGCAGTTCCTGTGCAATTCACATGTGGTTCGAAGGGTGAACCAAGCCTAAAGCTGGCCATTCATTGTACAATTTGATTTAAATTTACCTTTAACTATGTAGTGCAAGGGCCTGCCTGATTGCATAGAAATTGAAAGTTTGTAAGGTTTGACCTCATAATATATGGTTTTGGTAAATCGAATGGAAAATTGTACAAGAACATTGTATAATATATGGCCAGCCTTAAAAGAGCCATGTAAGCATGCAGCATACTGTACATGGAGGCTGATGATTTGACTTTACAAGTGATAGCTTCCCGTTGGGCTCACACACACACACACATGGGTCCAGATCCTAGTCTGAACACGCCCAAGCTCATCACTGATTAGCAACTTCAGGCTGTGGATACTTCTCTGCCCAAAAAAATCTAAAATCAAACAAGCCAGGCAGAAAATGGTTGATTTTTGGCTGAACTGGGCCCTGAAATGGAGTCAAAGATGCACAGGACTCCTCTGCAAATCGCTCCCAGCCGCCACGGAGATGTGTGAAGTGGCTCCATTGAGGGCCAATCACAATCTCCTGTCATGCAAATTGGACATGGGGAAACACGCATCCAATTCGCACTAGTGTGAACCCAGCCTTAGATATGATGTTCACATTTTATACAAGATCAGTCTTTAATATTTTTCTACTGAATTAAGTGTAAAAAATAATATTTTTAACCACGGTTTGAAGGAAAGACAATTGCTTGATTCCCCTATCAACACAGTTAGGGCTCTTACACACGGGGCGGATCAGTAATGATCCCCCCCGTGAACCTCCGCTTGCTCAGCGGGGATCGCTCTTTGGATCACCGCTGAGCCGTCGGATGACAGGGCGGTCCCCGCACACTGTGCAGGGATCGCCCTGTCTTTTCTCTGCTCTCCTCTATGGGGGGATCAGATAAACACGGACCGTCTGTTCGTGTTCACTCGATCTGCCAGACGGATGGAAAAGTAGGTTTTTCCTCTGTCACACTTTGGCGGATCTCAGCGGGTCGGATGTCAGCGGGCATGTGCCCGCTGACATCCGTGGCTCCATAGAGGCGCACGGAGCGCCTGATCAGGTCCGCATAAAAAACTGGCAGGCGGCCCGTGTGAAAGAGCCCTACGTGTTGATGGGAAATCCCTCCCACTGTGCTATTCTGACAGCGAGAGGTTTCCCTGCTGTTGGAACACAATAACCGCTTCTACCAGTTATAGACAGCAGCAGTGGTCGCATGAAAAAAACCTAACAGGCTGGTTGTACTGAAGTCAATCATTAAAGCGGAGTTCCACCCTTAAAACCACTTTCTTTCATTCCATCCAGCATACTGGCGTCAGCGCCAGTATGCTGTTTTTTTTTTTTTAATCCATGTACTTACTTTATAATAGATCATTTAATTTTGGGCGCACCGCGGTGTATGTCGCCGCTATAAGGAAAACAGCCGACTAGCGTTCGGATCTTCTCGGCGCCTACGCACAGACCCAGAAGCTGACTGCGCAGGCGCCGTATATAGCCGCGTCACGCCCTCCGAAAAAAGCCGAACTAGGACCGGCTATTTACGGCGCCTGCGCAGTCAGCTCCTGGGTCTGTGCGCAGGCGCCGAGAAGAGCTGAACGCTAGTCGGCTGTTTCCGGAAGGCGTGACGCCTTATAGTGGCGACATACACCGCGGTGCGCCCAAAATTAAATGATCTATTATAAAGTAAGTACATGGATTAAAAAAAATAAAAAAAACAGCATACTGGCGCTGACGCCAGTATGCTGGATGGGATGAAAGAAAGTGGTTTTAAGGGTGGAACTCCGCTTTAAATCGACTCCAGTACAACCAGCCTGCCCATAGATGGATCAAAGTTTGTCTGATTCCTGCAAATTTCGATCCGTCTATGGTCGGCTTAATTCTTGGAAACTTTAAAGACTTGAGCAGGTAGGATTTTGCATTTCAAAGCTTTACTTTCAACTTTGACAGCATTGTGTCATTAAAGCAAGCAGTGACTCACAAGGTCGTTAGTGAATCACAATGTTCTCAAAACTTAGCTATAAGGCTAATGTTTGAGAGATTTTATTGCGGAAGTGGAAGAAAACATGTATTCTTTACACCTCTGCTTCTGATTGGTCTGAGCCTGGAAAAAAAACGTTTAGCTGTGATCATAGGTGTGTACAGCCTATTGGATTAGGGTGTGCACCCCAAAGCTCAAAACACACATGCATGTGTGTATGTGTGTATATATACTTACGTGTCCGTAGGGCAGATTGTTGTCAGTAGGGCAGTGGATAGTGTTAGTATTTCCTAATTCTCCTATTTTATCATTTATTATAAAAAAAATTTTTTTTTTTTACTATTTTGTTTTAAATTGTTTTGCTTTTGTGAATTATCAGGGGTCTAAACAGGGGACATCTGCACCACATAGGTTGATTAGTGTCAGTAGAGCAGTGGGCAGTATCAGTAGGGCTGAGGTTGTTGTCAGTAGGGCAGTAGATAGTGTTAGTATTTTTATTTTTTTATTTTGTCATTTATTTATTTTAATATTTTGTTTTACTTTTTTGTTGCTTTTGTGAACTAGCAGGGGTTTAGACAGAGTGAATCTACGCCACATAGGGTGATTTGTGTCAGTAGAGCAGTGGGCAGTATCAGTAGGGCAGAGATTGTTGTCAGTAGGGCAGTGGATAGTGTTAGTATTTTTTTTTATTATTATTTTTTTATTTTATTTATTTTTTGTTTACTATTTTGTTTTACATTGTTTTGCTTTTGTAAAATATCAGGGGTCTAAACAGGGGAATCTGTGCCACATAGGGATATTATGTCGTTCCCAGGCACACCTGGCACACTCTATGCGCACGTCTATGGCTGTGATGAAGCAGTATGAGCTTTCCCTGTTCTACTCCTGCATGAGCTATGGTAAAAGGGGAAAGGGGGGGGGGTAGGTTACTGATTTTACATGTGGGGGTTCCAGAATTTGCATGTTGGCTGCTTTCCTAATGATGAGAGGACGTCAATGCATTCTTCATTTTTAAGCAGTACTTCAAGTTTTATGTACTTTGCCATTATTTTTTTAACTAGATCTCAGCTGCAGCAAGTACGTTGTAGACATTATTTTCAATATTATCAATTGTTCGCAGAAAACACGCTCTGTTTCTGTTTCTGCTTGAAAAATCATGCTTGTAATTATTGCATTATGATTTATTTTTCACACCTCGTTCGATCAAAAATGGGTGTGCAGCCTCTATTAGCGGGCCTCGCAGTTCTCCCGCTGAAGTGCATCGTATTCTGCTGTCAGTAAACTAATAATTAATAGCAGTCCTCGAGCGCTGCTGTACCGGTACTATTGATCTGTTTATTAAAAAAAAATGCAGCAAGTTTTCTTTTATTGGGTAGCTGTAGAAATAAGTAAGATGAGTAAAAACAGACACCTGATGGGAAAATAAAAATATTATGTTCTATTGAGCTGCGTGACGCTATCACCAGCAGACCTTCCTGACAGATAAAGAAGACTTATAGAGAACACTCCACTGAATTCTATTTGGCTGCGCAACTCTACAACATGCGCGTCTTATGGGAATATATTTTTTTTTTTATTATTATTTTTTTTTTTTATCAATACATTTTTTATTTTATCAATTAAGAACATAACAAACATAGAAAAAAAAGGACAAAAGTTGCTTCACATATCTTATGGGAATAATCTTAAGCATGAATATCATAATTACTGAAATCCTGATCAGCTGAAGCTAGTCACTGATAGCCTATTCATTTAATAGGTGTCATAATTACACATAATTACACGCACAGGTCTAGCAAGTTCAAATTCTAATAATAATTTGAGTTAATCCCAAAGAAGACATCTGTTTTATATTCAGCATCATTTTCTATGGAAAATCAGTTTATGGCGATCTTAATTTTTTTATTTCAGTATTTTACTGTAAGATGGCCATAAGTGGCTTCATATTGCATTGATCCTGCTGTCTAAGCTGGCATTAAGCCAACAATCAGACTGTCCAAGGTGCAATCCAGAGTTGATAACAAGCTCTTCTCTTCAAAAGATTTTCTGGGTTGTTGACAGGTTGATTCTTCCAAATCTGTACTGAGAAAAGGAAATGTGGTAGAGCCATAAATACAGACTAGTTGTGTGGGGCCTCTTAGCGCCGAAACGAAAGACCCAGTCTGGTTGAAATAAAATGCCGGCTGGTTCAACAACCAGCTGGCGTTACTAACCAAGCGTAGAAGGGCAGAAGCAGCCTGAAAAGAACCCTTCAAATGGGGAAACCTCCATATACACAATCAGGAAATACTACAAGCAAATCGAAGCCAAGAAAAAATACTATCAACGGTGCCCTAAATCGCCCCCGCGAACTCTTCAAGCCACTCAGACCATGAATCCAGAGTCTTGAAGCCCCCAACTTGGAAAAAAATTATGCGATGAGTAAACATGTCGGATTGCTTCATTACAAAATGAGGGAATCCGGCAAAGCATTCAGCAGAATAATTGCCCTCCCAGCCCCCCCCCGATGCCATTTACCAGCACCGGAGGCAATCAGGTCCCAGTTTGACTGAGTTCACGATGGAACCCATCTCCATTCAGACCACTAAAAATTCTCGGCACTCTGCGCAACAGCACTGCGCCAAATGATATTTCCTCACAAACTGCTGAGATGCGCCGACATCTGGCACCTCCTGCTTATTAACCAATCTCAGGGAGGCAAAATTCCCAGTGAGCTCAACCCATCTGAAGAAAGCCACCCATTCCACTTTGGCCCCCATAACAGCCTAAAACCAAGGTAATGGAGAAGGTAGTGGTACAACTGCACATTAGAGTATATTTTGTATGTCACAATGAAAGATCAGGTGTGGATCTTTTACTGCTTGTTCACACCAGCAGCCACAGTGTGTTGTAAAGGTAGATAGTAGTACATATTCTAACTGAACTCCTAGACCTCAAGGTCATGAACTGAACTCATAGGGCTTGTGAGCATGAACAGAACAGGAGTCAGGTGCATGAACTGAACTCATAGGACTCATGAGCATGGACTAAACTCCTAGGACACAGGAGCATGAACCGAACTTCTAGGACTCGGGAGCATGAACTGAACTCATAGGACTCATGAGCATGGACAAAACTCCTAGGACTCAGGAACATGAACTGAACTTCTAGGACTCGGGAGCATGAACTGAACTTCTAGGACTCGGGAGCATGCCCTTTAACTCCCAAGTAACTCGTCTTCTCGTAGGACTCTGGGAAAAAAGAATCAATCTCATGAACTTAACTACCGTAGAATCACCTTTAAAGACTCGTCTAACGGAGTATCCATGAACTATGAAAAATTAAAAATTTACAATCCCAACGTATTCTAGGATCCAATAACTCGCTTCAGATACCGAGCATGAACTCCAAAGGAACAGGAGATTCGCGTAGGACTCGAACGCCTTACCAGAGCATTGAACTGGAGGAGAACTCGTAGGACTCGGGAGCATGAACTGAACTCGTAGGACTCGGATTTATTTCGCATGTGCTGCGCTATACAAGTTCTTCATTCATTCATTCATTCATACTGAGAAAAGGAAACGTGGTAGTGACTAGTTGTGTGGGGCCTCTTCCCAAATTTGGTTTGTCTGGTTGAACTGAACTCGTAGGACTCGGGAGCATGAAACCTCCATATACAAAACTGAACTTGTACAGATGGACTCGGGAGCATGAACTGAACTCGTAGGAAAAAACTTCCAAGGAGGCAATCAGGTCCCAGTTTGACTGAGGATGGATGTCTTTCTACCTGTTGTTCCTCACAGAGAACTCTATTGTGAGTATTTTTGGCATCTAACCCAACTGACTTGGTATATTTTGAGCATGAACTGAACTCTTGTCACACCAGGACAGTGTGTTTGGTATATAGAGCATAATTCTAACTGAACTCGTAGACTTGGGAGCATGAACTGAACTCGTAGGACTTGGGAGCATGAACTGAACTCGTAGGACTTGGGAGCATGAACTAAACTCGTAGTACTTGGGAGCATGAACTGAACTCGTAGTACTTGGGAGCATGAACTGAACTCGTAGTACTTGGGAGCATGAACTGAACTCGTAGGACTCGGGAGCATGAACTGAACGCGTAGGACTCGGGAGCATGAACTGAACGCGTAGGACTCGGGAGCATGAACTGAACTCGTAGGACTCGGGAGCATGAACTGAACTCGTAGGACTCGGGAGCATGAACTGAACTCGTAGGACTCGGGAGCATGAACTGAACTCGTAGGACTTGGGAGCATGAACTGAACTTGTGGGACTCGGGAGCATGAACTGAACTCATAGGACTTGGGAGCATGAACTGAACTTGTGGGACTCGGGAGCATGAACTGAACTCATAGGACTCGGGAGCATGAACTGAACTCGTAGGACTCGGGAGCATGAACTGAACTCGTAGGACTCGGGAGCATGAACTGAACTTGTGGGACTCGGGAGCATGAACTGAACTCGTAGGACTTGGGAGCATGAACTGAACTCGTAGGACTTGGGAGCATGAACTGAACTCGTAGGACTTGGGAGCATGAACTGAACTCGTAGGACTTGGGAGCATGAACTGAACTCGTAGGACTTGGGAGCATGAACTGAACTCGTAGTACTTGGGAGCATGAACTGAACTCGTAGGACTCGGGAGCATGAACTGAACTCGTAGGACTCGGGAGCATGAACTGAACTCGTAGGACTCGGGAGCATGAACTGAACTCGTAGGACTCGGGAGCATGAACTGTACTCATAGGACTTGGGAGAATGAACTGAACTTGTGGGACTCGGGAGCATGAACTGAACTCATAGGACTTGGGAGCATGAACTGAACTTGTGGGACTCAGGAGCATGAACTGAACTCGTAGGACTCGGGAGCATGAACTGAACTTCCAGGACTCGGGAGCATGAACTGAACTTCCAGGACTCGGGAGCATGAACTGAACTTCCAGGACTCGGGAGCATGAACTGAACTTCCAGGACTCGGGAGCATGAACTGAACTTCCAGGACTCGGGAGCATGAACTGAACTTCCAGGACTCGGGAGCATGAACTGAACTTCCAGGACTCGGGAGCATGAACTGAACTTCCAGGACTCGGGAGCATGAACTGAACTTCCAGGACTCGGGAGCATGAACTGAACTCATAGGACGTGGGAGCATGAACGGAACTTGTGGGACTCGGGAGCATGAACTGAACTCGTAGGACTCGGGAGCATGAACTGAACTTCTAGGACTCGGGTGCATGAACTGAACTTCTAGGACTCGGGAGCATGAACTGAACTCATAGGACTCTGGAGCATGAACTGAACTCATAGGACTCTGGAGCATGAACTGAACTTCTAGGACTCGGGAGCATGAACTGAACTTCTAGGACTCGGGAGCATGAACTGAACTTCTAGGACTCGGGTGCATGAACTGAACTCATAGGACTCGGGAGCATGAACTGAACTTCTAGGACTCGGGAGCATGAACTGAACTTCTAGGACTCGGGAGCATGAACTGAACTTCCAGGACTCGGGAGCATGAACTGAACTTCCAGGACTCGGGAGCATGAACTGAACTCATAGGACATGGGAGCATGAACGGAACTTGTGGGACTCGGGAGCATTAACTGAACTCGTAGGACTCGGGAGCATGAACTGAACTTCCAGAACTCGGGAGCATGAACTGAACTCATAGGACTTGGGAGCATGAACTGAACTTGTAGGACTTGGGAGCATGAACTGAACTCATAGGACTCGGGAGCATGAACTGAACTCGTAGGACTCAGGAGCATGAACTGAACTTCTAGGACTCGGGAGCATGAACTGAACTTCTAGGACTCGGGTGCATGAACTGAACTTCTAGGACTCGGGAGCATGAACTGAACTCATAGGACTCTGGAGCATGAACTGAACTTCTAGGACTCGGGAGCATGAACTGAACTTCTAGGACTCGGGAGCATGAACTGAACTTCTAGGACTCGGGTGCATGAACTGAACTTCTAGGACTCGGGAGCATGAACTGAACTCGTAGGACTCGGGAGCATGAACTGAACTCATAGGACTCTGGAGCATGAACTGAACTTCTAGGACTCTGGAGCATGAACTGAACTTCTAGGACTCGGGAGCATGAACTGAACTTCTAGGACTCGGGAGCATGAACTGAACTTATTTTTTAGTCCTGACAGTAAGAAATATATACAAACCACTTTGCTGCATACTGTATCGTCATTTATATTCACAAAGTATTTTCTTTCTGTTTTACAATCACAGGACTTATTCAGAGGATTCATTGCTGTAGGCCAAAGCTTTTGTTAAAAGAACTCTGATCAATAGAGTCAGTTCTGACTAAAAATTTATAGCCCGAGCACCGTGTTGAAAATGCTATAGGAAATGATTACTGGTTGTCCAGGAAGCAAAGAACAGGTCTTTGTGTTTTTAGAGAGTAGTTTGTTTAGACTGTATTTCACTTCCACTGTGCAGGCTTGAAAAAAAAAAAATAAAAAAAATAGGCTCACCCTATGTAAATGCAGCTGGATACATCAACTTCATCGTTATATAGTAAAAATAATAAAACAATATAAAGCATATCTGCCCAATATAATTGCAACTGCACAAACAACTTTATTGTTACGTAGGATTATTATTATTATATGCACAAATTAATGTAAAACGGGGCAAGGCTGGGTTCACACTATGCCGCTTTCCCAATGGCCTTGTTTGCTCAGGCACAGCAGCCCATTTATTTGAATGTGTTGATGTACCTACAGAAACACGGGAAAAGGTTCTTGCTTCCTTTTCAGAATCACAGCCACAGGGAAATCCTATAATGCATTGCGGTTCCAGCATGGGAAACTGCACTCTAGAATCCAGTGCATGATGGCACCCCCACACCTCTACTAACAGCAGCATGTTTGTGATGTGAGCGCAGGAAAGTGTGCGATTACATGCAGTCCCACACCCTCATATAGTGTGATCCTAGTATTCCATTATAAAGGAAAACTATAAAGTTTTTGTTTACATTTTTCTTTATTTTATTTTTTTGAATTATAATATAATATATAAAAAAAAGTTTTTGTTGCTCATACAAATCATAAAATGTATTTATTCCAGGCAGCAGGTACAGCTTTTCAAATTTCTAACATGCTAATCCTAAAGTATATCTAATGCCTCGTACACACGATCGGAATTTCCGATGAAAAAAGTCAGATGGAATTTTTTGATTGTATATTCCGACCGTGTGTATGCCCCATCGGACTTTTTCCGTCGAAAATTTTGACAGACTTAGAAAGAGAACATGTTTTTTTTTTCCCGGAAATTCCGTTCGTCTGTATGGAACTCCGACGAAGAAAAAAAAACATGCATGCTCAGAATCAAGTAGACGCATGCTCAGACGTACGTTTTGTACGTCACCGTGTTTTTGACGGTCAGGATTTGGTGTGACCATGAGTATGCAAGACAGCTTGAGCGGACTTCCGTCGGAAAAAACAGTCGGAGTTTATTCCAGTGGAAAACCTGATCGTGTGTACGGGGCATTAAACGATTTTTTTTTTTTTTTTTTATTGCTGCAGGTTTTTGTTGCTGTCCTCCACCTGTATTTGTCCTCTTGACAATGTCATTAATTTGTTGAGATTTACGGTCAGTGTTTGTTGCATCTGCAGGAAAGTGAAGGAAAATCTCTCAAATAGGAAGCAGACAAAAAAAGTGAGAGGAGTTCCAATCATTCCCTACACTATCCAAAATTATACAGTAAAACCTTGGATTGCGAGCATAACTAGTTCCAGAAACTTGCTTGTAATCCAAAGCACTTGTATATCAAAGCAAATTTCCCCATAAGAAATAATGGAAACTCAGATGATTCGTTCCACAACCATTTATTCATAGGTTCTTCCGTTTATAGTCCATATAAAAAGATTATAGCAATGTGATCGCTGCCAATACTAGTAAAAAAATAAAATAAAAATTCATAATTTTATCCCATTTTTTGTAGGCGCTATAACGTTTGTGCAAACCAATCACTATATGCTTATTGCTAGGGTTGTCCCGATACCGATACCAGTACCGGGAGTACTTGAACTCGCGCAAATGCTCCCAATGCCAGATCCGATACAGCCCCCTGCCACCGCCGAAGCCACTGCAACGCCGCCGCCCCCAGGATTGGACGGGTGATCTGTCTATCAAAGTGCCCGAGCAAGGGGGAGTGTCTATACGCGGCGCGGCGGGAAACACAGCTATTAAAATGAAAGCTGTAATGTTCTCCGTGCTGATTAACTAGGCGGCGGCGGCATGGCATGGCTGCATATACGGTGTGGGAAGATATGGCTGCATATATGGGGGGCCATGGCTGCATTTATGGGGGGGGCATGGCTGCATTTATGGGGACACATGGCTGCATATATGGGGAGACATGGCTGCATTTTTGGGGAGACATGGCTGCATTTATGGGGAGACATGGCTGCATTTATCAGGGGACATGGCTGCATTTATCAGGGGACATGGCTGCATTTATGGGGAGACATGGCTGCATTTATGGGGGGACATGGCTGCATTTATGGGGGGACATGGCTGCATTTATGGGGGGACATGGCTGCATTTATGGGGGGACATGGCTGCATATATGGGGAGACATGGCTGCATTTATGGGGGGACATGGCTGCATTTGTGGGGACACATTTAAAAAAAAGTATCGGTAATTGGTATCGGCGAGTACATGAAAAAAAGTATCGGTACTTGTACTCGGTCCTAAAAAAGTGGTATCAGGACAACCCTACTTATTGCGATTTTTGCCAAAAACGTAGAAGAATACGTATTGGCCTAAACTGAGAATTTTTTTTTAAAAATAGGGATATTTATTATAGCAAAAAGTTAAAAATATTGTGTTTTTAACGTCAATTTTGTTTGGGAGCCACGTTGCACGACCGCAAAATTGTCATTCAAAGCGTGACAGCGCTGAAAGCTGAAATTTCACCTGGACTGGAAGGGGGTATATGTGGTTAACCTTCAGATTAAAAAAAATTGCTTAAAACTTTGAAATTTTTGTAAACCACATTCTTTTCTCTTAACAGTAGTTAAAAAAATGTTGCGCTTTTTGTTGGATGAAACATTTGCCATGTTTAAAGTTTTGCAACATTTATTTGTTTCTTGAAACCTTATGCAACCATTTGACGTTATTTTTTAATTGTGCTTCTACTGTTAGATATTTAGAGCCAGTAACCTTGTTCTAGGGGGGGAGGAGCTGCATTCCAGTTATAAATATGTTGCACCTAGTTAATAGACTTTACTGGAGGCCTTGCTCTACATTCCTCCGGACAGTGCCGTCTTTTATAGAACTGCCCCATAAAACAGCTACTATTACCATTCTTGAACGTGTTCAAAGAAACCTGTACACAGATGGTTGTAGTGCGATAATCTGATGGTGTAAAAATGAAAATAATTGACTCTGGCACCCTTGAAGAGACAGAACCTCAGCCAGAAGTGTATAGATAGGCTGGACTACATATTAAGCCCCATTCCCAGTCACGTGCCGTTCTGTAGTTCATTGTATAATGTATATGTCACATACCATCTCTTATTATTATCAGTACAGTCTGTTTATGTTTCTGTTTATGTTTGCTGGCCTGTACTGACTTGAAAAAAATACTGCATACTGCTCAGAAGTAGCATGGAGGAGTTGTAAAAGTCTTCGCTGTGACCTTTGACCTAACATTGTCTTTGAAGAGAACGGCATACAAAAAAAGAAAGCACAATAAAATGTACGTCCAGAAAACTCAGAGACGCCGTGTATTTTTAGACCCATATAGGAACTTTTACTGCGTATGGAAAAATCATTCAAAAAGCCTTCCAACAGATGTATATTACATTTTTTGTAATGGCATGTAGAAAAAGCAATGTCGTTTAAAAATATCCTTACTGTAGAATTCTGTTTAACCACCTCAATACAGGGCACTTTCACCCCCTTGCTGCCCAAGCCATTTTTTTGCAATACATCCCTATGTCGCTTTAACTGACAATTGCGCGGTTGTGCGACGCTGTACCCAATCGAAATTGACGTCCTTTTCCCCCCACAAATAGAGCGTTCTTTTGGTGGTATTTGATCACCTCTGTCATTTTTATTTTTTGCGCTATAAACAAAAAAAGAGTGACAAGTTTTAAAAAAACACAATGGGCCAGATTCAGATACACTTAATTTTGCGCTGCGTAATCGAAATACTCTACGCTGCCGTATTTTACCAGGCTCTACATCGAATTCTGGTAGATTTTTGCCCATACGCTACGGCGGCGTAGTCTATTTCTTGCCGCGTAATTGAAATACGCGATTAGGGGGCGTGAAGCATTTAAATTAAGCGCGTCCCCGCGGCGATCGAACTGCGCATGCTCCGTTCAGAAATTTCCCGCCGTGCATTGCGCGAAATCACGTCGTTACGTAATTTTTTGTTTGAGTAGCGTCGTTTACGAACATTCCTATTCCCGGACGACTTACGTAAAAAATAATAAAAGACGTCGAAAAACGTAGAAATTCGACGCGGGAACGACGGCCATACTTAACATGGGCTGTCTAATATTAGAGCAGCAAAAAGCTGGTATAGTGTTACGCAAAAAAAAGATGACTAAAGATGCCGTAAGAGATTGCGATTGAAAATCGTAATTTCGGGGATCGCCGGCAAAAGCTCATTAGCATACCCCGACGCGGAAAACGACGGGAAGTCCACCCAGTGGCCGCAATTTTATTGCAGCATAGATCCGAAGGCGTACGAACACGTAATCCAGTCGAATTGAAGCCCGCAGCCGTCTATTCATGGTTTGAGGTTTCAGACTAGCTAAAAAACGCACGTAATTTGAAATTACTCCAGTCTAACACCAGTTAGACAGGAGTTACGGCTCTCTGAATCTGGCCCAATATTTTTTTACTTTTTGCTATAATAAATACCCCAATTTTTATTAATTTTTTTAAACTATTTTTTTCTCAGTTTAGGCCGATATGTATTCTTCTACATATTTTTGGTATAAAAAAAATCGCAATAAGCGTATATTGATTGGTTTGCGCAAAAGTTATAGCGTCTACAAAATAGGGGATAGATTTATAGCATTTTTATTATTATTTTTTTTTACTAGTAATGGCGGCGTTCTGCGATTTTTAGCGTGACTGCGATATTGCGTCGGACAGATTGGACACTTTTGACACTATTTTGGGACCATTCATATTTATAGCGATCCGTGCTATAAAAATGCATTGATTACTGTATAAATGTGACTTACAGGGAAGGGGGGTTAACACTAGGGGGCGATCAAGGGGTTAAATATGTGTCCTAGGGAGTGATTCTAACTGTGGGGGGAGGGGACTCTCAAGGAGAGGAGACTGATCGGTGTTCCTCTGTACTGGGAACACACATCGGTCTCCTCTCACCAGACAGGACGTTTACACACACAGATCCATGCTCCTGCTCCGTTACTAGGCAATCGCAGGTGCCCGGCAGACATCGCGGTCGCCAGGGACGCATCGTGTTCCCAGTGATGTGGCGGGAGCGCACCCCCTAGTGGCTTGGGAAGTCGAGGACATCATATGACGCCTGCCTAGAATGAGAGCTCCACCGTTAGCCGGCGGTGGAGAAGGAAGCGGTTAAATTAAGCTCTATTTTCTAAAACCCCGTACACACACGATATGAAAATCAGATGGAAAAATTTGTACGGCGAGCTGTCTTAACGATTTTCGGATTGTTAGTATGGGGCTTTCAACAGCTGATTTCACTTTTTCGTCAGAAAAATAAAGATTACGATTCTCACGGTGTAACATCTTCTTTCACATTATACAAAAAAAATTATCTAACTTTACTGTTTTTTTTTTTTAAAATGCGCTTGAAAGACTGCTGTGCAAATACAGTGTGACATAAAATATTGCAACAACCACTATTTTATTCTCTAGGGTCTTTGCTAGAAAAAAAAAATATTTCATGTTTGTGTTTTCTAGCAGAAAATAATGATTTTTTGCTTGTAAGCAACAAATGTCAATAAAGGTTTGGTCTAAATTGGTTCAACTTCCTTCATCTACACGCCGGAGTTCTTTCCTTTGATAGAAGAACAAAAAGATACTTTGTTTCTACTTATTCGCGTGTTGTGATAAAACTTGGCAGGCTGCCTGGGTTTTGTTGTGAAAGCTCTCTGCACTTGTTCGAAAAATCGTGACATGCCCTTTTGAAGATCGGGAAGAGAAAAAGATTGCGATTTCGATTCTTCGCGATTAATCATGCAGCTCTAATGTGAACTCAACGTACGATTTTCATTTCATTAGTATGGTTTTCGTACCAAAATAAATCGTAAGAGCAAGACTAAACGCATGCTCAGAAACAAAAAAATACATACAAAACTCTTCAACACATTACCTCACTTCTGACGTATTCTGTTCTAGGAAAATTTTCGTATTGTGAGTAACGACCTCTTTACTTTTGACATGAGACTAGCATGCCACAAAAAACGGACATTCGATCGTCCGAGAATCTAAGCGTGTGTAAGAGGCTTACCACTTAAGGAATTTAAATTTGCCATTCATTTTCAACTGTAGTGAAATCTTAGGAAAGTCGAAGGAGAAGGATAGATTTTTTTTTTTAAGAAAGTTAATGTGGTTTTTGTTCAGGAAAATTGTGTTCATTGTAATGTGCATATACATCGCAAAATCAAACATTGAATTTAAAACATTGGCATGGCAATTAAACATAATTTTCAAATTTGTCAAGCCCATAATGATTTAATAATGCTCTTCCAAATTTTTTTTCTGAGTTTCCACACATAAATTAAAAGACCTCATGCACACTGGATGTTTTTGGACGTTTTTACAGCTGCTGTTTTTGGCTTCAGATATTTTTTTTCTACAGTCAATAAACTCTCCATCGTGTTATCCTATGTGTCTATGCACACATAGGCTGTAATCAGCAGTTTTTGTCTGGGGGTGTTTTATTGGCTTTAAAAAAAAAAACTAGTGGGCTCTGAGACAAGTTTTTCAGTTAAAAAAAACAACCTGATAAACGCCAATAAATGCTCAAAAACGTGGCTCATGTTGAAGTTTTTGAACCATTGAAAAAAAATATACACCCCACCCCCTCCAAAAAAAAGCCAAAAAACGCTATTGCAAAAATTCACTGCTAAGCTATTGGCGTTTTATATAATGTTATTTTAACATCCAGTGTTCATGAGGCCTTAAAGGTAATTTTACTGGTGTATGGCCAGCTTTAGTCAGATGGTCAGATGCCATCATGTATTCTGCATACCTTGGTTTTAATGAGTGGAGTTGCGGTTGCCTTTCTATCATCTCGACCCAGTCTGCCTGTTCTCCTATTACATCAACAAGGCATTTTCATCCACACAACTGCCACTCACTGGATATTTTCTCTTTTTCGGACCATTCTATGTAAACCCTAGAGATGGTCATGCGTGAAAATCCCAGTAGGTCAGCAGTTTTTGAAATACTCAGACCAGCCATCTGGCACCAACAACCATGCCACGTTAAATTAAGGTGACCACATTTTTTAAATGAAATCCGGGGACATATTTTTTTTTACTACTAGTAGTGGCAGCAATCGGCAACTTTCTGCTCGTTGCCGCCACCCGCCTAACAGCTTGTCAAGTCTTAGGCCCCTTTCACACGGGGCAGTGAATAGCGACGTTAAAATTAGCAGCGCTATACCATAGGAATTGCCGCGGGATTCGGCCACTAGCGGTGCGGCCGAAAAAGGGTCAATACCGCCTGCAATGCGCCTCTGCACACCGCTCCTCTTATCGCTCCAAAGATGCTGCTTGCAGGAGATTTTTTTTCTCTCCTGCCAGCGCATCGCCTCAGTGTGAAAGCCCTCGAGCTTTCACATTGAGAAGGCTGGGCAGGAGTTTTTCAGGCGGTATTTAGGCGCTATTTTTAGCGCTGTACCGCCTGAAAAACTCCTCAGTGTGAAAGGGGCCTTGCTCTTCGGGGCCCCGGCTACTACTGGGTGGGAAGTGGAAGAAGATCACTCCACCAGGGAAGACAAGGAGATAAACAAGCAGGCGGGTGAACGGGACTTGAGCCAAGGCAGAAGAACATGCAAGCAGAGCTGAATGGGCATGCACACGAAACTAAAGAAATATTCACTCTGCTCCCACCAGATCATCAGAAAGGGGCACAGAAAATAGAAAAAAATACACCCTCCTAAGCTAGTAGCGGAGCGAGGGTGTACAATTCCGATTTTTTAATTTTTTTTATTCTGCACTGACTGTCTTTGAAATTGCCCCAGCCCCTGTTCAAATCCAATCCGGGGACAAAACCGTGGACAGACTTGGTCCGGGGACAGTGTCCTCCATCCGGAGACTGTCTGTGGAAACCGTGGGATGCCTGGTCATTATACGTTAAATCCCCTTTCTCATTCTAGTGCTTGCTTTAAATGTCAGCAAGTCATCTTCACCACGTCTAGATGCCTAAATTCAAGTTGCTGCCATGTGATTGGCTGATTATCAGTTTGTTTTGCCAAGCAATTGGACAGGTGTACCTAATAAAGCAGCCGGTGAGTGTGTATCTAAAAACGATATAAAAAAAATGTTTGCCTTTTGATATACGTCCTTCACTATGCACGCTGACCTGTCAGGCCTGACTGATTGAAAACAATGTGCTCTCCTAGTAGTTAATATTTGATGTTCGCAGTAGTTTTCAGTGTAATTTCTGTAATAAGTGGATATATCATACAACAAACACATAAAATGTGTAAGTGACAGAAGAAAGCAGCCCTAATGATATTTTATGGGGTTAATTAAAATATTTTACAGTTTGCAGGATCTGCATGGCCCAGCATGCCTGGATTTGGATTGCCAGCCGGCTTGTCCGTACAATTAGATTGTATCAGTAAACGTGCGTTATTCTGGGAGCACACTAGAATTCTTCTCAGCTCGAGCTGTCTGGGCGCCTCTCTCTGCATTGCAGTTTACAAAAAAAAAAAACATTTCTTCCTGAGAGATCTCTGAAACGATCATCCCTCTATATTTAATGATCGTATTCTTTTATTAAACATTCTCTTTCCCTGGATTTCCCTTTATCCTGACTGGAATTGTAACTCCGTCCTGCTCGTAATGCTTACTGAAAAGAGATGGAATTCTTGCAAGTGGGGGAAAAAAAAGAGCTTTATAAATGCAATATTTATTGTGATAGTCCTAAATCCCCAATTGTTTCTAAGCATAAAAGAACAGCAGGGTAGGATTTGACTTCACTGCAGTGAACCATTGTTTACTGGGACCTGTCATTGAGGAAAGCAGCGGTTTGTTGTTTAATATATATCAATCGGCGTGTTTACTCTAGCGGGGGATGGAGAGAGACATCTCAGGAACATACAGGGCAGGCGGCACAAGTTGTCCATCAGAAAGCCTAACATTGTTTACAGAATACCTACTTGGGTCATGTTTGAGGATTCACAATTTAAAGCGTATCTAATCCCAAAGGCAACACACGATAAGATTATCAGACGAATGATCGTTCTTTTTTTTTTTTTTTGCATGTTGGTCAATATATCAACAATGAATCGGTTACTAAAGTACGAATAAAGATTTGGAAGTGAAGCACTGTATCTGTATTGTATTTTTGGCTAAAAAACTGTACTGATTAACTGGTTTAGACCTGGAAGATTTGGCTGCCCAATGACCAGTGGCGGCTGGTGCTCCAAATTTTTGGAGGGGCGCAAACTGAAAAAAAGAAAGAAAAAAAAACATCAATTGCCACCACTGTGTCCATTAAACGCAGCCACTGTGCCCAATAAACATAGCCAATGTGCCCATCAAACTCTGCCAGTTTCCCCCAAATACAGCCAGTTTCCCCCCTCAAATGCAGCCGGTTTCCCCCCTCAAATGCAGCCGGTTTCCCCCTCAAATGCAGCCAGTTTCCCCCCTCAAATGCAGCCAGTTTCCCCCCCTCAAATGCAGCCAGTTTCCCCCCCTCAAATGCAGCCAGTTTCCCCCCCTCAAATGCAGCCAGTTTCCCCCCTCAAATGCAGCCAGTTTGTGCCCCCCAATTGCAGCCAGTTTGTGCCCCCCAATAGCAGCCAATTTGTGGCAAGCTAACATATCCTTAAAAATTGTGAGGATAACCAAGTAAGCAGCCAGCCCAGCCACCCATGCATAGATCCTCCCATCCATCCTCTCCACGCTCCCTCAATGTCTTCTCCCACCCTATATGTCACTTCAGCCAATCAGGTGACCGATAACCAGACCTGGTGCACCTGATCGGCTGAGAGGCAGTTCAGTGTTAGGGAAAGGCCTGTGCGCCCTCTGGTTAACCATTTGGAAGCCGATTAGAGCATCTTGCTCTAATCAGGCACTTCCAAAACACACCCACCGCTGTTATTTAGATGGCCGGCGCTCAACAGGGGGCCGAATACCTGAAAAGTGGGCGGCAGAGGCGACAATACATAGATTCATGCAATGCAGGAATCTATATTGATGGGTGCAGGAGAGAGGGGGCGGCGCTCCTGCGTCCACTATGGACGCACCACCACTGCCAATGACCAGGCCATTTTTTTGCAATACGGCACTGCGTAGTTTAAACTGACAATTGAGGCATTGTGCAATGTTGTTCCCAAACAAAATTGACGTCCTTTTTTCCCCACTAATAGAGCTTTCTTTTGGTGATATTTGATCACAATAACACAATATCTTTTACTTTTTTCTATAGTAAATATCCCAATTTTTTTAGAAAAACAAAACAATTTTTTCCTCAGTTTATACCAATATGTATTCTTCTACATATTTTTGGTAAAAAATCACAATAAGCTAATTTTGATTAGTTTTCACAAAAGTTTTAGCGTCTACAAAATAGGTGAAAGATTTATGGCATTTATATGGCGTTTTTATTTTTTTTACTAGTAATGGCGGCGATTTGCGATTTTTTTTTTTTTTTTTGTATTGTAACATTGTGGCGGACATGTTGGACACTTTTGACACATTTTTGGGACCATTGACATTTACAGAGCGATCAGTGCTATAAATATGCACTGATTACCATGTAAATGTCACTGGCAGGGAAGGAGTATAGGATGCATTAAGGTGAAAAAACGCAAAGCTTTACAACCCCTTTAACTATAAGTGGTGCCATCCCCTTGGCTGTGCTGTGTGGCAAGGTGGTTAAAATCTTAAGACTGGACTTTTCACCATTTCATTTAGTCTCTCTTTATAATTCTTCATGTGCTCACCAAATGTCCTCTTGCTTTAAAGGGGTGTTCCACCCAAAAATATGACCCCTTCTTAACCCACTCCTCACCCCCATACATGCCACATTTGGCATGTAATTTTTTTGGGGGGGGAGTGGGGGCTTCAGTAGGAGTGGGACTTCCTGTCCCACTTCCTGCTTCCGCCGAGGGGCTGGTTAGGCGATTAAGCTTAATCGCCTACACCAGCCCCCTCCCTGTAGGCGATCACATGGGACACTGACAGGTCCCATGCGATCGCCTCTCCAATCAGCGGCGAGCCGCGCCGCGCACGCATGCGCAGTACGGCTCGCGCATGCGCAGTGGGTGCCCGGCCGTGAAGCCGAAGGCTGTCACGGCTGGGTGCCCACAGACAGGATGGAGACGCCGGCCGGGGAGGGGGGCAGAGGAGCGGAGCCCCGGTCGGCGCGTCGCTGGAACGCAGGAGCAGGTAAGTGAGTGTTTATTAAAAGCCAGCAGCTACACTTTTTGTAGCTGCTGACTTTTAATAAACACCATTTTTGGCTGGAACACCCCTTTAATAAGTGTTGGTATAGGGGTAGTCGTAGGTGTGTGCACCCCAAAGCTCAAACATGCCTTTCTCTGAACACTAGGCTGCATGGGACAGTAAATGGATGGGAAGTGCTCTGTGCTGAGCGGCTTCCTGTTCATTCTCAAACTGAAGTATAGTACACACAGTTTACTATGCTTCAGTTATGAATGAACACAGTCAGTGAGCATGTTCACTGTGTTCATTCAGAAAAGAAAGGTGCTTGTAAATTACATATTTACTAGTCTCTTTCCCCACTCTACAACCTGAAACATCCCTAGCAGCAGCTGGGAGGAGAGGAGAGAAGGGAAGCCAGCAGCACTTCAGGGCCAACACGGGGGAAGCCCAGGCAGTAGGGGGAATTGTCACTGCACATAGTGATTAGGGTGTGCCCAGGCACATCTAGCTTACCCCCTGCGCACACATATGGGGGGCAGTATACCTAAGACAAATGTTGCCTCCCATAAAGAAGCTATACATGGAATTTGCAGTTGTGTATGTGAGAAGATGCCAGAACCTTGGGAGAATTTGAAATCAATCACACTGCAGTTTACCAGCCATGGCAGACTTGAGGGAGAGGGGGGAAGATGAAGTAAATTGTTTTTCGGGATTATTTCTATACAGGACAGAGGCACCTTGATAACAATAAGAGATTGACAGCGCCCGCAGCTATTCATGGCTGTTCACATGTGGTCACTCATGCAGAAATTACCTGTGGATGATCAGCCCTAGGCGAGGCTAAATAGAATGTGTGATCAGCCCCTAATATCTCACATTATCTAGTCCTACGGCTATAACAACAACTGTTCTAGGTAGCTAAATAGAAATGTTGTCATAAATGCAAATCACAGACTATCACCAGTCAGAGGGAAATACAACCGCATCAAGTATGAAAAGATTGTTTAAGCCTATTTTCTTGATGCTACTCAGCCGTATTACACCCACTTGTATGAGCTGAAGGATATTAGTGATTCATTAATACGAGCTTTGCTGCACACAATTACAGCTAAACTATAATCTTCACATCTATCTATCTATCTATCTATCTATCTATCTATCTATCTATCTATCTATCTTTGAGGCTAAGGAAAAAACAGTCAGTTACCGCATGGTTATGAGACTTGCCTACTTAAAGCGGAGGTTCACCCTGAAAATCAACTATTTACCATTAGATCCAGCATACTGCTGACATCTGCAGTATGCTATTTTTTTTTTGTTGTTGTTTGTTTGCTGTACTTACTGTTTTATCTATAGTTCTAATCCGCCTCCAAGCTGATTCCCCGCGGGGAATAGGCGTTTCTAAGACGATGCATAGATGATTGACGTGCGCGTACAGCGCGTCACGCCTTCCGAAAATAGCCACTGTGAGACTCGGCTGTTTACGGCGCTATACTGTGTCTGCGCCTGCAGTGTAGAGCTGACTGCACATGCGCCGTAAAAAGCCGAGTCCCACTTTGGGTATTTTCGGAAGGCGTGACGTGCTTTACCAGCACGTCAATCATCTAAGCCTGGTCTTAGGAACGCCTATTCCCCGGGGCAGAGAGAACCCGGAAGCCGGGTTAAAACAGTAAGTACATCGGGGGGAAAAAAACACCAGCACACTGCAAATGTCAGCAGTATGCTGGATCTAAAGGTATATAGTTTTTTTAGGGTGAACCCCCGCTTTAAGAGTGATAAGCTAACTGCCTGCTCTTCTTTAATGTATTTGAACCCATATACAAAAGAAAAATCGAATATTTTACAGCTTACCAGTCCTTGGATGAGGTCACTGCATTCGTTTTATCTTTTTAAGGATTTTTCTTTCCTTCATATTAGAGCTGTGCGATTAATTGTTAAAAAATCGCGATCTCGGTTCAACCCCCCTCACGATCTTAATCCAACATTTCCACGATTCATTTAACAAGTGCAGAGCCGTTCTCTGCTCAGAGCTGTCACAAAAAAAAATAAAAAAAAGAGCAGCAGACAAAGTTTATTACAACATTGCTCAGTGCTGAGAGATAACAAGAAACATTGTATAATTTGGTTCTCTAATGCCTTGTTTCCACTGCACGGAAAGGTTCGGGTCAGTAAATTTGGAGCGGTTAGAATGGTCTATTCGCGTGAGCGTTTCCACTGCAAATCGGACCGTCAGGGACCATTCAGGTTTTAACAAAAATTCCTAGCGCGTCCACCAATCAGTGAGATGTATTTGTAGGTCCGCCCTAATGGAACCGTTCCACTTTCTCTGGACCCACATGAGAAGCAGGACCCTTGCTGGTGCGGTACGGTTCGCATTTATGGCACGCTTTCATAATGGAAACACCCAAAATAGCGTACCGAACCGTACCGAACCGATCCGCTCAGTGGAAACGAGGCATTGGATCAAAGAGAATAACTTTGGTCTGCAAGTGAGATCAGTTTAATCACTTAAAGGGGAAGTAAACTTTTTTTTTCTCCCTTTGCTGCAAAGTAAAGGCATAATGTGCTAGTATGCATTGCATGCTAGCACATTATGTGACACTTACCTGAAAACTAAACCTGTGTCGTCCCCACTGAAGGCCACATCCATCTTTGTCCTTCTTCCTTCTGGGGCCACGGCTTTGGCTCTGTAACTGGCCGGAGCCACGTAAGGTCACTCCCGCGCATGCACGTGTGAGCCGCCGGTCACAACACACGCTTCTGAAGAAACGGCTTCAACGCATGCACTGATATATAGGAAGGTTTACTTCCTCGTTAAAGACTTAAGCCCTGGGGGCGTGGCCTGGAACGGCATGTGAGAGGACGTAGCTCTCACAGCTTCTGACTTCCATCCGGTACCGATCCTCCCTCAGCCAAGCCACAGGTCCACAGAGACTATATGCAGGGTCCCACTGATCCCGGGACCTCAGGGGAACCTCCGCCGGCTCTCTGCACAAGGGGAATGGTCAGAAAAGTACTTTTTGAGCCGGGTCCCGATTTCCAAGATGGCGCCGCCGCGTTCTCAGTGAAGGGGACTCCACGAGGCGCTGACAGGATGAAGGAGCACGGACCCAAGCAGCAGAAGCACACAAAGTCTCAGGGTAAGGAGGCCCCGAAGGACATGCTGTATTACACCCATAAGCTGAATGGGCTAGCGGGGACAGATACCGGGGGACACCCCAAACACAGTGACTTTGACTTGAATGAGACTCAGGCCCTGGCGGCCATCTTTACTGATCATAGTGATGGAGAGGAGACTGATTTGCCTAACCTGGGGGCCCAGGACCCGGGAGATAATGCTGCACCAGCGGCTGCTCAACCCACACTAGCTGACATACTGAGGGCTGTTAATCTGGGCAATGCTTCAGTTAATACTGTGAGGGAAGAACTGTCACTGCTGCGACAGGACTTTCAGAAAATGAGAGAGCGCACTACGGCTGTGGAAAGCAGGGTGAGCGAGATAGAGGACCGCATGACCCCCATAGAACGGGAGGCCAAAGCCGCATATCAACTGGCGAGGGAGGCCACTGACAGGGCTGAAGATTTTGAAAATCGCCTCAGGAGGAATAACGTGCGCATTGTGGGTCTCCCTGAGAAGGTGGAGGGCAGGGACCCCACTGCCTATGTGGAGGGGTGGTTGTTGGATATATTTGGGAAGAACTCGTTCTCCCCCCTCTTTGCAATCGAGCGTGCCCACCGAGTCCCAGCTCGCCCTCCCCAGCCGGGGGGGCCGCCCAGGCCTATGCTGGCGAGATTACTGCATTACAGGGATAGAGAAACAGTGCTGCGCCTGGCAAGAGAAAGAGCTAACATACAACATAATGGGGCCAGAGTGTCCTTCTACCCTGACTTCTCGGCGGAGGTACAAAGACGCAGAGCTAAGTTCATTGACGTGAAACGCAGACTCCGACAGCTGCAACTATCATACGCCATGTTGTACCCGGCTAAACTGCGAGTGATTGTGGAAGGAGCAGGCACAGTTCTTTGAATCCGCGAAAGATGCTGCTACATGGCTAGACCGGAATGAACAACCCCTAAGACGCCGGCTGCGAGAAGGAGTGGAGGAGGGGTAGTACTGTCCAGGCCCACAGCGGGACCCCGACCCGCCAGCAAGATGTTTGAAATTACGATCTGAGAAGGAAGTTTAATCTTGTGTTATGTTTATTCAGTTAACCTCTGGCTGAGGGACATTATATTGCTACAGATCAAGACGAGAGCTTCAGCAATCTTTAACGACGAATCGACTACACGCGACTTGTTTTGGCTTCCGGAATCTGATGGGAATGCCTTATGCCGGACTCGCCCTGTTGGCGGGGTCTAGAGCTACGGAGTTAATGCGGGCTGCGGTTTGCGCCCTTTTTTCCTTTTTTTTTTCTGTTACTTTTCTTTGTTCACATTTTTGAAAGGTGGCTCTTCAGCACGGCTATTGCCACAGTTAGCTTGGGCAACGCACACGACTGGTGGACGAATTACCACTTCCTGCTACCGGTGGTTCCTGGACTCTTGCAGCTAATGGAGGTACACCTGCTTGTCACTAACTTTTGCTTTCCAACATGACAGAGGTACCCATAGTGTCGTGGAACGTGAGAGGACTTCACTCCCCACTTAAGAGAACAATGATAAATATGTGCCTTAAAAAATTTCACCCAGGGATTTTTTGTTTTCAGGAGACGCACCTCACGGTGGACACTATTGGCTGTTTACGGTACAATTGGGTGAAGGGAGCTTACCACTCCACTCACACCTCATATTCCAGGGGTGTGAGTGTTCTGGTGCATTGCTCCTTGGATTTTCAAGAACTAGACAATAGCATTGACCCTGAGGGGCGATATGTATTTCTTCACTGCAGGTTGGGGGAGCTGACGTGTATTCTTGCATGTGTGTATATACCGCCCCCGTTTGCGGCGACGGTGCTGCGGGCGCTGATTGCCTACTTGGATGGCAAGCCTGAGGTGCCGCTGCTGGTAATTGGGGACTTTAATTGCTGTCTGGACCCTGCGCTGGATAGAAACCCGGCCACAGGAGCCTCTGCCCTCTCCAGGGGTACTCCCCTGGCGCGGTTGTTGCAAGAGGTTGGCTGGGTGGATGTCTGGCGGCAGCGGAATCCGGGCACTAAGCAATATTCCTGCTTTTCTAAATCACATGGCAGTTTGTCTAGGATTGATCTGGGGGTGGGAAACGCACATGTGCTTCCGTATGTCTCCAAGCTGGAGTACAGACCTCGCAGTGTGTCGGATCACTCCCCATTGATAGTACATTTGGTGACCTCTCAGCCCACTAAGCTCCTTAGGGCCCCCTGGAAGTTCAATGCTTTTTGGTTAAAACTATTTGAGTCCCCTGAGGCCATAGAGGATAACATACGTAGGTTTTTCACTGCTCAGGATCCGCGGGGTCCCTGTACACAGCAATGGGAGGATTTCAAAGGGTTCCTTAAAAAGACTCTGGTCACAGAAATTAACAAAGTTAAGAAGGCCTCATCCGCTTTTGTGCGGGAGCTGGAGGAAAGGGTGGAGGTTCTGGAGGGGCAGTTTGTCCTGGATCCCTCTGATTCGGCCAGGGAGGAGTGGCAGGCTGCTCAATCTGCTTATGAGCGGGTGCTCTCCTCTAGGGCCGAAAAGAAGCGGTTCTTCTCCAGGCAGGCATTTTTTGAGGAGGGGGAGAAAACTGGGCGTATGCTTGCACGAATAGCGAATTCACAACAGAGGTCTCCGGCTATAGGAGCCATAAAATCCGGGGCTGGGCCCATTGTCAGCACACCTGAACTTATTATGCAGGAACTGGCGGGGTTTTATGAGGAATTGTACTGCCCCGGTGCGGCTTATGCAGTGGCCGACCTGGAGCGGTACTTGGGTGGGTTGGCATTCCCTAGATTGACGGCAGAACAGAAGGCGGGGTTGGATGCCCCCCTTACAGTGGAGGAACTTCAGGGAGCGGTGGGGCTCTTTCCCAATTGTAAGGCCCCGGGGGAGGATGGGATCCCCATGGAGGTCTATAAACAGCATGCGGAAGTTTTGTTGCCAAGGTTACTCCGGGTGTTTAATACGGCCCTGGGGGACGGAGTCCTTCCGCCCTCCATGGCAAAGGCCAATATTGTTCTGCTTCTTAAACCAGGCAAGGATCCGGTCGAACCAGGTTCCTACAGACCGATCTCGTTGCTACAATGTGACATAAAAATCCTGGCGAAGGTATTGGCGCTTAGGTTGAACACTGTCATAACGTCCCTGATACATGGTGATCAGGCGGGGTTTATGCCAAATAAGTCCACTGCCATCAATATTAGACGGTTATTTCTAAACATGCAGTCAGACGCAGACAATGTAGGAAGCAGGGCTCTGCTTTCCTTAGATGCCGCTAAGGCATTTGACAGCATTGACTGGACGTATATGTGGGAGGTGCTGTCTCGATTCGGGTTTGGAGATAGATACATAGCTTGGGTCAGGTTGCTCTACAGCCGCCCGGAGGCCGCTATCAGGGCCTTTGGGTGTCTGTCCCAGGGCTTCGCCTTGGGGAGGGGGACGAGGCAAGGTTGCCCGTTGTCCCCTCTCCTATTCGCGTTGGCCATTGAGCCCCTCGCCATGGACATTAGGGCCAATCCGGCGTATAGTTGGGTTTTGCTATGGCCCCCTGCAGGAGAAAGTGATGCTCTATGCGGACGATACCTTGCTCATGCTGGGAGATACTGACACGTCTCTGAGGGAGGCCATGGCAACTATTGTGAGGTTTGGAGGGTACTCGGGCCTACAGATTAATTGGACGAAATCGGCCTTGCTGCTGCTGGACGGGGGTGCCACGCAAACGGTGACACCGTCCTGCCCCATACCAGTCACAACCTCCTTTAAGTACCTTGGAGTCTATGTAACGGCAAACCCCAGGGATTTTAACCATTTGAACATATCTCCCTTGCTCCAGAGGTTCCGTGAAAGGGTTAAATCATGGAATAATCTCCGTATATCAGTGGCGGGCAAGGTGAACTTGGTAAAGATGATTTTAATGCCACAATTGCTTTACTGTCTCCACAATGCCCCTGCGGTAATTCCTCTTAAAATCTTTAGAATAGTGAACTCTATCTTCCGATCCCTGATCTGGAAAAACAAAACGCCCAGAATCAAGCTCGAACATCTGCAGAGGCCCAAGGACAGCGGCGGGCTGGCATTGCCCAACCCGTGGCTGTATTATCTTGCGGCGCAGCTGCAACACCTGGTGGGGTGCTTCGGGGGGGAACCGGCTGGTTCCTCAGGTGCACTGATGCTCCGCACGGTGGGCGATGGGCCCATCCCCTTGGCACTGGAGGCCCTGGCCTTTGCCAAACCCAACAAGACACACCCGACATACAATCTTATACAAAAAGTATGGAATAAATGTAAATATATTCAGCATGCTGACGGATACACTGAATACAGCCCCCTCTGGCATAACGATACTTATACAGAACTGGCTAAATTGCAGATCGGGACTGGGTGGAAAGGCTATGGGATCACACATATTAAACATGTATTTAGGAATGGGAGGCTTAGGCCCTTCGCAGATTTGCGGGCGGAGTACGGACTCCCGCCCTCAATGCTGTTTCAATATATACAGCTCCAGCACGCAGTGAGAGCCCAAAGTAGGTCCTCTGAGTGGCATTTGTCGCCAACCCCGGTGTTTGATCTCCTAGGTGATGCTGTGACCTCGAAGGGATTTATTTCTCAATGCTATGCCATCCTGTTAAAACACTTCCTGGGTCAGCATCCAGTCCTGGTGAGGGAAAAATGGGAGAGGGACGTGGGACAACTAGATAATGAACAATGGGAGGAGATATTTCAAGGGGTGAGCTCCTGTTCCCTGAATGAGGCTCAGCGACTAACCCAGCTATACATTATTTTTAGGGTGTACTATACACCACATAGGATGCAACTGATGGGGATGCAAGCAGATGACACGTGTACTAGATGTAAGAGGGACCATGGCGATCTCATACATCTCCTGTGGAGGTGTCCCAAATTGCACAAGTATTGGACTGAGGTGGTGAGCACTGTTAACTCGGTGTTCGGGCTATCCGTACCTGTGGACCCCAGGGTATGTTTACTTGGTGTGTTGGAGGAATATGTGGAGGAGGTGTACACAAGGGAAGTGGTGCATAGAGTGCTATTTCAGGCCAGGAAATTGATTATGGTACATTGGAAATCTGAGAATCCTCCGACCTTCAAGGAATGGATTGATAGGATGGGTGATATGATACGCATGGAGAAGCTTATTTACCAACACAGGGGCAGTAACCGTAAATACGAAAACCTTTGGGCCCCGTGGCTGGATACACCGGGGCTTTCCCCGGTGGACCTGGTCATGGACAGACTATTGGGATTGAATATGGGATGAGTGTTGCAATGTGCGGGGATGCATACTTTGGCGGGAGGGAAGACAGCTCAGTGAGTGTAATGTCGTGCTGTGTTTGCCTTTTGAGAAGTGTAAGTGTTTTGAAATGCAATGTTGAATGCCATATGCTGTATAACACCTTTTCATCAATAAAAACCTTTTTGTTGGATAAAAAAAAAAAAGACTTAAGCCCTGTACACACGAACGGATATCTCATGGAATCTAATCCGATGGATTTTTCGTCGCATATCCGATGAAGCTGACTTTCATCAGTCTTGCCTACACACCATCGGTCAAAAATCCGACCGTGTCCAAACGCGGTGACGTAAAACACTACGACGTGCTGAAAAAAAATGAAGTTCAATGCTTCCAATTGATTCTGAGCATTCGTGGATTTTTGACCGATGGACTTCCACACAGATAGTTTTTTTTCTATCGGTTTTTAATCCATAGGAAAAATTTAAAACATGTTCTATTTTTTTTCTTGATGGAAAACAAACCGATCGGTTTGTCCGATGAAAACAGTCCATCGGTTTGTATGTAATATATATATAAAAATAAACAGTAAAGGTAGCCCTTTATTTTTTTATTAATGTGAAAGCTGATGTTACGCCGAGAATTGTGAGGGAATCATGATCTTTATTTTAAGAAAAAAAAATTGATTTTTATTTTATCCAGAATCGTGCAGCTCTACTTCATATTCACCTGCTAATCCTGGCAGTGACAATGCTAGTTCCTTATTGTAGATTGACAATGCTAATTGGACTTTATCTATGTAGAAGCAGTGTTGTCATCCAAGGATAGCACTACAGAACACCTTTCCTCTTGTTCATAACATGGGGAAGGTGTCCTATGCCCTGTACACACGATTGGTCCATCCGATGAAAACGGACTGATAGATTTTTTCATCAGTTATCCGATGAAGCTGACTGATGATCAGCCGTGCCTACACACCATCGGTTAAAAAAACGATCGTGTCAGAACGCGGTCACGTAAACCACGTACGACGGCACTATAAAGGGGAAGTTCAAATCCAATGCTGGCAGTAAAAAGTCGCTTTTTTCCCCCCTAAAAACGGCCGTGTTTCCCAACAGGAAAACTTGCCATGAGAGCTTTGGTCGGGAAAATCCGGCCGTGTGTATGCTCCACCGCATGTTTTCCTCATAAGTAAACTGACGGCCTAAAGACCGCCGGGAATCCCGGTGGGGGAAAAAGAGAACATGTTCACTTTTTTTCCCCGGCGGTTTTCCTGTCGGGAAAACTGCGATGGAGCATACACACGGCCGGGATTCCCGGCCAAAAGCCCTCATGGCAGTTTTCCTGCCAGGAAAACCGGTCGTGTGTACGAGGCATTAGAGGGAGTTCTGCAATTTTCAAATACCCTGATGGGTGGATGTCAGTCTGGAGTTCCTAGTAGACTACATTTGCATGTGGTGCTGAGCCTCCACAAATAATTAACTAAAGGCTAGGGAAGGATGAGCTAGATCAGGGGTCTCCCAACTTTCTAAGCAAAGGGCCAGTTTACTGTCCTTAAAGCTTTAGAGGGCAGGACTGTGGACAGTGGGAGTAGAAAATGCCTTGGCATTACTGCTTGGTCATTGGGTTTTAATAGGAGGAATAGTGCCCCATTTGATGGTGTCTGTAGAGGGAATGGTGCCCCATCATTGGTGTTAGTTGGTGAAATAGTGTCCCAAGGGCCAGATAAAGGCAAGCAGATGGACACATCTGGCCCCCATACCGCAGTTTGGAGACCAGTGAGCTAGATGATGCTGGACATCCTTCAGCCAGGAAATAAGATGTACCCTACTATACCTGCTGAAACTTCTAATGCACATTGTGTGAAGCTCATAAAGTGCAGTGAAATCTGAGTAAGCAATTTTGGTACAGGAGAGGAGCCTTTACAACTGTGCAAGACTGAAGGTAGGGTTGAAGTTCAGCTTTAAAGTCATACACAGTGATGAATTACATTGTTCTTCATAAGCTGTGCCTGTCTATATGCAGGCTTCTCTCCTCCACACCCTTCTAAATACACAGATCAAAGGGTATTTCTGAGCCTTCAGGAGGCAGGGGATCACCACAGCGCAAAGCAGAGAGCTGAGTGTAATCTTAGACCTGAGTGTAGGGAACGGACACAGCTCCCTGTACACATCCTCACTGGGAAACATGCACATATGAGGCTGTTAATCACCTGCTGTATGTTAGAGAAGGCAGAGCCATCTTCAAGAATGGTCTGGTTTCTGGGAAAACTGTCAGGAGAGCCTCACGCAGAGAAAAGCAAGTGAAAATGGGATCCAAACTACAGGGAGTGCAGAATTATTAGGCAAGTTGTATTTTTGAGGATTAGTTTTATTATTGAACAACAACCATGTTCTCAATGAACCCAAAAAACTCATTAATATCAAAGCTGAATATTTTTGGAAGTAGTTTTTAGTTTGCTTTTAGTTTTAGCTATTTTAGGGGGATATCTGTGTGTGCAGGTGACTATTACTGTGCATAATTATTAGGCAACTTAACAACAAACAAATATATACCCATTTCAATTATTTATTTTTACCAGTGAAACCAATATAACATCTCAACATTCACAAATATACATTTCTGACATTCAAAAACAAAACAAAAACAAATCAGTGACCAATATAGCCACCTTTCTTTGCAAGGACACTGAAAAGCCTGCCATCCATGGATTCTGTCAGTGTTTTGATCTGTTCACCATCAACATTGCTTGCAGCAGCAACCACAGCCTCCCAGACACTGTTCAGAGAGGTGTACTGTTTTCCCTCCTTGTAAATCATTTGATGATGGACCACAGGTTCTCAATGGGGTTCAGATCAGGTGAACAAGGAGGCCATGTCATTAGTTTTTCTTCTTTTATACCCTTTCTTGCCAGCCACGCTGTGGAGTACTTGGACGCGTGTGATGGACATTGCCCTGCATGAAAATCATGTTTTTCTTGAAGGATGCAGACTTCTTCCTGTACCACTGCTTGAAGAAGGTGTCTTCCAGAAACTGGCAGTAGGACTGAGAGTTGAGCTTGACTCCATCCTCAACCCGAAAAGGCCCCACAAGCTCATCTTTGATGATACCAGCCCAAACCAGTACTCCACCTCCACCTTGCTGGCGTCTGAGTCGGACTGGAGCTCTCTGCCCTCTACCAATCCAGCCACGGGCCCATCCATCTGGCCCATCAAGACTCACTCTCAATTCATCAGTCCATAAAACCTTAGAAAAATCAGTCTTGAGATATTTCTTGGCCCAGTCTTGATGTGTCAGCTTGTGTGTCTTGTTCAGTGGCAGTCGTCTTTCAGCCTTTCTTACCTTGGCCATGTCTCTGAGTATTGCCCACCTTGTGCTTTTGGGCACCCCAGTGATGTTGCAGCTCTGAAATATGGCCAAACTGGTGGCAAGTGGCATCTTGGCAGCTGCACGCTTGACTTTTCTCAGTTCATGGGCAGTTATTTTGCGCCTTGGTTTTTCCACACACTTCTTGCGACCCTGTTGACTATTTTGAATGAAACGCTAGCTTGTTCGATGATCACGCTTCAGAAGCTTTGCAATTTTAAGAGTGCTGCATCCCTCTGCAAGATATCTCACTATTTTTGACTTTTCTGAGCCTGTCAAGTCCTTCTTTTGACCCATTTTGCCAAAGGAAAGGAAGTTGCCTAATAATTATGCACACCTGATATAGGGTGTTGATGTCATTAGACCACACCCCTTCTCATTACAGAGATGCACATCACCTAATATGCTTAATTGGTAGTAGGCTTTCGAGCCTATACAGCTTGGAGTAAGACAACATGCATAAAGAGGATGATGTGGTCAAAATACTCATTTGCCTAATAATTCTGCACTCCCTGTAAGTGCTATGATTGGAGAGAAGTGCACACTGTATGAGGATATGCTTTGTTCATTTTTTCATTTCAGGGGTTTACAACTACTTTACGTAAGAAATCCTTAGGACAATCAGCCATATGAATAGTTTGGTTAGGATGACTGGTAGGAATATTGTCATCTAATTCCACTTCCAATCTATCAAATAAATCCTGCATCATTTATTAAACCAGAGTTGATAGCGTACTGTCACGGTTAAATCTATATATAGATGGTATGAATACAGAGTGTATAAATATGTGATTGTATCCTAATAAAGGCGGTATGCCAAACCCAGCTACCATCTGGTGAATTTGTATGTATCATAAGCATCTCTAAGACTGACGCAGGCCTTCTAGAAAAGTGAACGTGCCAGAGACATTGCAATCTGCAATAAATATACTGCTACAGATGTAGTATTTGTATCTGGGTAGAAAGTGAAATTGAGTGGCTGTCTCGATATATAATTACTCTAGAATGGCATATAACTGAAAAAGGGTGCACAGTTTATTGTATTATATTGTGTTGTGTTGTTAAGCTGAATCTTAGTACAGCTGCAGTCACATAATACATCAGTAATGAAATATGTCCCACGTTCTGAAGGCTGATGGCTCCTGCAGAAATGTTCTCTCCAGTGATGCCTGGTCCTCTTCACAGTGCTGCTAGAATTAATAGTTTTGGATCTGGCACTGAAATACATTAAAGGTCCCAATTAGGGCCGAAACAACTAATCGATTAATCGACAACTAATCGATTATGAAAATAATCGATTAATCGGCCAGTTGATTAGTTGGCCTGCATATAGTATGCATTATTTGTTTACATATCAGGAAATACAGTGCAGCACACATACAGCTCAGTACACCATTCATACATGCCTGAGAATTTGTGAATGTGAAAGTGTGAGGAGCAATGCCTCATGGGACATGTAGTCCTGGGCAGGAAGTGAGTGGTTCTAAAGGCACTCTGAAGGCAGGAGGAGCCAGAAGCATCACCTCAGAAGTGGGGGATCTGGGCTGCTCTGTGAAAAACCATTACACAGAGCAGCTAAGTATAACAAGTTTGTTTAAAATAAATCACTTTAAAGACTCTGTGCAGGGAAGATCAGCATCTGAACCCAGAGAAAGTGGAGGTAATAGAAGGCATTACAATTACTGTAGTTGGTTATTTATATTTACCACTGCATATGGATATTTAAGAATAAATTGCCTTTTTTTATTTTATTTACATATTAACTAAATTGTACACCACACTTTTTTTTTTAAGATTAGTCGATTAATCAAAACAATAATCGGCCAACTAATCGATTATGAAAATAATCGTTAGTTGCAGCCCTAGTCCCAATGGACGCCCACCCCATTTTTGTGCTTCCCTTCCCCTGTTTTCACAAACATTAACATGTTTTTTAAATAGGGAGAGGACCCAATCATTTATCTGCCCCACCAGTGCTCCTGGCCCCTCCTACTTTTGAGTACCCCCCTGGTAGGCCACTTGCTAAGGGTGCTAATCGTGTAAGCTCTCGTTTGTGCTGCACTGTGTGCATCTACTGACATGCACATTGCGTCTCTCCCCCACTCCCCGCTCCTTTATCACTGGATCTGTTGACAGCAGCAGGAGCCAATGCCTCACCCTCACTGGCACTAAACAAAATATAGTGTAGCGCAACCATAAACAAATACACATAAAACAAGTCCAAATATAACATAATTGCACCCTTGCAACTTTCAGTGACAGTTCATAAATTTCCTGTGACTTCAGTGACCACCACCTCTAGCTGGAATGCCTGCTCACCTCCAAAAGTTGACCCCACTACAGAGTCATACATGCCTGTGATTATATCTCTCAGGAAGCCTTGGGAAAACAACTCCTGCTCCTGGTGTTCATGGACAAGACAGACCTCCGGGATTTCACTATGTAGACCCCACTACAGAGTCACACACCCCTGTAGTAATATCTCTCTGGATGCCTTGGGATGTTTTCCTCCTTCTCCCAGGTTCTCATTATGTAGACCGCACTGCAGAGTCACTAGCTTAGTGCACCTAGACAGCTCACACCACCTCCTGGGATCTCATTCAGTCATGTGTTGTCATATAAAACAGGCAAACTATAGTGCTCTCTACTAATAACATTTACTAAAACTGTAGATTAGGGATACAATACTCACATACTGTACAAATGTGAAAAATATGCATATCATCAATCATAATGTGACCGGAGAAAACGTCCTGAATGGCAGCACCTCACACCTGTACGTGTTGATAAGCTTCTTCCTCGCTGGCACTCCTGGCCCCTCCCTCCTGTTGAGTGCCCCCACAGCAAGCAGCTTGCTATGGGGGCACCTGAGCCAAGCCCCTGCTCTGTGTGTCCACTCAGACACGGAGCTGCAGCTCAGCTCCACATCTCTCTTCCCTCATTGGCTCACTGACTGCAGTGGGAGCCAATGGCGCTTGGCTGCTGTCTCAGCCAATCAGCGGCTCACTCGTGCAACATCGCTGGTGTTAGAGGGACTGTTAAAGGGGTGTTCCAGCCAAAATGTATGTTTATTAAAAGTCAGCAGCTACAAAAAGTGTAGCTGCTGGCTTTTAATAAACATACACTTACCTGCTCCAGCGTTCCAGCGATGCGCCAGCTGGGGCTCCGCTCCTCTCCCCGGCCGGTGTCTTCATTCTAACTGTGGGCACCCGGCCGTGACAGCTTTCGGCTTCACGGCCGGGCACCCACTGCGCATGCACGAGCGGCACTGCGCATGCGCGCTCGGTGCTGCGCTATTCGATTGGACAGGCTATCGCCTAGGACCTGTCACGTGTCCTAGGCGATAGCCTACAAGGAGGGCCTGCTGTAGGCGATTAAGCTTAATCACCTAACCAGCCCCTCGGCGGAAGGAGGAAGTGGGACGGGAAATCCCACTCCGCCTGAAGCCCCCCCCCCCAAAAAAAAGACATGCCAAATGTGGCATGTAAGGGGTGAGAAATGGGATAAGCGGAAGTTCAATTTTTGGGTGGAACTCCGCTTTAAACACGGAAGGCTTTTTATTCCAATGCATAGAATGCATTAAGATAAATAACCTTCTGACTTTACAACCACTTTTAGAAAGCAGTTGTCGGCCCATAACAGGAAGTGCCTGAACAAGGACTTTTATGGCGGAGTCACCAGGTATTCTTTTAATGAAAACTGCTGATTTAAAAAAAAGTTTGAACGATTCATTAATATGTTAAAGCTCATATGAAATTATAGTGATTGAGTTTAGATTGAATTGACCTCTCTTAACTTTACTTAAAACATCGGTTGATGTAAATAATGAATTCCTCATTGAATAGTGATAAGCGCTGACAAGACGACAATGAATAAATCCTGGAAATATAAATAGACCTCAATAATTGCACACCTATAGCAGTATGCTTTGTCCTCACTCTTGTGTAATCTATAGACTAAATGAAATGAGGAACAGGGATGGTAAGGGGTTAGCTCATCTCCGCGGATGGAAGGAACAGTACATTTTTCTTCTTATTACTGACTTTCTCCCAAGCCTAAAACTAGTTTGTGACATTGACCTTTAGTTAAATGAAGATGCACAGCTCTCTCTCTTCCTTTCACGAGAGAAAGTCTCATAGATTTTCTAATATTCCCTTGAGTACCGCCAGAAAGCACAAAGCATACACAGCGAATTGGTCAATAAGCCGTTAACCATTGTTAAAAGTGACAAGTATGTCGGCTGATTTAAAGCTACAATTGATACTAAAATTGGTAGGTGTATGTACAATGTGAATCATTTCCCTCGAGGTCCTATTCACTTTTTGCTTTCCTCGCTTAAACAATCGCAGCATTTGTCTTTACAAGAAGCTCTGATTTGTTCCCGTAGTAAACTTTTACTGGCCTTCCCTGTTTCACTCTATTCTTGTATACAGCTTTGCATTTGCATTTAGACAGATGGCATAAACATCTTAACCGTAATACCCCCAAACTGGCCTCGCCGCAGTCACGGAAAGAATCTGCCGGATTCCAGCTTGAAATAAAACATTGCCCACAGGTGCCGCGGTGCTTGAAATCCTGAGGAATTGTCGTTCAGTTCTAACTTCCTCTATATCTGCTAAATTAAATGTGGAAGACAGGGCAGAAATGTGTTCCTCATCATGACAGCTCTGCATGCAGTTAGAAATCTTAGCATTGCAGTCATTTTCTTCTAAACTGGCAAACTTAGAACTGATAAAAGTCTGCGGCTGTCATCAAGTGTAGAGGAAAGGAATATGTTTTTAATGGTAATAATTACCTAAAGCAAGCTCCTAGATTTAAGGATTTAGGTAGTCACTGTGCTTAATCAATCAAGGCTGGCAAGTAACTTTGGGCGAAGCAGTGGATTATGGTGCCAGGATGTCCTGTCCTCAGTGCCAGGGAAGGTGGCACAAGGATAGGTGAGTATATAAAAAGGAAGAAAAAAAAGATAGGGTTACATCAAAAACTATATTGTTGCAGTTACTGAAAGGTTTAAAATGGTTCTAAACTCAATTGTTTTTTGTTTTTTTTTTATGTTAAAGGAGATGTCTGGCCAAAGCTATTTTGGCACTTCTTCTCCTGTGAATCACAGGAGAGCTGATCGTTCTGCACTTCTGTTACCCATTTTCAGCCCACAGTGGTCTGAAACTGACTGATGTCACTCAGCCGAAAGACCCAACTTTACTGTCGAGATCCACTCGATTACCTGGACTGGCACCTGGCTCAGCCTCTTAGTGTGCCGCTGGGAGACTGAGTCAGCTGCTCCTGCCTCCTGCACAGCCCAGCTCTCCAGTGAGTGCTGGAGGGGCAGAGCAGAGAGTGGCTACTGAAAGTCACCGGCTCACTGAAGACTGAGAACCTAGAGTTAATCAGTCTCTGATCGCTCAGTTCTTAGTCTTGGAAGCAACGGGAGACATATGCATGCTGCATTCACCTAGGTGAGGTTTTTTTTTGTTAAAAGAGAAGTATGGGATTCTTTTTAAATCATACTTGCCAAGTTGGATGCAGCATCGGCCCAATGCTGCATATGTCCACCGTCGGCACTAACATTGAGAACCGAGCGATTAAACACAGCTGATCGCTCGATTCTCACAGCTTTGTGAGCAGAGAGCTGGTGGCTACCCTCACTCACTGGAGTTTTGGGCTTTGAAGGGTGAAGGAGTGGCCAGCTCAGGCTCTCAGCGGCTCGCTGAGAGGCTGAGCCGGGTGCTGGTCCAGGCATGTAGGCAGATCCCTACCATATGGTCATGATCTTTCCCAAGCTTGGATTGGCCTGATCCACAGGAGAAATACAGCCAAACAAGCTTAAGCTGTAGTCCTCCTTGAATGCATTCTCTGCATTAAGGTAACCCCTCACTACTTTTTCTAGCCCCCATCTATAAACACTTACGTGTGTACTGTCATTGCTCCTGTGGTGTCCTACCGTTTCTTTCTTCCACTTCTCACAGGAGACACTGTGAACAGTCAGTCAAACACTGTGAGGAGGGAGCTGGAATGTGGCTTGCTGGTGCTGTATGTGTGTGTCTATGGATACACACAGCCCAGCTCAGGAGAATACAGAATACCCAGCTTGGGGGGGGGGGAGCACTTGGAAGAAAAAGGAGCAAACAGCACAATGGGGGAATTCCAAAAGAGGAGGTAAAAGACTGCTTTGTACAATATTGCTGCACAAAGTAGATAAGTATAACATCTTTTTTATTTTAATAAAAACAAAAAAAAAGCCTTTAAAGTGGTTGGAAACCCTTAAATACCACTTTTACCTAGAGGTAAACCTGTGATAAGGCTTACCTGTAGGTACTGGAAATATCTCCTTAACCTGCACGGTTTAGGAGATCTTTACCATACACACTTGCACTGACATCATCGCTGCATGCGCACTGAAGAAAGGGCCGTTTCTACAGGACCGTGCCATGACCGTTGGCTCCCGCGCACATGTGCGAGAGTGACGTCACACGACTCCGGCCAGTCACAGAGCCGGAGTCCACGGAAGAGGCGTGACGATGGACGCGGCTGACATCGGGGGCTTCGTTAGTAGGGAATGCATACTAGCCCATTATGCTTTTACTTTGTAGGGAACAAAAGAGGAGGTAAAATCCATCCAAAAACTTTGCAGCTTATTTTATTTATTGTTTAAAATGTTTTGAATAACAATAAATTAAACAAAAATCATATAATGAAAGCATTTTGAGAAACTGTTACATTTAAAACTGTTATTAAAGTAAACCTATATTGAGAAAAAATCAGTATAACACATCACATTTCTCAAAGAAAAATCATCAAAAGCCAATATACCTCCCTGTTTTCTTGCCAGCCCCGTAGACCACCCATGAACTACCCATGTAAATACTAACAAGTCAGAGCTTAGTCATATTCCTCCTGACTCCCACATAACAGTGACCACGCTGTTTAGAAGAATGTTGGGATTGGATATCTTTACCATTTTTATATGACTAAATATTTTTTAAATGGTGAAAATGAAATCCACCTACACTGCCTAATGTCCTCCTTGCAAAGGAGACATTTTATAATGTTCATAACTAAAACTTACAGTGTAAATAAGAGATCTCTGGTTTACCATCCTTTTTAGAGTACTACATAAATATTCTCATTGCCAGTAATTATTGCTTTGCATAAGGTTTCAGAAAGTGTAAGCGTAAGTTCTAGATCTTCAGATACCTGATGTTTTACTCTTCCTATCAGGGGTGTTTTGTGTACTTTATTTTATTTTATGTGATATGTATTGTATATGTACAGTGAGAGGGTCTGTACACTGACCTGCATGGTTTTGTACATAGGTGCCTAATCCTAGCTTGTATAGAGTGTTGCAATTAAACAGTTAATCAAATTAATTTCAGCAGCACAGCTAGAGTCTACAGTAATTTAATTAAAGCCAATTAGAAGGCGACATTGTGTTGCCTTAATGACATTGGTTGATTTGCTGTATGACACCCAGTGGTGTACCCATTTGATTGTCCTAATGATATTAGCCGATTTCTGCTGTGCCCCCCACTGGAGTGCCTGGGGTTCAGTTCTAATCACCTTCCACTGCCTAAATTAATTTTTGATAAACTACTTATATATTTTGTTGTAAATCTTCCCTGAACATTTATTTGGCTCACTTATACATAGAAAAGCAGAAATACTCCTAAAACGTAATTTTTTCCGCTCTCACTAATCTTGGTTGAAGCTAGCTTTATTAATTAAAGCAGAACTTTACGCATAACCACTTGATAAAAAATAATCTTCTATATCAAGGACTCGGAGTATACATTCCACATTAATAATTATGCTACTAAAAATTAGTATGTGCTGTAAATTATCTCCAGCATTTTTCCTGTTTCTTCTTTCTGGAAACTGCCATTTTGCTGTAGCCCAGAGCCCCTAAGCAGCATTGACCCTTTTATTGACGGACCTGACAGCGTGGGCGGTATAATTGACAGGCAGACTCTTGTGGTCAGGTGGAAGCATTCAGGAGGCAGTGCTGCTGCCCAATTGCTTTCACCCCCCCCCCCCCACGATACTGGCTCCCTCAAGCTTCACTTGCCCATCTACGGGCCCGGGACTGACATGGCGGGTGCCGGCAGGTAGAGGGGAGGGAGAGGAACGGACACACGCCTGCTCTTCTCTTCTTCTTGTAAACGTGTATGTTGTCACTTCTGGGTCAGCCTCTTGGTGCCCCCTGGCTAGCATAGCCGGAAAGCAATGTTTTGCAATGCGACGTGCATTGCAGTACATTCAGTGGATCCCAGAGGAGACATGCAGGGTCTTTTAGACCCTGCATATCTCATGAAAGAGAAACTGTCAGCTAAAAATCATCACATAGGGGACTTTTGGTCTCCTATGTAATAAATAAAAAAGTTAAGCAAAAAAAAAATGCGAAAAAATAAAGTTACACCAAGCACATAACATCTTACAGTATTGTAATTGTTTCAAGGAATGGTATGATAAGCATCTAAAATTATTGGGAAAGCTCTTGATAAACAGAGCTACATTTGGAAGAAATTTTTTTTTTGTGGGAGTCTAAACAGTTCTTGATTAGTTTGCATGTTTTATTATTATCATATTATTTTTATTTCAGTGTCTGTGTATTTTAATTAAAATATTTTTTTTTCTTCTTTTAATTGCAGGTGACAATGTGTACATCATCCATCATGGGGAAATACTTGACCACCCTGCTCTTATTGATGTTACTGCAACATTTTGGGGACTGTGACACAAGCCATGTACTGCATTTTCCTGCATCATTTCAGTTTACACAGCACCAGTACAATTCCACTATCTACGAGAATTCTGCTGCAAAGACTTATGTGGGCCACTCAACAAAAATGGGTATTTATTTCAAAAACCCTACCTGGGACATAAAGTATAAAATAGTCTCTGGGGACAATGAAAACCTTTTTAAAGCTGAAGAGCACATTTTGGGGGACTTTTGCTTTCTGAGGATACGAACCAAGGGAGGTAACACAGCGATACTCAACAGAGAGGTCAGAGACCACTACCTCCTTTCTGTCAAAGCCGTAGAGAAGAGTTCCAATGCCGAAGCACGCACAAAAGTCAGAGTTCAAGTGCTGGACACAAATGACCTGAGACCATTATTTTCACCCACCTTGTACAGCGTTTCTCTGCTTGAGAACACAGCAATAAGGACCAGCATTGCGAAAGTCAGTGCAACAGATGCCGATATAGGTACCAATGGGGATTTTTACTACAGCTTTAAAGAAAGGACTGACATGTTTGCTATACATCCTACTAGTGGTGCTATTCTATTAACTGGAAGACTTGACTACTCTGATACTAAGCAGTACAATATGGAAATCCTTGCAGTTGACAGAGGAATGAAGTTATATGGGAGTAGTGGCATTAGTAGTATGGCCAGGCTGAACATTCATGTGGAACAAGCCAATGAGCATACCCCTGTTATTTCTGCTGCTACACTGACTCCCTCTGAGCACGATAAAGATCCAACATATGCAATTTTATCTGTTGATGACCATGACCAAGGGCCCAATGGTGAAATTGCCTCCCTAAGCATTATTGATGGTGATCCCTTAATGTATTTTAGGACCAACAGATCCTCTCCTGGAAGTAAAGAATATAGGATTGTAGCTGTTAGGGAGATTGATTGGGAAACACATCCTTATGGCTTCAACTTGACACTACAGGCTAAGGACAAGGGCTCTCCACCACAGTTTTCACCTCCAAAAGTCATCCATGTGACATCTTCAAGATTTAAATATGGACCGGTAAAGTTTGAAAAAGATGTTTATAAAGCAGAAGTGAGTGAGTTTGCACCCCCCAATACACTCATAGTTATGGTTAAAGCTGCGCCAAGTCATCCACATTTACAGTATATTTTTAAATACGCTTCAGATAGAAGCAAATTCAATTTAAACCCAATCACTGGCCTCATAACAACTTTGCTGCCTGTAAGGGCAAAACATTCCTCACACATTGAACTGGATGTTATGACCAGTGACAGAAAAGCTTACACAAAAGTTATGATAAAAGTCCTCAGCACAAACAGCAATCCACCTGAATTCACCCAAAACTCATATAAAGCTGTTGTGGATGAAAATGTCCCAGTGGGTAGTCCTGTGCTTACTATCAATGCCATTGACCCAGATGAGGGGGAAAATGGTTATGTCACCTACAGCATTTCTAATCTTAATCCGGTGCCATTTGTCATTGATGCTTTCTCTGGTGTGGTTAGTACCGCAGAAGAATTGGATTATGAGCTGATGCCAAGAGTTTATAACTTAAAAATAAGGGCATCTGACTGGGGATTGCCTTACCGCAGAGAGGTTGAAACTCCTGTCACAGTGACTTTAAATAATTTAAATGACAACATGCCAATGTTTGAGAAGATAAATTGCGAAGGTTCTGTACCCAAGGATCTTGGAATTGGGGATCACATAACTACAATTTCTGCTATTGATGCCGATGAACTCCAGCTGGTTAAATACAAAATAGAATCTGGGAATGATTTTGATTTATTTACACTAAATCCTAATTCGGGGGTCCTTTCTTTGAAACAGTCTCTTTCCGAAGGCCCTGGAGCAAAAGTTTCCTTTCACAGTTTAAAAATAACTGCTATGGATGGAGAAAATATAGCCAAACCAATCTATATTAATATTACTGTGACTTCCAGCCGAAAAGCTGTTCACTTACAGTGTGAGGAAACTGGAGTTGCCAAATTACTTGCTGAGAAACTTCTTCAAGCCAATAAGTTATTTAATCGTGGATCACTAGAGGAAACATATTTTGACAGCCACTTGACAAATTCACATGCACCTCAGTTTATAAACACGATTCCTAGCAGGATTTTAATCAAAGAGAACGTGGCTGTGGGATCAGGTGTAATCCATATGGAAGCTAATGACATTGACTCTGGTTTTAACGGCAAGCTGGTATACGCCATTTCAGGAGGTAACAACGATAGTGGCTTCACTATAGATATGGAAAATGGTTGGTTACAAATCCTTTCACCGCTTGATAGAGAACAGAAGGATCAGTACACGTTAAATATCACAGTTTATGACCTTGGGATACCACAAAAATCTGCCTGGCAACTTTTGGACATTGGAATTCTTGATACTAACGACAACCCTCCAGAGTTTCTTCAAGATAGCTACTCTGTTGAAGTGAAGGAGAATGAGGAAGGGAACCAAGCCATTATAAAAATAGATACTATAGACAAAGACCTGGGAGCCAATAGTGATGTGAGATATTCTATTCTTACAGACACAAACCTCTTTACTATTGACAGTGTGACTGGTATAGTGAAGGCCCTTGAACCACTAGACAGGGAGAAACAGGACACTCATGTGCTCAAAATAGAAGCCAGAGACCAAGCAGAGCATGAGCCTCAATTGTTTTCAACCGTGTTTCTAAAAATATTAGTGGAGGATGTCAATGACAACCCTCCTACCTTTATCCCACCCAACTATCATGTTAAAATCCGAGAAGATCTTCCCATAGGAACTCTAGTTACATGGATTGAAGCTTATGACCTTGACATGGGGCTTTCTGGTCAAGTTCGATATAGTCTCCTAGAAAATGGTGATGGGAAATTTGAAGTAGACAAACTGAGTGGTGCAGTGCGGATAGTACAAGATTTAAATTATGAAGAAAAGCAAATTTATAATCTGACTGCCCGGGCAAAAGACAGGGGGAAGCCCAGTTCCTTGTCATCCACATGTCACATCAGTATTGAAATTATTGATGTGAACGAAAACCTACATACACCTTTGTTTTCAAACTTTGTTGGCAAAGCAGTGGTAAGAGAAGATGTTCCTATAGGAACACCTGTGATGACCGTGTTGGCCCATGATGACGATTCAGGAAGAGATGGAGAAATTCGATATTCAATAAGAGATGGTTCTGGAGTTGGAGTCTTTACAATACATGAAGAAAAAGGTAATATTTTTTTATACTTATATTTATAACTGGTTTGAATAATGCAGTGTCTGGTAGATATTTCTTAGAGCGTGACACAGGATTTCTAATATGCTGTCTGTCTGGGCAACAGTTTGGTTTGCTATAGAAAGAGGCTCACCATTACTGTGAACTTATGTTTACTTCAAAGATTCCATTGTGATAATGGCAAATATAAGAAACAAATTTAGAGAATTTTTCCATTCCTGCTTATTTTTTTAAATCAACCCTTTAAATAGTTGCACTTGTTTTCTTAAAGTTTAACTCTAAGGCCCCATACACACGAGCGGACAGATTTGTTCAAATCTGTCCGTCCGACAGATTTGAACAAATCTGTCTGCTGGGATTTTGGTTTGCTCGCGTGTACACACGAGCAAACCAAAATCCCCGCCAGCAGAGAGCGCGCTGACGTGTCGGTGACGTGGCGGTGACGTTGACGCCGCCACGTCACCGCACCAGGAAGTAAAACACTTCCGCGCATGCGCCGAATCCATTCGGCGGCGGTGCGGCGGCGGAGCGGGACGACATGTCTGCTGGTAAGTGTACTAACCAGCAGACATGTCGGGCGGACAGATTCCCACCGGATAGTTTTCAAAGCATGCTTTGAAATCTGTCGGGTGGACAAATCTGTCCGCTAGCCCATACACGCGATCGGAGATGTCTGCTGAAACGGTCCATCGGACCGTTTTCAGCGGACAAATTCGATCGTGTGTACGAGGCCTAAGACTAAATTAATGGCTAAATTGACATTTGAAAACCATATATGAGAAAGGTGTTACAGGCTTTAATTCAGCTTTGTGACCCAAAGTCACCATTGCCAGATTGTATGGCCTTTCAGACTGTAATTGGACAATGACTGAGCAGCAGCACACTGATAAGGCCATCTATTAAGGCCCTCCTGTAAGCATATTCTTACTGTTGTGCTGACAGTACTGTCTAAAAGCCTTGTTTGGCTGAGAATTCTGCCCCAATCACTTTTGGCGTGAGTACTACCATACAGCGGATGACAGGAAGCCAACTTTAAAACAGATTTAGATATCATTGGTACTTGTTTGTAAAATAAATTGAATGATGTTCAATTGAAGGTATAGCTAGATTATTTGTGTTTTTATTATTTGGAGTTGAACACTAATGAAATCACACTGTTTTCTTGATTCGTTTTTTTCCTGTATTGTATCAGAGGATGCAGCTCCTACACACCCCTGGATTATTTGGTCCCGAGGATTGAGATCTACAGTTGAACTGATCTTATATAGAAAGATCATGCTGCTGTCTTACTCCACAGTGCAGTTCAAAACAGTTTTAGTTGAAGAGATACACTTTTTATTAATTTTAAAGTGCCCCATGTTTTTAAAATATTCTTGAGAACTGTGTTTTCCTTTCTGACACCAATCAGGATACCAAAGCATGGATTCTCACTAACTAGTGTAGCACCCTTTTAGGTAGGTGCTAGAAGAGAGTATAATTTTTGGTCTTTCTGCTTACCAGGAAGATGGTCAGGTAAAAACTTTCGACTGAAAAAAAAAACATAGTGCCCTCTGCCTACCAGGGAGCAGGATCTATTGGTTAGATCTCCACATTGTACTCAGGTGCAGCTCAGCTTGTTCTGACTGTCCCCTGTTGGTCCAATAGGGTGGCATATTGGACAGTGGGAGCAAACCTGACAAGTTAGTGCACAGGCAATGTTACAGCCCTGGCGATTGGAAAGTACTCCATTGCATAGTGGGATACTGTATATAAAATCTAGGGTACATGTGCTCAGAGTTAGTTGAGCTGGGGGACAGAGCCCTGGAGGGAGAATAGCGGCTGCCCTCTCCTCCATGGAGGAGGTCGTGCGTCATTGGGTGGTCGACCCAGGGGGCCTAGAGAGATAGAGAAGCTGAACCAGACTATGACAGAAATTTACAGCATCCCTAGTAGCCAGTGGCGGCCCTTTAATTACGGGTGCCCGGGCGCCGCCCCCTCTCTCCAAGCCACCCCCTATATGCTATGGATAGATTCATGCAGAGCACCGGGCACATTAATTATATCTAATGGGCTTCAAAATAGGGTGGGCTCGGGTCACAGAGAATGCAAACGGAGCCCACCCAGGTGTTTCACTGACCACCACTGCTAGTAGCCCTCCGGATATCAGATATGTATAATAATTCCATCCAGCCAAGCTGACCCAATGTAAGCAGGGCCGTCTTTAATGTTCATATGACCCTGGGCAAAAAAAAATAAAAAATCAGCTAGATTTAAAATCAGTTTACTGTATCAGATCAGGCAGTGATTGCGATTGGTTGCCAGAGGTTACAGCATATCATTACCACTCACTGACTGGTTGCTAGAGGTTACAGCACACATCACGGCTCACTGATTTGTTGCTAGAGGTTACAGCACATGATTTCTTCTTGTTGATTGGTTGCTAGAGATTACTCTACAGTAATACTGCTCACTGGTTGGTTGCTAGAGGTTACAGCACATCATCTCTTCACTGCAGAGGGGCATGCCATACATATGAATGTCGCCTTTATTTACATATGAATGCCGTCGGCCTCAGCTATTTACATATGAATGCTCCTGTTATTTCCCATGAATGGTGGTTATTTACATGTAAACGCAGGTCTGCAGGTGAGTCGTCTGTACACAACAATAGGGCAGAGCTGGGCAGCATTAATAACATCACTTCACACTGAGACATCAGGACACAGCACAGGACTAAAACTTCAAGGGACAAGGGAACTTAAACTGGGATAGTTGGCAAGTATGAGGCAGCTGCTTTGGGCCCCACAACAATGACGGCCCAGGGCAGCTTCCCCTCTTGCCCTGCCTTAAAGACGGCCATGAACGTAAGCAGGTAAAAAATGTAATTCCTGATATCCAGCTGTAAAAGCAAAGCATGTCAAGTATCATGACGTATATAGGGCACAAGTTGTTAGAACTGACCAAGTGCAAATCCTAATTAATAAGGATGAAGTCTTCCTGTGTGGTTTATGGTCTAGACTTGGATGTTTTGCTGGCTTTTTTTTTTTTTGCTGTCTTTCAGCTGCTAAAGCAATTAAGTGGCAATTATGTAAATAGATAATTTGCTGTTCCTCCCTGGCCTATCTCCCTGCTAAATCGTGTATGCTAATTTATTTGGATGGGAAGATGTTCGGGATCTTTGTACCTGGGTTTTTCTTCCTTCCTTTGTCGTTCTGCTCTAGGGAGATAAAACACAGGAAATTATGTTTTGAGTATTATCAGAAAAATGCGTTTGCTTTTCATGTACGGGGAAGAAAAAGGAGAAGCGTTATTTGCAGTTATCGCCAACGCCAACTTCAGATACATTTTTCCGTGGATCTGTTGTGTGTTTTAGTATTATTCCTTTATCAGTGTTTAAATTCTATAGCTTGTTCTAAACTGCTCAGGCCTCTTTGATGTAAAACAAACATGTTTGTTTTGCTGTGGGCTGGGAATCTGCTGAAGCAGCCTGAGCATTTTTTAACATCCTGCTGAGTGAAGCAGACTGGCAGGTAAATAGAGGGAACTTTGTCCCACCCTTATTCCATCTGCTTGTCCTTTATGACCTGGACGTGGATTGGGAATGGTGTTTGGACAACCCTTTTACCTTTGAATGACTTCATGAAAGACACGCTGCAAAATCATATTCAAACCAAGAAATTTGCACGGCGGGCTTGTTCCGTAAAGAAGAACAATGAGCTTTGATGATGTGCAGAATGGAGTAGCCAAAAGGAAGATATCACATTTCCATTTAAAGGGTCAGTCCTTCCAAAACCGGATATTTCAGTTTTTAGTAGTTGCTGAAGAGTTGAAAGTTTCTTCTATCTCTCAGGGGGTCTTTGGTGGGATATCTGGGCTCAAGTACTTAGGTCTGAACACCTGCAGTGGTCATTAGAAGAGGGTCTCGCTCTCCCTGTTAGATTTTGTAATTAGTTTTATATTATAGAGAATGCAGCAGAGGTGTTGGAACACGTTAAGGTGGACCGGGAACACAAAAAGCTCCCAGGTGGAGAGGAACAAAGTAGAAGTTATAGTTGGGAGGTCTCACTGTTTCAGAACCCAAGATGTAAAAGAAGCCAGAGGCTGACTGAAGCTGGTCTTAGATGGAGCGATTTTTATTTTTTGCAACCACATGTTGCGGGAAAGAAAACCAATCACAGTCCGTGATGGTGGGAGAATCCCTAGCCATTGTGTTCTCCTGGTGAGGGGGAGCCGTCCCAGCCAAGAGAACTTAGTAATTACTGCTAGCAGCTATATTAACTGCTGGTAATAATCTCATATAAAATTAGAGACAGGCTGGTTGTACCCAAGTTGATTGATCAACTTGGGTACATTCACCCTGCCTATACATGGTTCAAATCTCAGCTGGTCCCTTTGAACTGTGTCATCTCTTCTCTTCTCTCTCCTGCCACGAGATGATAAGCGGGATGGGGGGGGGGGGGGGTTGGTGCTGACAAACAAAACAAAGTCAAGTTAAGTCTTCGCTTCTCTCTCCTGTCGCGAGTTTCTAAAGTCAGACGAATGTCTGTATTTCATCCATTCGTTTCGGATGAAATACGGACATGCATGTATCCTTATGGGATAGCGTGTATCAGAGGATGAACATCCCCGCTATGGTCCGATTCTACAGACGGAGGAAAATACTATTTTTCCATCCATCTGCAGATCGGGTGAACACGGATAAACTGTCCATGTTCATTCGATCCCCCCCTATAGAGGAGAGCGGAGATCTGACAGGACGGTCCCTGCACATTGTGCATGGACCGCCTTGTCATCTGCCGGCTCAGCAGGGATCAACGGAGCGATCTCCGCTGAGCAAGTTGATATTAAAGAAAACAAATGCAGCCATCACATTTAATGATTGGTAAGCTCCAACATATTACTTATTTTGGTTTTGGGTTTAATACCACTTTAAGGAGCAAAACACAGGCATATCTCTAGGGTCTTTTAACAGTGCTAGAATTAATCCTATTTGACACACAATCACTTGGATGATATTTCCGTATGTTTAGGTCTTTCTGGAACCATGATATATGGAAGCATTGATTTTTTGAGAATGTCAGTATTGAATCTACTTCTCTACTTTCCGATATTTCACTACTATTTTTTCATTTCACTTTTCTATCCTCTGTTATTTAGAGGAATCAATGATGTACTGTTGGAAACACTGAGTGGTGCTTTATTTTGATTAGAAGGATCAAGCAACCCCAAAGTCTGGGAACATATCTATATGTCTATGCATGTCCCAGGGTGGCCTTTACATGATTCTATGTTCTCATGTTTACAAATATATAAAGTCTCAAGACAAGTATCAGTACCTTGGGAAAAATAGGAAGAGCTACATTGTTTTTCTTATTAACTGAGGATGGGATTATAATGTGGATTAGTATACTAATCTATTTTTAATTTTTGTACTTCCTTTGGAATCTGGATGCAGATGCTAGTGTGTTATTTATATTTTTGTAGTATTGATGTTCTATAGCCTATATTTTGTTATCTTTTATGGTATATATCAGGGGTCTACAAACTTTCTAAGGACCAGTTTACTGTTCTTCAGCGTTTAGTGTGGCCAGATTGTAGCCAGCCGGAGTAGAAAATGCCCCACTGTTAGTGGAAGTAAACAATCCCCCATCACTGGTTTTAGTGGAAGGAATAGTGCCCAATTGTTGATATCAATGGGCGGAATGGGACACCAAGGATGGGACATCCTTGGTGTTAGTGGGAGGAATAAGAGTTTCATTGTTGATATCAGTTGGAGGAATAGCACCTCATCCTTGGTTTCAGTGGGAGTGAGTATATTTTGTATATATCAGGAATAAGGACCACCCCGTTCTTCAGTAGTGGGAGGATTGTATGTCTAGCCGGATTGTTAGAATATCAATAGGAGGAATAGCACCCATCCTTGTCAGTGGAAGGAATGAGTGTCTCATTGTTGATATCAAGTTGGAGGAATGGGCACCTCATCCTTGGTGTCAGTGGGAGGAATGAGTGTCTCATTGTTGATGTCAGTTGGAGGAATAGCACCCCGTCCTTTGTGTCAGTGGGAGGAATGAATGTCTCATTGTTGATATCAGTTGGAGGAATAGCACCTCATCCTTGGTGTCAGTGGGAGGAATGAGTGTCTCATTGTTGATATCAGTGGGAGGAATAGCACCCCGTCCTTGGTGTCAGTGGGAGGAATGAATGTCTCATTGTTGATATCAATGGGAGTAATAGCACCCCATCCTTGGTGTCAGTGGGAGGAATAAGTGTCTCATTGTTGATATCAGTTGGAGGAATAGCACCTCATCCTTGGTGTCAGTGGGAGGAATGAGTGTCTCATTGTTGATATCAGTGGGAGAATCAGCACCCCGTCCTTGGTGTCAGTGGGAGGAATGAATGTCTTATTGTTTATCAATGGGAGTAATAGCACCCCATCCTTGGTGTCAGTGAAAGGAATAATTGTCTCATTGTTGATATCAGTTGGAGGAATAGCACCCCATCCTTGGTGTCAGAGGAAAGAATAATGCCCCATTGTTATCAGTTGGAGGAATAGCACCCCATCCTTGGTGTCAGTGGTAAGAATAGTGCCCCAATTGTTGATATCAGTGGGAGAAATAACACCCAACACTTGGTGTCAGTGGGAGGTACTTTCTATCTTGTCTAGCACCCCATCCTTGGTGTCAGTGGGAGGAATAAATGGCCCATCATTAATGTCAGTTGTGGATGGAACAATTCCCCCAAGGGCCGAATAGAGGCAAGCAAAGGGCCACATCCGGTCCCAGGGCCGCAGTCTGGAGACCACTGTTATATATGTTGTCCCTGGTAGCCCACGAACAGCAGTATTTTGTTGGCTTTAAAGTTTATCTACTGGGGACTCTGGATGATGAAGTGGCCGGGAGGCTTTTTTTTCTAGTGTTGAAGGATATACTGTGTGTGTATAGTAATATATATATATATATATATATATATGTATATATATTTTATAATTTGCCTGGAGTTCTTGTTTGCTTCAGGCTTCATTCATGGAAGCATTTTTAATCATTTTCATTGACTCTGAACAAAAATTGGATCAAGCTAATCAAGAGCGGGTTGCGGCCTTTGATACATGGTTTTGTTTTGAAGCAAGACATCTGCTTTGCTTTAAAGGTGTTTTCTTGGGTCAAAGTAACAAGGGGCTGAAAATGATTAGGTAATGTTTACTCTTTGCTTTGAAGAACTACGTTTAATCATAATGTGCCTTCTCCTCCATAACAAAGAACACGTCAGCTGGATTCTAGACTAAACCCTGCTTTTCATCTGACCAATACTTGGACACCTTTTAGGTTTATTTTCAAATAGCAGCCTAAAAAAAAAAAAAAAAAAGATTTAGATACATTTGCTAGTGACGTATATCAGACCTTTGTGGCAGGTACCTGCAGCTGTAGTACTTTTTTAATTTCTCACTTCTAATAGCGCCTTTTTTAGATATTTACATTGAGTCTATTTTATAACCATTGGAGCTGATTAAGCCCTGCTTTCTGTTGACATGAAAATGGTCTTTAAACACACGTAATTAAAAATTTAACTATTTAAAACAAAGGAACAACTACAACAAAGAAAATTCAATCAACTTTCTACTGAGCAGCTATTTAAAAAGTTCAGGCTGTGTATTCAGATTCTAGAAGCAATTAAAGTTGCAATTACACTGTTGTAAGAAAACAGGTATAATGCCGCTGAGAGTTTTATTCTTTTTTTTGCTACTTACACTTTTAATGGATAAAGTTACTTGTGTTGGTGTCTCCAAAATATACAATTAAAGGGGTTGTAAAGGTAAACGTTTTTTCACCTTAATGCATTCTATGCATTAAGGTGAAAAAAAAACATCTGCGGATTAGAGGCCCCCCGAACCCCCCCTTACTTACCTGACCCCTCGAAAGTCCCACGCCATGAACGCGCAGGCTTCTCGGCCGTCTTTCCGGCTCATTTGTTGGTTGATTGAAAGCAGCGCAGCCATTGGCTCACGCTGCTGTCAATCACATCCAATGACACAGTGTCCTGGGGGCGGGGTCGAGTGATACAACTGCTGAAAGCCTGAGCCAGCCCCTTCCGCCTCCTGAGCCAGGCGCTTCGGAACACTGGATGGGTAGAGCAGAGAGCCGGTGACTGTCATTCACTGGCTCTCTGCTCACTAAAGAAAGAACTAAGCGACCAGTGGCTTTTGATCGCTCAGTTTTCAGTCTTAAAGTGGAGTTTCCATCCCGAAATATTTTTTTAATAATTAATTGTGCTCATTAGACCTAAAAAAAATAAAAAAATGTTTTACTCACCTGGAAATGCCTGTTGCTATGCGGTACCATGAAATCTGCCTTTGGAATCACCTAGGATTCTGACATCATCTCCGTCTAATGCTCCTGGGAAATGTGTGTCATCATTTCCCAGGATGCAGTGCGCTACCCAATTATCACTCCCCATCCAAGACTTCCAGGAAGTAAGTGCTTGTGGGATTCACAATGCCCACAAGCAAAATGACAACGGTGTGGACATAGTTTTATAAACTATCTTTTTTGGATAACTATGCGGAGCGGGGTCAGATTGTAAAATAGTAAGTGACCGGATTTATATTATAAAAACGCATAATGAAAGGACATACATTTAAAAAATGTTAATTGTGGTTGGAACAGATGCATCATCGGACCAATGCTGCATCAACTTAAGTGAATATAAAATGTTTATTATTTTTTTTTATTTCCCAAACTTTTTTTTAAGAAAGAAATTTTAGGTGAGTTTTAGCAAAAGAAAAAAAAGTCCTATTTAAATTAAAAACATTTTAAAAATTTATACTGGAAATTCCAGAATAACAGAAATGTGATATTTTAAACAACTCTATGCTAGGTTATTTAATGAACCACCAATGAGATTTTAAATTCCATTTCTCAGGTTGGTTTTCAGAAGATGCAACAATAATTTTTTTTATCAGAATGAGATAGGCGGCTTACATTTTACAGTTATTTGATGTTACGTGACTCAATTCTAGGGTGAGCAGTTATTGCTTTGGTTCGTCATTCGAATAATAGCTGATAACGTTGAGGTTGTAATTGCCGTGGACTTTAAACAATCATCTGCAGAGAAGGAATTGGTAACTAATTGCAATCAATATCTTCCAATTCTATCAGTTGTAAGCAATTATTTCTGCACCTAGGATGTTGTTGTTCGTGTTTGTCAAATTACCATTAAATATTTGTTTAATCTCTTGAAAAATTGACCTGTGTATGATTAACCTAAGATTTCACATATAGATGGACGAATTTTAAAAAACAGTTTTTCTACAGTTATATTTGGAAGCGCATGCTCCTTTAAAGGATAACTTTACTTTCATGGGGAAAAAAATTGCATATAATATAGCATATATTTTTGTGACACATATAATTTATTGTTATTAAAAAATATAATTCCTTCCCAACCTGCAGTGATGTAAATTTCGGTAAAAATCAACCCAATATTCCAACCTGGATGCAACTGTTTGGAGCTCTCCCAGAAATGTAATTTCCGGCTTGTGTGTTGGGCTCACAGATTGTCCCAGGAATTTGCACTGGGGTAAAAGTTGATTTTAGGCATCCTCTGCAACAAAAATTTCAGTTTTTTTTAGATGTTCCTAAAGGATTATTTAATTCTAAAGAGATGCGAGTGCATCAGCTGATCAAAAATGAAAAAGTCACTCTCGTTCATATTAGTTCAAGCTGGATGTAACTATGTAGAACAAGCCAATGCCTGGAATTCTTCTTTAAAGCGGAACTTTTCCCTAGAGGGGAAGTTCTGCTTTATGTCCTCCTCCCCTCTTCTCTACTACATTTGGCACAATCATTTTTTTTGGGGGGGAGCAGGTACCTGGCAAAACTTCTGCTCAGATCACCTAGGCCTCTCCTCTCCTTGCCTGCAGACTTCTGGGACACATTGCAGGTCCTGGAAGGCTGTGGGACCAGTCACAAACTGCAGCACGCCTCGCACATGCAGACCGGGAATTACAGCTGACTTCCTAAAATAAACATGCTGACGGGGGGGACTCAAAGACCAGCAAAGACCGGGAGGTGCATGCTGGGTAGCCAGCTGCACTGTAACCCAAAAGAAAGTCTGACCGAGCTTTAGATGCCCACACTGAAGATGGACGTTTTCAGACTTGAGAACGGACAGTGAGTAACTTTGGATTTAAATGGAATACAAAGGATTACATATGCAGCTTGTGCCAATTTGCATGGCATAAGCTGCGACCATCATGGGGATGCTTTTTAAAAAAAAAATAAAAAAAATTACTGGAGCTCCGCTTTAGGCTGGCTATACAATATTCAATAATTTGAATGAATGTTTATATGAACATTCATACAAAAAATTTTCTTTGCATTTGATGACTACAAATATAGTTCAAGATGACTTCACAATTTTGTTTTTAACATTTAATTTTGGAATGAATGTAATTTCCTGAACAAAAACCACATACCATATTAGAAATATCCATCTTGCTCCCCTAAATTGGCTTGCCACTGTGGTCAAAAATGGTGGTTTGATCCCACTAATGATTAGAAATTCTACTTTTGTATAGCCAACTTTAATGGGGTTGTAAAGGTCCGTTTTTTATTTTCTAAATAGGTTCCTTTAACCACTTGTCATCTGCCCACCGTCAAATGACGGCGGGCAGACGACTCCATTGTTCTGACATCACGTCATATGACGTGATGTCCCTTTAAAGCCGCGGGCGGCGCGCGCGCGCGTCGCCGGCGCGCGCGCGCGCGCACCCGCCGCTCTGCGGGGATCCCGTGCGAGTGCCCGGCGGCAACGATCGCCGCCGGGCACACGCGATTGCTCAGTAACTGAGCTGGGACGTGCAGCTCTGTGTGTAAACACAGAGCTGCACGTCCTTGTCAGGGAGAGAGGAGATCGATTGTGTCCCTTGTACATAGGGACACAATCGGTCACCTCCCCCAGTCACCCCCCCCTCCCCCTACAGTTAGAACACTCATAGGACACACATTTAACCCCTTCCCCGCCCCCTAGTGGTTAACCCCTTCACTGCCAGTCACATTTATACAGTAATCAATGCATATTTATAGCATTTTTCACTGTATAAATGTAAATGGTCCCAAAAATGTCAGAAAAGTGTCCGAAATGTCCGCCATAACGTCGCAGTCCCAATAAAAAAATCGCAGATCGCCGCCATTAATAGTTAAAAAAAAAAAAAAAAATGCCATAAACTATCCCCTATTTTGTAAACGCTATAAATTTTGCGCAAACCAATCGATAAACGCTTATTGCATTTTTTTTTTACCAAAAATATGTAGAAGAATACGTATCGGCCTAAACTGAGGGAAAAAATATTTTTTTTATATATTTTTTGGGTTATTTATTATAGCAAAAAGGAAAAAATATTGAATTTTTTTAAAAATTGTCGCTCTATTTTTGTTTATAGCGCAAAAAATAAAAACCGCAGAGGTGATCAAATACCACCAAAAGAAAGCTCTATTTGTGGGAAAAAAAGGACGCCAATTTTGTTTGGGAGCCACGTCGCACGACCGCGCAATTGTCAGTTAAAGCGACGCAGTGCCGGAAGCTTATATTTTGTCTGGGCAGGAAGGGGGTGTAGGTGCACAGTAGGTAAGTGGTTAAAGGTGTTGTAAAGGATTTTTTTCCCCCTAAATAGCTTCCTTTACCTTAGTGCAGTCCTCCTTCACCTACCTCATCCTTCCATATTGCTTTTAAATGTCCTTATTTCTTCTGAGAAGTTTTCACTTCCTGTTCTTCTGTCTGTAACTCCACACAGTAATGCGAGGCTTTCTCCCTGGTGTGGAGAAAGCCTCTTGAGGGGGGAGGGGGTGAGCAGGCAGGTCAGGACACTCTCTACTTTTCAGATAGAGAAAAGAGCTGTGTGTTAGTGGGCGTCCTGAAGCTCCTGCTCGCCCCCTCAAGAGGCTTTCTGCACACCAGGAAGAAAGCCTCGCATTGCGGTGGTGAGTTAGACAGAAGAACAGGAAGTGAGCATTTCTCAGAAGAAATAAGTACATTTAAAAGCAAAATGGAAGGATGAGGTAAGTGAAGGAGGACTGCACTAAGATAAAGGAAGCTACTTAGGGAAAAAAAAAAATTCCTTAACAACCCCTTTAATCTAGTGCATTGTTGGTTCACTTACCTTTTCCTTCGATATCCCTTCTAAATGTTTTTTTTACTTTGTTTTCTTTGTCTGAATTTCTCACTTACTGTTCCTCCTCGCTAAGCTGTTCTGGCTGACTAACCCCCAGCTAGAACGGCTCGGATGATGGTGGAAAGCTTACTGAGGAGAAACAGGAAGTGAGAAATTCAGACAAAGAAAAAAAACATTTAGAAGGGAAATCGAAGAAAAAGGTTAGTGAACCAACAATGCACTAGCTTAAAGGAACCTATTTAGAAAATAAAAAATGAACCTTTACAACCCCTTTAATCTCCCACCTTCCCACAAGATGGATATTTCTTTGTCACAGCTATTGAGTGCACCTCACACAGACACCATGACATTCGCTTTGATAGGGCACCTAAAGAATGCAGTGTGGTTTTAGTAGAACATTCCCATACATGATTTTTATAAATCTCTCTTTTGGACGCAGTTCCCCCGACATTCTTTTCCCATATGAAGTGGAGAATGTGCGGTTGCTTTGTAGCTGGTGTAGGAGTACAATTTTTCCATGGGACATGTGAAAATGTGTTGAGTCAATACTCGTCTCCTTCCTGTAATAAAAGGTGCTTTTTGTTTTTTATCTGTAATGTTAGATAAGAGAGGAATGTGCATTCGACATTCGCCTCAGAAATATTAGCGGCAAATACAACACAACCTCCTTTCACCTATCTTAACTAGCGGTACAAATAATGTGCTGAGTTATTTATATAATTTTGTCTTTCATTCTTCAGTAAACCAAAAAAAGACGTGGATTGGTTGTCAGTTTTAAGTAGAAAAGAGTGGTTTCCATAGCAATTGTTGGCATTTTAATTTGCTCGGTGACGTAAGCACCATAATATATTCTGCGTATGTCCCCTCCGTTTAATTGTGTACTTGGAAATGTCTACAAAGCAGTTGAGCACAGAATTCCTTTGTGTGATAAACCTAAGCGAGCCTGTGGTCTGGTGTTTAATCATTAACAAATATTTCTGTTAGCTGCCTAAGAATGTTTGTAATGTGTGCAAGGCCTGTGACAGGGCAGCTTTTCAGATTAACACCTTTTTTGTAGGGCCAGTCCTTTGCTGTGCTGGATCTACAAGTGGGAAAAGTTAAATGGTTCTGTTTTGTTGTTATCAATGCACATTAGCTGAATACCACACAATGTCGTAGTTGGGGGGACTCCTGTGACTCTGAGTGCTATGGTCACAGCATACACTTAAAGTGGTTGTTAACCTAAGTACTTCGAAAAAAAAGTTTTCTAAACAGAAATGTAAGCCTGTCATGGCTCTGTGGTAGTTTGTTTAAAAAAAAGTACCTTCAATCCATTCCCTGAGTTCTGAAGTGCAGGTCACGTGATCGCTATAAAGTCCAGGGCAGGGGTCCCTCCAGCTGTTGCAAAACTATAAGGCTCTATTCACACCTTGGCGACGCTCGTGCCGCTGGAGGGGCGAATTTCCATTGCTGTCTATAGAGATGGTTCACATCTCTGAAACGCCGTACGCCTGCCGCCTGAAAAAAAGTCCCGGACCCTTTTTTTCAGGCGGCATTGGCGTTCGGCCATAGACAGCGTACGCGGCGTTACTTGTCGCCTAGGTGTGAATGCAGCCTAAGTCCCATGAGGCATTTCGAGACTGACAATTATGCCCCGTACACACGATCGAAAATTCCGACGGAAAAAGTGAGCTTTTGAATGCAAATTCCGACCGTGTGTATGCTCCATCGGACTTTTGCTGTCGGAATTTCCGCCAAAAAAAGATTGAGAGCTGGTTCTCAAATTTTCAGATGGAAAAAATTCCTAACGGAAATTCTGATCGTCTGTAGCAATTCTGACTCTCAAAGTTCCGACACATGCTCGGAAACTATTCGATGCATGCTCAAAACCATTGAACTTAATTTTCTCGGCTCATTGTAGTGTTGTACGTCACTGCGTTCTTGACGGACGAAAGTTCAGAGAACTTTTGTGTGACCGTGTGTATGCAAGCCAAGCTTGAGCGGAATTCCGTTGGAAAGACCATCCAAGGTTTTTCCGACAGAAAATCCAATCATGTGTATGCGGTATAACAAGCATGACTACCACAGGCAGAGGCATGATGGGACTTGTAGTTTTGTAACAGCTGGAGGGCCACCAAGTCCAGACCCCTCTGGTCCAGGGTGATGTACGGACCTGCTCAGAGGGGGGGGGGGGAGCTTATGTCAATACACAAAAGGGAGAAGAGGAGCGGCTGGAGGGGAATTTTCTTTCAATCATGACAGGAGGGATCGGTGGGGGTGCATGGCTTACTACTGACTACAAGGGGAGGAGCAGCTGGAGGAGAATACGCCATTAGGACAGCGAGATGAGAACGTGATGATACGAGACGTAAACTGACCACGCTAGCATGGAACGGCAGCCATGCTAGTGTGGTCAGCATACACTAAGGAGGAGGGACACAGGCACAACCTACCAAGTATTATAGCTTGCCAGCAAGAGATAATACAATAACAATATTTAAAAGCAGATTATAATAATTTAAAGTAGGGTTGTCCTGATACCACTTTTTTAGGACTGAGTACAAGTACCGATACTTTTTTTCATGTACTCGCCGATACCGATTACCGATACTTTTTTTAAATGTGTCCCCACAAATGCAGCCATGTGTCCCCACAAATGCAGCCATGTGTCCCCACAAATGCAGCCATGTGTCCCCACAAATGCAGCCATGTGTCCCCACAAATGCAGCCATGTGTCCCCACAAATGCAGCCACGTCTCTCCATATATGCAGCCACGTCTCTCCATATATGCAGCCACGTCTCTCCATATATGCAGCCACGTCTCTCCATATATGCAGCCATGTCTCTCCATATATGCAGCCATGTCTCTCCATATATGCAGCCATGTCTCTCCATATATGCAGCCATGTCTCTCCATATATGCAGTCATGTCCCCCCATAAATGCAGCCATGTCCCCCCATACCATATATGCAGCCATGCCATGCCGCCGCCACCTAGTTAATCAGCGCGGGGAACATTACAGCTTTCATTTGAATAGCTGTGTGTTCCCCGCCGCGCCGCGTATAGACACTCCCCCTTGCTTGGGCACTTTGATAGACAGATCACCCGTCCAATCCTGGGGACGGGTGATCTGTCTATCAAATTCAAATTCAAATGAAGGCTGTAATGTTCTCCGCGCTGATTAACTAGGTGGCGGGTGCGGCAGCGGGGGGGGGGTATCGGATCTGGCATCGGGAGCATTTGCGCGAGTACAAGTACAAATGCTCAGTATCGGTACTGATACTGGTATCGGTATCGGGACAACCCTAATTTAAAGTGATTGTAAAGTCTTGGTTTCTTTCTATTAAAATAACAAACATGTTATACTTGCCTGCTCTGTGAAATGGTTGAAATGATCCTCCTCTTCTCGCGTCATTTCCTTTTTATGGGCCCTCTAGGATAGGGATCTCCAAACTTTCTATCCAACGGGCCAGTTAGCTGTCCTTACAGACTTTAGGGGGGCCAGACTGCGGCCAGTGATGATCGACAATGCCTTGGCACCAGTGGATGTAAACGGTGCCTCCTCATTCGTTTTAGTCTTTGGTGTTAATGGGAGGTATAGTGCCACATCATTGGCAATTGTGGCAGGACAAGTGGCCTATCTTTGGTGTCAGTGGGAGGAATAGTGCCCCATCGTGGTATTAATTGTAAGAATAGTGCCCCATCATTGGTATCAGTGGGAGGAATACTGCCCCATCTTGGTATTATTGTAGGAATAGTGTCCCATCATTGGTTTTCGTGGGGGGAATAGTACCCCATCTTGGTATTAATTGTAGGTATAGTGCCCCATCATTGGTTTTAGTGGGAGGAATAGTGTACAGTTGTTGATACCAGCAGGTGAACTTGTGCTCTATTGTTGGTTTTTAGGGGAGGAATAGTGACCCTATTAGTGTCCTAATAGTGACTGGTGTTGGTGGATGGAATGGCGCCTCAAGGTGCGGATAAAGGGAAGCAAAGGGCCACATGTGGCCCACATGCAGCAGTTTGGATACCACTGCTCTAGCATATAGGGAGAATCTAATGTCTATTTTCAGGAACCTTGGCTTTCAGTATACTGGCACGGCCAGGTCAAGGATTGGGGCATCATACTGCCATTTAGGACCAACAGTCACAATATGTTAATACAATGCTGTAGTTTATGCAGGATATTCGTGAAGCACTTATTCCCTCTATTTAAAATTCTTTTTTTTAGGTAGCATTGTGTGCATTGAAACATGCAGTGGATGTTATACAGACTGTAAATTACAGGAGATGTGTGTTTTAGCGGTTAGCATTATTTCCGATGTCTGGGGGTGAAGCAATGTCAGCCTTTTCTCTTGAGATTGTATGTGACTGCATGTTTAGAAAAGTGTTCATGATCTCTATGAGCCTTTTCTGTCTAAAATCCCTGAAAACTTTCTTGAAAAGGAGATGAATTTCCTGACCCATTAAATTATATGAATGCAATTAATCATGTAAAATTTTCTGAGCTCAGGTAAATTGCAGCATTGCATGACCTGAAAGAAATTATCTTTTGTGTAGCAGGTTATACAAGAGACTGGAATTGCGTAGTGAATGCTGCTTATACCCTCTTTATACGGCTTAATAAAACACTCAGTTTATGCATGGCGGAAAGTTCTTAGCTAGTGTTATGGGTAAGGCTGAACTCCAGGGACGGTAGGGCGTCGTTCACACAGGGTGTACTACAGCATAGGCCCGTACAAGGACCATGTTTACCTGCACGGGGATGCACTGGTGTTCCGCGCATTCCCGTGCATGCAGTCCCATTGATGTCAGTTGGAACAGACATAGATGCTGCTCTCAATTTGATATCTGTGCTGGTACAGCGCCTCCAACACAGACAGTGTGACTTTGGGGACATGCACCTGTACACCCCCTGCACCCACACAGATTGGGGACATCAGTGAAACTTGCCGCACAGTGCTGCATGGAATACCTGTGCGTCCCCATGCCAGTAAATAAAGCGTATGATGTAGCCTAAATATCCTTCCTAGCAGTAGGCTGCTCCTACACTGCAAGGGTTAAATGCTCCATTAAATTTGGGGGACAAGGAAAAGCAGTTTTACTCACCCCGTCCTCAGCTTTTGCAGGCTCCTCCATGCTGCAAGTCCCTGCAGCCTCTTCTCACCTGTGTTCTGGTGGTTGGAGGCCTCTAAAGTCATTAAGAATGATGTAGGGTCCATAGCTGTGATTTGGGTATGAAAACACTAAGGCGGCGTACAGACGATCGGATATATCCGATGAAAACGGTCCGCGGACCATTTCCATCGGATATGTCCGATCGGGAGTTTGATCCGATGGCGTGTACACACCATCGGATCAAATTCCCCGCCGCCGGACGGCGCGGTGACGTAGTGGTGACGCGGCGGTGACGTTGACGCCGCCGCGTCACCGCCACGTCACCGCACCAGGAAGTAAAACACTTCCGCGCATGCGCCGAATCCATTCGGCAGCGGCGCGGCGGTGGTGGGAGCCGACATGTCTGCTGGTAAGTGTACTAACCAGCAGACATGTCGGGCGGACAGATTCCCACCGGATAGATTTCAAAGCATGCTTTGAAATCTGTCGGGTGGAGAAATCTGTCCGCTAGCCCATACACACGAGCGGAGATGTCTGCTGAAACGGTCCATCGGACCGTTTTCAGCGGACATATCCCCTCGTGTGTACGCCGCCTTAGGGTCCTTTCAGACAGGCTTTTCGACCAGGTCCACCTGTCAGTTTTTCAGGCAGACCTGATTGGACTTTGGAGTTCCCTCTATGGAGCATCGAATGTCCGCTGACACCCGCTATCATCTAATCTTATTCTGACCTCAAAACCTAGATGGATGGCGGTCATATTTTCCATCCGTCTGGCGGATAGGATCGGATTAAAATGGACAGGCGATTTTCCCATAGAGGTGGGCAGGACTGCACAGCAGACAGGACCTGTCATCCACTTGCTCAGCGGGGATCAGTGGAGCGATTCCCCCACTGAGCAAGCGTAATCTGCAAGAAGGAGGCGCCCGTGTGAAAGGAGCTTTCTGGACAGTAAACTGCTGGAGCATGAGTGTGCTGATTGCCCAGGAAGTGGAGTTTTGGGTAAGTTAAATGCTTTTCCTGTTCTCAGGGCCCACACAAAGGCCAGGTTTTATGTATTACCTTGGGGAGATGCAGACTAGAATACTAACTGAGCAGAAAATTATAACACCTGTGATGTATTTCAATTATCTTGCAAACCTGGCCTGTTAGTGGGCACTGAGGGCAGGGTTGATGACCACTGCCTTAGACCTTAAAGGAACACTAAAGGTTTGTGTTTTATTAGATCAATTGATTGCTGTAAGCTAGAGCATTTATATATCACTTACCTCGTTTTTCCTTTTGACCACCAAAATGCAGTAATCCAGGTTTGAAAATGCCATTTCCTGTCTCTCCTATTCTTGCTTTCCACCAGCATCTGAGCCGTTTTGCATGGTGGAAAGCAGAATGTGCTCACCTCCTACCTATGACTACAGCCCTGCGTGAAGATGCTCTCTTATCCCTCACAGGCATGGAGGCTAAGCCTGATGGGAACTGTAGTTCCCATTAGGCCGTGATGTAGCAAGAATGAATGCACACCGCAAACCAGGAAGTCAGTGATTCAGGAGTGACGGAGGTGAATAAAACAGCTGGATTTCAACAGGTATCAAACTAGTTATAATGTAAAACATTACTTTTTACTTTATCAGCTACTGTCAGACTTTAATTTAAGAGGAAAATATTTTTGTCTTTACAACCCCTTTAACAAGCAGGTAAACCTTGCAGTGAAGGGGAAGCCCCACTGCAAGGGACACGTTTTATGGGAGTTGAGCTTTAAATCCCCACTCTAGAAAATGTGAAAATCCCTCCTTTGCTGTGAGGCTGTGCCCACACTGCAATGATTAACTGCTCATTTAGATCTAGGGGAGAGTTTTGCTTACCTGATCCTCTGCTTCCCCAGCAGTCAGTGCTCCCCCATGCTCTTGCGGTGGACTATCATTATAGTTGTCAACATTTGAATTTTTTTTCCAGGGACACTTTGCAGCACAGCTATTAATTAATTAATTACCACACTCACTTCCCCAAAGCTCCACCCACTCCGCATAATCTTCGCCTACTTGTCAGATTATAGGGTCTACTCAATAAAGAGAGAATTACAGGAAATTGAAACGGGAATTTCAAACTTAAGACCAATGTAGCAGAGTTGGAATAATTCTCCCATTCAGCTGCACTACCCAGCAGAACATGCACAGCTCCTGGTTGGATATATTGCCCATAAGGCAAAGAGCAGTAACCCATAGCGATATATAGTAACCTATAGCAAGCCATAGTAACACATAGTAACCCAGCAGAACATGCACAGCTCCTGGCTGGATGTATTGCCTATAAGGCAAAGAGCAGTAACCCATAGCAACACATAGTAAGCCCTAGTAGCACTTAGTAACTCATTGCTGCACATATTACCCATAGGGACACTTAGTAACCCATAGCAACACACACTGTAACCCAACAGAACATGCACAACTTATATTTGACATGTACTACACCCCATGTAGAAGGCAGCCATCAAAAGGCTACACAGCAGGGCGCGAACAACAAATGCAAATTGGATACAATAAAACTGGTGGCTATTTTCCCTGTCACATTACAATGTCATGAAAACACCAATAATAAAAATAAAACATCACAATGCTGCGGACATCTCTTTTATCATGTATTTCAATGGGTTGCGGAGAGTTTGGTGTAAGAAGGAGCCACAGATCAGACTTACCACCAGTAACAGTTCTCTGGATGTAGGAGACCCCTCCATATCGAAAAACAAATACTTGTCTGTAAAGCTGCTCACCTGAGAAGCGATCCACCTGGCAGTGCACACCAGTGCCTGTGCTGCTGAGAGCCTGCCTAGTAGGTAAGGGTAGCCTCCCGACTGGACCGCCGGATAACGTGGGGGGAGATCATGTCGGCGGAAGGCTGACAGGCTGTGTCTCGTCTCGGTTGAGCTCGCTGAGCTCTTCACGTGACCCGGCTGAGGCGCGAGCATGCAAATTGGCCAATCGCATTACTCACAACACTGAAGCCGCACCTGCCTTTTCCCCAGCGCGCCGCCCGCCATCCTAATTGGCCAATCGCGTTACTCACAACACTGAAACCGCACCTGCCTCCCCCAGCGCGCCGCCCGCCATCCGATTTAGCCAACTTCAATCGCGTTACTTACAACACTGAAGCCGCACCTGCCCTGGCTTCCCCACTAGCCGGGACAAGTCCCGGCAAGCTAAATTTGGCGGGACTAGGTCGTATTTAACGGCACTGTCCCGTTAAAAACGGGACAGTTGGCAACTATGTATCATGTCCAGTGCAGGCCTGAACCCCATCATGTCCATTGCAATGAACACAGCACTGGACATGAGAACAGCAGGATCTTAGACCACTATAACATGGTGAGTCCATAGCCCTAGCTTGTGTCTGTATGCCCCATGTTGGCATTGTGTCCACCGTAGCATTTGCAGTGGCAAAGCAGTGTAGGACTGGCCATAAGAGCCGGTTCACACAGGGGCAACCTGTCAGGCGACTCAGCCACCTGCCATGTCGCGACCCCTTTAATTCAATGGAAATGTTCTAATAGGAGCGACGCAAGTCATAGAAAAAGGTTCCTGTATGACTTTGGGGGCGACTCTGGGTGTCTTGCATTGACTTACAATACAGAAGTCATTTTGCAAGTTGCCTCTCTAATCTGAGATCACCTTGCCGCGTTGCCCCCAAAGTCGTGTCGCCTGTGTGTGAACTGGCTCTTAGAGAGATTACTTTGATGCAATTGGCCAGCTTTAACATATATTGCATTATGTGTGAACTAAAAATTGTTGTTGTTTTTTTGCATAGTTTGCTGGAAGGTGTGTATAGCAGTGTGCAGAGGGTTCATCCAGAATTCATAGCCCTAGCTTACATACAGGGCTATAGACTTGCCATGTGACAGGTTGGCCCAGCACTGTTACATCGAGTGAGTCACATTCTCCTCCATTACCAGTTTCGGAGAAAAGGGGGATTAATGCAAGTCTGTTACTTTAACTTGAACTGATAAAGTACAGGTTTGCTTTACATTCTTTATTTTTTGCTGTAAATGTAACTGTGGAGGCTGTGAAAGAGATTGCAATGATATGGGCATACAATAAAAATAGATCTTTAAATAACACACCTTGAAGAAACATTTACCAAGATGAACAGACTAGCAGCTGCAAGATTATGCAATAATAATGTATTAGCTTGTCTTTTCTTGCCTCCCCCCAGACCTTCAGTGTGGGTCCACTATACTGCATTATTTTTATTTTTTTATTATTTTTTGAGAATTTGGGTATTCGTTTATGCTTCCATAGAATGTTGAGTCCAAAAGAAAAAATGATCATTACTGGTCACAGCAGGATTGAGTTACTCAGGGACTGCAGGGGTCCCCCGCATGTCTAGGCTAACATCCAGACTGGTTGTATGACCTATTGATTTTAGTTGTAAGACTATTTCAAACTTAATGCAGAAAGCAAAAAAATAAAATACTTAATGTATGAATTTTTGAGGGCATGTAGGTAAAAGGGACACTACATCAGCTTATATGGAAACATAAAGGTCCCCTCCCCCCAATCCATACCCAGCCCTTTAGTTCTGGTATAGATTTTAAGGAACCCACTATTGCTCATTATCAACCATGACAGTTACTGGTTGTTAAGGATGCCAGCGGCTGCTGGCATCCTTAACAACCAGTACACATTCCTAAAATACTGCATGCCTTGACCACTACTTAATTACTGCATATATTTAATTATTTATTTCCCTCTGTGAATCGAGTTTAATGCCTGTCCATGCAGTATTTACCAAACGTTTTCAGCTTTTTGTGGTAAATACCACAGAACAGTATGGTGAGATGACAGTTTCAGGATTGGATGCGGTATTTAGGGAAAATGTGTTTGGGCAACTACATTCTGCATCTCATCTGGTTCTGTAAATGGAGCCCACTGTATGTCTAATAGTTGTTTTTGGTTGGATTAGGTGACAACCTCATGTCTATAGGCACAGTATGTTATCGGACACTTCTCAGGGCAGTAACTCACTGGACAGGTTAGAATATTTTGTCCAATTATTGTGTACATCAGTGGTGTCTGCACTTGCTTTCCCTACCATAGACCATGCGAAGCGTTTGAGTTTATGTCTTCAGTGGCCCAGCGCTTTACCCCTAAAATTTATGAGCAGCATTAGAGTTGAACCATGGGAAATGTTGTATTTAAAACACCATTGTTTAATTTTCCATAGGGTGACATGTTGTTATAAGTGATGATAGATCAGCTATTCTAGCTTTTACTTGGCCAGCATTGTTAGATTTATCTCAAAGTGTTTATACATCACACTCTAGACGAGTTGGTGCATGTCTCAGGTATTGTTGGGAAGATGTGATTTCCAGCCTAGAGCATTTCAAAGCATTACAGCTATGTACATGTCAGGAAACTCATTATTCATCCTGTTTTATAGAAAAGAAAAAAATCATGACTTGCAAATACTAGTAGAAGATTAACCCCAATTACATTCTGTATAAATGATGTTGCTTCAACAGATTCTTTATAGTACATATATTGTTGTCAGTATACAGAATAAAATTCAACTCGGTTGATTTAATAATGTTTAAAAGTCAAATTACTGTGTTTTTTCTTTTTTTCTTTTACATTTGAAATTACCTAATTAAATTAGGTTGAAAAAAAAAAGGTCATTGGGTTCAACAAATAAATAATTGAAAAAAAAATGAGTGCCTGTATAACGTATACAGAATCCCAAACCCACAGTTTATCCAAAGGAAGGTAAAAAGCCCTCATAAAGCATTGTCCAGTTTGCTCCAAAAGCCCCCGCATATGAAACATGATCGGTTTGTCTGATTAAAAAATACTTTTTTCAATCGGTGTAAAAAACTAGAACAATTTTTCCTTTGGATAAAAAAAACGATAGGAAATTCCAATCGTCTGTGTGAAACTCCATCGGAGAAAAATCCACGCATGCTCAGAATCTAGTCGACACGTGCTCGGAAGCATTGAACTGATGAAAGTCAGCTTTATCGGTTAGCCGACGAAAAAATCAATTGGATTAGATTTCATCAGATATCCGATCGTGTGTACACGGCTTTAGAGATCTTTTCCCCCACATAATAACTTATTCTCTGTAATGGCCTTAAAATGGACCATTTGCACCAGGTTCACTACATGGACTGTATACCCTCTTAACGGTTAAGTTCACCTTTGGAACATGTTACACGTTCCATCCATATTTATTTTTTGGATAGAGAATAGTTTGGTAAAACCCTATATTGTGTGTCCTGCTGGGGAGATTTATTTTTGCTTCCTGTCCTGTAGGCACAACAGGAAGTTAAAGGAAATCTGTGAAAATGAGGGAAGAATATGATAGCGATATACAAATATCTCAATGGGGATCCCAGCGTAGGTAGGAAACTATTCAGTCTTAGGCTTCGTACACGTGATAGGATAGCCAGAGGACAACGGTCTGATGGACCGTTTTCATCGGTCAAAACCGATCGTGTGTGGGTCCCATAGGTTATTTAACCTTTGGTTAAAAAAAAGCCAATTTGCTTTAAAATTTAACCTATGGATTCCTAACCGATCGTTAGTACGCACGACCATCGGTTAAAAACCCATACATGCTCAGAATCAAGTCGATGCATGCTTCGAAGCATTGAACTTCATTTTTTTCCAGCACGTCGTTGTGTTTTACGTCACCGCGTTCTGACACTATCGTTTAATAAACCGATGGTGTGTGGGCGCGACGGACCACCAGTCAGCTTCATCGGTTAACTGATGAGAACGGTCCGAAGGATGGACTGATCGTGTGTACAAGGCTTTAGGGAATATAATAAGAGTGTAAAAAGACAGAGGGCCACACAATGAGATTGGAAGAGAAACGGTTTCATCCTAAGCTGCATAGGGATTTTTTCACTGTCAGGGCGATAAGGACGTTAAACACTCTTCCACAATCGGTGGTGCCAGCAGGAAATATTGATAGTTTTAAAAGACTCTTGGACATGCATCTTAGTGAACACAATATACAGGGATATGGGAAATGATTATCGACCAGAACACACACCTACACAGGTTGATCTGGATGAACTGGTGTCTTTATTCAAACTTACCAACTATGAAAATTCCCTCTTAGACCCTTATTACCAGAATAAGTGCCCCCATTGGACGATTTGCCCTCTATTTCTATGTTGGTGACTCTGGATTTTACTTCACTTTAAGTCTTGATGGTCACTGATAAAATAGGGAGAGTGCATCTACCTAGTGGGGACAGCAATAAGGTTCTTTACTGTACCAGTCTGCCCTGCTCACGTTCCTTAATGCCAATAGAAATCTGTTTGCACCCTTTGATAAGGTTACAGATGTGAGGGATGTTTGTCACCTTGAAAAAAGGGCCCTCTGTGACCCCAAAACATGTTTTGGCATGTAATTGCAAGTAAATCATTCTGCATCATTACATTTCAGCATTTGACCATTTCAGTTGATTTTTCATGAATATTTCCTGAGGATCCTATTCAATATTGTCAACTTTTGTCAACAGTTGGGCTGTCCATGGAGAGCCAAAGAGTGTATAGGGTAACCACAAACCACCATTGTGTTAAAAAAGGTTTATTGGATTTAATTTTAACTTTCTATCACATAACAATTTTTGCCGATTCAGATTTCAAGCTGAAGTGTGGGCAAAAACTTTTTCGGGTGTTATCTAGTCACCAGTATAGTACCTCTAAAGGTGTGTGCCCCACTTGTGACTGCTGTTTCTTCCTTTAGAAATCTTGTATTCAGTCTTTTGATGGTGTTACCACTGAAGTTCCGGTGGTGAAACAAACCTGTACAGCTCTTCCATTTAGAAAACATTTTGTATTCTTTTAAGAGCATGCAGAAAATTCTGTGATCAGATAATGAGTGTATGACTGTAATATTGATCACCTTGTAATCTCTGGAAAAAAAATTCTGAATGGTGGAGCTGTACAGGGATCCACTGTGATCACTGTTCTCCAACCTTGGCTTTAAGTTCAACATCATTACTGCCACAGGTTGCATTTAAAGTTTTACTAAACTCAGGACCCTTCATTTACTATGTCTAGTCTCCCACAGTACACATAACATGGAAATGCAATTATTTTAGTAAATCTAAACTGCTAAATACTTTTTCTCATCAGCAGTTAGAGCAGTCTTGTGACTTCTATCAGTGTCTGGTTAAAATTGTAGGAGGAGTTTTCATTCTCCCGTGATTATCCTATGAGGCTGCAGGACCCCTGACTCTCTTTCTCGACACTGCTGATTTGCCCTGTGCTGTTCACATGCACTCTCCCAAGTAAAAAAAACTCTCTAGTAATACACATCAAAATCAGAATGTGTAGCTTGCGCCCAAGGCTCTGTTCTATCAGCAGATAGATTGGGGACAGTGGAAGAAGGGGTGGGTCAGAGAAGACAGGATCAAATAGCCTTTTTACACTATGCAGAGGAGTAACTACTTAGGTCCCACAGTGAGTATAAAACCATTTTTTACTGCATATACAGACTGATTTTACTGCTGTGGGTTTACTAACAGGTACAATTTTTTTTCCTAAATAGCTTCCTTTACCATAGTGCAGTCCTCCTTCACTTACCTCGTCCTTCCATTTTACTTTCAAATGTCTTTATTTCTTCTGAGAAATCCTCACTTCCTGTTCTTCTGTCTGTAATTTCACACAGTAATGCAAGGCTTTCTCCCTGGTGTGGAGTGTCATGCTCGCCCCCTCCCTTGGAATACAGGAGAGTCAGGACGCCCACTAACACCCAGCTCCTTTCTCTATCTGCAATGTAGAGAGCTTCCTGACTCTCCTGTAGTCCAAGGGAGGGGGCGAGCATGACACTCCACACCAGGGAGAAAGCCTTGCATTACTGAGTGGAGTTACAGACAGAACAACAGGAAGTGAGGATTTCTCAGAAGAAATAAGGATATTTAAAAGCAAAATTTAAGGATGAGGGAAGTAAATTGTACCCTTACAACCCCTTTATTAAGTAACATTTTTCTAAGAAAGGGACAGCAGCCTCTAGCTGGACACGTACCATTAGAGGTACATTATTAGTACCTAAGCCTAGCTAATGGCCCCCCTAAAAACTTTTTGCCCCCACACTTTAGATTTGAGTTCAGTAATGCAGTTCACCACCCACTCATTCTAATAAGATTTCGGTATGGTGACATTTGACATATCTGTACATATCTGATTAGTTAAAAGGGAAGGCATTTGCGCTCTATCCCATCAACCTTTTCCCTGTGCAGAACAATTATAGTACTCATCCCAAAGTTCTGACACAGACGCGGCAGGATGACAGGAATAAGCTGCAGCTATTAAAATCGGCGTAAATGGGGATGACAGTGGAAACTGTCTGCTTTTTTTTTTCTTCCAAAAGATTTGGTGGACTGGAATTAATGTGTTGAATCGAGGAGCCGTTTCTGTCGAGATTCTCTAATTGCATCATCGCTTCCCATTTATCCACAGAGCCCTGCCTGCTGACCATTACTTTGGGCAGGAACAATCACTTTTCTTTTCACAAAGACCAGTTCTCTCCCCCAAAATATTCTCAGTTGACATATTTCAGATAAAAGCATTCAGAACTTTGTCATTAAACACCTCCTGACTTTACAGCTAAATGTCCTAGGTACGGATTTGGGGTAATTTATCAGCCAAAGGCGTCTTAAAAGAGAGAGTTGTTGCTTTTTTTTGCAATAACAATTAAATGATCACAAATGATCACAGGCTAGCGCACCCTGAATCACCGCAATGCCTTATCTTATTGTCAAGGAGATAGGAGCCGAAAAATAGGTCTATAAAAGGAAGAGCCTCTGAAGGATACTCAAGTCGCTGTTAATTGAAATGTTATTACATGTGCTTTTATTTTATTATTTCTTCTATACTGGATAATCTGGAAATAAATGTTTGATAGACGCTCTGCCCTAAGGATGCAATAATGTGACTTTTATGTTAGGTGATGACAAATCTGCATTGAAGACTGGGTCACGTTTTCTGGCCAAAACCAAGCTGATGTAAAACATTAATATGACCCCAGTCTGAACGCACATCGTTCTTTGTAGAAACTTAAAGCATTTGTTACCCCAACACTTCATATCCCTGATATGTGCCTGCTGTACCAGGTACTTGTATAAGAAAGTATCCTGTTCTTTTTGAATCGCTTCCTTTGGTGTTCCTGCCACCCTCTGCTTTCCTATTAAAATCTGACCACACAAAGTAGGAGAATACACCGTGGTCAGTTCTCTAGCTACGTTGGGAACTCAGTATGCTTTCCTCCAATGATCAGACTTGATCTGACATGCTCACCCCTGCACCGCTATTCACTGGGAAGCTCAGTATGCTGCTTCTGCTTCTCCTCCCCCAGCTCTAATGCAGCTGAGAACAGAGGGAATGTGATCACTTATAAAATATGGAAAAATATATTTAGTATGGTTTTATTTATTTTTTATAAATATACACAAATGTTTTGTCTTTCATTTCTATTTTAGAGCAAAGTTCCACCCACATTTTTAACTCCTCAACATGCAGCACCAATGTGCATCTTTAAAATGAATTGGCAATTTATTGTTATTTTTTTCTGTTTACTTACCTGATTTAAGTCTAATTTCACTTCCTCTTTTAGCAGTCGTGGCCATGGTCATGGACATAATTTCCAGGTTATGCATTGGCTCCTGGGAGATCTTGGTCAGCTTGGCATGGCACTATTTCTGTAATATTAACATTGGGGTCTTTGGGTATTCTTGGTCAGCTTGGCATGGCTCGGCTCCATTAACATTTAACATTGGCGTCTATTGAAAATCTTTGTCAGCTGGGCATGGCAAGCTGATTAAGATTGCACCACACTGCACATGCATGAGATCAGCAGTTGCATGTTGATAAATTAACAAAAAAACATGGTAAAACATGCAATGTGTTTGTGGTGCCATTATTTCTTAATGACCCCCCCCCCAAACACGGCTAGCAGTCATGCTTTCTACCACTTGTTTTCTGCACAACAAAATGCATGAAAACCATACAAAGCATGCTTGGCTCACTGCCAAAATTTGGCACATGCGCTTCTTTGGCGCTTTTTTGGAGTGGAGGAAGGCCCATTCAAATGAACAGTGCTACTAAAAAAACGCACCTAAAGTACGTGCAAAAAAAAGTGCTAAAATGTCACGTGGTAGCAAGGCCTGTTGCCTAGTACACACGACCGGGATTCCTGAGGGGAAAAGGTCCGTCGGAAATCCCAACCGAGAACCTGCTCTCTACTCTTCCCCTGTATCATACGATCAGTTTTCCTGTCTTCCTGTCTGGAAAACTCAGATGAGAGATTTTCCTCGGGAATCCTGACCGTGTTTATGCTCCATCTTAGTTTTTCCTACAGGAAAACTGCCAAAAATGTCCGGTTTCTGCTACACACCGGGTTTTCTGATGGGAAAAAGGCAGTTGGGAATCCCGGCGCGAAAAAAGCGAGCTGGTTTTTTTTTTGACTGGCGGGTTTGGCAGTTTTCCCGTCAGAAAAACTGTGATTGAGCATACACACGGCCAAAAGCTCTCCTTGCAGTTTTCCCATCGGAAAACCCGTCGTGTGAGGAATATTTCAGTCTCTTTGCAGATTTAGGTTGCACTCAGTACTCGTTTGGGGGATTTTTTAGATGACCCTGTGCTGGGAGGGCAGCTGGATCCCAATGAACAATATGCGTGAGGCGGTAAGTCCCAAATAATAGTTAATGATCTATAGAGGCACTGGAAGAGAATGCTTGAGGGAATCTTTTGCACGAAGGACTGGTCTTTATTCATCCGAGAATACATATAAACACCTTCAACATTTGGAACTAACAATAGGAAGGTGTGGGCAGACACTGTACTAAAAACACCAAAAAATATACAGCAATAATGTATGTATAAAAATTTATATACAGCATTGTTATATTTATAAAAAAAGAATGCATATTTATATACTGTAAGTATTGTAAAATAATATAGGTAGTAATGATAATAAATACATACAAATATAATAAAAATGAGAGCAGATATACATGGTGTTCTATTGTCCAACATCAAAATTGTTCATTAAAATAAATATTATATGATAAAATAGCAAATATTATATATGATGAGCTAGAACTATAGAAAGAAAGAGAATATTGGGTAATATTTATTTAATTCGATTTATAGGTACAGTATACATAACTAAACAGATATAATTGGAAATAACTGGCGGTACCCACATGGGATGAATATATATATATAGTAGATAATATATCATTTATAATGAATTTGTTTATGGTAAATATATAATACATAATTATCCAGAAGGTTTGCAATAATTGTTTACCATCACCCTTTTTTGATGTATGGTCAATTTATCACAAAGGATAAAATACTCACTGCAGGAAGGCTAAAGCCTTGTACACACGATCGGAATTTCCAATGGAAAAAGTCAGATTTTTTCCATTGGAAATTCTGAGGAATTCTGTCAGAGTTTAGATAGAGAACATGTCTCTTTTACTCTGATGGAATTCCGATGTGATTTTGGCCGACCGGCCATGTGTACAGGGCTTGGGAAGAGCTAGGGAAGCTAAACCTGATTTGTTTCCTCTTCGATCAAGCATTTTGGTTCCAGATGAAACAAAAATTATTTAGTTGGTAACATTAAATTACAAAATGTTTGTTTGTGTAGCAACCATAATGTCATTTTTATTTAAGTGGAGCTTTGCTTAAAGCAAGGAAATAACTTATAATAACTTAAAATGGTATTGTACAAGGTAACCAACTGTGCAAATAGGAAATTGTGGTAAAGAAGTAATACAGACGGTACTCCATTGCTCCTGTTTTTGTACTCTGGGATAACCACAAATGTATCGGCTTGCAGTAAATGTACAGGGCGGGCATCTGATGAAAACAGGAAGGCTGATGGAAACCCTTAGGTTGTTTAATTGTCAGATATGAGTCAGTGTGGGGGATTAAAATAGGAAACAAGGCTGTCAAAAGAGATTGGACAGACTTGATCTGGCTTGTCTGCACCTGAACTATTTAGAACTGCAGATTCCATCTTGTTTATATATACAGTGTGTGTGTGTGTGTGTATATATATATATATATATATAGAGAGAGAGAGAGAGAGAGAGAGAGAGAGAGAGAGAGAGAGAGAGAGAGAGAGAGATACAGTGTTTCGGTTCTGTATTTTATGAATATAAGTAAGATCTCCAGGGTCACAAGGCCTATGGACCAGGGGAAATGAGTAATATAATTGTGTTTTAGACTATGTTTTGTGCCACGATCCATAGCACTTCAGCTGCCAAGTTCTAGTCTCGGCATACTTCCTCTGAACAGTGTTCTGCAGCGAGGGAGAATTAGGTTTCAGTCCAATAGATGTTTATAGGGATTTCCTCGACAACCAGCTGGCTGCATGCCAGAACCTGAACTTTCAGAAGAAGATTTCAAGATTGGGGTTCAGAGTAAAGATAAAACCATCAACATACCTTACTTCATTGGGACCTTGAAAACTTGGCAATTCCCAGATTTCCTGAATTGGTAAAGACTTTCAAAATGCCAGACATTGGTACCTCAGTGCAATTGGTGTTTTCCTGCCATTGCGAATAGTAGATTTCACTCATTATTAGTATAGTCACACAGTTGTCTAGTGAATTCCTTTTGTGGCATACCTAAAACCCGTTCTTCACTAGTATGTTAGTTTATTCACTAATTCCTGCAATGAAAATGTCCACTTTCAATTATAGTCTTTAGGTGGTTATAAATTAATAAAAAATTTCTCAAAATAAGAATAGTAAACAATTATTATAACCCATATCCCTAAAAGTGATTAATATAATTAGTTTTCTCTCTCTGTGATTTTATAGTTAAAAAAAAATGTAAATGAATCAAACCTATTCCCCTTCCTTTAAGGCCCCATACACACGAGCAGACACATTTGTTCACATTTGTTCAAATCGGTGTACACACGATCAAACCAAAATCCCCGCCGGCAGACTGCGCGCTGACGTGGCGGTGACGTTGACACCGCCACGTCACCACACCAGGAAGTAAAACACTTCCGCACATGCGTCAAAACCATTCGACACGTGTGCGAGAAGACATGTCTGCTGGTTAGCGTACTAACCAGCAGACATGTCGGGCGGACGGGTTCCCAGCCGACAGATTTGAAAGCATGCTTTCAAATCTGTCTGCTGGCCAAATCCGTCGGCTCGCCCGTACACACGATCAAATCTGTCTGCTGGGACGGTCGGGCCGACCGTTTCCAGCAGACAGATTTGATCGTGTGTATGCGGCCTAAGATGTCTTAAATGCCAGAAACCCAGCAATAAAATGTATCTAGGCCAGGGGTCTCCAAACATACTAAACAAGGGACCAGTTTACTGTCCTTCAGACTTTAGGGGGGGCTGGACTGTGGCCTTTGGGAGTAGAAGAGCTCCCAACATCAATTGGAGGGAAAAAACATCTTTTGTGTCATTGGGAGGAATTGTTTGCGATTGTTGATGTCATTGGGCCCAATTGTTGGTGTCACTGGGAGGAATTGTGCCCCTTCATTGGTGTCGGGGGGGGTTAATTATGCCCCATTGTTGGTATTAGTGACCCAAGGGTCAGATAAAAGCAAACAAAGGGCCACAGTTTGGAGACCACTGATCAGATAGATTAGCAGAATCAGTGTTTGCTGGGGAAGTAAGTAGTGTAAGGACAGTAACATGAGCAGAGTCATTTTAAACTTGGAAATGCCTGTATTACCAATCAGATTCAAGTGCGCACTGGAAAAAAAAGGATTTAAATCTGACTGGTTGCTTTTGGTTAGTGCAGTGCCCAGAAATAAGTAAAGCTGACCATACCCAATCAGCCAGATGATCAAAAAACTCAACGGATTCCCCCATTCACACAAGTGAGATGGATCCTCCCCACTGCATTATTGTATTCCGACATCGGGACTCCTCCTCCTTCAGTTGGATGCGGCGCTGCTCAAACAAACATTTTCCAACAAGCCCGTTTGTCAGAAGCCGATTATTAGATCAACTTCTTGGGAATGGGAATGGCCAGAAAAGAAACAAAATACCCAAATTTTGATCCATCTATGGAAAGCTTAAAGTCGTTCTAAAGGCTGAAGTTTTTTTTTTTACCTTCATGCATTCTTTGCATGAAGGTAAAAAACCTTGGCCCAGATTCATAAAGCAATTACGCCTGTCTAACTGGTGTTAGACAGGAGTAATTTCAAATTTTGCGCGCCGTATCACTAGTTTGAATCCTCAAACCATGATACGGCGGCTTCGGGCTTTGATCTTCGTAAGCCTTCGGATCTACGCTGCGATATTTTTGCGGCCGCTGGGAGGAGTTTGCATCGTTTTCATGCGTCGGGATATGCAAATGTGTTTTTACGGCGATCCACGAAGATACGAGCGGTCTTCGCAATCACTTACGTCTGTTTTTTTTTTACGTACTGTTAGACCAGCTTTTTGCTGGTCTAACGGTGCGTAGCCCATGTTAAGTATGGCCGTCGTTCCCGCGTCGAATTTACATTTTTTTTTTTTTTTTACGTAACTCGTTCGGGAATAGAAATGTCCGTAAACGACGCTACTCAAACAACGAATGACGTAACGACGTGATTTCGCGCAACGCACGGCGGGAAATTTGCGAATGGAGCATGCGCAGTTCGATCGCCGCAGGAACGCGCCTATTTTAAATCCTTCACGCCCCCTACTCGCATAGATGGATTGCGACGGGAGAAATACACTACGCCGCCATCGTTTACTGGACAAAATCTACCTGGATTCCACGTAGAGCCAGGTAAAAAACGGCGGCGTAGTGTATTTCTGATACGCTACGAGAATCTAATTCTCTATGAATCTGGGCCCTTATGTCTGCAGTGGCTTCCCCCAGATCTTTACCTATGCCCTCTACGATCCAGCGATTTTCACAATCTCCTCCGCTGTATGGGGACTCTCCTACCTCATTGGCTGAAAAAGGCTTGCAGAAAAGAAATTTGCTTGATTTCCCCATCAACACAGACTGCTGAACCGGCCGAGATTCCAGCCGGCCGTAGGATGATTGCTACTAATCCATTTTTTTGCAAATCAGTAACTGATGTAATCTTTATTTTTATTTTTTATACAGTTGTTGGGTATCGTGGGCTTTCATTTAAAAATGAGCTCAAGACAAGCAGATTAGTGGACAACTGAAAAAATATAACAAAAATCAGATTGTCTTTATTTGTCAAAAATGTATAATGGTTTTCAGTCAGTCTGGTCACCCATGGCAAAAAGCATAAATCATTTGCTGACCTCAAATTAAGCTAAGAGACTCTGTTATTTTGGTTGCTCAGTGCCTGTGAGACCACCCCTCCCGTGACCACCTAATACTCACTTCTCCACTACTTTCCCATCGTTCCTTACGAAAAAATTCCTGGTATCGGTTGGTGCCAGAAAATTTAGGGAGCAGTGACATCATCCCGTCCACCAAGTGATTGATAGAGTAAAGCCTCGTACAGGGCGTTGGCCGTGAACTTGTTCTGTACACAGACGGCAAAACGTTGTCAGCCAACAAATACGAAACAACGTGGTTTTTCAGCTCTTAGGCGCCACCCTTTGGGCAACTTCTGCTAATGTTGTGCTATGGTTAGCATTCCTTCTGAGCATGCGTGTTTGTATTTTGGATTTGTACACACGATCGGATAATCCGACATCACACATTTGTTGTCAGAATATTTTAAAGCATGCCATCCAACATTTATTGTCGGACAACAATTGTTCGATGGAGCATACAAACGGTCGGATTTTCCGACAAAACCCTGCCATCACACAATTCCTGTTGGAAAATCCGATCGCGTGTATGGGCCTTTAGTCTAGCAATTGGCTGCTAGGTCCAAAGACGGCATCATAAAATGAGGTCACGTGCTCCTCCATATCCAGAAGCACTTGGTATTTTGTGGCAGAGTATCATTGGAGAGGTATCAGTGAGTCAGTCAGGCGGCTTTGCACAGACACTAACTTTTGTCCTGAATATCTGTCTTTAAACTGTACAGCTTGGTCCAGTACAGGACACACCTCTAGCCTGCTGATAAGACAATGATAGAGCAGCAGTATACTGTGAGTCATCTAGCCAGCAGGTTTACAGGCAGGTTATTACAGACTTATGGTGCCCACAGATGTTAATGATTATGGTACTGTATCAAGTGTGATCCAGCAATTTTAAATGATCCATTTGACCCCTGGAAGATTTACCCCCCTTCCTGACCAGGCCATTTTTTGCAATACAGCACTTTTTTTTTGTTGGTATTTGATCGCCACTGCATTTTTTTTTTTTTGAGCTATTAACAAAAAAGGCATACAATTTTGAGAAAATATTTTATTTCCTGCTATACAGAACATCCAATAAAAAAATGTAAAAATCTAATTTCTTCATAAATTTAAGCCAATATGTATTCTACTACATGTTTTTGGTCTAAAAATTTGAATAATGCCGTGTACACACGATCACTTTTCATCATGGAAAAAAACAACGTTTTTCCAACTTCATCATTAAAAACGATGTTGCCCACACACCATCGTTTTTCAAAAAAATGATGAGCAAAGCGTGGTGACGTACAACACGTACGACGGCACTCTAAAGGGGAAGTTCCATTTAAGCTCCATCTCATAACTTGCTTCTGAGCGTGCGCAGATTTAAAACTTAATTTTTAACGTCGTTTTAGCCCACACACGATCATTTTTTTCAACCCGAAAAACTACATTTTTAAAAACGACGTTAAAAAATGAAGCATGCTCAAATTTTTTTTTTGTCGTTTTTCAGAAGATGAAAAATTATGTGAAGCCCACACACGATCATTTTATTTTTGTTTACAAACGGTTTATTGAAAAATAAGTCTCAATACAGTTATGAAGTACAGTGGCAAGAGGTACAAAAAAATAAAACATATGTACATATTTATATATATATCAGCAGTAAGCATCTGTGAAACATAAACATAGCAGTAAATCAAGAGGAGAAAAAATAGGTCCTGGTAAGTATAAAAGGTCATTCAGTAGCAATATATAGTGACAAAATGGTCTAACGAATTAGTTTAATGGCCAATGGGAAAGAAAAAAAAAAAGGGGGAAGATAATACACACGCTCATTTTAAATGACGTTTTTTTCATGCCGAAAAGTGATCGTGTGTACGTGGCATAAGAGTATATTGATTTGTTTACGCAAATGTTATAGCGTCTACAAACTATAGCATATATTTATGAATTTTTTTTTATACTAGTAATAGCGGCGATCAGTGACCTATAGCGGGTCTGCGATATTACGACATTCTGACACTAACTGGCACTTTGCAGGAACCAGTGACACTAATACAGCGATCGGTGCTAAAAATATGTACTGCCACTGTACTAATGACACTGGCTGGGCAAGGGGTTAAACATCTAGGGTGATCAAGGGGTTAAATATGTGTCTAGCCAGTGTTTGTGTTTACTAAATGTGCTGCTTTTACTAAAGCAATCAATGGATTCTAGTCCCTGCTTTGCAGGAACACAGAATCCATCCCTTACACCATCAGAACAGGGATCGGCCTCGTTTACATAGCAGATCCCCGTTTTGTGTACATTACCGGCAGTCGTCGGGTGCCAGAAAACATCAAGTTCTGGCACCTGCAGATCGGCTTTTGCTGTGAATTATCGCATGCGCCCCGTGCAGACGGAAGTCTGGAATCGTGTATATGTACGTGATGCAGCACACAGCTGCCGCCCTGTAGCAGTAAAACCTATACAGAGAAATGCACTTGCTTTGGGTAAACATATATGCTTGTTTCTATAGAGAGGGGAGGGGAGAGCTCTGTTGACACCCTCCCCTGGCAATAGCGGTGGGCTCATGAAACATGGCTTGGCCAACAAGTATTGAGAAAGGCATACAGTATAAGCATACCATAATGGGCAAGCTGGATTGTATGTTCTGTTATACTGTATCTATAAGTATCTTTACACCTGTTAGAGAAGCTTCACTCATGTCAAGTAATATCTGGATTTAATCCAAAAGCTGTAAAATCATGATGTTCTAGCATTTTGAAGGGGTTGACCACAAGCCGTTTTTAAATCCTGTTGTGTTTTAAACACCTACAGAGATAGTAGATACACGTAATTTTGCCTCCCTCTGTGGCCTTCAGCATTTTAAAATGCTTCCATTAGAATGGGTTTATTGCTGCACTGATTGATTATGTTCTGCACTTAATATGTGTTTTGCGCAATTAGAAGTTGAAAGATACTTAACCTTAAGTGCTGAAATTTCCATTAACTGCTGTCTCTGTCTTTCTTTAATGTTCAGGTATTATACGGACGGCAGATACTCTTGACCGTGAAACGACTTCTCATTACTGGCTGACTGTTTACGCTACAGATCGAGGTGTTGTTCCACTTTCATCTTTCATTGAAATATATATTGAAATTGAAGATGTTAATGATAATGCAGCGCAAACCTCAGAACCTGTGTATTACCCAGAGGTCATGGAAAACTCTCCCAAGGATTTATCCGTTGTACAAATTAAGGCATTTGATCCAGATTCCAGCTCCAGCGACAAGCTGACTTATAAGATTTCAAGCGGGAACCCTCAAGGATTCTTTGCAATCAATCCAAAGACAGGTAAGCGTTGTTTAACTTATGCAAGTATCATTTTGGTACAATTGTGAAAAAAGGGAAATAGCCCCAGAGTGGAAATCTTATTAAATGAAATTTCAATGCTTTAACATATTGTATGACAAGCATACCCTCAATTTAACAAATCTAGCATATGCTAAAGTGTTGACCATTTGCATTCTTGTTCAGAGGAGAGCCTAATCAGATAAGGATTGCCTGTCTGTGCTATGAATGTTTTTCAGCACAAAAAAATCACCGACCAACACGATCTTGGCATCTAGAGTGAATATTGTGATGATTACACTGCTATTTTCATATTTAAGAATGGATGGGACTATGAATACACAACTTTGTGTGCACAGGGCTCAGGCATATTCCAGTGCTATGAGCTCCCCCATCTTGGATAGCCTTGGCAGATCCTAGGCGTACATGATAGTTGTCAGGCCACCCACTCTCTCTAGAACTGATGGCTACAACTTTACTCTGACCCTATACAAAGAAATTAAGGGTACTGCTTCAGGCTCTAGTAGGTCCTTAAATGCTGAACGACACCGGGAGTGCAGGCAGAGAAAGAGCTCATCTCAACTCCATAGAAGTCCATGAGGAAGGAAAAGAAATCCCGGGACACAACACCCTCAGGTAAAGAGTGGAAGCAGCCTCAGCCTAGACTCCATTCAGGGCACACCCACAACATGTTTTGTCCCTCCCATGGGGCTTAGTCATGGGTCCCCGGATTCCTCCTAAGTGAAACGCCTCCCAAGACATTTACTAACAACCTGGAAAATGCCTGTCGTTCTAGTGAGTGCTTCTGGAATAAATATATGAAATTTATCTTGCATTTTCCATAACTACATGTACACAAATGTACGTTTAGTTTGGCACATGGTATAAGCTGGCAAGCCTTATTCACGATTGCTGATTACCTTACAATGGCAGCCTTTGGTTTTATTATTTCTGTGCACTTTGTGGACCACAGAAACCAGGTATATACTACTAGTTCCATAGAGCTAGTAAATTCAATTTATGTAGATTCATGAGAAAGGCTGAAGAGCTTATGGCAAACAAAATATTGCACATTTTGTATGTCTGTAAGAATATTTAGGATTGCAACAAACTCATATATTGAAAGATGGGGTTCATCTTTTTTAAATCTCCTTTACATCAGTCCTGTGTGTTGGGTTGCATTGACATTAATGTTAACATACATTTTGGATGGGCTGCCGATGCAGCACAATGTGCATAAGCCGAACATGAACCATTTTAACCACTTTCCGACCACAGTTATTTTAGCTCTACGTCGCGCCTTTGTCTGTAAGTCCCGTGCGTGTGCGATGCACACGCGATCGCTCGTTACAGAGCGGGGAACGGGAGCTGTGTGTGAAAACACACAGCGCTCGTTCCTGTCAGCAACGCTGATTTTCTGTTCATACAATGTATGAACAGAAGATCAGTGATTCCCCCTAGTAAGACAGTTAGAACACAAATAGGGGTGTTAATTCACTGCCAATGGCATTTTTATAGTAATCTGCATTTTTATAGCATTGATCGCTAAAAAAATGCCAATGGTCCCAAAATGTGTCAAAAGTGTCCGAAGTGTGCCATAACATGTGCTGATCGCCGCCATTACTAGGCCATAAAACTAACCCCTATTTTGTAAACGCTATAACTTTTGCAAACCAATCAATAAACGCTAATTGCGATTTTTTTTACGAAAAATATGTAGAAGAATACGTATCGGCCTAAACATTATAGAAAAAAGATTGCATTTTTTCAAAATAGACGCTCTGTTTTTGTTTATAGCGCGCAGAGATGATCAAATACCACCAGCTCTATTTGTGGGAAAAAAAGGACGCCAATTTTGTTTGGAAGCCACGTCGCACGACCGCGCAATTGTCAGTTAAAGCGACGCAGTGCCGAATCTCAAAAAGTGCTCTGGTCTTTGGACAGCAATATGGTCCGGGGCTGAAGTGGTTAAACACACAAGCTTTGTTACTTCACATCTGATGCCGTGTACACACGGTCGTTTTTTGCGATGAAAAAAAACGACGTTTTTTAAAACGTCATTTAAATTGATCGTGTGTGGGCAAAACGTCGTTTTTTGTCTTCAAAAAAACGACCAAAAAAAAATTCCAACATGCTTGAATTTTTTGTGTCGTTTTTCAAAACGTCGTTTTTTGTTTCACAAAAAGTCACCGTGTGTAGCAAAAACGTCTTTTAAAACGACGTTTTTCAACCCGCGCATGCCCAGAAGCTAGTTATGAAGCGAGCTTCAATGAAAAAGAGTGGTGAACGTAACCTCGCTTTTTGTGAAAAAACGATGGTGTGTATGCAAAATTGTCTTTGAAAAGTGACGTTTCAAAAACGTCGTTTTTTACTTCACAGAAAACGTCGTTTTTTTTCATCACAAAAAATGATCGTGTGTACGCGGCATATGTGTTCTAGTGTGCTAATGATCTGCCCACTTCTCCAAATTCTATTACCTCCAGGTCTCCTGGTAATGCCATTTTGCCCCTTTAGAAAATGCCATGGTCGAACTACAGTCCTTACCACTAGGTTCTTGTGTTTTCATTATATGGGGGGGGGGGCTCTATATTCTAGATGAAGTGTTTTCTACGTTTTTTTCTAGTGTACGAGTTTGGAGAATCCACTTACAAGGATGAATTGGGCAGCCCAAGTCCAACATGTCCCTGACAGGACTGCTGAAGTGTAAAATGCTTCAGAACAATTTCAGGCAATTTGTGAAATCCTGTTCAATGAACACATGAATTTAAAGGTCACCTGTGTCATTTGTACTCAGCGGGAAATGCGCAAAATATCAGCTTATGTCTTTTGCCCAGAAAGCCTCTTGTAATAGCAGCGGTTGTTTTGTTTTCAGCCTCGACCACGGAGGACATATCATGCTGTTTATTTTCACTTTGAAAGACAGAATTTCGCTCCACGCTGCTGATGATTAAACTTTACTTTTTTTGTATTTCTGTGTTTGTGTTCGCTGAATGCGTCATGAGCAAGAAAGCCTGCCCGCGTTTTATTAATATTTTTTTGTGCTTGATGCTATTTATGAGTGTAATATTATCAATAATATGCTGTTAGACAAAGTGGAGGCCAGAGTCCCTTTGTAAGAGCAATCTCTTGCTTTCCAAATAGATTTACATCTAGGACTTCAATAAAGTAGAACTATAGGCAAAACCTATTTTGGTAAAAGCAAGGGAGTCTGATTTTTTTTTTTTCTTTTCACCATCTGTTCCCTTCACTTTCTGTCCCATAGTCAAACAGTGAGAGGAAATCCTTGCAAATTAAGGAAATTCTTTGGGGACCCCCAGGTCACCAGAACTAGTGTCCCCATTGGAAAATGTTCCTTTTTTATTTTACTTTTAATCATAATAATAAACAGGACAAATAGAGAGGGAAAATCTCCCTAATGGGGGGCACAGACAGCAATAAAAACTGACAGGCGTTCTACTCTATCTCCCCTCTATCCAAAACTAAAAGAAAAACGATTTTGCCCTTAAAGAAGAAGTCCAGAGAAAGCTTATTTGGCTGTGCTTCTCCTTTGGATCACAGGAGTGCAATTTGTTTTGCACTCCTGTGACTCGTTTTCAACAGACAGCAGACTGAAGTCCGCTCTCTGACCTCACAGAAATCAGTCCAGGCACTGCGTCATCCCAACAATGGGAGTCTGGATCTGCCAGGTCCCTGGACTGACACTGTCAGTCCAGGGACTCGGGTCGCTCCCCACCCCTCCACAACTTAGCCCTCTAGTGAGCGAGGAGGGAGCAGAGCGGAGAGCTGCTGATTGAAATTCAGCATCTCTCTGCTCGGGGAGCTGTGAGAATGAAGTGATTGGCGGTGTTCGATCACTCAGATTTCAGTGAAGAGACGCCACTCTATATTATACTTTAAGACAATAGACACTATACAATCTCTATACAATCTACTTTGAAACTTGCCAAGACTGCACACAGACATTTATCAGCTTCGATGTGATGAGGCATAAAATCCCTTGCTCTTTTTAAATAGCTAAAGGCAGTTGTGCTCGTATAAATGTTTCTGCACTGCGTTTCCCCAGATATTCGCTTATGGCACCTCTTCACAAATGCAAAAGTAGCGCATTTGGGAATAAGGGCTGTATGCACATGTGTGGGTAAATGCCAGTGCAGAAGCCATCAGTCTTTACCTGAGCACAGCCACGCATGTGGCATGTGTGGCATTCTAGGCACCAGAAAGCGACAGGTATTTTACGACTCAGTACACAGGAGCTGCAGTGAGTTCACGTGCAATCGAGGATCACATGTTTGAACAGAGGTTCACCCAACCCACTTCTCAGACACGTCATATGCCCCAGGAGGCACCTCTACACACAGAGCACACTTTTGTTTACCTTTTTTTTTATGTAAAAGTTCTGTTCCCACCCCCCCCCCCCAAAGAGCCCTTCATTTAGAAAGGTAGAGGGGGTGGAAGAGCCAGCGGACTGCCCAATGATGTCATACAAGAAGATGGTAGTAAAGGACTGAGCAGGACTTGAATTCAGAGAGGATTCTGTAGGACAATGCTAGATCTGTGGGTATCTTAAATGTTTTGAACCAGCATCAGGGTATGCGGGAGGGGAATGAGGTGGGGAGGGTGGAGATCTAGTTTAAGATCATCAATCCTTTTCCTTCACTGCCCTCCTTAAACCCTATATACTCCTATACCAAGAAAACCAAACATTTCTGATGTTCAAGGCTATAAGGTAAAAAGATGAAACATAGTCATCTGTCTGTTCTGGAGATAATTTACTAGTGTGTTTCCCCCGAAAGTAAGACCTTCCCCAAAAATAAGACCTATCTTGATTTTCTAGGATGACTGCAATATAAGCCCTAACTGAAATATAAGCTTTAGTTCAGGTCCTTGTAAAATCATTTAATCCACGCTGTAAAAGGATTATATAATGTCCAGCGTGTGTCTTTATGGAACATTATTGTAAAAAATACCTTATTTATAGTGCTGCTGGGCGCTCATGTGACCCACCGGAGCTCCCCTCCTCTCCTCCAGGCTGACGACAGTGGCCTCTCCCTCTGCAGTGCTCAAAGCAGGGCTGACTTCCATGGGGATCTCGGCATCTCCCTCAGCAGTGCTCGGAGTGGGGAAGAAGAGCCCTGGCGGGTCAAGTGAGTGCCCAGAGGCGCTGTAAATAAGGTATTTCTTTACAAAATTACTTAAAGACACACACTGGACATTATATAATCCATTTTCAGAGCGGATTAAATTATTTTACAAGGACTTTAACTGGGATTTATTTTGGGGATTACAGAGATGCTTACAAATGTATATACAGTATATGCATTTATACACGCAACGCACATGTTCTTAGATGCATTTATTTAGGTTTCTGTGCTACAGGTCTGAAAGCAGCTCATGTTTATAAGCAGGTTATTGAATAATTATGAGCTGGAAGCTTCTTGTTTCAGCAATTTGCTTTACTTTCTCGAAGAAATGCATTAAATGCCTTTTATTATCATGGAAACAGGAATAAAAGGAGACAGGAAGAGAACACAAACTAATGCATATAACACAATAAGGATGGTACTTTCTCTGATTACCTCACCATAGATAACACACTATTATACTAAAGTGCCCAGATTTTTTAAATGAAATCCGGGGACATATTTTTTTTTACTAGTAATAGCGGCAATCGGTGACTCGTTTGGTCGCTGCCGCCCGCATCACAGCCTGTCAAGTCTTACTCCCTGGGCCCCGGCTACTACTGTGTGGGGAGCGGAGGAAGATCGCTCTGCGCCGAGGGAAGGTAAGGAGATAGGCAGGCGGCTGGCTGGGACTTGAGCCAAGGCAGAAGAACTTGGCTCAAGTTCAGCTGAATGGGCACGCACCCGAAAAATTAAGAAATATTCTCTCTGCTCATGATCATCAGAAAGGGGCACAGATCATGGAAAAATGGACCCCCTTAGGTAATAGGAGTGGCAGAGCGGGGTTGGGGGTGTAATTCAGTTTTTTTTTCTTTAATTCTGCACTGACTGTCTTAGAAATTCCCCCAGCCCCTGTTCAAATTTTATCCGGGGACAAAACTGGGGACAGACTTGGGCTGGGGACAGTGTCCTCAATCCGGGGACTGTCCTCTGAAACCAGGAATTTCTGGTCACCCTATATTATACTACAGTGCCATCTGCTGGATAGAAAGGTGTAATGCATACACAATATAGTTCACAAAATAGTGGGGGTTATTTACGAAAGGACAATCCACTTTGCACTACAAGTGCAAAGTGCACTTGAAATTGCATTGAAAGTGCACTTGGAAGTGCAGTCACTGTAAATCTGAGGGGTAGATCTGAAATGAGGGGAAGCTCTGCTGATTTTATAATCTAATCATGTTCAAGCTAAAATGCTGTTTTTTTATATTCCTTACATATCCCCCTCGGATCTACAGTGACTGCACTTCCAAGTACAATTTCAAGTGCACTTTTCACTTGCATTGCAAAGTGGATTTGCCTTTCGTAAATAACCCCCAGTATGTTTACCTGCCTGTGTAAATTGATCCTTTGAAAACAATGCAGCTGCATTCAGATGCTTAATCAAAAAGCATTTTTTTTTTTATGGCTGTGTGAATAAGGCCAAAACAGGAGTATACTTTATGCTGGATTATTCTGCCAGTTCTTTGGATAATAATCCAGCAAAGATGGGAGTATTTTAGTACATCCCTGTGCATGCGGTCTAACTGTCAGAGCAACAGCAGGTTCACCAGACAGTGAGGGGAAAATCTGCAACAGAAGCATAGACTGGAATAAAAAAATAGTTTTTATTAATATAGTAACGTAAGGCTAGAAACTGTCACATTTTTATTGCTGTCTGTGTCCTGCTAGCAGATTTTCCCTTGTTTCCTGTCTGGGGAAGCCATTGTCACCGCGACAGTAAGTGAAAGGACAGCAGTAAAAAAACATAGAGGGGGTTCTAATCCTTCCAAACTCCATCCAAAACGTAAAAAAAAAATGTGTTGGCTGGCTCTTTAATAATATCTATGCTCTGAATATGAAAGAATGGACATATTGCAGGATATATAGCTAAGACATGTTTGCTTTCACAATCAGAAAGATAAAGATCAGATTCACATTGAATGATAATTTAACTTGCAGATAGAAAGCTGGCATGACTTTAATTAAACGCGTTTCATTCTTTTCATATCAATAATCCCGCGTTGTTGTAGACATATAGATGAAAAAGACAATCCTTGTACAGCAACAGACACTTAACCGCCTTTGTTGCTCTACAAACATAAATCAGTCTTTGCAGAAACAAGGCTTCACATTCCTGGCACCTCTCGGTGCTCACTGTTGAATTGGCTTTAATTTAGGTTTAAAATCAAGTATACAGAAAGCACTGAGGCGTGTAATGCATTCTCAAGTGCATTTCAATGTTTATTCATAATTTAAGGTATGCCTAGAATATTATGTTCAAAAGGAAACAACAAATGCTAGTGAACTTAAATCCTCGTTGGTTCTTCATAAAGTGCTTAGGGATGCTGCAAGGATGAGTAATGCTCTGATTTATTAGCTATATAATTCTGACTGAAAGCTGCAATCTCGGGACGAACGATTTGCAGTATACAGCGTTCCTCACACTTTAATTCTCAGATTGATAGAGAAATGAAGTTTCATGGAGCTGTAATTTAGGTGATTAGCAGGAAGATAAAAAGAGGTAGTTTTTAAAGTGTACCTGCAACCCAATAGAGGCGGCCATTTTTGGAAATGAACTGGTTTGTTTTTTTTGGAATGAGTAACTTCACTGTAGCATAAGGTATTAGTTATTAGTGAATTAAAGTGGAACTACACTGTAGCTGAGCACCACAAACCAAAAACACCATTTAACACATGTTTAATATTTAGAACAATCCCACCCATCCATCTATGTCTCCATGCTTTATTTTGCTGAGAAATGACTTCTTCTAGCATTTCTGGCCATCTTGAGTAAAGGCAGGTGATTCATGTAGCATGTCATGTTACTTCCTGGAATCCATCTGCCCTCCTCCCCCCTGAAGACTACTGGGATGTATGACATCATTTGCCTATGCCAGAAACCAGGAAGTAACGGAAAATGTAACCGGATTAGAAAAACCTAAAGGGTTTGTAAAGGAAAACATTTTTTTTTAAATCTTAATAGCTTCCTTTACCTTACTGCAGTGCTGTTTTCATGTCCTCATTGTTCGTTTTTGCTCTCAAGTTGCTGTAATTCTTCTCTGATCTCCACACTTCCTGGTTGTCTGTTTCCTGATAACCAAAGTACTGGGAGCTTTCTCTCTGTGGTCACTAATCAAGGAGGTGTGATTACTGTGTGTCTAAAACTCCACAGCATCAATCAGTTTCGTTTTACAAACCATCACTGCCCTGTATTGGTTTTGAGGCTCTGTACAGCAGAGAAGCTGGAAACATGCAAAACTAAACTAGAAACTACAGGTACATTATATGATTGATTTTTATCTATTTTTAATAGTTTTTAAGTTAACTATTATGTCTCTATACCATGTAAACAGTCATTTCAGCAAAAAAACATTTTTTTTATTTACAACTCCTTTAATGTTGATTGAGAGAGTGAAGTTCTTTTTTAATAGACTCAATTTTCTGAAATATTGCCAGCTTCTTTGTGATAGCAATACATTTAAGGGGGTTGTAAAGGTTTGTTTTTTATTTTCTAAATAGCTTCCTTTAAGCTAGTGCATTGTTGGTTCACTAACCTTTTCCTTCGATTTCCCTTCTAAATGTTTTTTTCTTTGTTTTCTTTGTCTGAATTTCTCAATTCCTGTTCCTCCTCAGTAAGCTATTCTGGCTGACTAACCCCCAGCCAGAACGGCTCGGATGATGGGGGCAAGCTTACTGAGTAGAAACAGGAAGTGAGAAATTCAGACAAAGAAAAAAAAACATTTAGTAAGGAAATCGAAGGAAAAGGTAAGTGAACCAACAATGCACCAGCTTAAAGGAGCCTATTTAGAAAATAAAAAACAAACCTTTACAACCCCTTTAAAGTAAAACTAAACACATAAATTTAACAGTTTCAAAAAGCAGTTAATGTCCCGCCACGTGCCAGGAATGTAATTTTTGCATTGGCTGTGCTGTCAACCAAACTGTAAAATCATCAAATGGCTGGTGTCATAAATGATCACATGTGCAGCACCATGGCGGTAACAGATCAAACAGAGGCCAAGATGGCAACTATCTTGGCTGAAAACGTTAGGAGGGTTTAGTTCTACAGGTAAAGAGAAATATTAAATTAAATCAATAAAAAAATAAGCATTTTTTACATCCCTGCTTCCACATAGATACAAATGTAACTTGCAGTGCCGCTCTAAGCTGAGACAGAGAACTTCCCGCCGGTTGCAGAGAAGGGAGCTAGTGTTGGTGCACCATTCAGAGGTGTAAAAACATGCTCACCAACCCAGTGCATTAGTATCTAAATGAACGTTGCTTCAGCCAGCGCCGCTCCAGCCACGCCCCCTCCGACATGTTTCGGCCCGGTCACTGAAGCTTGATCTCAGATGTCAATTGACATGTTTACCCCCGCTCACCGGGGCTTGGTCTCAGAGGTCATCTGTGTGGGAGGCAAAACATGTCAGGTGACTTCTGTGACCAAGCCCCAGTGAGTGGGGCTTGGCCACATGTCAGGTGACCTCTGTGACCAAGACCTAGTGAGCGGGGAAAAACATGTCAGGGCAAGTGGCAGAAGCAGCGCTGGCTGAGGCCACATTCATCTATATACTATTGCATTGGGTTGGTGAGCGGCGCCTTTTCTTCTCTCTGACCCTGCCTCCACATAAATGTCCATTTAAGTATAAATACATTTGTTGGGTATGCCTACATATGAAAACGACAATTGTGCCACACCTACTAGGTATCACTGCACACACCAGAGTGAGAGCGATAATTCTAGGACCATGAGTGATAGTTAATGCTAAATTGATAATCTGTAAAGGCTTTTAAAGCAATGTTTGTGGACAATTTTGGATACTGTCGTTTGTTGTTTTTGGTTACTTTAATACTTGACATGTTTGGTATCTATTTAACCGATGTAACCACATCTTTTGTATTTTATTAAACAAAATAGGTAATATATTGTGTTTTATGCGCACTAAAATTTGGTGCATTTTTTACTGAAAATATGGGTTTGTAAATTGTTGTACTGATATCATGCAACATAAAAAATTGCAGCTACCAGCATTTTAATCTCTAGAGCAGGGGTCTCAAACCATAGTTGTGGCCGAACTACAAGTCCCATGAGGCATTGCAAGGCTGACAGTTACAAGCATGACTCCCACAGGCAGAGGATTGATGGGACTTTGTAGTTTCACAACAGTTGGAAGGCTGCCAGTTTGAGGCCTCTGCTTCTGGAGAATGTATACTATTTTAGGCAATCTTCAGGCCTAAAATGTAAGGAAAAAAGCAAATGGGTTAAAGCCCAATTTCGGGAACCCTAAAACCCCACTGCAAATGTTAAAGCGGAGGTTCGGCCAAATTTTCTTTTTTTCTTAAAAGCTACAAATACAGCTGCTGACCTTTAAAAAATGGACACTTACCTGTCCAGCGTGCCCGCGATGTCAGCAGTCGAGGCTGAGCAATCGCTCGGTCCTCGGCTGCTTCTACTGCCATCCTCGGTGAGGAAATCAGGAAGTCATTGCCCGATTCCCTACTGCACATGCGTGAGGATCGTGACGCGCTGTCATTGGTCCCTGCTCTCTCCTGGGAACAGTGTTTCCCAGAAGACAGCGGGGGGGGGGGGGGAATGACGTGCCAGGCTGGATTCCCCTTGGGGATCCGAACCCAGAAGTGGTGAAAATACCTGTCTCGGGTATCTGCACCCCCCTCCCCCCTGAAAGGTGTCAAACTTTTTGTGTGAACCTCCCCTTCAAATGCTCATTATCAAGGGTTAAAAAAGCCTGATCCTCTGCTCCCTCAATAAATGGTGCTCCTCTCTGCTCTAGCAGGGGACTGTTGCTCTGGGTGTTCACATCTAGTGCAGAACTATGGTTCCTGCAGTGGTCTTAATGACGTCGGAGAACCTGCTTAATGACGTCAGAAGCTGCTCTGATGGATCTTGCAGCACAGAGGAACCTGCAGGAGCAGAGGGTCAGGTAAGCAAAAGTGCTTGGACATAGATGAGCAGACAGTTAACCCTTGCAGTGTGGACACAGCCCCACTGCAATGGAGGATTTTTAGGTTCCCTGGAATTCAGCTTTGTGTTGATATCTGCAGTAGGCAGGTATGACAGAAAAACCTATCCTAGACTTCTATATAATTAGTGTTATCTGCCGGTTTAAAACTTTGTGAATAGTATTTGGTTTGTGCTGGTAAAGTTCTTTGTTGTAGCTGAGGAGCACTCATACAGTTCAGAACTTCTTTGGAACTGCTTCAGTAAGCAAAACGTTATACGGGGTTGTGACTGCACAGATCACTGGCTGACACACTTAAGTGAACCCTTTATGGAATAATGCAGGGATGTGTGACAAAATGACATCGTTTGCTCCTTGGAAAACTTCAGAACATTTGTAAGCCTTCTTCTGGAGCCTAGGACTTTTAAATGTGGCAGGGGAAGGGAGGGCTGTGCTGCGAGATATATATAATACATGCTTGAAGGAAAAGGTGTTTACTTCTAAAAATAACGATTTGTGAGAAGAGAAGGTTTCCGACGCGCGCTCAGGTGAATGGGCATTTTTTTTGTCCTTGACCTGTATTTGAAGCGCACATGAAAGGCAAGTCTGCAGATTCTCATTTACTTCAATGATGCAGTAACAGCGGTTCCTGTTGGGATGTGCTTGTGTTGCTGGCAAAGCAGGTCATGTTTAGACATTTGCTGTGGCTGCACATACTTGGTGGCGCTCTATTGAATGCAAAGAGCAGTGTTCAACAAAAGCACCCACCCACATAGACCCAAACGGTTCCATATCATGTTACAAAATACTGCCCCTCTGACCTCAAGTGTAAATGAGCCTCGAGCCTTTAGGCTAAGCTTTTTTGGCTATACTGGCACATAATCTCTGTTTTGTGTTGAAAATAACTGTGAAATCAAACTCTGATGGGTGTAACAAGATGTCCGCCTGCCCCCTTCACACTCTATCATTACTGTGCAATGGTGTGGGGTATAGCAAGATGGCGGCGAAGGAACGTCACTTCCGTAGCATTCTGTGATGGGGAGCAGAATGTGACAATACACCGGACAAAAAAAGAGAACCAGCTCTCTTTTTTTTCCCACCGGGAAAACCGCAGACTTTTGCCCTTCGTTTTTTTGCAGTTTTCCTATAGAAAAATCTGCAATGGAGCATACTACGCATGGCCGGAATTCCCCACCAAAGCTCTATCGGGAAAACTGGCCATGTGTAGGGGGAAAGACTTACCGAGCAGGTTCTCTGCTTTTCCCTTGCGATTTACAACAGGAACTTTTCCCGTCGGAAATCCTGCACATGTGTACAGGGCATTAGACTGAGAACCGAGTAATCAAACAGTGCTGATCGCTCGGTTTTTAGTGATTCATGAGCAGAGAGCTGGTGACCGTCAGTCACCGGCTCTTTGCTCTGCCCCCCCCCCCCCCCCCCCCAAGGAGCTCTTAGCTCAGCCTCTCACAGCTCACTGAGATGCTGAGCCAAATGCTAGTGGGTGGATCCTGACCATTTGGTCATAATCTTTCCCCAGCCTGGACTGGCTCTGTGACGTCAGCCAACAGCAGGCTTCAGCCCGCTCTTGGCTGAAAACGGGTCACAAGAGTGCAGAACGAACTATGCTTCTCGTTTTAAGGATCTTTGAGAATCATATTACTTCACAGTAGCTAGAGAGGTTAGTGAGGACTTGTTTTCAAGCTCTTTTACCTCTCATTAAAGTGATAGTAAACCCAAAAGCTTACATTTATTTGCTGCTCACCAATTTTTAGATGTGATAGCTGCCTTCCTTTTTTTAGGCTTTCTTCCTTCTTTTTTTCAGACACCACATTTAAGTATTCGTAAACTGCAATATATTACATTTTTGGTTTCATTTGCAGAATATCTCCAGTGTCTCACCTAGAGTTGCCACCTCATCCCTTTAAAACCAAACACATATTAATTACACAGGTTCTGTGGCTAATTAAGGTGGTAATTAAACTCACTTGGTGCCCTTCCTGCATTAAATTAGCCTCAGAACCTGTGTAATTCATATGTGTTCGGGTTTAAAGGGATGAGGTGGCAACCCTAGTCTCACCTTTTTTCTTACTCACTTTTACTGCTAGATTGAACTTCCAGAAGGTACACTGCTTCTTATCACACTAGGCATGACTGCACCCATCCCAGACCCACCCATGTCAGTTGTACATACTGTTGATCAGCATTCAGCACACAGGACATGCCCATATCTGTCCCAGGTCCACCCATGTCACCTGTATATACTGCTCAACACACAGGGCATGTCTGTACCTGTCCCCTGTCCACTCACATCAGCTATACATTCTGCCACTCATCCCTTTTGATAAAACAGCACATGTGGGCCCTGTCACAGGCTAAATCAAGCACATAAGGCCCCTTTCACATTGGGGCAGATGCCGCACTGACGGTATAGCGGCGCTAAAAATAGAGGCACTATACCGTCGGAGTTGCTGCGAGTTGCGGCCGCTAGCGGTGTGGTATTAACCCCCCGCTAGTGGCCGTGAAAGGGTTAATACCACCCGCAATGCGAATCTATAGAGGCACATTGTATTGCCGCGATTTCCCATTCTTTTCAATGGGAAGGAGCGGTGAAGGAGCGGTATACATGCCGCTCCTCTCACCGCTCCAAAGATGCTGCTGACAGGAGATTTTTTTCTCTCCCGCCAGCGCATCGCCTCAGTGTGAAAGCCCTCGGGCTTTCACATTGAGGATGCAGTGAAGGAGTTTTTCAGGTGGTATAACAGCGGTATTTTTAGCGCTGTACTACCTGAAAAACTCCTCAATGTAAAAGTGGGTCTTAAGGTGGCTCCATAGGACCCTACAAGGCAATGCAGTCTCAATATGGAGAAGTTAGAAACCTCAAAGGCAGAATGCAACCATGTTTCTGATTTCAGACTTCTGCTATATATCCCACTTCACATTGAGGATTGATTTACACATTATTATCTAAAGTCTGTGCACAGGTGCACTTTAAGAGCCATTCATGCAAGTGTTTTTGTAGCGGTCGCAGAACCGCTATCTCAGTATTTTTGTCTCTTGAAAATAATGAATAGCAGTTTGTGTCTGCAATTCCAGCGATTGGTGGCTACGTTGCTGGGTGATTTTACTTTTTGGTAGCAATGAAAGCTAGCTACAAAATCAGCAACTTCAGGAGCTGCTCATGTTATCCAGCACAGCTTCTGATGACCATGGCGCATCAGAGATTTATTGCTGCACAGACAAGCATTGTATTCAGCTATAGCAGCAACTGTCGCTAGCTACCAAGTGCCCCAGAAAATAATCAGAGATCCGTAGCTGCTACAAATCTCTTCTGTGGACTTGTTTGATGTGACAGGGCCCTAAAGGTTCTAGTAAAGCAACACTGCCTTTTCACCCAGAAAATAAAGGATGATTCCTACTTGCTCATACTCTTCTTAGATACATACCTCATTTTTTAATGCACCTCTTAGCTGCTGTGAGCAGCACCATGAATAAGTGGAATTTACATTTAGATTAGGGTGATTGTTCATCAACTATGTGTTTTCTGTACACATATCACAACTGCTGGTAGAGTACAAAAAACCTGGGTAGGACCAGAAGGTCAAAATAATTCACTATATATATTTTTTTATACAGTGGAACCTTAGTTTAAGAGTAACTTGGCTTGAGAGCGTTTTAAATGGGGGGGAAACTTTAAAAAAAAGAAATCTGACTCAGTTTGCGAGTGTTGACTCGCTTGGCCTGAGGTACGGGGGCGCAGAAGCCGACAGAGCCGAATATAGGCCTGCAGTGCCTCATTTGGCCTGAGGTACGGGGGCGCAGGAGCCGAGAAAACCGGAACATTGCCCTGCAGTACCTCATTTGGCTTGTGGTACGGGGGCACAGGAAACAAGCCAAAGTGACCTTGGGCCTTTTCTGACTCAGTTTGCGAGTGTTGACTCGTCTGGCCTGAGGTACGGGGCACAGAAGCCGATCAGAGCTGAATATAGGCCTGCAGTACCTCATTTGGCCTTATTGCATCCCATTGTAGTCAATGCAGAACAAATTATTTTCATTTCCATTGACTTCAATGGGAAAACTTGCTTTGATATGCGAGTACTTTGGATTACAAGCATACTCCTGGAACGGATTATGCTCGTAATCCGAGGTTCAACTGTGTGTATATATATATATATATATATATATATATATATATATATATATACATAGATAGATAGATATAACTGAACTCCAGTAAAATAGATAACTAAACTGTTGAAAAGCATGTTTTAGAATAATTTACCTGCTAAAGGACGTAAACAATCTCCAGGCAGAACAACCAGGATGGGAAGTTTACCTTTCTCTATTGCAATAGTCTCCAAACCCCACAGACAGTTTGCTTGTCTTTATCCTGCCTTTGGGGCACCATTCCTCCAACTGACACCAGTGGTGCACCTTTTCATCCATCAACACCAATGATGGGGCACCATTCCTTCTACTGACACCACCATTTTTTTCACTAACAACAAAGATGTCTTTCTATCTTTCACTATGCTTTGACTTCAACAATGGGGCATAATTCCTCCCACTGTTATAAATTATGGAACACTGTTCCTCCCACTGGCACCAGTAATGGAGCACTGTTGATCAAACCACACAGTTAGGTCTTGTTTAGATGGTTGGAAAGGTACCCGGAAAAACAGGGGGCTGAGCTACAGCTTTATCAACCTCTAACCACCCACCTAAAACATAACATGCAGCTGTAGGGCCGTTGTACACATGCCACAGCCATAGTGCTTTGTAACACTGCCAAATTTAAATCGACATGCTAAGCTTGACAGGTGGCACCGCTTGTCAGACTTGCCATTGATTTCAAAGAGACTGATCCACAGGTCTGCCCACAACAATGAGTGAAGATATAATTACATCACTGCCCACTGGAACTACCAAGTGACAAGACTGGTGACTGGGAGGCTAGAGGACATGGCGGCCACTAGTCTTATAAAGCGGATGTTGAGTGCACTGAGGCCTGGAGTTCAGCAAAACAAAGCCTTGCAATAGTCCTTTAAGACCAGTCTGAGATGCTCAGGTCTGCCAACTACAGCAAGTGGTGACATAATTACGTCACCACCTTCTGAAAATAGGTGACTAGACCAGTGGCTGGAAGGCTAGAGGGCATAGCAGTCACCATTCTTTTAAAACGCATGTCAGGTTTATTGAGGCCTGGAAGTCGACAAAAGAAGTCAGGATTTCTCACTCCGACTATATCTATCATTGGAAAGCAGATCATATTCATTAAAAAAGGAAACCACAAAACATAACTGCAAACAGTTTAGCTTTAGGCCCCATTCACACCTGAGCGTAGCGTTTTTGAGCGTTTTTTTTTACGCCATTTTGTCGCGCATGTTCGCACGTTTGCATACAGCGTTGTCTGATGTTTTTGAACTTCATCGTTTTTAATTTTAGCCAATAGGAAAAATGATCATCTCTTTCATCATTTGTTGCTATGTTTTTAGATTTTTTTTTATCTTCTTCCTGGGTGAATATTTTATTTCACAGAACAGATTAAAGGGTCAAAACGCCCGTAGAAACGCTTGTTGTCACGCTAGACGCTTGAATCGAGTGTTTCCATTCGTTTCTATTGGAATACAAACGTTAAAAAAATACCCAAATCAGCCCAATTTGCGCGACAAAAAGGGGTCCAGAACTTGTTTGAGCTTCAGGCTACAAAACGCTCAGGTGTGAATGGGCCCTTAATTCCTAGAGTTATGCAGCTTCGGTCATATTTTTTCAACATTCACTTACTCTGTGACCTGTGCAATTTTGGAATCGCAGCTAAAACAAATGGATTAAAAGCAGCTGAAGGTGTTCCTACCTCAGAGCAATCTGGCATATTCTTAGGTGTCATTACTTATAACTCTTCTGATGCATTAATGACTTTCATTTATTGCAAAAAGTATTTTCCTCCGGTCTCACAAGATTAAAATGACTTTCTAACACATGTTTTCCGCATCGGGCAGGTTTACAATGTTGTAAATGTTTTAATAAGTCTTATGCAATGCTTTGTAGTTCAGTCACGCCTTCATTATCTTCCTGTAGACCTTTATGATGATAAGTAGTGAGGGAATGACAGATCCACGGCTCCTCTTAGTGATTCTCCTGCATCCAGCAGCCTTAAGATGTCTCTCCTAATGTTAGAAATATTTGACTGGAAGTCAGTGCTATATGCCCCTTTAATCAATTAAAGAGTCGGGCTGCAGCACAAATTCAATTTGCATAATTCCTTCTATGTTTACCGACAGCTCTAAGGGGAATGTAGGCCTTGTGTTGTCTTCACACGAATTGAATGTCCTGTCTTTGTAATGTGGCCTTTCATTCATGCCGCACTAGTACTATTACTAATTAAGATGTGCCTTTTTAACTGCTGGAGCCGTTTACTTTTCAAGTGTCATTCTGTCTTCTCTTTGCAGAGTTTACCGTTTTGCGTTAATGTCTGTTCAAGAGCTTTGTGTGAGTCCAGTGTGTAAATATTAAATGAAAATATATTAGAGCTCCTTTGTGTAATGCAAATAATATACCTGTGTATATTTTGTTTATTCTGTGTTCATATGTGTCGTGTGTTCCGTCTCCATCATTCTATTAGGGAAAGTACTTCCAGTGAATAATGCTACCGCTCTGTGTTGTCTACTCTTGGTCACAGTAGTCCTTGTGTGCATGTCACATTGTTGCCAGTCAAGCCCTGATGAAGGGGGCTGTGGACCACCGAAACAGGCTGGCTCCTTTTTTGGATTGTACTCCTGACCTTTAATTAGCAGTGGTGTGGTGCTTCAATTTCCATTCTCTAATCTCATGAGAAATCAGGCTGAATTTTAACTCTTAATACTCCCTCTAAAGAGGAGTCTGCAAGTGTTTTACAAGACGAGCAATTTTTTTTTATAAATTTAAACTTGATAAACGAGCAAGGTCTTGCAATACGAGTAGTGTCACATCCCATTTTAGTCAATGAGACCTGTCTTAATTAGCACTGCTGAAGTTGCTTCAACTTTAAAAAAGTTTCCTGTATTAATTCAAGGCGACTTCTATCCGACTTGTGCCCATAGACTTTAAGGAGGGTTTGTGAAAAAAAAAAAACGCTTATGCTCAAAAAAGCTCAATAAAAACACGCACAAGAGCACAAAAAAAAGCACAAGGTTCTTTAACCACTTAAGACCCGGACCAAAATGCAGGTAAAGGACCTTGCCCCTTTTTGCGATTCGGCACTGCGTCGTTTTAACTGACAATTGCGCGGTCGTGCGACGTGGCTCCCACATTGGCGTCCTTTTTTCCCCACAAATAGAGCTTTCTTTTGGTGGTATTTGATCACCTTTGCGGTTTTTATTTTTTGCGCTATAAACAAAAATAGAGCGACTATTTAAAAAAAAATTCAATATTTTTTACTATAATAAATATCCCCCAAAAATATATAAAAAAACATTTTTGTTCCTCAGTTTAGGCTGATACGTATTCTTCTACATATTTTTGGTAAAAAAAATCGCAATAAGCGTTTATCGGTTGGTTTTTGCAAAATTTATAGCGTTTACAAAATAAGGGATAGTTTTATTGCATTTTTATAAAAAAAATTTTTTACTACTAATAGCGGCGATCAGCGATTTTTTTCGTGACTGCGACATTATGGCGGACACTTCGGACAATTTTGACACATTTTTGGGACAATTGTCATGTTCACAGCAAAAAATGCATTTAAATTGCATTGTTTACTGTGGAAATGACAGTTGCAGTTTGGGAGTTAACCACAGGGGGAGCTGTGAATTTGAGTGTTCCCTGTGTGTGTGTTTACAACTGTAGGGGGGTGTGGCTGTAGGTGTGACGTCATCGATCGCGTCCCCCTATTACAGGGATGACGCGATCAATGCTGCGGCCACAGTGAAGCACGGGGAAGCCGTGTTTACACACGGCTCCCCCCGTTCTTCAGCTCCAGGGACGGATCGCCGCACTGCAGCGGCGATCGGGTCCGCGAATCCCGCGGTCGCGTTCCTGGAGCTTCAGACCGGGTCAAGGGAGCGCCCCGCAGGCGCGCGCCCGTGACCCACGGCTGGGTACTAAAATCAACGTATATATACGTTGATGTGCCCAGCCGTGCCATTCTGCCGACGTAAATGTGCAGTAGGCGGTCCTTAAGTGGTTAAGCTGAGATAAAAGCTCAAATGCCTGTAAAAGCATCTTTTATTTTTTGAGCTGCAGTGTGCATGACCCCCAAATTGGATCCTCATCTTAAAGAGGTTATAAAGGTTCCTGTTTTTTTCACCATAATACATCCTATGCTTTAAGGTGAAAAAACATCTGACGATTACCGCCCCCCCCCCCCCCAGCCCCCTCGTTTTACTTACCTGAGCCCCGGAAAGTCCCGTGTCAAGCCCTGCACTGCTATGGACGCTAAATACAGGACTCGGGAGCGCACCTGCAAGGTAACCCCCTTTGGGAGAGTGCTTCCCAGAGGGGGTTATCTGAAACGGGGAGGAGCCGAGAGAGCCGCCGTGTGACCCTAGAAAACGCTATTCAGGGCCACTCTGTGCAAAACGAGCTGCACAGTGGAGGTAAGTATGACATGTTTCTTATTTAAAAAAAAAAAAAAATTACACAATCCCTTTACTTTATGTGAATTACCCAAGCATTCTCTGAAGTTGCCTCGAAGTTGCCTTGCAGTCACATTGCTATAATGTTTTTATATATACTATAGACTGAAGGACTTATTATCAAATGGTTGTGGAACTAATCATCTGTTTCTATTATTCGTGTATATATAGATGAGTGCAATGGAAAAGGATGGTGTGTTTGTCTTTGTCCCCAGACAACGTTGTTTGTTTATGGCGTTAAGTGATGATTGTTTGCTATTTGGATATCAATTTTGCCATCTTTTATAAAAAAATATTTTTGACATATTTGGTCAAATTCTGGATATTATTACCCTGGGCTCTATTTAAGTGGTACTTGGTTCTGTGCCTTCTCTTTGGTACGGTGCATATTTTTTCATATGCGTTTAGGCCACTGAGCCCCACTCTATTGTAGTGAGTGGATAAATATCCGGGGGTACAGTTGTGTACTTTCCATTTGTTTGGTTCCCTCCCTTTTTGTTTTTTATATTCCTTTTGACTTTACCGGATGTACAGTATACTCGTTCTTAGAAAGTATTAACTGACAAAGCAATGCAGTCCAACACAGCATTTACTTACATACATACTTTCATGGACAGCCGCAACTGAGGGGAATGTGATGAATTACAAGTCTTAATTAAACGTGGGAATGACACCCTATTAACCTATTTTGGGAATTGTCCAAGTTCACTTTAAAAATAAAAGAGATAAGTGGATTGGTTACCAAGGGAACACAGTTCTTTTTTTTCTAACAATTACTTTGTCAGTTACAGTTCAGTTCCATCATAAAAAATGGTGTTTCCACATCAGCAAACCAGGTGAATGCTTTTTATTTCCTTTACACAATGCCGATCGGACAATGATCAATGTAGGCAGCATCCCTTTATTTATTTCTGCTAGTTATACAGATATATTTGAAAATAAGTTGGGGTAAGCTCAGGTGATTCTACCTGAGGAGTCTATCTATTCTGTAATTGTGTTGACGGCTATGACCATTCTATCAGTTTATTATTCATGGCAACATCTGTTTTTTGTTTCCATTTTTTACTTTTGCGCAATATGTTCTCTTGCTTGATCAGTTACTCTGACGGCCAGTGATTAAAAATGAAAGTCTTTCATGTACCTGCATGCATATTTTACCTGTTACCGGATGTACTCTGACTCACATTTGTGTTTCTGCTTTGGAACTTTAGCAGAACATTAGAATATATTTAGTTTTCTTTGGGATTGGTGCATTTTCATTATTGTTTCAGATGATACTTGTGTCTTGCTATTGCTTTTGCACCCTGTTTAATTAACATGTCTTTAATTAAGCTTTCTAATTGTCTTCTTTAATAAATGAGTACAACAGGGAATATAAAAAAATTATATGACTTGCATACACCTGTCCCTTATGACACATAACAGTAAATGCGACCTCTTACTTTGAATTGTATAATTTAAAGTTGGCATAAAGCCTTAAATTAAGACTTCAGCTGAAATTTATATAAATGTAGAATAATAGAAGGAATTTTAATACTTAAAGCGGTGTTCCACCCAAAAATGGAACCTCCGCTTTAAGTACTGGTGACCCCACTGACATGCCACATTTGGCATGTCATTTTTTTTAGGGGATGAGCAGATATCCAGTGTTTACGGGCACCCAACTCCCACTTTCCCCTCTGGCTTCATGGTGCCGGAAGGATGATGATTGCCCGACCATTAACAGTGTGCAGTGCAGCTCGCACATGCTCAGTACGCGCCTGGTTGTGAAGCCACATGCTGGGCGCCCACAGGTAGAATTCCGGCACCTTGAAGAGGAGGGGGAGAGGAGTGAGGCTTCCTGCACTCGCATCCCTGGACCATGGGACAGGTGAGTGTCTGATTATTAAAAGTCAGCAGCTACACTTTTTGTAGCTGCTGACTTATAAATAGGTGGAACTCCGCTTTAAGCAAGCCATACATTTTACAGATTTCTTTCCTTCAACCATGAGTTGAAGAAAAGAAAATGATTTGCTTTTCCCATCAACACAGTCATTAGAATATAATGATCATTGCCTGCAGCTATAGCCGCCTGCAGTGAATGCACACAAAAAAAAAAAAGGTGACAGGCTGATTGTACTGAAGTCGATTAATGGATCAACTTCAGTACAACCAGCCTACCCATTGAAGGATTCAGATTTATCCAGTTCCAGTCAAATTTAGATCTGTCTATGACCAGTCTTACCTTTCTTGAAGAAAATGCCTGATCCTTCTCAATTCCTCCCTGTATTTACCCTTAGCTTCTCTATCCCTGATCTAAAGGCTGTTATATGCTCCCATCAACACTGCATTTTAAAGCGGAGCTTCTATGGAAAATGGAAGGTCTACTTTACTTCCAGCACCCTTCCACCCAAAGAAAATTTGTTAGAAAAAGAAAATAGTACAAATAAAGATTTCACAAAAAAGCAACAACAAAACAAAAAAAAACTCTATCCCAGCTTCCAGGAGGTGCAGGTGATGTCACTGTACTTTACCACTGTTTCCTGGGATATCTGAGCACTTCAAGAATGTGCCCTAGTCCTTCCAGAATGGTCGGAAACTGGACACATGAGTATTTTTTTATCTTTTTTTTTTGTCTATTTTGTTTTGGGAGACAGGGAACTGCAGTAAAGCATTTGCATGCAAGGTCTGCTTTAAACCCATTTCAAGTTTGGGAGTCGTCATGGTTCAGTATGTTTTTTGTAAGTACTACAGAAAAGTATATGCTAAATATGTTAAAATAATATGATAAAATTATTATTTTGTTGTACTAACGATCTACAATATAATAAGCTATAACCCCGGCTTAGAGTATTGATTGATTCAGGTGACAATTTGGCAGATGTTGCTTTATTAACATTAGTAAAAAAGCTGTACTGTATTATAGATGGAATTTTTTGTCAATCGATCGTATGAGGAAAGGAAGGCATCCTTTAAGCTAGACAATCCTTCAGTTAATTTTCCCAGGCATGTGCCAAGCACTTAGTAGAAAGGTATGTGAAGCATTTAAAGCTTGACTTTCCTGTGCTATCAGGGTTAGTGCAGAGCTCCATCTGCTCGACATTAGAATGCCCCTCTCCGCTGTGTTATAACAAGCTTTTTGTGCCGTCTACATAACATGCTCCACGTTTGAACCCAGCATAAAGGCACTCATTGTGCAGTGGCGGTTTTTTGTCTCAGAAATCAGCTTTATGAGCTGAATGGATCAATGCAGAATATACGTTCTAATCAAAAGTGGAAGCAAAGCAGGTTCTGAACGTCAGATCAATTCTTCATCCTGTTGGCTATAATCATTTTAATCCCAATATATTTTAATTGCTGTACAGATTTTATAGCAGCTGCAATATACTTTCTCGCTATCTCTTTCTACTAAAATGATTTCCTTTCCTTTCTCTTTTTAATGGAAATTACACCTGTGTTATGGAAACAATGTTTCGCCCATGCCGTTTTTTTGTTCTATTCCCTTTTCCCTAAACGGTTAGGTTAATTGCCGTCCCTTATGTAAGTTAAGTCATAAAAGGCAAAAAGTAATTCCTGTCTGGGGAAAACTGTGGCATTGTATAAAATCAATTTCCCGATTGCAGCAACATTGGCTGGTAAATCCGGCAGTGCTCTGCTCTGGAGCCAGTGGTTCCTCTTTGTCTGTCACAAACAGCTACAAAAACTGTGGGATTAACATGCTCAGACTGTTTTTACAGCGATGAGAAGTCACCATAAAGCCCAGCGTCTGGATTTATCCACATTCACGCTCCAGTCTCTGTTTTTAATGGGCACTCTGAGGAATCTCATTGTTGACCAGAAATAGGCAACCTCAGAGAGATGTAGATCTGAGTTGAAGAAAAAATATAATGACTATGACTCAAACTTTTTATTTGTAGTTTTTAAACTAATGTTTTATATCTGTATTTTAACTGTTTATATGAAGTATTTAAAAAAAAAGAATAGAAGGAATGCGATACAATGGGATTCAAAGAGGGATTTCTAGACCAAAGCACAGCAGAAGCTGTTTGCCTTTAGACTCTCTATTGAAAACTTTGCATTATTTTTTTTTTCCATTTCTTCATCAGATTTTTTTTATGTTGTAGACAAAAATTCAAAACAACACAAATTCAGGCGGGGCCAAGCTGCCACTACCGGCCCCACAAATGAAAAACGAGTACAGTCTAAAATTGGCCCCCCCCCCCCTGAAGAAAACTTTGCATTAAGCCACCTAAAGCTGGCCATAGATGGATCAAATCTCTGCCGGTTCAGCAAAAAGCAGCCAAGATTCAATCCATCTATGAGCAGACTGGTTGTATTAAAATTGATTCATTGATCGTTGGATACAACTAGCCTGTCCAATAATTTTTACATGCGATTACCGCCGGCAGCTACAGCCACTAGCAGTAATCATTGTTCTCCCCATCTGCAGGGCATAATAGTGCTACAGAAGCGATTCCCCCATCAACACTGACTGTCTTGATGAGGGAATCAAATGATTTTCTCTCCTTCCACCCATGAATAAGTCAATCCTCTATTGCTTTAAGCTGTTCACACACATTTCCTCTTGACACACTGAGCACTGTAAACAGGGTTTTTCAAAAGTATATGAGGGTAGACACATAAACATGTGAAATGGAGACCACAGTCCCACCTGCTGGTTGGAATTGACAATGCCAAATATGCATATTTAAAGAGATCCTGTCACCAAAAATTGTAAGTAACAACATTCAATTCAAGTATTTACAATGCTTATTTGCAGCGCTTTTCCATAAATAATTTCTAATCGTGCGCAATCGTGTACAAATTTGACTTATTCAGAAAGAGTGTACACATGCCACAGTCAGGATGCTTGGCTTTGTGGCTGTGGGAGGAATTCAAGTGAAAGGGGCCATGCTATATGGTTGTTGTGTGGTGATGCAGCATTTATGGGGTTAAAACGGGCAGAAAGGAGGCGACATATCACGTTCTCATTGCCTGTTGAACTCCTCTGAAAAGCAATGTGAGCATGGATTGATTTTCAAGGGCGTGACAATCCTTGCCGCATGTGTAAATGAGCCCAAAGTGTAATTTTTAACACCTATTTTTAGATATTTTAAAAATATATATTTTTTTTTATTATTATTATTAATAATATTGTACAGGATTTATATAGCTCCAGCAGTTTGCTCAGCGCTTTACAAAATGGAGGTAGACCGTAAAGTTCTAATACAATTCAATACAAGAGGGATTGCTTGCACAATAGTGCTTACAATCTAAAATTTGTGCTGCTTTCTATTCTTATATTTCGATTGCAGTAAAAACACTTTTTGGACTTGGGGGGGGGGGAAGTAAGAACGACTTTTGGGGTTTGTATTGCTGCCTGTGATACCAGGACAAGAAAAGAGGCTAATGGAGGTCATTAGGACAGAAGACACAGGAGGATAGGCGTTCTCACTCTTCTCCTCCATACTTCAAAACATATTTGAGGTTGTTGCTGTCTATGTCCCCAATTGAGAGTTTACTCATCACTTCCTCTCCATATGACAGGCCTGTAGTAGAACAGGAAGTTAAGAAAGATCAATCCAAATAGGACAATAACAGCAATTCATGCCTGTCAAAGGTTCTAATCTTTTTCAGTTAAAAAGTAAATAAAAGTTTTGACTCGAGTGAAGCTATAACATATAACAAATGTATTTAGCTTGCTTTTTTCCAGACTATGGACAGCAGTTTGGCTAGGAAATGAATATACTGAAGAAACATACTTTTTTTACTTGAGTATTGTCAATACCGTCTAGTCACACAAGAGGAATTTGCACTTAGCATTGATTTTCCTATTGATTTTTCCTTACAGGACATTGACTAGGTGTGACTGAGTTATCAGTAAAAGTTTTTATTCTTTTAAAGTAAGTAAACTCTGGCAGCTTTTGTATTTCACTTTATAGAACTTTTGTACTTTAGTGTTTTGTTCCTACCAAACTGTCATTAGGTTCAATTTCAATTTCATTTGTTGTGCTCAGGATTCAAAAGCTGACAGAACGCAATAAATATGAAAAAATCCAGGTGGAGAACCACATCACGTGACCTGTCAAAGTCAAATGACTGCCTCTCCTCCAATACCGGAGCTGTCTCTGTTGCCTTAAAGAATAAGTTAACTTTTTAATTTTTTATTTTTAAATAAATAATGCACATTTTTTTGCAGGTAAAAAAAAATGTGCACCTATTATTTTTTGTTGCAGGAGCCTCTAAAGCAGGGGTCTTAAACTGGCGGCCCTCCAGCTGTTGCGAAACTACAAGTCTCATCATGCCTCTGCCTGTGGGAGTCATGCTTGTAACTGTCAGCCTTGCAATGCCTTATGGGACTTGTAATTTTGCAACAGCTGGAGGGCTGTCAGTTTGAGACCCCTGCTGTAAAGAATTGCACCAGTGATCAGCAGATCGCTGATCCCATGCAGGTCTCCTGCAGATCTGTCAGTTTATCTGCTTTTTCGTACCTTATTCAAGGAAGCTGATACATTCTGCTAATGTGACTCCATGAACCGCCGTGGTACAGTAGTTCATTAAAGACTACAAGCCGACAGCCGCAAAGGCTGCTGAACCTTGTAGTTTTGCGCAGGACACAGTGAATGAGTGATGCTGCCAGGTGGGCAGAGTCCCGCTCATGTTTTTCTAATTGTGACAGCACGCAGGGATGGAGAAGAAGGCCAGTCTCTTCATAACATGTTACACCCTGAATATGGGTTCACTTGTACCATGTTTAGAAAGGTGAACTTACACACGGCTCACCCCGTTCTTCAGCTCCGGGGACCAATCGCCGGACTCCAGGGGTGATCGGGTCCGCGAGTCTCGTGGTCACAAAGCTTTGGACCGGGTCACGTGCACGCGCCCGACCCCACGGCTGGGCTTAAAGGGCCAAGTCGAGGTAAGTGGATGTGCCCAGCAATGCAACGCAGTGCTGAATCGCCAGGTTCTTTACCTGCATAATGGTCTGGGACTTAAAGGGGTTGTAAAGGTTTGTTTTTTATTTTCTAAATAGGTTCCTTTGAGCTAGTGCATTGTTGGTTCACTTACCTTTTCCTTTTCCTTCGATTTCCCTTCTAAATGTTTTTTTTCTTTGTGTTCTTTGTCTGAATTTCTCACTTCCTGTTCCTCTTCAGTAAGGTGTTCAGTAAGCTGTTCTAAATGACTTTCCACCGCTCGGATAATGGTGGAAATCTTACTGAGGAGAAACAGGAAGTGAGAAATTCAAACAAAGAAAAAAAAACATTTAGAAGGGAAAAAACGAATCTTTACAACCCCTTTAAATACAGTTCTATGTGTTCACTGGTTCCAGCACTTTCCTCCCTCTGTGGGCCTTATAGAATCTTACCCATCCATTCACATCACATAATGTTGCAATAAGCTAATACAATAAGCTCTCTCATAGGAGGTGGGTAAAGTAATTTTACAATTTCACAAATAGCTTTTTTGGATTAAACATCTTGGCTGTTTGCCTGTAATATACCACAAGAGCATACAGATAGATATTGTTTTTACATTATCTTTAAGGAATCGTGCTTACTTAGTATATAACACCCCCTGTGTGTTATCTATTTAAAATGACCCGACAAATCCCCCACAATCTCACAATCTTCTGCAGGGTCGTAGTGATATTTCCTTACTAAGGTTTCATTCACACCAGACTGCATGTGATGACATGCATTGCATCGATGTGCCTTCACATGTTTCTGATACATCGCATTGTGCTTTTGAGAGACCTCAATTAAATTGAATAGAATGACAAAATAAGGGGGAAGGGCTCCAAAACGCAGCATGTAAGAAATGCTCTCAATACATTTTTTTGATCCTCATCAACAGCAGTGAACTCTCCAAGAGTTGAAAATCACATCAGAATGCATAGAAATGCAGCCAGGGCCAGGCCCAACTTCTGACTTCTGACTAAATTGGCATAAAGCCTCATACACACAATCCAGTTGTTGGCAGGGGATTGTCGGTTGACCTAAAATCTGACCGTTAGTACGCTCCTTTTGACAATTGTTGTCCAACTTTCTGCCAACAAATGTTGGATGACATGCTAGTAAATTTTCGGCAGACAATGGTTGTCAGATTTTCTGATGGTCAGTACACAAGTCTGTCACACAAAAGTTGAAAGTAAAAACATGCATACTCGGAATCAATGCTCATCAAACACGAAATTAGCAGAAGGGGCCCAAAGGGTCCTCGTAGTACGTCACTACATTCGTGTTTGTTGCACGAAAATTGTGTACCATTAGTATACAAGACAAGATCCTGGCACACGCCCTTAAGACTAAAATCATATCCTCGATTGGCCAACAATTGGATCGTGTGTACAAGGCTTTAGAATGTCTGTCCAACCTGACCGATTTCTGCTTCAGAATATTCGGCCAGATTGGCACTGCTTGCTTGTTCAGTCAGACTATATCTATAAGATTCTTCATGGAAATGTTTTATAACAGCTACTAATATGATATTCAGTTATAAGCAAGATTGCAGATAATGACCACATGGAAGACCAGATCTGTAACAAGGAGATTTATCTGCACAGCAGAAATCTTGGCAGTGAAGAGGATTTCAAAGTGGATCTGATTCTTGGTCATTAAGAACACATTGCTGATGTTCAATAACCTCGTTCTACTTCACATATAAAGTGCATTTTAATGATCTTGCAGCAAAAAATAGACTTCCTGGTGTCTGTTGTTAAATAGGGTGTTGGCACGGCTGCACAAGACCTTATTTTCTGTTTCTTTATTATCCCTGTGTACTTAATTGATTGATTGGTAATGGCACATAGTTGTCATTTGATGTCTATCCCTTTTATGTATCTTCTCTCAAGCGCAGCCCACTTCCTTTTCAGTCCTTTGCACTTAATCATTCCAATTTTCACCTGACACGCAACCTTCCTGCTTTATACTGACAGCGTATTACATGTATAATTCCATTGTGGACAGGTGAAAATTGCATTTATGAACCCCACTAGCCATATAATCCGGCCTAGTTTTAATTATAGCACTACTACAACCTATTGTAAGGAAACTTTTATTTTATCGTGTCCCTACACTTTGGATACATTTGTATAAATTAGAATTTTAAGAGACAAAGGACACAACGCAAAGCCTGCAGGGTGTAGTAAGTAAAATCCAGAAAATGAATTAAAAACATTTATAAATGCACTTCCAGGGTTTAAAGTATGGGATGGATGATGGAATACCATTGGATTATTGCATAGTAATAATTTATGAATTATCTCCAGTGCTGGCTTGCATAGTTTAGGTTCTAGTTTAATAATTTATTTTCCAGCGCTGAATATCTTTTTCACTTATTGCATAGTAAAGCTGACCATAGACTGTTTTAAAAGTTGACCGGTTAACTAAATTTTGATCCATTCATTTGGCAGGCTGTTTTTTCGTACAATTTCTGCCACCGGCTGTGGCCGGAAGCAATAGTCATTGTTTTCTGACTGCGTCAGAAAATAGTGATTGTTTTTTAGATTCCTCCGACAACATTCGGTGTTGATGGGGGGGATCCCTCACACTGCGTGTTGTATTCTGAACCCCCCCATCAACACAGTTGAGCGATTTTTCTTTTCTTTAGCCATGGTTAAAGGAAATAAAAATATATAATGAATGGCCAGCCTAAGGGGCGTCCCTGTATATTACGTCCCTGAAAATTAGCCTATGTGTCCATGCACACATAGGCTTTTGGCAGCATTTAGTGGCAGGATAAAAAACACCACTTTCAGTGCATCCAGAAGCAGCAGGGTTTTTGCAGAAAAAACACTTGATGCTTCTAAATGTGCCTAAACACTAGCATTTATTCCTTTCAATGGCCAGAACAAATTATTATTCTGGCCAATTAAAATAATTAACCCCCAAGCTCTTGATGCCTGTAAGCACTACTAAAAGCTTGTTAAAACTTTAGACACTATTACAAGCGTCAGGCTTTTTTTCTGCCAAAATGCTGCGGCCAGGAGGAAAGGCTTCTAGGAGAGTTTGCAAAACATCCTGTGTGCATGAGGCCTAAAGGAGCCACCCATCTCTGATGCCTCGATGCACCTGTGCCTCAGACAAAAACATAGGTGATGAGGCGTTTCAAGGTATCTCACCTCTTCCTCATATGTCCATACATGTCCAAGGGTGACGTCGGAGGAGGGTGGATAATGGTCTTGCAGCCGAATGTACTGGCCTGTTGGCAGTCTAGTCCATCTCGCAGCTGTGTTGGCACTCTGCTATCACTGGATCATGCAGTCTTTCGGCTAAGGCACGGGTGTCCCTATCAGAGATTGCTGTCTCCCTTGACCCAACAGTATTCCATCATCTATCTTGTATTTTAACCCGTCACTGCAGTTCTTATGTTTTCTAATACATTTTCTGGGTTTGACTTACTACACTATGCAGGTTTTGTTCTGTATCTTTTCCCTTCTATTTCTAAATTAGATGGAGCTTCCCCTCCAAATTACCCCACAGCATTACACGCTTGGCGATGATCAGTCTTTTCTTGATTAGTTTTGGGCTTCCCAAACACCTCAGGTTGTGTCCATCTATGGTCCTTTTGACTATCTGTTACATAAATTGTATTATACCCCGAGGAGGTTAACCCAGGATCTTACTTTCTTTCTTACTATCTTACTTTCTTTTAGTTTATACATTTGAAACATACTTTCTATGTTTGGCCACCACACTCTGAACATTATTGGATAATAAAGAAGAATGTGTTAAGCCGTGTACACACGATCGGTTCAAACAGATGAAAAAAGACTGAAGTTTGTTTTCATCGGTCCAAACCGATCGTGTGTAGGCCCCATCGGCATTATCCTTCGGTCCAAAAACAGGTGGCTTGCTTTAAAATCGAACCGATAACCGATAGGTCAAAACTGATCGTTAGTACGCACGAGCATCGGTTAAAAATCCATGCATGCTCAGAATCAAGTCGACGCATGCTTGGAAGCATTCAACTTCATTTTTTTCATCACGTCGTTGTGTTTTACATCACCGCATTCTGACACGATCAGTTCATTTTTTTCATCACGTCGTTGTGTTTTACATCACCGCATTCTGACACGATCAGTTCATGAACCGATGGTGTGTAGGCACATCAGTCCATCAGTCAGCTTCATCGGTGACCCGATGAAAACGGTCCGTCGGACCGTTCTCATCGGATAGACCGATCGTGTGTACAGGGCTTTATGCATTTTAATACACTGTGATATAGATTCTGCTATAGCTAGACCCAGGCACATGCTCGGGCCTCAGTGGCAAATCTCCAAGCTGGAACACTGTCATGTGACAGAGATGACATCATTAGCCCTGTGTATGCTCAACACCACTCAACATAGATTTTAAACAAATTTAAGACAGCAGTGGCATAGATGTATATAAGTAGGTCAAGAGTGGGCTTTAATGATACTGTCAGAAGTGACACTTCAAGCATTTTTTATATTAACCCCCTTCCTACACAGCCCTGGTGTCTCTTTAACAGGGTTTGTATGCCCAGGGAAAGAAGGATCAGCCGATCATGTGACCACTGGGATTGCCTGTCACGATCGTTAGTATGGACGAAGAGTTGTCATTGAGCGCTCTCAGCTCAGAAAGCTTTCCATCCCTTGATGGATATGAAGGAGTTACTACACATACAAAGTAAACAAAAAAACATTTAATGTACCTTTTGTGATAATGACCCGTGTCCCTTCTAATGTCATTGTCTGACAGCATGTATAAAAAAAATAGTTTATAATTTTTATAGCTTCAACTTTCTTAATGAGGGTGGCTACTTTCACTTTATGTGGAACCCATGTACAGTATCTCACAAAAGTGAGTACACCCCTCACGTTTTTGTAAATATTTTATTATATCTTTTCATGTGACAACACTGAAGAAATTACACTTTGCTACAATGTAAAATAGTGAGTGTAGAGCTTGTACAACAGTGTAAATTTGCTGTCCCCTCAAAATATCTCAACGCACGGCCATTAATGTCTAAACCGCTGACAACAAAAGTGAGTACACCCCTAGGTGAAAATGTCCAAATTGGGACCAAAGTATCAATATTTTGTGTGTCCGCTATTATTTTCCAGCACTAACTTAACCCTCTTGGGGATGGATTTCACCAGAGCTTCACAGGTTGACACTGGAGTCCTCTTCCACTCCTCCATGACTACATCACAGAGCTGGTGGATGTTGGAGACCTTGCGCTCCTCCACCTTCCATGTGAGGATGCCCCACTGATGCTCAATAGGATTTAGGTCTGGAGACATGCTTGGCCAGTTCATCACTGATTCAGGAGTTCAGCTTCTTAAGCAAGTCATATATTATACAACCTTCTTTCCTTCCCCCAATGACTTCTGCAGAACTATTGTGTTTAATCAGCAGGGCGCTCTCCCTGCTAGCACAACACAAAGATCAGTGCTAGCGGCTAGAGCGCCCCTACGGACAGAACATGCAAATCAGTGCTAGCGGCTATAGCCACCAGCAAACATTCAACAGACTAGATGTACCGAAGTTGATTGATGGATCAAGATTAGTACAACCTGTCCGCCCATAGATAGATTGAATCTATTCAATCCATCTATTGCCGCTTTAGATAAGATATTAGCCATATAGGGAGTGCATTATTTCCAATGAGTCTCTTGACTTACAGGCTTGTATTGAGAGAGAGCAGTAAAGCACAATACATAAATAATTCCAACTTCTACATAGAACAAGGATAGTTATTAAAAGATTATCATATATTGATACAAATATTGACATTAAGATGATTTCTTTTAAATATATATAAAAAAATCTTTGAAAAGACTGTATATTTTACTTAACCACTTAAGGACCGCCGCATGTACATTTACGTCGGCAGAATGGCACCGACAGGCACATCAACGTATATATACGTTGGTGCCTTGGGGGGGTTCGGGGGTCCGATCGCACCCCCCCCCCCATACACGCGGTGGTCCGCACGGCTGTAGGAGTGATCCGACAAGAGGGGGCAGCTATTCGTTTTTGTCCGCCCCCTCCGGATCGCTCCCAGCCAATGCGCGCGCCCGCCCGCCCTGTCACTTCCTCCTCCTGTGGTGAACACAGGAAGGAGGAAGCGATGTGATCTCTCCCTCTTCGTTTTTTTCAACCACCACTGAGGAGAGATCACAACACAAGTAAGTCCTGCACTAACACTACACTGACACTACATATAGGCACATTTAACCCCCCCCCCCGATCACCCCCCCTCCCCCATGTCACATGTGTACATGTATGATTACTGTATTTAGTGTCAGTGTGACAGGCAGTGTGACAGTCAGTTAGTGTTAGGTCCTGGGTAGCCCCCGTACCCCCCCCTAATAAAGTTTTAACCCCTTGATCACCGCCCTAGTTAACCCTTTCACTCCCTATTGCCAGCATCACTAAGCGATCATTTTTCTGATCGCTGTATTAGTGTCGCTGTTCCCGATAGGTAGCAAATTTTTTTTTTATTGCGATTTTTTTTTACTAAAGACATGTGGCTAAATAAATTTTGGCCTAAATGTTTGACTAAAATTTAGTTTATTGATTTTTCTTATAACAAAAAGCCGCTCTATTTTTGTATATAGCGCAAAAAATAAAAATCGCAGAGGCGATCAAAGCTCTATTTGTGGGAAGAAAAGAACCCAAATTTTGTTTGGGAGCCACATTGCACGACCGCGCAACTGTCTGTTAAAGCGACGCAGTGCCGAATCGCAAAAACCCTTGGGTCATTTGGCAGCATATTGGTCCGGGTTTTAAGTGGTTAAACAGTAATTTTCCATGCTAGTACATTTATTATTTCTAAAATGCTAAGCCATTGCCTGCCATGCATCCCATATCTGATACAGTTATTGCCAGAATATAAATACGATTGCTTTATGACAGTCTTCTGCTGCAGTGACTCCAGATTGCTGGGCTGAGCACTGAAATACCACCTGGTCTCAAATTAAGGCAAGGTGTTATTAAGTCTAAAGTGGCTTAGTCTGTCCTCAAAGAGCCCTGATATCAACAGCGCACACTTGGCCAATTTCAGATCTATGGTTTCTTCCAACACTAAAACCAATTACAGACTAAAGCTGTTTATTTTGAGGCCAGGTTATATCTGAACATAATTGGATTCCTCATTACTATGTATTGGACGAACTGCTGCGTCTATTGTGTAATCAAATATTTAGCAAATGAGGAAAGGAAAATTAAAAGCGATGTTATTTTTTTTTTATTCTTGGTCATCTGCTCTCAGACACGTTCTCCTTCTTAGTTTATTTAACAAAGTACATCTTAAATATTCACATTAACCTCACTAGAAAAGGTCATATAGTGCTATTTGTGAGAATTTTCAGGCTTGCACACCACATCTTGTGCGTAGATCCTTGTTGTGATTAAGGGCTCATTCAGACGGATGCTGAGACCTGTTCTGTGTGCAGAGACGCTTTTTGCTGCATCTGCATCCACCTTGGAGCTGTGCACAGACAGCCTATAAAAGTAGATGCAGACGCTGCATGGACACAGCCACATATCAAAATTGCACAGATCTGAATGCAGACACTGTTTGTCAAATTTGACATGTGACTGTACCCTGTAGGCTCCCTTTGCATAACTCCATGGTGGATGCAGACGCAGGAAAAAGTAGCTCAGCACAGAGGACAGGTCTAAGTGCTCATCTGAACTAGCCCAAAAACATATCTAGACACAAGAACAAAAAAAAAAAACATTTATCGTCTTTAGATGTGGTGGCTAAATTAATGTAAAACTACAAGTAAAACTTTTTTTTTCTCTACTCTATTCAAATTTTTTCTCTATTCTGGATAAAGTAAGGGAGGTATTATAGTCCCTGTAAGATTTTTTTCCATTGTTGTCCCATTAGGGAGATTTAGCTTCACTTCCTGTCCCATAGCCAAAGAAAGTGAGAGAACTTCCCTGCAAATTAAGGCAATCCCTTGGGGACCTCCAATCACCATTGGAAGATTTGCCTTTTGTTACTTTTCTGGGGACAACCCAAAATTTGGGATTTCTTTAACTTTCACTTTCAACGATAATGGTAAATGAGACAAATAGAGAGGGTAAATCCCCCTAAAGGGGACACAGACAGCGATAAAAAAAATGACAGGTGTTCTAATCCCTCTCCACTCCACCTTTGGTGATCATGCAATTTATCCTGCCCTATGATGAAAATACCTACCGGTACTCACTGTATTGTGCCTATGGGACAGTTGGAACAGTGTTAGAGCTGCATAACAACCTCACTTCATCTCCATAACATAAGGGCAAGGTGTTCTGTAGTTCTCAGAGAGAGCTAGAAACAACTCTTATTTAGAAATGTATTTTTGGCAAAACTAAATTAATATATACTTTGCATCTTTTACAGACTAAGAGACACATGCCAGCAGGGAGGGTTTAATGTTTTTGAGATGCAGTAAACTTTTTTTTAAAACATCCCCTGTACCCCTCTTATACCTTTAGTGGAGTTTTATAAATTTAGCCACAAATGTTCAGAAATGGCCAGAGAAATATGTATATTTTGGGGGGTTGTTCCTGCTGCTCACTCCTACCTATGTTTTTAGATACTTGCCTTTAAATATCAGTAGTTGGGTAGAAGCCAATAAACCTAGCATTGTTTGGAACTGTGGAACTAAATGCAAGAATACTCACCTACACTCCAACAATCTGACACCCATGAGGTCCATCTTTGCCACTGGTATTTTTTGTGGCTTTTTTAGGGTGCTGGTCTTTGGTTATCTTTAATGGCTGGTGCAGGATGATGTCACTCCCATGCTTGCACTGTACTGGGAATATAAATTGTGATGCACGTGCAACTGTGCCACAGAGCTCCAAAATTGTCCTTTAAAATTCATTGGTAAACTGACACTTCTGGGAGGATCAATCTCCTGTGTCCCCTACAACTCTCACTGGTTCCTTCTGCTGACCTCCACATCACTACTTTATCCTGTAGATGCTAGATTTCAGCAGGAAGAACCAGATACAGCTGCAGGGGACTCAGAATATGACAACTCCCAGAAGCTGTGGTTTCCCAGAGGACTTTGTGGATAAATTTACATTGGAGTGGTGTTCAGTTGAATGGGTAATTTGGGGTAAAATGGGTAAAGTATTTACCTTTGTCTTTTACAGGTATGGCTTTGCTGGATATTTTTTGCATAGAACGCACAGGGACGATTTAATATTATATATATATATATATATATATATATATATATAGACTAGGGTTGTCCCGATACTGATACCAGTATCGGTATCGGGACCGATACTGAGCATTTGCGGGAGTACCTGAGCAAGGGGGAGTGTCTATACGCGGCGCGGCAGGGAACACTACAGCTATTCAAATGAAAGCTGTAATGTTCCCCGCACACTGAATAACCATGCGGCAGGGGCGGCATCTAGGTATGGGGGGACATGGCTGGATATATGGGGGACATGGCTGGATATATGGGGGACATGGCTGCATATGTGGGGGGACATGGCTGCATATGTGGGGGGACATGGCTGCATATGTGGGGGGACATGGCTGCATATGTGGGGGACATGGCTGCATATGTGGGGGACATGGCTGCATTCGTGGGGGACATGGCTGCATTTGGGGACACATTTAAAAAAAAGTATTCGTATCGGCGAGTACTTGAAAAAAAGTATCGGTACTTCTACTCGGTCCTAAAAAAGTGGTATCGGGACAACCCTAATATATACTGTATATATATATATATATACTGTATATATGTGTGTGTGTGTGTGTATATATATATATATATATATATATATATTATATAAGTGTTATTTATAGCGATATTATTTTACAAAACCTGTAGTTTTGTGTATCGGTCTATTAATAGTGTTGCATTATTTCAATTAAATTATGTAGGGACAAAATAGAATATAGCTGGATATAGAAATAATAATGAATTGCATAAATAAACAAAAAAGAAAAGATTTAATGCAAATTGCTTACGGATTATGTTGTCTTGCCTTACTGACTTGTATTTACTTGTTTGTTTTGGTTGGAGATTTAGGAGTTTAATTCAGATCCTGTCAGATGGTTGATCTATTGCTTTTTAAAGGCAGTAGATGCACCAGGAAGACTGTAATTGTCTGAACAAAAGACTGTCCGTAAGCGTGGTTGCTATATTTTTAATCGCGACAATCATTTCTGTGCATTTGGTGTCCTTTTGTTCACCATTTGATTTTTATATATTTTTTTTTTTTGCATTCTGTCCTCATTTACATCACAGAAAGTTACTGTATACCCATAATGACTACATTGTGACTTGGGCTGCAGCTCCACTACTTGCTCTTTGAAAAGAATCGTTAAAATGATTCATGCCCACAGGGTGGGCTAACTTGCACTTTTTCGCTTCTTGACCGTTCTTTCCCAGGATCTTCTTCTCATCAGTTTTTTTTATCGTTAAGCATGGGAATCTGGGAATTCCCAGGATTATGTTTTCTTGTTGGCATGCCTGGGCATTCTTTTCATCCTAGCAGAGGAGGAAGGAATGAGTTATATGATTTTCTTTAGTAATGCAATAAAATAAATATCAAAATGCTTAAGAAATAAAGCTGTATGACAAACCTTAACCAGAAGTGATAGCAAAATTTTGTAAGCTTGTAATGTGTTTGTTTTACAGTCTAAATGTGACCATAGATAGATCTAAGTTCCCATCCATGAATGGCAACTTTAGTTGACCAAATGCTGATCTACCAGTGGACTTCTGTTCAACTGCCCCCTAAAGATAAAAAGCCGATTGGTTCATTTTTATCAACCTGTTTAATGAACAAAAAACTGACCAATGTATAGCCAGCTTTAAAGTGGTTTTAAAGCAGCCGTTCTCAACCTTTTCAACAAAGAGGAACCCTTGCAATAACATAAGGAAGGCAGCTGCTAAAGGCAAAGCGTACTGTTAACTGGTAGATGTGCCTGATCTTTATTCAATTCTTATCCAAGATATTTGGGAAAATATAAACCAGGAGGATAACAATTATGGCTCCAATAATATTCAAAATCCAAGCTGCGCCAATGGTGTCAGTGGGAGCTGAATAAATTGCTCATTGCTCAAGGAAACCAAAAGCAACTTCTGGAGGAACCCTAGTTAAGAAACCTGTCTAAAGCCACACACATTTACATCTGCCTGCCCGGATAACTACATTGCATCTGTATAAAAACAGACAGAAAGGGGCCTAAATAATATATGTAACCTGTATATGATACATGTACTATATCAACTTAAAGTGGTTCTGGTGGCTTTCTCGGCTCCTCCCCGCATCAGATAACCCCCTCTGGGAGCCGCTTTCCCAAGGTGGTTCCTTGCGAGCGCACTTCTGAATCCAGCATTTGGCATCCATAGCCGCCAAAAGCATGACGCGTCCCCGGAACCTGTGTCATTGGATTTTATTGACAGCAACTGGAGCCAATGGCTGCACTGCTATCAATCTACGAAGAACCGAGAACCCCCGGGCAAAGATCCAGTGCGTTCTCGACGCAGGACTTTCCGGGGCTCAGGTAAGTAAAACAGGAGGTTGGGGGGCGGTATTGTTAGATGTTTTTTTTACCCTAATGCATAGGATGCATTAAGGTAAAAAAACAGGAGGGTTTACAACCCCTTTAAGATGTTTTACCTTAAAGTGGTAGTAAACTACTACTGCTGCTGCAAAAAAAAAACTTTCACCTCTAAGACAAAGGCATAATGTGCTAGTATGCATCACATACTAGCACATTATGCAGGTGTAACCTTAAAACGAAGCAGCAGCATGGTGTCACTGCTGAGAGGGCTTCCATCTTCACTTGGTCTTTTTTTCTGGGTTCATGGCCTCCAGCTACATGAGTTGCCAGGCCGCAATGATGTCACTCCCGTGAATGTGTGTGGGAGCCCCCTTTACAGCACAGGCTCTAAAGGCCCAGCACTGTGAGCCGGACCTTCAGATTGCTTGCTCTGGTGACGTCACTGGGTGCCTTATTATAGACTTTCCTGTATGTACAACCACAAATACCAGGTTTACTACAACTTTGATGCATTCTATGACCTGCACAAGAGAAAGCAACTGAAGAAAAAAAAAATATATACTATACATTTCTATGTATTTACTAATGCTAGCAGTGTAAGGATTAAAAATAGTTAATGTTGATGGAGAGAGTTTAGTTCCACTTTAACCATTATCTGCACAGTAGTTATGATTGATTGATTTCTTGTCTCATTAGTACAGAACTAGTGAACTCATTAGAGAAACAAAGCGCTTTACTGTGTTTGATGTTATGCCATCTTAAAGAGAAGCACCAGTCAGTAAAAATAAAATAAAATAATATAAGGACACTTACCTGTCCAGGGATCCCGCGATGTTGGCACCCGTGCCGATTCATCAGGTGGCCTCAGGTTCAGACGTCGGCATTGTAAGTAAGTGAAACCTGCAGTGAAGCTTTCAGAATTCACAGCCAGTTTCCTACTGGGCATGCACAAGTCGCTCTGCGCTTTCTGCACAGTCTGGCCATCTTCTGGGACCTATGTGTGTCCCAGAAGGCAGCGGGGCAAAGGAGGAGGGGCTGTAAATGTTGCAGATTGTCTGTCGGCGATCCTACCTGGAAGTACCCGGAAGAGGGAGTGGATACCTGTCAAAAACATTTTGGGTGGAGCTCTGCTTTAAATAGTACCAGGTGCCTAAGAGTATAACCAATGATAATGTACATTGTTTGAATGGTTACTGCAATATTATGAACAGAGAAATATACAGTGCATTGCAAAAGTATTCACCCCCCTTGGCATTTTTCGTGTTTTGTTGCCTCACAACAACCTGGAATTAACATGCATTGTTTGAGGATTTGCATCATTTACATTACAGAACATGCCCACAAGTTTGAAGATGTGTTTTTTTTTTCTTTTTTATTGTGAAGCAAACAACAAATACGACAAAATAACAGAAAAAGTCAATGTGCATAACCATTCACCCCCCTAAAGTCAATACTTTGTAGAGCCACTTTTTGCTGCTATCACAGCTCCAAGTCTCTATGAGCTTGCCACATCTTTCCACTGGGATTTGTGCAAATTCCTCCTTACAAAATTGCTCTAGCTCCTTCAAGTTGGATGGTTTGCACTTGTGAACAGCAATCTTTAAGTTTGACCACAGATTTTCTATTGGATTGAGGTCTGGGCTTTGACTAGGCCATTCCAACACATTTACATGTTTCCCCTTAAACCACTCAAATGTTGCTTCAGCAGTGTGTCTGGGGTCATTGTCCTGCTGGAAGGTGAACCTCCGTCCTAGCCCCAAATCACACATAGTGGTACAGGTTTTGCTCAAGAATATCCCTGTATTTAGCACCCTCCATCTTTCCCTCAACTCTGACCAGTTTCACAATCCCGACTGCTAAAAAACTTCCCAACAGCATGATGCTGCCACCACTGTGTTTCACTGTGGGGATGGTGTTCTTTGGGTGATGTGATGTGTTGGGTTTGCTCCAGACATAGCGTTTTCTTTGATGGCCAAAAATTTCAATTTTAGTCGCATTAGACCAGAGAACCTTCCTCCATACATTTTGGGAGTCTTCCACATGCCTTTTCGCAAACTCAAAACATACCATTTTATTTTTTGCTGAAAGTAATGGCTTTCTTCTGGCCACTCTGCCATAAAGCCCAACTCTATGGAGCGTACAGCTTATTGTCGTCCTATGTACAGATACTCCAGTTTCGGCTGTGGAACTTTGCAGCTCGTCCAGGGTTACCTTAGGTCTCTGTGCTGCCTCTCTGATTAATACCCTCCTTGCCCTGTTCGTGAGTTTTGGTGTGCGGCCATCTCTTGGCAGGTTTGCTGTTGTGCCATGTTTTTTTCCATTTGGTTATGATAGATTTGATGGTGCTTGTAGGGATCATCAAAGAGTTGGATATTTTTTTATAACCCAACCCTGACTTGTACTTCTCAACAACATTGTCACTTACACACATGCCAATTATCAGTTTTTTATTTCTGAAATAGTTTTATGTATATATTTTTCTAATTTTACTTCACCAACTTAGGCCCCGTACACACGGCAGAGAACCTTGACGGGCAGAACACATCGTTCCGCCCGTCGAGGTTCTCTGCCGGCCGTCAGATTCGGCGACCCGCCCGTCGGGAAAGGCAACCAGCCATTCATCCCGACGGGCCGTCGAGCAAATAGAGAACCTGTTCTCTATTTGCTCGATGGGTTTCCCGACGGGCGGGGCTCGCCGAGAGCGTACACACGGCCGAGGTTCTCGGCAGAATGCGGCTCCCAGCGAGGTTCTCGCTGGTTTCTGCCGAGAACCTCGGCCGTGTGTACAGGGGCTTTAGACTATTGTGTTCTGATCCATCACATATAATTCAAATTAAAAAAACATTGAACTAAAGGCTGTAATGTAACAGAATTGGTAAAAAGCCAAGGGGGTGAATACATTTGCAAGGCACTGTATACTCAGACTTGATATGAAATAACACTGCTTATTTCTTACTGAGCCGGCAATAGTTTCCAACTGCTGGCTTAGCTGATATTTGCTCTTTATATCACAGAGACCTTAAAATTCATCAACAAACATTGCAAATTTAAGCAGCAATGTACAACAATACATTGTATGCAGACCTAAGACTTGCTGCCAAGACTCATAGAATCAAGTGATTTAGCAGAGGTGTTATTTGGGTCCACTTATTTAAAAAGTAGCTCTAGTGTGGGCAGGTGAAAATAAATAAATAAGATGAAATCTTGGCTCAGCAATTGCGCTATGTTTTCTCCCGTTCTCAGCCATACCCTTTCTTATTTTCTTTCATGCCATCCTCATTCCATAGCAAGTATCACTTATTTACTCCCCATGGGTTAGACATCTATACCGCCAAACAAGCCACTCTTGCCTGGGTTTTCATGAATGAATATTTAGTTGAGAGGAACGGTGAACAATTACTTCTCTACCTGCCTTTAGAACACAGCAGTCCAAATAATGTTCAGGGAAATGTTCCCTGGGGGTGAACTTTGTGTTTAGTGTTGATTTGTTCAGTCTCTGTACTTACTGTTTTGTGTGTCAGCTCTATTAATAAATGTGCCATGTCTAGTGAAAACCCCAGTTGGCCATTTAAGTGCTGTTAAAATAATTCTATGTGACAAGCAATTTTACTTTGTAGGTTATGTTTATCCTTTCTTGATAAAGGGCAATACACTGGAGTTAAACACACATTGTCCCTTAATATACATGGCCTTCTTAACAAAAAACAAAAAATACTATAACTTTATTATTTAATAAGCAAAGGTATAAAGTTTATCATACTTGTTTGAATAAATTGCACAATTATCTTAATGAGTAGTATTAAAGAGGCCTTACTGCTGCTGCTGGCTTTTAATAATAGGACACTTACCTGTCCTGGAGTCCAGCATTGTCGATGTTTCCATCAGCTGTCGGGTGCTGCCGCCACCATTGTGGGTAAGGGTACCTGGCAGTGTAGCCTTTCGGCGTCATGCTGAGAGCCCTACTGCACATGTGTGAGGCCCGCTCCTCTCTCCTACTGGCCGGCGACAGGGGGAGCAGAAGGGAGCCCCAGCCGTGTCGTCAATATCCGCGGCTGAGGCTCCCGGAAGTGGGAAAGAATACCTGTCAAAGACAGGTATCCTGTGTCCCCCAAAAGATGCCAATTGTGGCACCGGAGGGGGCGAGAAATCAGATGAGCGGAAGTTCCACTTTTGAGTGGAACTCTGCTTTAAATGTACATTTTATGCTATTTACCTGTAAAAGACTCCTTTGTGTAGACACCTTTGATGTTAGCAGTCCCAGCAGGCTTAGCGCTATCTCTCAACTAAAGCCTGGTACACACAATGAGATTATCGGATGAATGATCATCTAGTTCTTTTTGCATGCCAGTCTCCATATCGAAAATTAATAGGTTACGAAACTACGAAAATTCTCATACAACAGAATAACAATTTGGGAGTGATGTAATGTATTGTATTGTATCTGTATTGCATTTTCGAAAGAAAACTGGGCTGATTGAACAGAAATCATACGAGAAAACATTTTCCTGTTTGTCCCTTTCGGATAATTTTGGATGAAAGCTGTGTACTAACAATCAAATTATCGAATCAAAAGCAGTATTTTTTGTACGATTTTCTGATCGTGTCTTTATACTCTATAACAGACTTTCTCAACCTTTTTACCATGAAGGAACCCTTGAAATAGCTTTCTAGTCTTAGGGAAACCCTGTTAATATTTTGTTATATCTAAAGCTCACAGTACATTAATGTGATTATCAGTGGGAAGAATGCTCCTTATGTTTGTGGTCATATGTTAGACTTGATGGACTTGTGTCTTTTTTCAACCTTGCCTACTGTGTAACTGTGTCATTGGGAAGAATCCCCCCTTACAGATAGCTAAACATGTCATTGGTGTCTGTGGTTAATTATCTAAAAAACAGAAATTTCTCATTGCTCAAAAACCACTAGGAATTTCTGGAGTAACCCTAGGATGGAACCCTGGTTCTTTCCTGGCAGCTACTTATGTAAAGAGAGGAGAGGCTGGGGAGTTTAGCCATAACAGAGTACTTTGACATTCCCAGAAGAGAAGAGGGCTATTACGTGCAAGCGGCGTTATGCCCCATACACACAATCGGAATTTCCGATGGCCTAAAATCCGATGGAATTTTTCATGAGAATTCTGTTCAAGCTGTCTTGCATACACATTGTGAGACCAAGAAACGAGCCAAGGAAAATGAATTTCAATTCTTCCGAGCATGCGTCAACTTGATTCTGAGCATGCGTGTTTTTTTTCTCCGACGAAGTTGCACACAGACGATAGGATTTTCCTATCGTTTTTTTTTCCATCGGAAGAAATTAAAACATGTTCTATTTCTAAACAACAACGGAAACAAGTCTGATGGGGCCCACACACAAGTCCAGATTTTTTAGCATGTTGCAGTGCACATTGCAATTAAGTAAAGACATTTTTTTTTTCTTTTTCCTTTTTTTAAATATTGCTCATATACTTGTATTTATTATGATTAGACAATGAGTACGTGGGTTGTGTGTATGTCTTGTGTTGATTGAAAGTAGAAAAAAATAATATAAATGGATTTGGTAAAAAAAAAACATTTATATAAAAGAAAAACATTGCAGGTAAGAATTTAAAATACTTGTTTTTCTGTGGGTTTGCCTGTAGTTGTGACAGGGTCTCTTTAGAAGGCTTATGCATTAAAAGTGTATTTAAAATACCGTATTTATCGCCCTATAGCGTGCACCGGCGTATAGCGCGCACCCCCAACCTAGAAGGGAAATTTCAGTAAAAAAAAGAAAATACTTACAGTTTGAATGCCCCTCGTCGGTGTCTTGCCCGGCGTCCATCGGCGGCCTTGTCCGGTCCGTTGTCCGTCTGTGGCCTTGGTGGTGTCCTCCCCGCTGTTTTTGAGCCGATCCCCGCTTCCCACGCTGTGTTTGAACAACGCCGCCGACATATACCGAGCGCAGTACACTCGGGCATGCTCGGCTCCTCTCGCATAAAGGCTAGGAGGCGGCACAGGGCGTGACCGCGAGCGGAGCCGAGCATGGCTGAGTGTACACAAGTGTACTGCGCTCTGTATATGTCGGCGGCGGCATTCAAACACAGCGCTTGAAGCGGGGATTGGCGTATATCGCGCAACCCACGATTTTCCACTGATTTTAAGGGGAAAAAAGTGCGCGGTATACGCTGATAAATACGGTACATTCTTAGTGCTTTTAGAAAATAATTGCAATCATTGATTTATAGTCCACACTACAGAAAGGAGTGTTGGAAGGTGATTGGTTATTATGAAAAAAAAGATTGTTTGTTAGCATGCAGGCATGGTGGTGTCCGTGCATTTCTGCGCATTCAAGTGCATCACGTTTGGGGCAGCTCATCCGTTTCAATGGTCTTCCCTATGCTCTAAAGTGCTGGCACCTTTTTTTTTTAAGTCATATCTTTCTACAATGTATGGCAATACGTTCTCATGTATAGTGGTGCGATTTAGCACACATGCATTGGCTGGTGAATTTGGAGTACATTTAAAGCGTGGGTTCCGCTGGAATACGTTTTTTTATTTTTTATCTGTTATTCTCCCGTTATCTGTTATTACATTAGCAAATAGTGTACTCAGCAGTCCAATTTTTCCAGCCGCCGGCATTGTCATTTCCTCCAAAAATATGATTTATAAAAATCCTAGATGGACGTTTCCATCTTGTTTTTGGGCACTGTGAAGCCCACCAGGACAATCTTCCGGGATGCGGTGAATGCCGATGTCCCAGCATTCACCGATCTATCCCGCGCCTGTGCAGTGTTGACGGCGAGCCACGCTGTCAACACTGCACAGTTACCATCACAACCGCGGCCGGCCTACCGCTTGCCGAGTCACGTGACCCGCGAGATATCGCGGGATTACAGCACAGCGCGTCTCCTGGGATTCTCTGGACTCACTCCCAGGAGACATAGCGCTGGTTGGGGGAAAACTATGATACACGCCCACTGCCCGCGGGGAATATTAATTGTCAGGAGACAAACTGCAGCAGTACTAAGGTAAGGATCGCGATAAAAAAAAAAAACGAATTTGTTATTGTCTATGGCTGGTAGTTTACTTCAGCCCAAGTCAAAATTTAGGGTGAACCTCCGCTTTAAGAATGAATGATAGCATATTTCCATGTGTTTTTGAGCCAGTCCCAAATGTCCAAATGCAGAGTGATCGCCGCATCATCAAGTAAAGGAGTTCTTTGCATTCATTAAAAAAAAATGTAGGCGCTTTCTGTGAATAGCGGCAGTGCTGAACGAGTGACCCCCTGTAGTCAGGACTCAGAAGATCGAGTTTGTGATTTTATCGCCTCTCCACCTCATCCCATCAGAGAATCATAAGGGGTTCTGTGAATGGCAGCAAAGGACCAAAAAGCTAACGATTACTACTGTAGTAATGCAAACTACTACAGTGATTTTCATCTTCCCCAGCTGACCCTCAGGTATGAGATATACATACTTACATTGCACCCGTGGAAGTATGCAAAAAAAATCATACCTGGAGTTGAACTGTAAGGTAAAGTTTGCAGCAAGTGTATCCTCTTAGGGATGAAGAGTACCAGATGAAAATCACAGGTAGAATACGCTATAAATTTATATTACAGCACACGTAACTATTTACAAAAATACAGATGTGCATTTCCCTCTGGAAAACTCAAAAAGACATTTCAATACATAAAAAGTTCATCAAAAAAGCATCAAAATGTATATTAAAAACACACAGATTTTTTAGGCTGTAATGAGAAAAGTGTGTATCCTGTTGACCTCTGCCTCTAAAAATGCTGTGTGTCTGCTTGTTGAATTTGTATTCTGGCAGCAGTACTTTATTGATAATTGACCTGGATCAAGTCTGCAGATCAGGCGTTATAATCCTACTTTTGCTGCATGCCTGTGGTCATGGTCAGTACTTTTGAATGTATTGAATTGTAGGATCATGAAAGACAAGTATCTAGCATTTTCAGAAGGTGATAGCAATTAAAGCTTTCCCTTACAGAATAACAGTATTATATTGAGGTCAACTACCACCTTTCCCATTTCATAAATTCCCCTAACCACTGATCAGCCAGCAACATTGATTTCCTTCTGCAGTCTACCATGGCTATAGTTGTTTGCAGTCGTCTTACTGAGTAAAGTGCTGTGGCTTCCCACAAGCTTTCAAGCAGAGGACTTCTACAGTAAGAGGACTGTAAGACCACCAAAGCCTTTGTTGGCAGTAGCTGGTGGAGGAGGTATGTTATAGGCCAGGGGTGCCCAACCTTTTGAAGAGTGAGGGCCACTTAAGCAACTGGGTAACTGGTCACGGGCCACAATAAGTGGAGCGGATGGATGACAGATCCGTGTCCACTCTGTATATGCAGAGTAGACAAAGACACAGCCCACTCTACTCTGTGGGCTCTATCATCCGATCCAACCAGATGGAAGAGGACAGTTGGAGGTAGGTGGGTGCAAATGGCCACAAGTCCATTTACATCTGCTACTCCATAGAGGTGAAGGGAGTATCTGTGTGGGCTGAACCAATCATGTGAAAGGGGCCTAAGGCTGCTTTCACACTGATGTGCTGCAGATTACCTGCACTGCGGCACAGTGGACCTGTGGCTTTCCTGGGTTAGCTGCACTTATACTGCAGGTGTGGTGCACTTTCTGAAAGTGCACCAAACTCGCAGGTCTATGGCTAAGTGCAGGTAACCCTCAGGTACACTATGCTGCACCTGCGAATCAGTTTGAAAGCAGCCCAGTAACCACTACAGAACAGATATGCCCATATGCCCATATACAGTATACACTTTTTAATAATAACCTTCCCTTTAACAACAATCTTCTATTTAGGTATCGGCAGATGTTGCAATCCCAGGCAGAGCGCATTTGGTATCACTCCACTTGTGACGGGAGCCGGCGCCATACAGGAAGCATCGATTATGCAGCGCTGCTTCCTCCGAAACCGATTGCTTCCTCTACCGCTGGCTTCATTCAGAACACTGATGCTCTGTAATGGTGGGTCGGTAACCCGCGATCTGGGTTTGCAAACCTGCTATCCCAAAGCAGAAGGTTACGGGCCACATCAGAGGGCTCCGCGGGTCACATGTGGCCCCTGGGCCACTGGTTGGGCACCTCTGTTATAGGCTATTTGTGTTGTGAGGGGGCAGTTTGTTCTTAACTTGTTTTTAATCTACAATTATTGGCAAGTATGGGGAAAGGTTTTTAGTCTAAAATTATTGTCAAGTATAAACAAATGGCTCAGCGATAACAATAGTTCCAAGTGTATTAGTATTAAAATATAGTCCCAGAGCAACAGCAGTGGAAGAAAATGTCATCAAAGTTAAGAGGAAGTCTCCTCTTAGACACTGGAACAAATCTCCTTCTCCTCCTGTTTTGGTCACAACTGTACAATATTAGATTTTTTTATCACATTCTGTTCCGACGAGTGTTCTTCGGGACAAAACCCCTGAGCTACAAAAATACATTTTGAGTTACAATTAATTTCCCAGCACAAAACAGCTCATCCATTTTCAGGATGTGGTAAAAATAAGCCTCTGAAACTAAAAATGTGTTTTATCAGTGTGTGCTACAATTTTAATGTATTTTGAGACTGTAAGCTTTATTATGTAGGAATATTATTTGCTAATGCATGCTCCACACACTTTTTTTTATTATCCTAAATTTAAATATCTTTTTTTTTCTAGGCCTCATAACAACCACATCAAGAAAGCTTGACCGGGAACAGCAATCAGAACATGTTCTTGAGGTACTCAATCAAAAACTTCCTTAAAGAATAAATAATTTGCAATAAAATATTAAATTTTGTGCCTGTCCTTGCATTTACCGACCTGTTTAGGGTAGGATGGTTGGTATTACATTTACATTCTCGTATTTGTGTGCTCTCACTTTATTGCTAAGAGAATTTCCTAGAATGAAGTGCAGTAAAGCCTTCTTAAATCAGAAGGCATCTCTATGTGTCCGTTTCTTCACAAATCCACTATCCTAAAATGGGGAAGAAACTCCTTTTTGGACTTGTGATAAACGTGATGCCAGTAGACAGCTTCTTTTTTAAGAAAGTTCTAATGTGCATGGCACAATGAATACTTTTTTGACTCATCATAACCCACCTCATAGTCAATTGTCTGATTAAACTGTCTTGTATTCTACAGTGATACAGTAAGCAGAAACATGCTGCCGCTTTGCTTTCATTGCTAAACAAAAATTCTGACCTTTGTGTGAGGTATAACGTTCTAACAGTGAGTTATTTTTTCTGGACACTTCCACCGCCACTAAACACCTTCTTACAGTTATGTAAAGGTGACCAGAAATTAGAAAAGCTTTTCTAATCGCTGTTGGCTTCATAAAGCAAGCATTACTGTTCTCCTATTAGGTTTTCAGGTTGCCCTCAATCCCCTGACTCTTTTATCAATATCTATACAGATATTGACAAGATTCCCTAATTGAGAGCCTGTGCTACATTTTCTTCTTTCCTAAGCCTTAGTATTTTCTCATTACTTTACTGATCAACCTCACAGCCAATAATTAAGCCTTAGGAGCAGGCACAGTATCAAGCATTCAGCTGGGGAAGCTGGTTGATGATTGTATATCAGCGTGCCCACGGCACCCAAGCTGAACAGGGGCACAGAGGAAGTACTTTGATTTGCAAGATGAAATGTGTATTTGCAGTGTGTTGCCATGTATTTAAAGCGGAGCTCCAGCCGCGAAAATTTTTTTTTTTAAAGTCAGCAGCTACTAACAGTGTAGCTGCTGACTTTAAATAAGGACACTTACCTGTCCTAGGCGCCCGCGCTGATGGTCCCCCCGATGCCGGTCCCGCGATCGCTCCGAGTCCCGCGCCGCCATTCACACTATGGGAAACAGGCAGTGAAGCCGTACGGCTTCACTGCCCGTTTCCTACTGTGCCTGCGCGAGTCTCACGCTGGCTTGTGAATGGGCGCGCTGCTCTCTGAGAACACACACAGTTCCCAGAAAGCAGCGCGCCCCATTCACAAGGATAAGGACAAGAAGAAATCGGACTGCGGTGCAGGTGAGGCAGATTACGGACTTCCGCATAGCAACAGCTATTTCGGGTGAGTATTTTTTTTTTTTTTTGAGGTTTTTTTTTTTTTTTTTTTTTTTAAACAACATGGCAAAATGTTGTTTTCATGGGTGGAGCTCCGCTTTAAGTTGGAAGAAATTATAAATTGTCAAAGATATCCCCCCCCCCATACACTAAGGGTTAAATGCTTGTTTAATCTGGAGGGATGGAAAGCAGACCAGTACTTATTATTTTGCTCCCCCAAAAGCTGGTGTACTTCACTGATGTACTCCAGGGTCAGAATGTGGACTGGACCTGGACTTCTTCACATCCTGCAGGACACAGTTTTTTTTTAAATCTGTTTATTAAATTCACAGTAGGCATGAGCCCGATGTTTGAGTCAAACTTACGCTCGACTCGAACATTGGGTGTTCGCTGAACAGCGAACATTATGCAGTTTTTACGTCAAATTCTAAAGCCGCAGAACACCGTTAAAATCTATGGAACATTAGCATAAAAAACAAAAGTGCTCATTCTAAAGGCTTATATGCAGTGATTTTAATAATGCTTAAAGTAAAACAATACAGATTAAATATTCCAACCCCAATAAAAACAACCCAAATCTCTGCTTCTTGTGTGTGTGGCTTACTCAGACCACATAAAAGCAATATGAACTGAGACAGTGCCCCCCCCCCCCCCCCTCTCAGGCATAAACTAGATTAGGCCTCATATGCTTCGCTCCCTCGTCAGTCTGCATGAAGGATAGAAGAGCAAATTAAGCAATAATAAACATCCTGCAATATAGCTTAGATCACACCTTGGTGAACTTTTTAGGGGAGCCCCTTTGACAATATGTATCCCTATACTTGGGTGGGACTGTGTTGACTTGCTGTTGCCAAAACATAATTGTTGGGGGAGTAGGTTTTTTCCAGGTGAGGGTATAGGCTTTTTAGGTGTAAAATAAAAGGGACCCCAACATTGTCCGCTCAACTATTGTAGGTGCTAGATCTTACACTAATCCCAACAGGCAAATACAATGTAAAGGGGGAAAAAGCAATTCCAGAGACAGAGGTGATAATGCAGACCATGGCCCGGATTCACAAAGCACTTGCGCCGACGTATCTCCAGATATGCCGCGTAAGTACAAATATGCACTGTCGTATCTGTGTGCCGGACCCACAAACTAAGATAGCCTAAAAACAGACTTCATCCCATCGACGTAACTTGCCTACGCCGGCGTAGAGTGGGCGCATATTTACACTGGACGCATGTGGCGCTCCCATGGATTTTCGATTCAAATATGCAAATGAGGGAGATACGCCGATTCACGAACGTACTTGCGCCTGGCGCATGATTTACGTGGTTTGTGTAAGTTTTACGTTCGGCGTAAAGTTATTCCCCATAGATGAGGCGCAACCCATGCAAAGGTATGGACCAGGGGACACAAGCCTACATATTTTACGTTGGACGTCTGTCAATATGGGCCGACGTGGGTCTGGCTGGGCGTAGGTTACGTTAACGGCATACACAGTGATCCGGCGTATCTTAGGCAGTTGTTCAGACGTGGTTGTGCGTCCACATCTCGACGCATGCGCAGTTCGGTTTAAGTACTTGTCTGGCGCCCGGACCATCATTTGCATGGGGTCACGCTTCATTAGCATGGATCACGCCCATTTAAAGGCCTACTTCCACCTACTTCCACTTACGCCGGCTTACACCTACGAAATATACGCTACGCTGGCACAGAGTTGGGAGCATTTGCTTTGTGAATTCAATGCTTGCCTCTCTGTGCTGTGTCGGCGTAGCGTAAAAGAGATACGCTACGGCGGCATAAATGTGCGACGATGTATGTGAATCCGGGCTCATGTCTTCCCAATATTGGGCCATAGCAGGTCAGGTCCAGAATTTATAAATTAAATCTCCTGGCATATGGGGACCTTTCAAGAGTTAGGAAAAAGATAAGAATTCCTCTGCTTTGCACCCCTAGACTAAATCCACATTTAGCCTTACTATAACAGAGGACACACACAACATGTAATTATAAAAGTTAACTGGAGTCCATGTAATCTAAATGAACAACTCCAGCATTGGCTACTCTCAATTATATTTGTTAGATTTTTTTTGCTCTTTTCATTATAATATTATGCAAATAACAATATCTATATTGAGTTACAGCTTGTAGACAAGACTTGATGTTGAACCTTATGGCTCCAGTACCACTACAGTGGCACTTATTGTTACAGTGACAGGTGAAAACATTAAAGCGGATGGTTCACCCAAAAAAAATATTAAAAGCCAGCAGCAACAAATACTGCAGCTGCTGACTTTTAATATTAGGACACTTACCTGTCCTGGAGTCCAGCGGCGTCCGCAGCAGAGGACGAGCGATCGCTCGTCTCCCTGCTGCTCCCCCCTCCATCCACGGTGAGGGAACCAGGAAGTGAAGCGCTCCGGCTTCACTGCCCGGTTCCCTACGGCGCATGCGCGAGTCGCGCTGCGCCCGGCGATTGGCTCCCGCTGTGTGCTGGGAGCCGAGAGTTCCCAGCACACAACGGGAAAAGCCCGTCTTTTGCCCGAGACTGCGGGCCGGAAGTGGGTGCAGATACCTGTCTTTAGACAGGTATCTGCACCCCCCTCCCCCCTGAAAGGTGTCAAATGTGACGCCGGAGGGGGGGAGGGTTCCGATTAGCGGATCTTCACTTTAGGGTGGAGATCCGCTTTAAAGACAAGGGCAAGAAAATAATTACCCTTTTTGTCCCTTCACTTCCAAAAGTGTCAGTCATCTTTTGTTTCTTCCTACAGTTATTACAAAACATGGTTGATAATTTAAACATGTCAACCATTGAAGTCAGAATCTGGGAGGCAGTCAACAATCCATATACACTACTGACAGGCATTCCATTCAACCTGTAGACCTAGTTTCATGTTGCAAACAGTAAAAGGCTTTTTTTTGGAAAAAAAGTCTACAGCCTTGCAAAGGCTTGTGCATATGGGATTTCTTCCTTCCATTTATCTTTTGTTTCACAAAGCAGTAATCATTGCTTTCTATACAAAAACAAAGCTATGTCATCACAGTTGGCAGTCAAAGAGGAACATATCTACAAATTGTCATGTTGAGGGAGAATTGGAGAGACTAGAGGATGGAGGGAACCAATAATGCTAGACTGATCAGAGCCCCAATGGCAATAATGCTTCATTAAAATGTTTTCAAGGCCCTAAACTATGAGCTACAAATTAACATTTGAAAAGTTTGACACACACAGCACACTGTCAAAAGCAAATATGAGTTTCAAAATGGGCCTTGGCAAACAAGGATAATTGTTTTTTTTTGTTTTTTTTTTTGTTTTTTTTTTTCTGAAGTATATCCAGAATTTTAAATATGCTTTAATCTAATTTCTGTCAGAGGATGTCCAGATGTAATTTTTATTTAAAGACTTGGGAGTGTAGTGAATTTTATATTTCATATTGGTTTACAGCATTTCTTGTGTTGTCCCATTTGGGGTTAATGTGGCGAGAAATATTTCCACAGCTTATAATTGCTAGTTTTTTTCATTACTTTTATTTTATGTCACCCCCAGCTGTCTTTGTTGCTCAGCTCTGTTTATTGCCAGCTCAATGATATAGCAAAGGCACCATAAAGTACGGTTATGCAGTGTAATGCAGGCTTTAATGGTTTAATGGTCCTGTTCCTATTTGTCTGTTTAATGGAGGCAAGCTTGGAAATAGTTTGGGAAGGAACCCAGAAACACATTGGTATTTAAAATGGGGGAGCTGCAGCAGCCAAGTGTTGTGTGCATCTGGCAAATTAATTTAATATTGAAATGTTGACCAGATGGGCTAGTGTGCTTTTCCCTTGTTTACAAGGAAATTCGATCCGCTACTGCTCTGTGGTTTAGCGATATGAACTCACCGTTCCAGAATACCTTCCTCTAATGGAAAAATCATGAAATACTGTCACACTCTATGCTCTGAAAATGGTCTTTACCCATTTCTTTGGTCATGTTTCATGAAATAATACTGGCATATTTTTGACCTTATTTGAATTAGCTTTGACACATTAAGAATTTTCGTAGAGAAATCAATTTATGAGGCATGAGTACTTGTTACATCTCATATACAGAGGTTTTAGCCTCTCTTACCTTCATTCCATCTGTTATCTGGCATAGAGAAGAGACACACACAACTAAGTAGAGATTATTGATCTACAGTTAGTAATATGTGTGTTGTGCACATCAATACATATACCAAGACAGGATAATCTGCTTTTCTACGTCTTTTTCTTCATCATTCACCATTGTAAATAATCTTTGTGAGAAAACGATAATTTATATCTCAGGTGTCAATACACTCCTAGCTAATCTTAGTCCCCTATCTGATTTAATTATTATTTCTATAATAATAATAATAATGGAACTAGGAATAAAGAGACTCGATTGAGGTCAAAACATTTTCAAACTGTGGGCAAATATTAAAATAACAGAAAATGTTAAAAATTTTAAATGAGTGTCCTGCTTTGTAAAAATTGCACGGCATAGTGTATTGTTCGCCTTTGTCAGGTCATTAGAGAAAGGGCTTTGAACATGGGGTCTTCAATAAGTTAGAGATATACCATTTTAAGAAATAAGATGACACCCTTGAACAAAAACTATCTTTTACACTCCAGTAAACCTGTACTTTCTGAAGGCGTCCAACATTTCTGAAGGGATTACCACAACTCTGTTGGGATTAGTTCAGATGTTAAGATTGATGAATAGGAATGTTTGAATGGCAAATATTTTAATGCATTTTTTGTTATGGATATTTTGAACAAGACTTCATAAACACCAATTATGGCTGGAATATGAGCTCCATTATGGACAAATAACCCAGATAGCAAGCAATTGTGCTGCAAGTTTTGAAATGACTTGCTAAGCAAATGCTTGACTTGCCAGATGTCACAAGTTAGTTGCAGAATTGCAGAAAGTCTGCATTGCATGACTCCAGATCAACATTCTTTGCAAACATTCTGTAAGCCTTCTTCAAGTTCATCCCACCAATTTTCATGCTGTAGACTCACCACTGCTACTTTTCTCTTGCTAGAGGCTTGCCATGTAAATTTGCTACAAATTGGAAAAGTGACAACTAGAACTTGTGCTCTGCACTTGCCAGTGAAAATGTGCAGCAAGTTAACAGACTTACAATTCAACACTGCCACAAATTTGTAGCAAGTTATCCTTGCTATCTGGGAAGCCTTCTGGTGGGTATAATGTCTTCATATGACTAAAGATTGTTTTTCTTGTATCATAATGACCTTGAGAAAGGGCAGCTAAACATGACGATGTGCAAAGAGCAGCCAATTTGGTTTCAGTTTACTAAAGTCTGATCTAATTAGTCATCAGACATTGTTTTTTTTCATGTTGGTTGATCACCCATGGATCCTCATGCTAAAAAGATCTAGAAATTATAATAAAATTCATATACAGTAGGTACCGTTTTTTACCTGTTAGCACCAGCATTTAAAAGTCATTATACCCAAACATCAGCCCCCCAATTTTTTTTGAAAAATGCATTCAATTTGCAGTAGTAGGTTATGATCATGGGAGTTTGTTATGCAAGGCAGAGTTTCCATTTTTCAGCCTAATGAATGAACTTTTCAGAACCTTTTTGTTGTCACTTTCTGCTTAGCTAAAATTAATGAAGTGATGCTTCTGTCAAATCAGATAAGCTATTCAATTCCTTACTAAGTCAGGTATGCACTGTTTTTAAGGTAATATTTTTTTATTATAAAATGTTTCCTTAGCTAAAACTTACAGCGGTTAGAACCCCTGTTTGACTGCTGTGTGTATCCCCATTAGGAAGCTTTACTTTCTCTAAATATCTAGGTGACCATTATCATTGGTCATAGAGGAGAAAGGCATAGAGGAGAAATCTCTGAATGTAGAAAAATAGTGTTTCCCTTTACTTTATCTATCTTTGCTGTTCTCTGTACTTTGAAGAGATTTTGGGGTCCATTTACTAAGAGTGGAGAGTGCAAAATCTGGTGCAGCTGTGCATGGTAGCCAAAAAGCTTTTAACTTCAGCTTGTTCAATTAAGCTTTGACAAAAAAACAACAACCTGGAAGCTGATTAGTTTCTATGCACACCTGCACCAGATTTTGCACTTCCCAGTCTTCGTAAATCAACTCCATTGTCTCACTTCCTGTTGCATTTACATGCCTTAAATTGAAGGGATATGTTTCTAATGAGACACAAATGGCAACAATGTTATATGAGTTTTAACTTATGCTTTCCAAAGTAAAGAATACAATAAAATAATTGGTTTAAGGTATACCTTAAATGATCTTTGAATATTCTTTGTAGTGCTTATATTGAACAGTTTAATGGTTTTAGGAGCATTTCTCTTGTGCGTTTCTTTTTTATATTCTGATTACCAGATTTGATGATTTGAGTGCTTTAAAATGAAAGTTCATTCATTCTTGTGAGCAAATCATGCATAACATATCAAAGCAGCATCAATAAATAGACAAGATCATTTTAATGAGTGCAAAAAAACCATAACACCATCCATCTTATTGCCTGTAGATGTTGGGTTTGCAGATCTTACTTTATACAGGAAGGTAGGTTATTTCCACTCCGTCTGTATTTGTTACATATCAGAATAAAATGCAACTAGATTAAACAAAATTACAGCGTGTGGTATTGACCCTTCATGGTGTATAAAGATACCAAGAAATACATAATTACTCCAGGCTGCATCTTCCTCATCAATATCTACATAGACTCTGTTCGAGTTTCTTTTAAAAAAGCCAAACATTTGACCCCAGTGAATAATGAGCATCATTCGTGCTCATGGAAAGTTTCATCAGCTATCCTCTTAATGTTTCAGTTTGTCAGCTTGTGTTACAGATTCATTTGAAGTGGCAGTAACCAAATGGCAAGCGATTGGCAGGCCTTGAGTAGCTAATGACAAAACACAAGAAGTAGCGTATGCCTTTGTCTTTTTTACAAACAGAACCTGATGAGACGGAGCTTTCACTGACAAGTATCAGCATTCTGTTTGCTGGCTGTGACAAATATTCAGAGATTAAGGCTTTTTGAAGAACCAATCACTTAAATCTCTATACAGATTTGTTTGCTTTTTCGGGAAGTGATTAAATGTGTATCTGCTTGTAAAAATAATAAATTCTGTTCTTTCCTGAAGAGTTATTTCATGCTGTGCTTGTTCTCCAAGCTTTGTATTCATTTAGGAAATTTTTTAAATGAGAATTACTTTCAGGAGTGTTTTGAAAATGTATAAGTGCTCTTTACTTTGCAATAGTTGCCTGGAGAGGTGTAACCAGATATGTGTTTCTGCATGACAGGTTATCATTACAGACAATGGATATCCTCCAAAGTCTACCGTGATCCGGGTCATTGTGAAGGTGCTGGATGAAAATGACAACAAACCTCAGTTCTTGCAAAAATTTTACAAGATCCAACTTCCGGAACGTGAAAAAAGTGACCGAGATAAAAACATTAAGAGGGATCCCATATATAGAGTTATTGCCGTTGATAAAGACGATGGTCCCAATGCTGAAATTTCTTACAGTATTGAGGATGGAGATGAGTATGGCAAGTTTTTTATTGAACCCAAAACCGGAGTGGTTTCATCCAAAAAGTCTTCAGCAGCAGGAGAATATGATATTCTTACGGTGAGTAAATGCTGGATAAGTATAACTTGCAGAGCTATTTATAAAATATCTCTATGACCTAAAAATCTAGAGCAACTCACTGCTGGATAGTAATTCCCATAACAGAATTAGATTCCCACAATGAATATACCTGAAATAGTTCCAATGTTTATACTCATGTAAAGCTTGTTTTAGTTTTGCTTGGCTCTTAGTAGATAGAATCGCCTGCTGGTTTTTATATTCCAAAGAGACTGTATTGTTGAGATTACCTGTCTGCCATAAAATTGTCACCATCTAATTGCTGCACCTTTAGATTATTTGTTAGTTCCTCATTATGGTGAACTCATTAGAATTTACTCATTCTATAAATTGAAAAGGGCTTAGACTTATTTTTCATATGCTTTCATTATCATGCTCCTGGTGCTCCTTTTTGTATTTCTGTGGTTTGAGCTACTGTTGGGTGCCCAGTGAAGGAAACCTTGTCGTGTAAGAGATGCCTCACCAGAGCTATTGAGCTTGTTTGAAGTTTCCTTTTATCTGACTGCACATACAAGTTTGAAAGTTCCCAGCGCTCCTTTAAATGAGTTGTCCCTAAGTTTTTAAATTGCAGTTTTCCTTTAGGCCCCTTCAGAATTAATGGGCTTGACCTATCCAGAGCAAGTGTCTTCATATTAATCTTTTCATAGTGGACTTTAAATCTGTGAGGGATTCAGTTATAGGTACAGTAAAAAAGGGTCAGGACTTCATAAATATGGTACATAACAACATAAATTATACCCTTAAAGTAAAAGTCCACCCTAACACTAAAATCCCTGGATCTATGGACAGCCACAATCTAACACTAACCTATCTAGCCCTGTAAAGTAAAAATCAGTATACATAATTATTTTTTCAAAAGATCCGACCCAATCCCACACTGAGCTGTCAGCTGCGGCTTCACTGTGGAGGTGGGTGCAGAGGACACAGCCTAAAATGAAATCCCCATAGGCAGTCTATGGGTGACGTCACTCCCCATTCATTGCTGTTGTCGTCTGCAGAGCTTCCTGCCGCTGGAGACCAGATCAGCTTCAAAAAACGGTATGTATACTAATTTCTCCTTTACAGTGCTAGATAGGCTAGTGTTAGATCGTGGATGTCTGTAGATGCAGGGATTTTAGTGTTGGTGTGGACTTTCACTTTGAGCTGATCTCAAGGCAGAAAAGTACACAATTTTACATATTTATGCATTCATTCAAAAAAAAAATTTAATGTATTTTTAAATGCAAATCATGTAAAGTTCTGGTTCATGTTGATATCTGTCTTCTGCACAATATACCTCAGGTTGGGAGGCAGTAATCAGCACAGTGAGACAATTGCATGTCATTGGGGGATGGGTGGCTTCTAGAAGTTGATGTTTCTCCATTGATCACATAAGTGCACTGCACAAAGAAATAATCATTTATGGCTGTGGCTGACCCAACTTTTAGGCTGCATTCACACCTGAGCATATCGTTTTCAGGCATTTCATAGGGTCTTTTACTGACACGTTTTTGCAGTATTTTTGTACAGTCATTTTGAGGTCCAAAGGTCACCAATGTAATAAGCAGTAAAACATCTGTAATCTACCTAAAAAGAAGCTTGTGTACTTTTTTTTGAGCTTTAGGCGTTTTGCTTTAGGTGACAGAACTCTCAGATGCGAACAGGGGCCATTTAAATTAATGCTTGTTGGACATTTCCAATCATGCACCGCAGACCCAGAAGTGCATAATCACGTATCTGTATGCAGATGAGCCGCCACCCTGCAGTAAATGTACATGGGGTGGTCTACAAGAAGTTAAAAGAGAAGTGTGAGATCCGAAAATAACAAACAATCATACTCGCCTAGAATCATACTCGCCTGCAGCACTGATCCCAACTGCATATGTCCACTACCGCCTGTTCGCCGAGAACAAAGCAATCAAAGACTACTGATCGCTCAGTGTTTAGTGAGCAGAGAGCTGGTGACTCTGCCCATACAGCGGTAACTGGAGCCCCGAGTTGTGGAGAGAGTGGGTGCGGCTGGCTCAGTCTCTCAGTAGCACGCTGAAAGGCTGAGCCAATTGCCAGTCCAGGCATCTGGTAGGATCAGGACTTTAAAGTTGGGATTTCTCCACAGCCTGGACTGGCTCTGTGCCATCAGCCGACACTTCAGCCCTACTTCTCCTTTTAATAGCTCATTCTTTTTTCTTAAAATAAAAAAGAGGTTTTAATTGAAGTAAAGAAAAAGCCTGAAAAAAAGTTAACTAAAGCGGCCATCCCGTCCATCCACAGGGGTTGGATTTTAAATACACTGTAATTGAGCAAAAATATCTGAAGTCCACCATGAAGGTCCCAATTTTCTTTTAATATCGATGCATTAAACTTTTTGCTCTGTATGCAGAGGTTAACAAACTCCCAGTGGTTATTAAATATGTTAACTGTCATTGGAATGTATCTTTGCTCCATGCGGGAGAATGGAACAGACAGGTAGTTACAGGCAGTGTTCACTTTGATATTTCCATGCTCTTTTGCTCCATGTAGCTTGCGAATTGTCTTTATCTCTAGATGTGTTGACTATTATCAGTAATGTTTAGAAAGTTGTGATTTAAAAATAAAAGCATGCCACATAATATGGCTTACATTGTATACAATAATTAAGTGTATGTAATAAAAATCATTGCACTTTTATTGTTTTTACCTCCTTATTTAACACATATTACCAAAATTTGTTCAGGTTAGTGACTCAGTCATGGAACCTGTATATCTTTGAACTGACATTTTATTAAATATAAAACAAACCTAAGGACACACTTGTACGTTTATTGGTTTCCAGCCTGCGTTGGCATGCAGGGTATATCAGTGTGGAGGGGCACAGATTGTAAGCTTCTTTGTGGCAAAGGAACTGATGTGAATTGTTTTGTGTTCCCTGTAAGGCCCCTTTCACACTGAGTTTTTCAGGCAGTTTAGCGCTAAAAATACCGCCTAAATACCGCCTGAAAACCTCCTTTAATGTAGTCTCAATGTAAAAGTCCGAGGGCTTTCACACTGAGGCGATGCGCTGGCGTTGGAGCACTAAGAGGAGCGGTGTGTTTACCGATCCTTCACCGCTCCTTCCCATAGAAAGCAATGGGCACCGCGGTAATACCTCTGTAGGGGTGCATTGCCGGCGGTATTAACCCTTTTTCTGCTGTTATCGGGGGTTAATACCACACCGCTAGCGGCCGAATACCGCCGCAATTCCAGTGGTATAGCACCGCTAAAAATAGTGGCGCTACCACCGCACATCGAGCCCCAGTGTGAAAGGGGCCTTAAGCACTGCAGAGAATGTGTCAGTGTTATAAATAAGTAAAACTGATAAATTAAAAAGGACCCTTTTGACACGGTCGTTTTTTGCGATGAAAAAAAAAACGACGTTTTTTAAAACGTCATTTAAATTGATCGTGTGTGGGCAAAACGTCGTTTTTTGTCTTCAAAAAAACGACCAAAAAAAATTCCAACATGCTTGAATTTTTTGTGTCGTTTTTTGTTTCACAAAAAGTCACCGTGTGTAGCAAAAACGTTGTTTAAAACGACGTTTTTCAACCCGCGCATGCCCAGAAGCTAGTTATGAAGCGAGCTTCAATGGAAAAGAGTGGTGAATGTAACCTCGCTTTTTTGTGAAAAAAACGATGGTGTGTATGCAACATCGTCTTTGAAAGTGACGTTTCAAAAACGTCGTTTTTTACTTCACAGAAAACGTCGTTTTTTTTTCATCACAAAAAACGACCGTGTGTACGCGGCATTAGGGGTTGATTTACTAAAGAGAAATAATTCCCTTTTGCAAGGGAATTTTCCCCAGAGCTCAGTGAAGGTAATGAAATGTAATTAAATACCCAATTACAGGGAAAAAAAAATTATAATAAAAAAAAAAAGAATAAAAAAACTTTTTAGCTTCCAGATGAATAAATGATGGAATTTAGCAAAGCTTCACCTCTTGCAAAGTGCAACTTTCTTTGCTAAGTAAACCACCTATTTTCCATTAGTAAATAAACCCCTATAAGTATACAGTCACAATCATATTTTGTGTTTGTACAATGCAGTGAACATGCCATATATCATTTCAACAAACTTGTTTAACTGACACAGTAAATAGTTCCTGCTTCACCCAAGCCCATTACTCTGGTGATAACCCACTAATATGGTCCTACATAGAGTTTAGGAAATGACGGATGAATTTCCTTAGAACAATGCCACTATAGCAGTGTTCTAAGCGAGGTGATGATGCATAACCTGCACTAACCCCTCAGAAATAGGCTTTTAATAGGGCCCCTATTCTTGGGTTCTGTGCTTCGTAATATGATTAACTTAAGGTTGCTCGTGCATGAGATAGACTGGAATCATTAGAGTGCAGAAAATGGAAAAGTTCCAGAAGGACATCAGCCATTTTCTGTGGCATAAATAATAATTATCTGCCTTCCACTGTTGCAGCTATTGATTGGTACTTTTTTTGATTTATATGCTTTATTTCACATTTACAGATTAAAGCAGTTGATAATGGGAGACCTCAGAAGTTATCTAGCACTCGGCTGCATATTGAATGGATTGCAAAACCAACACCGCTAATGGAACCAATTTCCTTTGAAGAACCATTTTTCACCTTCACCGTGATGGAAAGTGATCCTGTTGCTCATATGATTGGCATGATAACTGCACAACCATTGGGCTCACCATTGTGGTTTGACATTACCGGTACGTATGTACAATTATTTCAGGCAAGTACATATTGCACTCTGAAACCTGTCTGTGGGTATGATAGATATGATAATGATTACTATGTTTAGAAAAAAATGGGTATTGTGACTTGCTGCTTTGTCGTGTGTGATTGCTTTATTGCACAGTACGGCTGTTTAAAACCATTTTAAAGGTTCAAAGAGTGGAATGCAATTCAATAACTTTGGAATTATGTCAAACTCATTCAATATGTGAAATGTAGCAAGCTATATTCCTGTAACACTTAAAAGTATAAAAAAAAAAGTGAAACCTTAAGCAGACTTTGTGCAAGAGCATGGTGCCCCTCTGTATCTGATTCAGAGAGTTGATTCTGTGATAATCAATAGGGATTGACTTACTATGGATAAAATTATTTTTGGCCCAAAGAACCCTTGTTTGATACACACATCCATTACATTAAAGTGGAGGTTCCCCTAAAAATAAACTTATAACATTGCATTTATCATATTAATGACATCTAGAATCTGCTGTTTATTTTAAAAAAATCCGTCTGTACGTACTGTTTCCTACAGGTAGTCTCACCGCCGCTTTCGGGTATGATGGTCATCCGATCTACGCATACAGCGCGTCACGAGATGCCGAAAGAACTCGAACGTCGGTGCGGCTCTATACGGCGCCTGCGCACCAACGTTCGGCTTCTTTTGGCATCTCGTGACGCGCTGTATGCGTCGATCGGATGCCTGTCAATCAAGTAGGCATGCCCATCCCCGACCATCATACCCAGAAGCGCCGGTGAGACTACCTGTAGGAAACGGTACGTACGGACAGATTAAAAAAAAAAAAAAACAGCCGATTTTAGATGTCATTAATATGATAAATGCAATGTTAAATGTTTATTTTTAGGGGAACCTCCACTTTAAAGCAAACTCATCATGCTATAAATATGGTAGTTGTTATTGTTGACATCAGTGATGACTGCCACTGTTGACTGGCGCAGAAATTAGCAATTTTATAAATTAAAAAAATATATATATATATATAAAAAAAAAAAAAAAAGCAAATAATTTCCTGATTGTCATTCTATTAGTTCATTACTTATTCATTTGGTGATTAACTTTAGTCAATGAAGTAAAAAAACCTCACCTGCAAGATTGGTCTGAATTAAAGACAACCTAGACTAGGGGTGTCCAACCTGCAGCCCAAGAAGCCCACGATTGCGGCTCAACAATCGGCCCAGTTTTTTTGTAAAAATGTGCTGACACTTAGCAAACACATGCGTCTGAAGAAAAATTTGACTGGACTTTTATCGAATCAAAAAAAAAAATATCCCACTCTTCACAATCACGCCATATTCATGTGATCACATTTTTGACAACACCTATATTTATGGCAAAATATTTTTAAGGATGAAGCACACAAAGGGCAGAATTGGAAGCAAAATATCTGATGAGCTCCTAAAGAATTAATTGAGAGTTGCTACTACATCTATTGAACCAGATATTGATGCGTTATCAAAAACAGTGTCAACTATTGCACTAGTTTTATGTTGCACTCAGATAGATACATTATATATAATAGTGATTGTTAAAGTGATACTAAAGTCCAGTTATTTTGTGTAAAAATAACAAACATGTTATACTTACCTGCTCCGTTCAGTGTTTTTTGCACAGAGCAGCCCAGATCCACCTCTTCTCAGGTCCCTTTTTGGTACTCCTGGCCTCTCCCTCCTGTTGAGTGCCCCCAAAGCACGCAACTTGCTATGGGGGCACCCGAGCCGAGCTGTGTGTCCATTCAGACATGGAGCCCCGACCTGGCCTAGCCCCCTTTTTCGTCTCTCTTTCACTGACTTTGACAACCAATGGCGCCGCACTGCTGTCTCAGCCAATGAGGAGAGGAGTCCAGGACAGCCAAGTCTCTCGTTCAACATTACTGCATTGAGATGGACCTCAGGTAAGTATTGGGGGAGGGGGGCTGCTGCACACAGTAGGCTTTTTATCTGAATGCATAGAATGCATAAAGATAAAAAACCTTCTGCCTTTACAACAACTTTACCTTGTGATCTGCCCAACTTTTTCTTCTCATTAGCTATACTTCTTGTTACTGTATTTTATGTGTGGCCCAAGACAACTCCTCCTCTTTAATGTGGTCAAAAGTTTGGGCACCCCTAACCTAGACACTGGTCAAGTCTTTAATTTTTTTTTCATCTTAATTTAAAACTCTTTTTCAGTCTAAATAAAGATCCAGCAGCTTTCATACAGTTAAAATGAACATGTTATATATTTCCCAGATGTCTAAAATATTTTGTTCTTGAAAAATGACTATATGTTGTGTTATAATGCAAAGCAATTTGCTCCCAGGCACCTTTGTATAAAATGCAGGCAATTAAAAAAACAAAGTGGCCCAATGCTGACAACCCGCAATTTCTATACACGCTGCCACATCTCCAGCTGCTGTTCTGATTTTAATCCATTTTCAGTAAGCGATCTTGTAAACGTGCGAGCCAAAGACAAGCTTCGCCATTGACATGGTAATGCTGCTGAAGGCAGAGCTGTAACTGAATGAAAGCCCAGCCTGAGGGTGTATGTGCAGCCACATAATGCACATTCAAGGTTACCAGGATTCTCTTTTATTGCCGCTGTGAAGCTCATTCCCTGGCTAATTCACAAGCCAGAAAGTTAGATTTGGATTTTTTTTGATATTTACTATAGATTTCCGTTGTAACTGATCTAATGAAAAGCTGCCAGTCTCCTTTTTTTCTGCACCAATTCCCAGTGCATAAAATGATAATAAGGATGTGGGAGTTGATGAAAAGCTGACCACAATGCAGACTCTAATATTATTTTATAACTTCTATAATAAAGTGGAATACAGATAGGACTCTGTTAAATGGCATGGTAATTTTTATCGCTAGAGATTTGTGTCACTGATTAGTGTAGGCATGTTCAGCTGCCTGCCAAGTCCCTGCTATCAGTTGTTTCATAGAGACTAGGAGCAATTGTTTCCTAGTGACTGATAGCAGTTGTTTTATAAAAAGGCAGATGTATACCTGGATATTCATCTCCTTGATTAATATTTGTGAAAATTCTTTCTGATTTGCTTTATCTGCAGTAAACGATGCTGTAAAGATGGTGTAAAAAAAAAAAAAAAAAAGAAAAAAGAAAAAAAAAAGATAAAGATTACCAGTTGGTAAAATATACCCACATAAAAAGCTGGTCATACACTGTATGAATTTCAGTTGGTCCCTTAGTAGAGGCAAGATTTAGGGGTAAGTGGCCCTCTTGGCTCATAATTGGTAGTAATGCTGAAGGACTGCTAGATCTGGCTTCCTGATGTAGTGGCCTCACATTGGTGTACTTTGCAGGAGGAACAGAGGGGTAGTTAGTGATGGAGCCTTTGTAAGTAGTAACTTGTGGATGTTTGTCATATAAAATCTATGCCTAGCCAAAACTTTTTTTGTTTTTAGATATAAATAGAGTAGAGTAGGACCTCTGTCAAACTTTTTTAAAAACAGGTGGATGAGCTGTATTTTTACCTCACCTTGATTGCCCACCTAAAGCCTACAAGTTGGAGGGTGCTGTTCACGTGCAAATTTTTTTAGCCACATTAAGTTGACAGATGGCACTGCCTGCCAAACTTAGCCAAATTAAGTCAACTGGGCAGCTCCAAAATTGTGAACCAAATGTTTGGCTTGCAGTTGTGGCTCTTTAGTCCCAGTAAAAATGTCTATAAAGAATACAGGCATACAAGAGGTTGCAGGATTGCCTCCTGAACATCTGACAGCAGCTGCTTAGGTGGGATCACTTTTCAGAGAATGGACAAGTGTGAATTTATCCTAACAGGGACCCGGGTAGCAGTATAAAACAGTGGTTTAAATCCTTCTCCGCCCTATCCAAAACAAAAAAGTTTTGACTGCACTTATGTTTTAAAGTGACCCTGTCAAAATGTCAGCAAATTTGAAAAGGTATCAACCTGAGAAGAAAGCAACTCTGCACTGATTATATTTCATACATTGGGGGTTGTTTACTAAACGCAAATCCACTTCGCTCTACAAGTGTAAAGTACACTTGAAATTGCACTGAAAGTGCACTTGGAAGTGCAGTCGCTGTAGATCCGAGGGGGACATGCAAGGAGAATAAAAAACAGCATTTTAGCTTGCACATGATTGGATAATAAAATCAGCAGAGCTTCCCCTTGTTTCAGATTTATCCCTCAGATTTACAGCGAAGTGCACTTTCAGTGCAATTTTAAGTGCACTTTGCACTTGTAGTGCAAAGTGGATTTGCCTTTCGTAAACAACCCCCCTTTGTATAGAATATCATGTCCACCACTGGCCACTGTGGTTCCTCCCACCAACCCCTACAGAGCACCACTGCTACTAGGTACTATGATTAGGGATCAACAGAAGAAACCACAGCAGCTGGGGAGGGGGGATCTGCTATTCAACCAGCCAGAGGAGTTCAATAGGATCGGTGCCATATGCTCCGCTACAGGGTGATATTTTAGCAAATTGCAGATGAACAGCTGCTTTCTGTTCAAGTTAGTGCCTTCTTAATATTGTTTTCCCCCTGAAAGGATCACTTCAAGTATGGATGGCCTTAAATTTGCTTTGATTTTTATTGTAAACACCTATAGTCACATTAGTTTAAAATAATCTCAACATTACCAGACTGCACTGAATCTGAACTGCTTTGTAATTTCTAACTTTGGCAGAAAAGCGCCAAATTACGTTTTGCAAACAAAGGTGGGAACTTTTAAGCCTGTATTGTTTTTTTCAGAGATTCTTACCTTACTCAACAATTGCAGTTTTAACAACCATAATGATTTGGCTTTAATCCTCTGTTTTTATCCACATTTACATGTTCAGGAAAGGTTTGTTCATCCATCTGCTGATCCTCAACTTTGTTTTAATCCCACCAGATGTTGTGCAATTAAGCACTGTTTCTCAAAGATTTATCTGTTAACTGCTGATTATAAATTGCAGATATATGTTGCTCACTGTAATTGCAATGCTCTGGTTAAAGCTTGTTTATATATTTAATGTATTATACATGGATTGTAATGGCAACAGCAAGGATTTCAGGAAGAATGAGAAATCTGAAGATTGTACATACACAGTAATCTTCTACTGGCGGGAGCCACTAAATCCACAGCCTACCCTGGTTGTCTCTTCCCAGTTTAGCTTGGGAAAATCATATTCCACACTCTGCTGCTGGACTGCTGGACAGTGTCACATCGCATGTTATCCCTTAAACTTGACATCTTAATTCACAGGGCTCCCCAGCCAACTCTGAATAAAAGAGTTATATCACAAGTGTCCTCCCTACACATTCCGTGACATTTATTCTTCTGCAGAAGAACATCACTTCATTAATAGCTGCTAGAATGTTTCAGTTTAGAAAAATGCATGTGAAATTTAATAAAATTACAAATGCATAAACACCATTTAAAAAGAAGCGTGCATGCATGGATTAAAAAAGGTTTTATTTGCCAGTAGCATTAGGAGTAGAACGATCACATTTGCTTAACATCCCTTCATCTTCAAAACATGTTTTTTGATCTTCAATCCCTTTGAAATGGTTAATTATATATCTTTAACAAGATTTGAAAGATTGGGGACTATTTCTATTTTTGTGGTGCATTAATATGCGTTATTTCATTTGCATTGTGTTTAGGCAGCCCATTGAAATTAATGGTCTACCAGCACATCCAAAAATCAGAGTGTGGAAGTGTAGCAGGGCCCTGAATGTTAATTTGTCACCCACCATTTTTATTTTGTACCTAAACTGCTGTAATGCTACATAAAATATGGTATATACTGTACTATATATGCAAAAATCTTAAAGTGTAAAAAAAAAAAAGAAAAAAAAAGGCTAACTCTAACTATTCTTAAAAATGTTTCCTCCTCCCTCCTCCTTCCTATCCTGCATACCTTGTATAAAAAGATCTGTGTACTTACCTATTTTTATTCTGGTCCGGTAACGTGATCCAGCTGCTCCTGTGTCAGTGAGCATCTGCTGCAGTGGAGAGGCGGGGGCGCTGATAATGGCTGGGCCATGGGAGGCTTTTGGTGATGTCATGGCCCTGACAATTGGAGCTGCTGAATCACAAGATTAGACCGGATTTAAAAAAGGTAAGTATACAGATCTATGTAGGAGAAGGGGACAGGGAATACCTTTAAGATTAGAGTTTACTTCCTTTACTTTCACCTACTTGCCATTACTTCCACTTTAAACCCCATCACAAGAGAAAGAAACCTCCCCCCTTTGCAGTGCAAAACTGGAAGGGTTAAATGATCATTTAGGTCTAGGGGACTGCGTCTCCCTTGACATAATTGAGCATTAAGTCCTTGCAGTGTGAGGGCAGTTCCACAGCAAGAGAAAATGTTTCCTTTCCTTTTGATAGGAAATCAAAAATGTTATAGTTTTCCAGGAGATAATGGAAAATCTTCCAGGGGAGATGCCTGTTTTGGTAATAACCAAGGGAAGAAAGAATTTCCCAACGTTGAAGACATTCTTTCTCACTTTCTGTTGTGTCTCTGGGACAGAAAGTAAAGGAAAATCTCCCCAACTGGATAAACACAGAAAAATAAATCTGACAGAGGTTCCAATCATTATTACATAATTACATTATTTAAAACTGAAATGAATTATTAGTACTACAGGCTGAGAGCTCCATCCCTGAAGCTTCGTACACACGAGCCAGAATCTCGTCAGGAAAAAAACAATGTTTTTCCTGATGAAATTCTTGGCAAGAATCTCTTGCCGCCTGAGTGTACAGACACTCTTTTCAAAAGAACCGCGGTTCTTTTGGAAGGAAAGCGCATGCGCTTGTCACATTCGCCGCCATCTTGCTGCACCCTACCTATGCCTAGGAAGCTACCCCGCGCATGTGTCAAAGTCATTTCGAGTATGTGCGGGTTTCCATGGCGACAGGTAAGTATACACACTCTCGGGTTTCTCTGCAGGTAAACACTGCCGAGAATCACGATGAGAAAATAGACAGCAGGTTCTTGACGAGAAACCTAAAAGCCTTGTACACACGCACGGTATACTCGGCAAGAAAGCTCTGCCAGCAGTTTTCTTGACGAGAAACCTGAAAGCCTTGTACACACGCACGGTATACTCGGCAAGAAAGCTCTGACAGCAGTTTTCTTGACGAGAAACCTGAAAGCCTTGTACACACGCACGGTATACTCGGCAAGAAAGCTCTGACAGCAGTTTTCTTACTGGTTCTTGCAGAGTAAAACAAACGTGTGTACGAGGCTTTAGCCTAATGCTAATTGGTATTTAGACTTGTGATACTGCAGCCTGTAGAATGCCACTGCTTCTTGGCATCATACATGGCTAGAGAAGAGCAGTATGGTCAAGTGAAGAAATGAAATGCTAAGCATAAGTGCATACAAAGGCCAAATCCAGCACCGATCTTGATTGATATTGGTGATGAACCAATAATACAATAAATGGCCATTGCTTGGGTTACCCTTTACATACTGTACTTTTGATAATGGGCTTAGGTTTTCTTCTTTTCTTCAGAATTGTAGGCAAGGTTGTGTTGTGAGTAAACCGGTTACTGTATATTGGTTATAATTTCTGGTAGCTGAGATTGAATTTGCAATAAAAATGTAATATAGTGGATTTATACAGTTAGACATTGACGTGTCCATGTTTTTTATCTGTCTGTTCTGTCTTTACTATGAGTGCTGCCAGGAGATGACCTATCTAATGAAGTATTTTACATCGTTCAGATGGCTTGTGACCACAACTGTGTAGCAGAAGGTATCTGCTACAATAGGATCCTTTATTCAGAAGCTCATTGTAGAACCATCACAGCATACAGCAAAACATTTGTTTGGGATTCAGTTCTCTTTTTTTTACTCATTACCAGGGCCTCAAGCTTATCATAGGAGCTCTGTGTTTAATTTTTTTTTTTCTGTCAAGGACAAATTTTTCCACTGGCTTTCCAACAGATTGATATTGGAGTAATTAGGGCATAAGTATTAGCTTGTGGCTATCATTTTATGTCAGCTAGTTAAAAAATTGAAGAATCCTTCAATCTAAAAGTCATCATCAGTTATATGCAAATGATATATTGCTTTAGAAATCATATACGTTTAATGTAATTTGATGACTATGATCATGAAAGCTACTGCAGAGTCATTAAAACTGACCGCTGATAAGAACCAGTTACTATATGTAGCCTGTGTGTGTGTATATATATATATATATATATATATATATATATATATATATATATATATATATATATAAAGTTCATAGGCTGACCCTAAGACTACTCCCTTATCAATCCATTTTAATTATAATTGTTTTGTTTGATGTGATTTGGGGCATGCAATCTTTGGCTCTCTCGATGTTAAAGTAACACTGTATGAGAAAATGTAGTTGTCTGTTTCCAAACAAAAATAAAAATCTTAACGGAAGTTTGAGGTATTTGGAGGTACTGTGAGTTCTTAAGTTTCTACAGGCTTAAAAGCCTTACAGAACATATGTATATCTGCTACCATATACTCAACATGGCAGTCAGTTTCCATTAAAACTACTTGTTTTACCAGTAAGTTCTCTCCATGTATGGCAAGTTGGTTGTCTTCTTGCTAGGTATGAAAATCCTCTCTATTTGTCGGAGTCCTAGCAGTGATTGCAGCAGATGAGCCAGGTTGGACTTATTGTGAGAACAGCATGGTGGCTACCATTGAAGAACACTCCTTCTGAAAATGCTAGTTGGCTCTCATGCTGGCTTCAGTATTTTGACTAAATGGGAGCATAATGGAAGATGATTATTATTATTATACAGGATTTATATAGCACTAACAGTTTACACAGTGCTTTACAGAATGAGGGCAGACAGTACAGTTACAATAAAATTCAATACAGGAGGGATCAGAGGGCCCTACTCGTTAAAAGCTTACAATCTAAGGGGGGATAAAGACTTCTGACTTTACTAATGTGAATTCCTCTTCTGGGTATTGAAGCAGGTGGGTCACCAAGACAGCCAGTCAGATAGAATGTACAAAGTCAAGTGAAACAATGGTAGCCTCCATGTTTCACTTGTAGCGGGTTTAGTTTCAAAGAGATGCTGTTGTTCGGATACTTTTCTCCTTGTAAGAGAATAAGTCTAATACTTACCTGTACCCCCTCAGTAGAATGGAATCTTCTTTTTTGTGAAGCTATAATTGTCAGTAGAATCTTTAAAGTTTGACACTTCTGAGTGTGTCAGATGCCTGCATATTTCCCACTCTGTGCTGTTCTCCCACTCACTACCTTAATATTGTGTCCCCTCAGAGCTACAGGCATACACTATACTGATGTAGTGGCTGGCAAATGGAATTACAGCATAAAGCAAGGAGACACGGGCATCGAACACCTGGTAGTGCCAGATGCTTAAGTTCCTAGTGCCACTTAAAGCTTTCCAAGAACGAAATACAGTGGTGACATCACTAGCAAGTTTTAGACATGTATTTTAATGATCAGAAACACTTCTGTCCTACACACATACCTCCACATTGAACACATGTGGTGGCAGATATTAAGAACTCTTAGTACCAAAAGAGACCGTCTTTTAGATACATGCAGAAGATTTAATCAGTGAAGAACATTCATGTTCAAGTTTGTGACCTTGATGAAGGAGACCTCCATGCCCCTGAGATATCAGTGATTTTATCTTATGTTGTAACATGTGAATTCTGTTCATTGGGTCATCGGTGTGCCGGCCATTTTCTGTATTTAAATAGACACTGGGGTAGATTCACATAGAGATACGACGGTGTATCTACTGATACACCGTCGTATCTGTGAGATCCGACGCTCGGATCTATGCGGCTGATTCCTCGAATCAGGTTCCGCATAGATCTCCCTTAGAGCCGACTGGTGTAAGTGAGTTACACTGTCGGATCTTAGGCTGCAATCTCCCGCCGTCCGCTAGGTGGCGCTTCTGTTATTATGCGCGACGAATATGCAAATGAGGAGAACCGCCGATTCAGAAACGAACGCCCGGCCGTCGCTTTTTTTTTTACGTCGTTTGCGTTCGGCTTTTTCCGGCGGATCGTTACCCCTGCTATATGCAGGGTAAGTGCGGCGTATCCTATGTTAAGTATGGCCGTCGTTCCCGCGTCGAGTTTTGAATTTTTACGTCGTTTACGTAAGTCGTTCGGGAATAGGGCCATAAACAATGCAATCCTTGCGACGTCATTTGAAGCAATGCACGCTGGGAAATTTAGCCGGCGGCGCATGCGCAGTACGATCGGCGCGGGGACTCGCGTGATTTAAATAGTAAACTCCCCCTAGCCGCGGAATTTGCATTCCGCCGGGAGATTTACGATCCGCCAGGGCAACTTACGAGGCAAGTGCTTTCTGAATACAGCACTTGCCTCAAAAACTGGCGCAGGCGGATCGTAAAAAAGATAGATCACGCGGATCAAAAGATCCGCTGATCTATGTGAATTTACCCCACTGTGTTTGGGATAAATGCATGCAAAAACAGTGGAAGTTGTTTATTAAAATTGGGATGTGCAAAATTTGGTGCAGCTCACAAAACACACGGCTTCCAGGTTTTAATTGCCAAAGCCTAATTGAACAAGCTGAAGTTAGAAGCGGATTGGTTACCATGCACAGTTGAACCAGATTCAAAACGCACCAATTTTAGTAAATCATCCCTGGTGTGTGTTTAAGTTCTAACAGTACTTGATGTGCTTGTATGTGCCTGTTATATATAAAAATATGTACTTGCCAGTCATACTCAGGATGATTGCACAGCCGACACCTTGAGAGCCATGTATTGCATCTCCTATGTTGATTCACGTGTTTCATTAGTATATACGGTAGTTTATTTTATAAATCTAGAGATATTTTTTCTCCTTTTTTTCCTCTTACTGTTGTACTGTGAAGTTTTTGCCTTGCCTCTATATGTCTGTATCAGTATAGTATATGTCCCTGTTCTTGTTCGTGTCTTTAAGCTTGTTGATCACTGTAATGGGATGTCTCACTCTTTCTTACCACACACTTTTTCGTTCCTGTAGTGCCATGGCCTCTGTTGATCTTCTGTGTCACAACTGCCCCTTGTAGAGATGCTTATTTATAAATGCCTTACTTATTCTAACCAGGTGGAAACTACGACAGCCGGTTTGATGTGGACAAGGGCACTGGAACCATCATTGTTGCTAGACCTCTCGATGCAGAACAGAAATCTAATTACAACTTGACAGTGGAGGCAACAGATGGGACAAGATCTATCAGTACACAGGTAATTGAATTGCTAATGAAGTGTTTAAAAGGAAAAAAAAATCTGTGCCCATAGCTGTTATAAGTTGTATATGACACTAACCTAAAATGTTTGTGAAATGCTTAAACAAAATAAAAGTTCTCATGTTGCGTGCTCTGCTGCAGCCGGAGGGGGTTAATCTAGACAGATAAGGCTCTGGAGGAATGCACAGCCAGTCACTTTGAGTCTTATCTAGTACATTTTAGAACATATTTAAGCAAAACAGCATATTGTAACCCCTACAGACAACAATAAACATTTCAGAAGGATAATGCAAGCATATTAAATCCTTCACTGCTAGGAGTGGCATTTCGCTGAAGTTCACCACATTCCTACATATTTGTGTCCAACACTGGAAAGGCAATGCCATCACACAGCTGTACAGAGAATGTGCCAAGAATGACTTTTAAAAAAAACCTACAAGGCATATTCTGAAGAAGAATAACAAAGGTGTATTTCAGGAAATATGGCTTTCAGATCAGCTTTGAGTGTTTGATAAAGCATTTTCAAGAAGGTCACTTACTTGGCACAGGTCCCATTCAGTAAACACCTTTCATTTTCTGAATGAATGCAAGGTATAACAACTGAACAAGGTAGAGAGGAGGGGCGGCGAGGTCACAATCTCTACCTTAGCCAATTAGAGAACACTGCATTTATTGAAGAAAATGCAGAGTCTCCTCTGAATGGACCTTCTGTGTGAAGTTAGGACCTTTTACGTCTGAGAAACGCACAGTATCATGCGGAGTCCCTCAGGGATCGCCTCTGTCACCGGTGCTGTTTAACATCTATCTTCTTCCTCTTTTTGAGATTATCAGCAGCCAAAAACTGCTGTATCACTCATATGCAGATGACACGCAACTGTATTTCCACATCTGCAACAGAAAGGATCACCACCTCAATCTAGAGACATGTCTCTCTTTGATAGAGGACTGGATGACAAAGAGTTATCTTAAACTCAACGGAGCGAAAACAGAACTTCTCCTGTTTCACGCCAAGCGCAGGAATCAACCTTCAACAGCATGGGCAAAATCATCACCCCGAGCGCCAAAGTCAAAAGTCTAGGGGTCATTTTTGACTCCTTTATGACAATGGACGCACAAATAGGGTCAGTAGTCAGCGGATCTCACCATCTGCTACGCCTACTACGCAGACTCACTCCGTTCATCCCTAAAGAAGATTAAGCGGTCGTGGTGGGAGCAATTGTTAACTCCAGACTGGATTATGCAAACGCCCTCTACCTCGGATTACCCAAGTACCAAATCACTCGTCTGCAAGTCGTTCAGAATACGGCCGCCAGACTTGTGACTGGGAAAAAACCATGGGAATCCATCTCACCCTCACTGAGATCCCTTCACTGGTTGCCAGTAAAAGACAGAATTGCTTTCAAAGCACTCTGTCTAACACATAGATGTGTCCATGGGAATGCCCCCCTTTATTTATGCGAAATAATAAAAGCTCATAACCCCAATCGCGTTTTGCGATCCACCAATCAAAACCTGCTCCAGGTTCCGAAAGCCAACTACAAGTCCAAAGGAGAAAGAAGATTCGCGATCCAAGGTCCCAGACTATGGAACGCTTTACCAACCAGCATTCGGTTGGAGGAGAACAACCTAGCATTCAGGAAAAAGGTCAAGACTCTTCTCTTTTGATATCAAAGGAGACAGGAACAACAAGCGCCCAGAGGCGATTCAGTTCGCATGTGCCGTGCTATATAAGTTTTCATTCATTCATTCACTAAAAAAGCCTTTCACCTGGAAGCTAGTGCCAGTCACTGTAGTAGTGACGCTTACTACAGGCATTTCCAGCTTCTACGGGGATCCTGCATGTATAGCACATACAGTACATGCTTACATTGGCACATTTAAAGCTCATGTCAAGTCATAGGGCAGAGTTTTTTTTTGTACTGATTCAGAAAAATTTAGCCATAATATGAAGTAGAAGAACAGTGACACGTTTTTGAAGTCTTTTACAACAATATGACTATAAGGACCATGTGAATCCCATACACAAAATCAAGTATATTGTACAAAAGGTCACATAAACAATAGCAGGCTTTTTAAATAATAGTGATGGTAAATTGGGTATCTGGCGCTCCAGGAGGCAATGCCCTTAGTTTGTAATAATGTACATTTAATTAGTCAGTCTTTAGGTTAAAAACAAAGTTGAACCATGGTAAAGGGGTGATTTAAAAGGAGGCAGCCATCCTCAGGGTGTGTCCAGCACAGTGTTGCCAACCTACCAGATTGAAATTTACTGGTGCAGCCAAGTTTTTACTGGCATTTCACAAAACTTACAACATTTTTAGGTGCAAATTCTGTATATTTAGGCTACAAACAAGTACGCTGGGCAAATAGCAATGTGATTTAAGGTAGATATTAAGGTAAAAAAAAAAATAAGGGCAAATTATTTAGTCGCATCACCCCCTGCCTCCATTCCCCTCTGCCACCAGCACTCCCTGTCTTCGCCCCCCTCTGCGGTACCACAAACTCCCTGCCTCCAATCTCCCTCTGCCTCCAATCTCCCCAGGCCCCCTGCCTCCAATTACCCCCTGCCTCCATCCCCCACCCTCTGCGGTGCCACCATCCCCCTCTGTGGTGCCACCAACACCCCCTGCCTCCAATCTCCCCCTGCCCCCAATTACCCCCTGCCTCCATCTTCCCCTGCCTCCATCCCCCTCTGTGGTGCCACCAACAACCCCTGTCCCCACCCCCCACCCTCTGCGGTGCCACCAACCCCCTCTGTGGTGCCACTAACACCCCCTGCCTCCAATCTCCCCCTGCCTCCATTGCCCCCTGCCTCCATCCCCCTTTGAGGTGCCACCGCAGCCACCATCACCCCCTGCCTCCAATCACCCCTCCAATCTCCATGTGCAGTTCCAAGCCGAACCGATCTCGACTTTTTTTACTGGCACATTCCCGCAACAACGGACATTTACGAACAGGGGAGGAAAGTGCCCGTTTTTACGAACTGTCAGTAAAAATACAGACGGTTGGCAACACTGGTCCAGCAACTCTGCAAAACATATAAAAGAAACAAGGGGAGGGGCACCTCTCTAAGTGTACTATTAAAACAGTAACATTTATTGCACAAGATTAGTGCACAATTGTATAAAGTTAGCCATACACAGCTAATAGCTAATATTCCAGCTGATTCCTCCAGCTGGTCCTGTTGACACTATTTGGCTCAACAAAATTTAATTGAACCACCTCAGCCCTGGAAAGTTTTACCCTCTTCCTGACCAGGCCATTTTTTTTCAATGCGGCACTGTGTTACTTTAACTGACAATTGTGTTGTCGTGTGACTCTGTACCCAAATAAAGTATGTTCTTTTTACCCACAAATAGAGCTTTGTTTTGGTGGTATTTAATCACCTCTGCGATTTTAATTTTTTGCGCTGTAAATGAAAAAAAAAAAAAACTTTAAATAAAATATTTATTTTTTACTTTCTGCAAAAAAAAAAATCAAATATCTTCATGAGTTTAAACCAATATGTATTCTGCTACATATTTTTGGTAAAAAGAAAATCCCAATAAGCGTAGATTGATTGGTTTGCATTGCGGCGGCCAGATCTGACACATAACTGACTCTTTTTTGGAAACCAGGGAAATGATTAAAGTGCTCAGTGCTAAAAAAAAATATGCATGTATAAATGACACTGGCAGGGGAGGGGTTAACATTAAGGGCGATCAAAGGGTTAAATGTGTTCCCCGTTTGTGCTTTCTTACTATGGGGGGTGGGGGGGGTGGACTCACTGCATGAACACAGTGATCCGTGTTCCTAAATATCAGGAGCACAAAATCCCAGTGTCCAAGCCTGACAGCATAGCGGTCTGCCTTGTTTACATCAGCAGACCGCCATTTTATCTCTGTGGGGAGTGATCGCGAGTGGCCAGTGCCCCCCAGTGGCTATTGAACAAAATCACATACATGTACCTGATTTTGAACAGTAAAGCCGACCTGCTGCAGTATATATGCGGTAGGCGGTGAGCAACTGGTTAAAGGAAAACTATGGGCAAAGCTTTTTTTGGCCCTACTTCTCCTATAGATTACAGGAGTGCAGTTTGTTCTGCACTCCTGTGACTCATTTTCAGCTGACATCAGGCCAAATGCCTGAACCGGGCCTGGCTCAGTCTATTACTGAGCCAGCTGCTCCCTCCTCAGCCCAGGACTCCAGTGAGCGCTAAAGTTGCAGTGACTGCTCTCTGCTCAGAACGGAGGGGGAGAATTGAGCGGTGAGTGGTGAGCGGTATTTGATCGCTCAGTTTTTACTGCAGAGTCAGCGGGGGACAGATGCAGCATCGATCCACCTAGGTGAGTATACATTTTTTTTTTTTTTTTTTTTATACCCCATACTACTTCTTTTATTTATTTACTGAAGGTAAAAAATTCTCAGCCAAATAGTGACTGCAACCTATCAGATGCAGTCACTGTTTGGGTATCCACAGTTGTCATTTGCTGCCTAAATGCAATAGCTGGCAGTGGAGATTCCTACAGCCATACTGATTAGCCTGGATGGGGGAACGTTATGATTTTCTCTTGTTTAGCCACAGGCAGACTAGAGAAATTCTAGCCATGTATGTCTAGCGTAAATAAATGCAGTAACCTGTAAGAACCAGTAAAGCCTCGTACACACGATCGGATTTCCATCGGACAAACCCGTGGAATTGTGTGCAAATGGCGTTGGCCGTGAACTTATTCTGCATACAGTCGGCAAAACTTTCTCCGCCAACAAATACAAAACGATGTGTTTTTTCAGCTCTTTAGCGCCACCCTTTGGGCAACTTCTGCTAATGTTGTGCTATGGTTAGCATTGGTTTGGAGCATGCGTGTTTGTACTTTGGATTTTTTTCCCAACGGATTTGTGTACACAGAATCGGATAATCCGACAAGATTATTTCTTTTTGGAAAATTTGAAAGCGTGCTAGAAAACATGTTGTCGAAAATCCCGACAAAAATTGACCGATGGAGCGTACAAACGGTCGGATTATCTGACAAAACCCTGCCGTCACACATTTGTTGTCGGAAAATCTGATCCTGTGTATGAGGCATTCGATTTAATGCTAATGTTATGACTGACATGGATGACTAAAGATTGCACATAGACATTGGGTTTTGCACTGCCTTAATCTTTAGACCGTAAGGTAGCATTAATAAGAATGGTGCTTAGCAGAGCTCCTACAGTTTTCACTTAGCACTTTTTATTATTGTACAGGGCCTCTTATGTTCAAACCTTAATTCCACACTTCCAACATGTGAAAAATGACTGCTCCAAGGGATAAGAGAATGTGATAATTCAGGCTAAACAGCACCTTCTCTCCATGAACAAATCAGCTATAAATTATTATTTGCAAACCACTGTAAATTGTTAACCTGGAGTAACATCCAAACATTTTCAGAAGCCCCAGCATCTAAATGCTTCTCCATTCTGTGTCTGCTTCACGTCATGGTTATTTCTGCAATGCCGCGCGCCTCTGCTTGCTTCAGCCCATGGAGATCTGGCTGCTTTGCTCAGCCTTCCCAGGCTGAATGTAACACGGCTGCCATGGCATCCGAGACAATAACACATCTTTTGAAAGATTGCTGTTCTGAGTGGAATAATCCCCTGGTTAGTTTTTTTTTTCTTTGGCATTTTTAGTTATTTATACAGACCTCTGAAGCTGAGAATGGAGGCTGAGACACAGTGACTATAGAAGGGCATGCAGGGTCAGTGAAGTGTTGTTAAAGAGACTCACAAAAATGAAAAGGAGGGAATACTTAGATCCCAGCCCTGCTCTACAGTTTGTTTCAAAATGAAATATGTTCCTGCCCACAGAAAAGCTGTAATGGCTTTTTTACTTGTTGGGGCTCATTGACTACTAGGCCTTTGACCACATGGCCTTGGAAATAATTAATCAACACAGTCCATTCTTCCTAACAGATTTGGAGTCTGGTATATGGGTAATTGAACAAATACCTCTTTTCACTGAAGTGTGGGATTATTAACTAGTGAAGCAGGATGGCACAAGGCAGGGCTAAGATTTCCCAGGCAAACAGAGAAGGGCAGCAGGATCCGAACATTGCAGCATCATTAAATATCTAGGGGCATTTCATAAATTCTTGAGTTTCTCAGATTGCGCTGCTTGAGTCAGAGTCCCAGGGTGGCTGTGCAAGCAAGCTTTACAAATTTTCGTTTTACCCAGTTATCAGGGTTGACTGAATTCCTACTTGAAAGTAGAAGGTGGTGTTAGGATTTAAAAGATCATATTCTGGAATCTTAACTTTAAAAGAAATACATTCACAGTGACACGCAAGAATTCTTGCATAGGCTGAAGGTTCTCATTAATTGGGGATTACAGGTTGGGTATAATGTGCGAATTGACAGATCAGCAAAATCCAATAAATGTGTAGCACTACCTCCTAGAGGGCTGCTGGATTTTGGGCCCCCATATTCCTACACAGCCAGGCAACACACATTTTCAACTCTCATTCAGAGACAAGGAAGATGGCTTGTTTGTGTTGTTTTATTGGAGAAAAAAAACTTGGAGCATAGGGATTATGGGGTGCCAAACTTGACCTGAAGAGCAACAAATGAGAACAACTTCTCTAGGCATACCACAAAAATGAACAAATCCTTCACTGCATTCACTCTGAAATGACAGCAAAGGAAATCCCCCTTCTAGTAGCTCTGTGTGTCCTGGGAATTTGGAAGTCATGTCCCCCCTCTTCAAAATATGTTAGTAAAGCAACCCCATAGTCTCCATCAGAAGTCTTTGTAAAATGAGTGACAATACAGAAGCCCATTTGGGAGACTGTTGTCACCCTATCACAAATGTATCTAAATAAGCACCTTCATGGCAGCATTACCAGGTACAGTTGAACCTCGGTTTAGGAGTAACTTGGTTTGAGAGTGTTTTAATTTGCAAGCAACTTTTTTTTATTCTGACTCGGTTTGCGAGTGTTGAGTCGCAAGGCGAGCAGAATTCAAGCCAAATAGGCCTGCAGTACCTCATTTGGCCTGAAGGGGGCGCAGAAGTCGAGCAAAGCCGAAAATAGGCCTACGGTACCTCTTTTGGCCTAAGTATCAGGGCGCAGGAGCCGAGAAAAGCCAAACATTGGCCTGCAGTACCTCATTTGGCCTGATGTATGGGGGCGCAGGAAACAGGCCAAAGCGTCCTCGGGCCTTTTCCGACATTTTCGGCACTCTCTGGCGCATTTGGTATTGCACCCCATTAAAGTCAATACAAAACAAATTATTTTCGTCTCCATTGACTTCAATGGGAAAACTCGCTTTGATATGCGAGTACTTTGGATTAAGAGCATACTTCTTGAACAGACTTTACTCGTAATCCGAGGTTCAACTGTATTAATTTAATGAAAGCTGCAGAATTATAAATCTTGAAAATGACTTCTAAGAGGATTTATTAAATAATATTTTATCTCATTACCCAAATTTTATATGGGAATCAGTTGGGAGGTCTGTTTGGTGCTAAGACTCCCATCTAGCCATTGTCAGAATCCAAGAAGCAATGCTATTTGGGAAACAGTCGGTTGGCAACAGCATACTGCACTTAATAGGATCTTCAGCTTCAGTCATTGCTTACAGTAAATAAAGGGTTTCAGTCTTAATTACCTGCAACATTTTCTTTGTAGAATATATCCTAAGTAAGTTACAGGATCATACGCATTCTGACGCATTGAGCCAATGGTTTAAACTGTTGAATAATCATAGGGATTTGTACAATCAAGAATTCAGAGAATGTGCTCGGTGTTTGCAAATCTTAATTAACAGGCATTCCTGTAAGTACGCGGGCTGTGCTCCATGCCGCCGTAGGACTCTGGTTGAAGAACTGCTTGCATATTCACTTTTTTTTCTAGCACGCTGTTCCACTATACTTCCAAGGTCAAGGTTGTATAGGCTTTTTAAGAAAACTCATACAAATTACATTCTGAAAATTCAGCTTGTTCTGGCCAATCTTTTGTGCTAATGTCTGAATTGTGTGCAGCGCTGCAATTTGTCCTCCCAAGAGTGTTATTTTATATACAAAGCTACATAAACATTCACCTTGGCTCTATATATGCTCTTTACAGTACTGCAATTAATAAGATGTGAATATGTAGCTACGTAGCTCTAAAAAAAAAAAGTAAATAGCGAAAGAATATAATACATTTGTTTTAATTCTCATGCAATTAATAACTTTTAAGTTGGCCAAACATACAGATTTATCAATTCTTTGCAGCATGACTGCAGAAATACCTCCTGCCATTTATTGTATTCTAACAGCAAGCACCCATTGCTGTCGGAATACCAGAAGAGTACTCACATCTGATTGGATGCTGCCTATGCTCCACCAACAATTTTCCACCAGGCTCCTTTAACAAAAGTCGATTTGTCAAGCCCAGTGTTGCCAACAGAGTCACCCATGGCTCCAATTTTGGCCAATTCAGTAAGAATACGCTGAAAGTTTAGCTGTATATGACAACCTGTAGAGAGATAAGGAAGAATTGGTAGGACTTCACAGACCAACAATCCATATTCTTTGTCTTAAAGTGGAAGGGATCCAGTAAAATTCCTACCAATCATCGGTTTAGTACAGAGCTTTTTGGGCTTTAGGTACTTTGGTAGAGTCAAGTACCCATCCATCCTCTGCCTGGAGAAAGGAGGATGACTATAATGTCCACATTTATGCTCAGATAGGGGTAATGTATGTGGGCCTAATCAAACTTATCCAGACATCTCAGAGCAAACCTTTGGGGGGTGGGGGTTGTTGAACTTTCCTAGGTTATTTTTTATTTATTTTTCTTCTGATAAAGGCTGGCACAAAGGATGTCTACAAAGTGCTAATTTTCACATCTCTGAAGGCATGGGCTATATCATGGGTCTCCAAACTATGGCCCTCCTGTTGTTCAGGAACTACAATCCCCATCATGCCTAGTAATGTCTGTGAATGTCAGAGTTTTACAATGCCTCATGGGATGTGTAGTTCCGCAACAGCTGGAGGGCCGTAGTTTGAGGATCCCTGGGCTATATGAATGTTCAGTGCACATTTGTACCACAATCTTTCATTAGAAACATACACTATATTTTCAAAAGTTTTGGGACACCTGCCTTTACACGCACATGAACTTTAATGGCATCCCATTTTTAGTCCGTAGGGTTCAATATTGAGTTGGCCCACCCTTTACAGCTATCCCTCTGGGAAGGCTGTCCGCAAGGTTTAGGAGTGAGTGTCTATGTGAATGTTTGACCATTTTCCCAGAAGCGCATTTGTGAGGTCAGGCACTGATGTTTGGTGAGATGGCCTGGCTCAAAGTCTCTCTCTAATTCATCCCAAAAGGGTTCTATCGGGGGGTGGCTATCAACATTGTCACTGCTTATTCACAAGCCTGTAGCATGTCAATCAGCACACCTGCCCTTTGTTTTCTGGATTGGCAGTACTGTCTATGAAAGCCTCCCAATGTGAGCTGCAATATCTGGGAGGAGGAGCGTGTGAGACACATGAAGGATTTGGCTCAGTCAGGGAGACTAAAGGATGTTTTTTGCTTACTTTACTTTATGAGGCTTGTGCATTACACAGTACCTGAACTGGGTGAAATTACCCAGATGGCAAGCAGTTGTGCTGCAAGTTTGACAAATGACTTGCTAAGCCATTACTAGACTGGTCAGGCTTCACAAGTTTGTTGCACAATTGTAGTAAGTCCACATTGCATGACCCCAGATCAACTTTCTTTGTAAATATTGTGCAAGTCTGCTGCAAGTTCTGGTTCAGTTATGTTGTGAAATAGTGATCCCACCACATGGTTCATGGTGTAGACTTGCAGAGCTCTTGCTTTAGACTCACCCCTGCAACTTTGCTCTTGCTAGAGACTTTCCATGCAAATTTGAAACAAATTGGAAAAGTGTCAACTGGAATTTGTGCTTCAAGTGCTCTGCAAGTGTACAACTTGCTAGTGTAAATGTGTATGACGTTAACAGACTTACAATTCAACACTGCCACTAATTTGTGGCAAGTTATCCTTGCCATCTGGGTATGAATTAAGAAAAACCTCTGCAGTCAGGCGTCGATGAACAAAACATTTTTTGGCTTTGGATATGCGTTAGTGTTTTTATTTGCATAATACTTGTTCCATCCTCTACCTTCATTTCTCAGAGGCTACACTGGAGTCTTCCTTGCTGTAATGTGTGTCTCCCTACCCTGCAACAAGGCAGGGAAGACACAATCGTGTCTTTATCTTGCAGCTGCAATCCTCTATTATTTATTTTGCCACTTATTAGAGTGTAAGCTCCCCTGTCGCAAGGGAAGTTTGTAAATAATTCAGTTTATGCTGTTGTGGTGTAAATAAATGAACTCAATAACCATAATCAAGAAATGTTCTGGAATTGACTGTGCATGTGACTGTAACCATCCATGTATGTTACTAAATATGTAAGTAAATAGTGCAGGTTGTGCTGTTATTCCCAGGGTATCGCAGTGTTTGATTAGAATCTTGAAAACGCTGCTCCTGTTTTATGAATTTATCACCTCATAAAGTAAAACCGTGTACAATAATCACCTGAAATTATTGTCGCAGATGGAGATATAATCTATGATGCCCAAAGGCATGTTAATTCATGTACTGTTTTATATTTGATGACATTGAAACTCGAAATGAAGTCTGTCAGAAGAGTAGTGAACAACACCGCTTACTGTTTCCACCTGCGGTGTTTTCAAAAGCAAAAAGACGTCTTAAGCATAAACTGGAAGCAGATAAAACATTGAAAGCGTAATCAAATTATCTTAACAAGCTCCTTGTTCATAAGATGGGTGAACATAAAGTACAACTTGTTTGTCACAGCAGCTTTTTCATACCATTCACAAACATTCCTATGAGTGTTTATGGAATGTACCAGAACTGAGAACGATTGTTTGGTGGTAGAGCCATTCTGGGAATGATCCTGCACCCAGTCACTCTAAAAACACGGTTTCTTACTTATGCCGCGTACACACGGTCGTTTTTTGCGATGAAAAAAATGCTTGAATTTTTTGTGTCGTTTTTCAAAACGTCGTTTTTTGTTTCACAAAAAGTCACCGTGTGTAGCAAAAACGTCGTTCAAAACGACGTTTTTCAACCCGCGCATGCCCAGAAGCTAGTTATGAAGCGAGCTTCAATGGAAAAGAGTGGTGAACGTAACCTTGCTTTTTGTGAAAAAACGATGGTGTGTATGCAAAATTGTCTTTGAAAAGTGACGTTTCAAAAACGTCGTTTTTTACTTCACAGAAAACGTCGTTTTTTTTTCATCGCAAAAAACGACCGTGTGTACGCGGCATTATACTCGTCTAACTAAAGTGGTCGTATTTACTGTCAAGTATTATGAGCTCCTCATGGACCTCTGAATAAAAACAAATGCGCTAGCGGAGTTATCTGGGAAGTATAAACAAATGTTATCACCCTTTCCTGCGCTTAGGTGTTCCTGTTGTTTACATTCATTTAGCAATGTTTAGAGTGTCTAATCGGATCCTGAACACCTGGTCTTCTTCTATTTTTCCCTAAACACAGCTAAACTGAATGCACCTCAATGCAGGTAACTGCTGATTTTGAATGACACCGTGTAAAAAACATTACCTGCAATTATATGTGCTTAGAAATGTCCTCTAACTGCATATAAATACAAGTTTGATACTGCCAGTGTAGATGGGGCCTAATGCCCTGTACATGTGCTCAGAGTTTCCGTCGGAATAAACTCTGACAGAGTTCCATACAGACGAACAAAATTTCCGAAAAAAAATTCTCTTTCAAACTCCGTCGGAATTTCCGACGGAAAAAGTCTGATGGGGTATACACACGGTCGGACTATCCGTTGAAAAACTTCCCTCAGACAAATTCCGATCGTGTGTACGAGGCATTACAGTGCCGAACAATTGGAAAGCTCAAGATTGTGGCATGCTTGTTTGGGTCAGAAGTGCTTGTTTATGCACTGAGAAGACAGTTCCTGGTACAATCTGTAAGGCCTATACACACTAAGTGTTTAGTCCCAGTGCATGCGGCTTCGGCATTTAGCTGCAGGTGGAGGGCACAGGTGCACAGGTGCATCATCCAACCCCATTGCCAGCAGCCTGTCAAATTCTTTGATGCGTCAGCTGGACAGGGCTGGACGGTGCACTCAGCATTCCATCTGTTTGGGGCAGTATGCACCCAAAGTTCTTGTATTTCGGACATGTATCCATTGATGCATACTTCCCGAAGTTTAAGCACCCCTAAACACTGTTCAGCTGCAACAGCTGTCACTCTCATAGAGGTTTAAAGGCAACCAGTAGCAGGGCTGGATGGGGCACCCATGGTTAAAGGCCAATAGGAAAGCTAAACTACCAATTTTTTGGGGGGCCAATTCCAATTTGATGTGCTAGATATCCAAGCCAGGGGATGATTTGTTGTCTTTGTCAGCTATCAATTGTATACCTGTATGGAGAGCCTGTAAATATGTTTCCCCATCCAAACATTAAAATGATCTTATGCTTTCATCTCCAGCATCTCCAAATATACTTCCCTCCCCAGTTACTTCATTCACTTCAAGTATAAGTGCTACTGCTTGTTGATTGACCCAACACTGTCACATGGATGTGGGCAGAGTCCTTGGCCTTGGAGCGAAGGGCAGGCCATACGTTATACCATTTTCTTGTATGACTTTCTTTTGGAATTACCAACACTATATAATACAAGGTCAAACCTAAACACTTTCCATGTGTATGCAATTAGGCAGGCCCTTGCACTACACAGCTGAAGGTAAATCTAAAGCTGGCCATAGATGGAGCGACTTTCTTTCCTGCAACCCCATCAACGCAGTCGATGGTGGAATCCCTCACACAGAGCCATTGTCTTCTCCTGTCAGAGAGGCAGGGGTAGCCGTTCCAGCCGGGAGACCATAGAGGTTACTGCTAGTGGCTGTAATAGTGGCTAGCAATAATTGCATGTAAAATCCAACAGACTGGTTGTACTTAAGTTGATTGACAAATCAATTTGGGTGCATTCAGCCTGCCCATACATGGTTCAAATCTCGGCCAATCCCTGCTTAACTGGCCGAGATTTGGACTGTCTATGGCCGGCCTAAAGGAAATTGAATAAGTATTTATAATGTAATGTATGGCCAACTTAAGCTCCAACTAGACTAAAACAAGAGAATACTTTGCATTCAGTGACAGACAGTAGGCACCATAAGATGGCAGACTTTACCATCCGCAGTGCGTCGGGATCCTACGGGGTAAATGACCAAGCTATAACAAGATGCCACTGAACTCAACTCGACTCAACTCAATAACCTTCTTCACCACAATGGCTCCCCAAAACACCCCATGCCTTGGGGCTGTGGGAGATCAGGCACTCTTTCATTAAATATTTTAATTGGTAAGCTAGCATCCGCCATTTTTATGTACAGATTAGCCATAACTACCAGAACAATGATAAAAAAATTCCTAAGGTTATATGTGTATAGACAAAAGAAAAAATAACATGCACATGGGAAATATAGAATTTACAGCAAAAATACTACAGGCTGAAAATATATGTTGCATGTTCAAGTGTATCAGCCATGAGTGAAATATATGGCTAGCATTGCTTGCCACCTTCTGAAAATTCTGATTCCTTGGCAACGTCTGGTTTCAGTACTTCTGAATCACAGCCCTGGAACATGCAGATAAATACAACAAATCAAAGTCATTAGCTTCAAAAAATTGTTAAAGCAAAGCCTGCTCATGATGGCCAAGCAGATAGCATCTTGACAAGTAGAGGTCAGAAGCAACAGCCACCATCTTCGTCTCATGACAAGCTTACATGAAAAAAAAAAAAATGTAATCACATTATGCATTTTCATAAGCTGCCTTAACACAATCCCTTAACAGAAAATTGGTGATGTATGTGGAAGACAAAAATAAATATTTGTGCAATGTTACATATTCAGTGCCTTTAAACCATGTTATCTTTAATTATGCTCTCTTTTTAGGTTTTAATCAAAGTAATTGATATCAATGACCACCGGCCAGTATTTTCTTCCTCAAAGTACGAAGTGCTGATCCCAGAAGATGTTAGACCGGAGACGGAGATTTTGCAAGTCACTGCCACTGACAAAGATGAGAAGAATAAATTGATTTACACATTACAGAGCAGCACTGACCCTGCTAGTCTGAAGAAGTTTCGGATAGACCCTGCCACGGGCTCCCTGTACATTGTAGAAAAATTGGATCACGAAGCAATGCAGCAGCATATTCTTACCGTGATGGTAAGCAGTAATCACACATCTCTTTCTCGGCGGCTGACGAATGGGACATTTTTTATTTTTCATTGTAAAATTCATGTGCTGGAGTATTGACTGAGCATTCATTTTTCAGGTGCGTGATCAAGATGTCCCTGTAATGCGCAACTATGCCAGAATCATTATCAATGTGACTGACACCAATGACCATGCCCCCTGGTTTACAAGCTCTTTCTATGAAGGTCAAGTCTATGAATCAGCAGCTGTTGGATCCGCCGTGCTTCAAGTTACTGCTTTGGATAAAGATAAAGGGAAAAATGCTGAGGTTGTTTATTCCATTGAGTCAGGTATGGTATATTTTGCATAATAGCAACACATACACCTGAATAGAGGCCTAATATACTGGATATAGCTTCAGTGCACAAACAGGTCACTTTCCCTAGGCTCACTAAAAAGGTTTTGTGATCAGGCTTTTTGTTGGAAAGTTGATATATCAAAATAACTCATATCAATTTCCAGTGTCTTAAATAAGAAAACAGACCTCATATTTGAGAGCAGAGATCCCTCTGCCCCATGATGACTCCTTATATCAACGTGCTTTTCCCAGTATCTGTCACTGGCAAACATCACGAGGAGGCAATGCTGCATCCTGGCCTAGGCCAACAAGGCCCAGGCCTAGGGCAGCACTTTGCAGGGTGGCAGCACAGAAAGAGTCCTCGTCAGCTCTTATGGGGCAGATTGGGCTGAGAAGCAAATTAGTCTATCACCCGCAAAAAGTGGCCCCACTGCTTCTGCCGGCATTCCGCAACTGTGAGGGTGGGGCGCTGCTTTTCACTGTCCTTTTATGCTGGACCACAAACCTTATTCACTGTGCTATAAGTTTTCTGCTGCACCATCGGATATCTCTTCTTAGTCCTCTCCATAAAATTATCAGAATTTGTTCTTGAAGAAGAGCTATAGGCAACACGTTTTTGTTTCATTTTGGATAGAGTAAAGGAGTGTTATAGCCCGCCAATTTATTTTTTATCATCCCTGTCCCATTACAGAGATTTCCCTTCACTTCCTGCCCCATAGCCAAACGGGAAGTGAGAGGAAATCTATGCAAATTAACGGGAGCCATTTCCCAGCCCCCCCCCCCACCCCCAGGCCCTCAAAACTAGTGTCCCCACTTGAAAATTTCAGGGCAGGTCTTAAACAAAAAGGGGTGTGGCCTTGACAGGAAGGTGTGGGTCATATTTAAATTAGGGGGTGCACAAGTTTAGTCAGGCCTAGGGCAGCACAAAACTTAAATACACTACTGCGAGGAGGACCCCATTATCCACAAGGTAGAATAACCTAGGCTGAGCTCCCCAATTGGCAAATCTCCTACACTATAGGAGCAATTCAGGGAGAAAACAAACTAAGAAGGAACTTGCATTGCTCATTGATCTATCTTTAATGTAGAAATATAAGCAAAAATGTATTTATTTTCATTTTGCATAGGGAGGATTATAATACCTGTCAGATTTTTTTTTTTACCAGCTGTATCCCATTGCAGACATTTCCCTTCACTTCCTGTCCCATAGCCAAACAGGAAGGGAAAGGTAATCCCTGCAAATTAAGGGAATTCCTAGGGGACCCCCAGGTCATCAGAATAACTAGTGTCCCCATTAAAACATTTCCCCTTGATTACTTTTCTAGGGACAACGCAAAATGTGGGATTTTCTTTTACTAATGCCGCGTACACACGATCATTTTTTGTGATGAAAAAAAACGACGTTTTCTGTGAAGTAAAAAACGACGTTTTTGAAACGTCACTTTTCAAAGACAATTTTGCATACACACCATCGATTTTTCACAAAAAGCGAGGTTACGTTCACCACTCTTTTCCATTGAAGCTCGCTTCATAACTAGCTTCTGGGCATGCGCGGGTTGAAAAACGTCGTTTTAAAAGACGTTTTTGCTACACACGGTGACTTTTTGTGAAACAAAAAACGACGTTTTGAAAAACGACACAAAAAATTCAAGCATGTTGGAATTTTTTTTTGGTCGTTTTTTTACAAGACAAAAAACGACGTTTTGCCCACACACGATCAATTTAAATGACGTTTTAAAAAACGTCATTTTTTTTCATCGCAAAAAACGACCGTGTGTACGCGGCATTAGACTTTCAATGATAATGGTAAACAGGAACAATAGAGAGAGTGAATCTCTGTAACGATAGCACAGACAGCAATAACAACTGACAGGTGTTCTAATGCCTCTCCATCTTAAGCTAAATAAAGTTTTGCCTTTAGATATAATTTAAACTAGAAAAATTACATTTCTGCCATAAATCTCCACGTTCTGAATCTCGGGGGCGGAATCATCGTGATACTCAATAGCAGCAAAACGTAGTGCATTAGCCGTTGATTTAAATAGCATCCAAACATGGGTAAATCGCGCGATTTACCCATGATTCATCGGGCGCACCCCCGGTAAAATCATGCAAACAGAATCGCGTGCTGCCTTTCGCTCAATAAAAGTACATAAATACTGAATCCTTTTTTGGGCGATGGGCATCCCGCGATTCTATTTGCACGATTTTACCGCGATTGTCGCCCCCATGAGCCTAGATGTGAACAGAGCCTTAAGGATTATGTTATTCTAACTTAATACTAAGTGTATTGTTTCTGTGATAGCTTTTTGAGAAACTTGATTCATGCCCTTTCCAGAATATTTTTCTTTAACTTAAACTATGTATATACATAGACCTATTTATCATGTATATTTTCATCATACTATATGCTCACATTGAATTGCCCAGGTCTTGACAGGGCTTTAACCTCCCTGGCGGTCTTCCCGTGTGTGGCACGGGGTGAGATTTTAAAGCTACGATCGGTAACCCCGTGCCACACACGGACTTGCCTCGCTGGATGCAGAAAAAAGTTTACTTACCTTTTCTCTGCGATCCAGCGATGAATCCCCGCAGTACACGGCGGCCGGATGTCCGCCTGATGCTGTGTGTTCCGCCGATTCCCTTCCCTGCGAGCGTCGCGACGTAGGGGGGGGAACGGCGCCAAATTTAAAAAAGTAAACAAACACTATACATACAGTATACTGTAATCTTATAGATTACAGTACTGTATGTAAAAAATACACACCCCCCATGTCCCTAGTGGTCTGCCCAGTGCCCTGCATGTTCTTTTATATAATAAAAACTGTTCTTTCTCCCTGCAAACTGTAGATTGCCCATAGCAACCAAAAGTGTCCCTTTATGGCAAAAATTGTTTTAGAGCAGCTAAAAAACAGCGATAATAAATCAGAATCACTTGCAGAATTTAGCGATAGCGATTTGTGGGGAAATTCGTCATAAAAAAAATAAAATAATGACAGCAAAAATTCTGCAACTGAGCAAATTTCAGTGATTTTGATTTGATTACATTATTGAATAATTTTTACTATAATTATATTATTATTTGTTATAATTTTTTATAATTATTTATTATATTATAATTTTTAATAAGAAAAAAAAAAAATCATACCCAGGATGCCTATTAGACTCTTGTTTGGATAGATTTCAGTGAGTTATTCCTAAGAATTACAAGCCTACAGTATAAAACGCCAAATTCCCTTGCAAATAATGGTACCACTTTTAGCACCTAAAATCTTAAAGAATCATACCGCCAGGGAGGTTAAGAAAGTTAGGTGCAGTAGTTTTAATATTGCCTCAGGCCAACTTGCTTTCAGAAGTTTTCTAGGGTGGAAGCTCATGGTCACAGCTCAGTGAACAATGCTGATGTGTAATTTGCTGTAATCCATACCAAACCATTCAATTTAGTTTTTACTGAAGTCAAATCGGTAAAACATTAACTGTGATCAACTACCATAGGCCACTACACATTTGCACTTTGCAATTTTTATTTAAGGGTAACTCCACTTTTGTGGATAAAATATATATATATAAAACAAATAAAAAAATAATATAGCATTTATATTTGCTGCACGAAACAATGTTGTAACCTAATGCTATTAAAAATTCACTTCCTTGTGCAATTTTCTGGAAATTTGGCCCATGTATACCAGGCTTTACAAGTATGAAATACTTATCTCACAAAAACTATTTCAAGTTATTGCATTCAATAAATCAATGCAGGAAACAATTATGCATGAAATAGTAATCTAAAGCAACCAGTCATATTATTATTTACTGAATTCAAGATTGGTTACTATCGGTTATTGCATGTTGAAAATGCCCTTAATAGTTTAAAGTTTATATATTTCTATACTAAAAATAGTTGTCCAAATAATGTAATTTTAGGCAAAGATGACAATTTACAATTGCATGTTTATGCATTTTTTTCCTGTAAATAAATGTCTTTTTTTCTTTTTTTTTTTAGTAGGTGGTTGGTAGCAATTATAAAAACATCTGCCTGCCAATATTTTTGTTTGGCAAAGAAATACCAAAGATAGCCTTTTTAGAAATATTTGTGGCGTGCATGTGTGCCTTGTCCTCGTACTAATATTTTCACATTTTAAATGACACTGTCAGTTGATTGGCTGATGAAAAAACAGATGATACAGTATATCAAAATGGGTTTAAATGTCACATTTTTCCCATCAAAATTCTGGGGGAATAAATTATAACTGTCAATCTTCCAAGGCAGCAGCATAGGGATTCCTCAGATGCTTGTGATATGTTATGGACTTTGTAATGTTCTATTCTGAGAATGGCATAGTGTTCATAGCACAACAGTCAGAGCAGACATTATCATTTACCAACTCCCTGGTGTAATTCCCTCTGCTCGAATGGAGCATTTCATCATATGTTAATTGCTCCTTTTTAGAAACTAGCCTCACACTTTTACAATTATTTGGAAAAAAAATAGAATAAACTAATTATGTTTCCAAAGTAGATTTCACAGCAAATGACCTCTTGTTAACACATCACACAGTCTCCTTATCAAAACCATACTGTGTAGCCTGGCTGATAATCACATTTGCTTTGCTAAGGACTGTAATGGCATAATCATGATTTGAAGGGCTTTGCACAGCCATTTAAAGTTTTACTTGAGAAAGTAGACTGTGTGATTGAATATCATGTATATAATCATAAAAGGAACCTTGCCATAGTTAGGTAAAATATTTTTGACACACCAGTGATCTTCCTAGAACTCAGACAGTAGAGTGCTGATTTCTTTTAGTGTAGACCTCAGTCTTAGTACCATCTTTAAAATAGCAAACATGACTTTAAACCTTGACAGCCTTAGCAAATTAGGACCTCTTGCATTCTGCCTTAAAATGAAAAAAATAAATAAAAATGCTCCATAGGTGTAGAAGTTTTTAGTTCAATTATTGTAGCAGAAGATTATGGATGGTAAATTGTTTTTTGTAACATCTGACCGTTTAGTTTATGCCTTTACACAAGTTAAGTTTATTAAGTGTGTTTTTTTTTTCTTTTTCCAGGGAATACTGCAAATGTATTTTTAATTGATTCAGTTTTGGGAATTATTAAGACAGCAAAAGAACTTGATCGAAGCAGTCAAAGTCAGTATGAACTTGTGATTAAAGCATCAGACCACGGAATTCCAACGATGAGCCAGATAACATCTGTACACATTCTTGTCACCATTTCGGATAATGCAGCCCCCAAATTTATGAAGAAAGAGTACTCTGCTGAAATCAGCGAATCAACACGAATTGGTAGTTTTGTGGCAATGCTTTCCACTCACAGCCAGTCTTCAGTAACGTACGAAATCAAGAATGGAAATATAATGAATGCCTTTGAGATCAATCCAAATTCTGGTGTCGTCATAACACGAGATGATCTTGATTTTGAAACACTGCAATCTTACACTCTTACCATTCAAGCTACAAACATGGCTGGCTTGTCCACCAATGCAACATTTGTTGTTCACCTCCGAGATGAGAATGACAACTTTCCCATTTTTGTGCAGAGAGAATACAGAGGCCTCATTAGTGAATCTGCACCAGCTAACAGTGTTGTGTTAACTGATGAAAACACTCCTCTGGTAATTCGAGCCACTGATGCTGACAGAGAAACAAATGCTTTGCTTGTTTATCAAATTGTTGAGCCATCTGTCCATAAGTATTGTTGCCATTGACCCCAGCACCGGTGCGATACGCACCTTGGTCACATTAGATTATGAACAGACAAATATATTCCATTTTACTGTCCAAGCACATGACATGGGATATCCACGGCTATTTGCAGAGTACTCTGCTAACGTTACAATTTATGTGGTTGATATCAATGACTGCGCTCCGGTATTCTCAAAAGAAGTCTATGAAGCTTCCATATTAATACCAACTTACAAGGGGGTAAGAGTTATTACAGTTAATGCAACAGATGATGATTCTGGCTCATTCTCAGAAATCATATATTCCATAGTTGAAGGTAACATTGGAGAAAAATTTGCTATTGACCCCCTAAAAGGTATAATAACTATCCAAAACACCAGTCCGTTAAGGAGTCGTTATGAACTAAACATACGAGCTTCAGATGGACGTTTTTCTACCCTTGTGTCAGTGAAAATTACTGTGAAAGAAAGTAAAGAAAGCTCGTTGAAATTCACTCAGCGGACTTATTCTGCATCCATTCAAGAAAACACAACACAGATAAAAACCCTAACCATTATCAGTGCAATTGGAAGTCGCATCAATGAACCTTTGTTCTTCCATATTCTGAATCCAGATATCCGTTTTAAAATTAGCCACACCTCTGGTGTATTGTCAACGACAGGTATACCATTTGATCGAGAACAGCAGGATCTGTATGAAATAGTCGTGGAGGTTACTGATGAGCAAAAACCACCTAGAGTCGCTCATGTCCTGGTGAAAGTATTTGTTGAAGACATCAATGACAACAGCCCTGTTTTTGTCAATCTTCCATATTATGCAATGGTACAGGTGGATGCGGAAGTAGGTGATATTATCCGCCATGTTACTGCTGTTGATAAAGATATTGATAAAAATGGAGAGATACATTACTATCTGAAAGATCCTTCTCAGCACTTTCAAATTGGGCCATCAGGTGCTATCGCACTGAAAAAAGAGTTTAATCCTGATGAATTTCATAAAGAATATGTCATAACCATTGTGGCTAAAGATGGTGGAAACCCTTCCTTTTTAGCAGAGGTTGTTGTTCCAATTACAGTTATGAATAAAGCAATGCCAGTCTTTGAAAAGCCTTTTTATAGTGCAGTAATAGCAGAAAATGCCCAGCTCCATAGTCCTGTTGTGCACATACAAGCCAACAGTCCAGAAGGTCTCCGAATAATTTACAGCATCACAGAGGGTGATCCATTCAATCAGTTTAATATTAACTTCAACACAGGTGTAATTAATGTATATGCACCTCTTGATTTTGAGTCCCACCCAGCATATAAACTGAGAGTTCGAGCAACAGACTCAGTGACCGGGGCACATGCTGAAGTTTTTGTTGATGTTATCTTAGAAGATGTTAATGATAATTCACCCAGATTCAAGCAGAGAACCTATTCTGCTACCTTGTCTGAGGCTTCGGTTATTGGAACATCTGTTGTACAAGTAAAGGCCACAGATGCTGACTCTGGTCAAAATAAAGCCATTTCATACCACATAGTGGCTAACCAAGGCAATGTTTCCCAATATTTCCACATTGATACCAGCAATGGACTCATTGCAGTTGCAAAACCACTGGATTATGAATATTTGCATGTATACAGCTTTTTAGTGAGAGCAGTGGACAGCGGAAGTCCTCCTTTAAGTAGCATTGCCAGTGTAAATGTCAATGTTATTGATCTGAATGATAATCCCCCAGAATTCACACAGCAAGTTTATGAAGCCAGGATTAGTGAGCTTTCAAAGCAAGGAAGCTTTGTAACATCTATCAAAGCCACAGATCCTGATAGTATAGACACTGAAAACCTAGAATATTCTATTCTTTTTGGCAATGAAGATATGAATTTTGTTATTGACAGCAAAAGTGGAATAATACGGGTTTCACACTTAAGGAAACAAGTTCTACAAGCATTCTATATCCTCAATGTCTCAGTTTCTGATGGAGTGTTCAGAAGTGCATCTCAGGTACACATTGCTGTATTGAGCTCAAATTTGCATAGTCCTACATTTGGACAGAGTCAATATGAAGTAGAACTTTCAGAAAATTCTCCAGTGCATACCCTTGTGACAGAACTCAAAGCTGTTGATGAAGACATGGGAGTCTTTGGGCAAGTAACCTACCACATTCTAAATGAATATGCAAAGGACAATTTCTACTTTAACGAGAAAGGACAATTGTTTACAGCAGAAAAGCTTGACCGAGAAAGTCCAACTAACAAAGTCATTCCTATCAGTGTAATGGCCAAGGATGCTGGTGGAAAAGTTGGATTTTGCTCTGTCAGTATAATTGTAACAGATTATAATGACAACGATCCAAAGTTCCGTGCATCAGAGTACAAACTAAGCATTGCATCTGATGCACCTCGAGGTTCTGCTATTGTTAGAGTCCTGGCTTCTGATAGTGATGAGGGTGCAAATGCTGATATATCATATAGCATTGTGGCAAAGTCTGAAAGTGTGTCCGAAAATTTTGAAATCAACCAACATTCTGGAGTCATTACCACCAAGGAAAGCTTAGTTGGATTAGAAGATGAAGTCTTTTCCTTTTTTGTTAAAGCAAGAGATGATGGCTCACCACATAGAGAGAGCATTGTGCCAGTCACTATTCAGATACTTCCACCTGAAGTGCAGCTGCCAAAGTTTTCTGAGCCTTTTTACACCTTAAGTATCTCTGAAGACACTCCAGTCGGTACAGAGCTGGATGTTATCAGAGCAGATAGTAGCCAACCAATAATCTATAATCTCATGAAAGGAAATACGCTTGATAGTAATGTTGATGACATTTTCGTAATCGACAAACAAAATGGCCGGCTAAAACTTGAGAAGACGTTGGACCATGAAACAACTAAATGGTATCAGTTTTCTGTGTCCGCTCAAAGTATTCATGGAGAGCATGAAGTAGTTACCTCTGTGGATGTTAGTATCCAGGTTAAAGATGTCAATGATAATAAGCCTGGATTCGAAGCCAATACATATGAGGCTTTCATTGTGGAGAATCTTGCAGCAGGAGCTAAAGTTATCCAGGTTAAAGCTGTTGATGTGGATTCAGGACTCAATGGGCATGTTTCATATATGCTGGCACTATCACAGGAGCCACAAGAAATCAAAGATCTTTTCTCAGTAGACTTGGAAACTGGATGGGTCACCACTCTTGCTGAGCTTGACCATGAAAAAAGAAACAAATACAACATTGTAGTAGTTGCTTATGACCATGGTGATAAAGTGCTGTCATCATCCACTATAATTGAAGTTATGGTGATGGACATGAATGATAATCCTCCTCGCTTCAATGCAGAAATATACAAAGGTACAGTGAGTGAGGACGATCCTCTAGGTGGTGTTATTGCCATTTTGAGCACCACTGATGATGACACTGAAGACATCAACAAAGAAACAACAATGTACATTACAGGTAAAATATTATTACTATTTTTCATATTTCCCCACTGCTAAACATCCAGTAAGTTAGTATACTGGTAAATAAAAAAATTAAAAAAGCTTTGAAGTTTCAAGTTATATAAGCCCTCCAAGCTGTGGTTATGTCCACATGTTTCTAGGCTCAGGCACTTTGATGCAGTTTACAATGGCGAGGCTAGTTTTCTTTCAACAGCTGGAAAGCCATGGTTGTCTACTTCTGATATAAAGTTGCTTACATTATACTCAGTATAGCTTCCTCGATACTCTCAGATACCTTCATACATGAGATATATTTAGAGAACCACACATTAGCGCTCATAAAATATACTATGCTATATCCTCCAGGCAAAAAAACAGTATGCAGTTTTCTTATCTGCATGAAGGAGCTTTGAAGGGAGGAAGGTATTCATTTTCAGGGGAAGGATGTGGCTTAGATTAGTCAGGAGAACATACTGTATTCAAATGGTGTCTGTAGCATGTCGGTTTAGAAGCGTAAGCACTATTTGGAATTAACTGCTTTTAAACTACACCCGTACTTTACCGGTCCCACAAACATTTGTGACACACAGCATACACTACAGTTGCTCTCTATCAGTGGTCCAAAGTTACTTCTAGACTTAAGTCTAGCAGTGTCCCTGGTTATTACAACAGATGCCTTGATCAAGTGTTGTTGGTTAAATAACAACCTATCCAAAGTCTTCCTCTGATATCCTAAAAGTTTTGATTTAGAACGTTGGAATGTCACTGTAGTTTATTAGAATAGCAGTGTCTCTTAAAATGACTGATCCTTGTGAGTCTTATAAAGAATAGAAATATGATACCTTCCATTTTGGATTTATTTTTAAATGTGCATTTCAGGGCTGTCATTTATACCCTTGCTTACTACCTAGTTAGTCCATGACCTAGAACACACATGCAGCCAATAAAGTCATAAAATACCAAACTAGTGACTCACAAAGTTTAAAAATCAGAAAGACAGTACTTGAGTCAGCTTCTCTCCAAAGATATTTGCTTTGGCAGCTTCCATATGTGCATTCTTATAGGTTTTCTTTAACACCCGCTTTGTTCACTTATGCTCTGTACACACGATCGGTTCGCCTGATGAAAAAGGACCAATGGACTGTTTTCATTGGACAAACCGATCGTGTGTGGGCCCCATCATTTTTTTTCTCATCGGTGGAAAAAAATAGAACCTGTTTTGAAATTATCGTATGATTAAAAAACAGATAGAAAAAAAAACAATCCTCTGTGGGGAAATCCATCGGTCAAACATCCACCCATGCTCAGAATCAAGTCGACGCATCCTCGGAAGCATTGAACTTCATTTTTCTCTGCACGTCATTGTGTTTTACGTCCCGGCATTGGACACGATCAGATTTTTAACCGATGGTGTGTAGGCAAGACTGATGAAAGTCAGCTTCATCGAATATCTGATGAAAAAATCCATTGGTTCGTTTTCATCAGACGAACCTGATCGTGTGTACAGGGCATAAGTCAGCTGTGTGAAAATTGTGGCTTTAGTTGTGAGATGGCCATCACTTGATCCAACAGTTTTTTTTACAAATTAAGTTATTGTTAGATAGATTGCTCATATCATGTTTTCCCGTTACCAATTCCTTCTCATCCCAATATCTGGCCATATCCACCATCTATAGGTGAAATCATGACCACAGTGTATCTGCGTGTGCCAGCAGGCTTGTGGGTAGTCATATCATACCTATTTAATTCCATGAAAAAACAATTATAGCACTTTGGAAGTTGACATTGAAAAATTGAAACATACACTATTTAGAATATTTCCAGAGAAAAAGGCCACAAAATATTACCTGAAATATTTAGCTGCATAAATTAGGTAAGAAAGTTTGACTTTTCAACTGGGGAACAACTGGGGTTCAATTGTTGAAAAAGAGGAATCACCGCTCTAAGATACTAATCAGAAAGTCTCCTCATCTGATCCAAAGCCAAAGGTGCTGGCAATGCATGGAATGATGCAAAATGAAGGAAAAACTTTCTGGACAGCCGCACTCCAAAAATAAATTGCTTTTATTGTAAAATAAAAAACACACAAAAAGCATGCCACAGCTGACGCGTTTCACACCAAAATAAGCTATGAATAAGCACTAAAGTTTGGTGTGAAACATGTCAGATTTTTACCCTGTCTGCTGTGGCATGCTTTTTGTGTGTGTTTTTGATTTTACAATAAAAACGCAATTTATTTTGGGAGTGCGGCTGTGCAGAAAGTTTTTCCTTAATTTTGGGGTTCAATTGTTGTTTTTATCCTTGAAACCACCGAGGACAGAAGAGAGAGAGCAAAGGGGGTGCATGCCGCCCATAAAAGTTTGGGTTTCCTCATCCTACATTATTGTTCCATTTCTTTATGGCTTGAAATGTGTGTGTGTGTGTGTGTGTGTATATATATACACACACACACACACACACACACACACACACACACACACACATATATATAATGTATAGTCAGAGCCCTTTGACAGGAGAGATGTGAACCTCATAAACACGCCACAAGACTAACAACATAAAGTAGACCTGAAGTGTGCCCTGCTATGCTGGACGGTATTCCAAGAGAAGGAGGCATATCCAAGATAAGTGAGTGGATGGTTTTAGAGGAAGTGTATTCTAGAGAAGTGCCCTGAGAGGGGAATGGGTGAGTGGGTACTGCGCACTAGAATCGACAAAAGACCACTGTGGGTGGTCTGCTCAAATACAACCCGTGCTCCTCCCATAATTTCAGGCCACCATACTGGCCTTAATACATATATATATATATATATATATATATATTATATATATAATTTATTGTTATACAGTATGTACTTTTTTAGTTCAGGTTTACTATCACTTTAATGTTTTTAGAATTGTAAAGCTTATTTTTACGACACAGTTTTTTATTATCTACTCCTGCTTCAGAGTAATTGCTTTTATTATTTTTGATGTTTATTCAATTAAAAAACATTTTCTTTTATCCATTATAAAAATATCTTTTATTCTTGAAAATTAAAAATCACTTAGGTAATGTTTCAAAGCTCATTATGTTCAGGTTATATGAAATGATGGCTTTGTGTGTTATCTTCTTTTCAAATGTAGAGGTTTTTTATTTAACTTTCTCCCCTCCCAGCCACCTCAATTGATATATCGTTTTGTATTTGTCTTTTAAATGCCATCACAAGTCCTCATTTTTCACTTAAGACATTTTTCTCTTTCATCGCATGATAATTAGCAGCATTTTTTTTTTGTATTGGTTTTGCTACAAGAACTGCATCATTTACAGTTAAATTGCTAATCAGTCTAACACTGCATAATGTCTGTGGTGGCAGTTTGCCTTCCGCTAGTGATTATTTATGCATATTTATGCCTAGTTCTGAACTTTGCAGACCTCAGTGTTTATATCCCGGTAAAACTTAAAGGGTCACTAAAGGAAAATTTTTTATCAGCTATATACCCTCCTTTACCTTATTGCAGTGCTGTATTCATTTCCTGCTTGTTCGTTTTCCCACTGAATTAGAGTTCTGTCTTGTCATTTCTCCCCACTTCCTGGTTGTGTAGATAAGAAAATGTTCACAGAGTGATAACCTCTCCGTGTGGTCAGTAACGTGCTCGCTCCCTCTGGTTAGACTACAGCTCTGCGTGAGAACGCTGTGTACGTCTGTGTAGACTGCAAGGAGCTGTGATATCGTGGGTGTGTCTAACACCCCAGCACCTCCTCACTATCTGAAAGTTTGCTTTCAGGCAAGCAATTATTAAGGCAAGATTATTGCACAAGTTAAAAGAACAGTATTGCAGAGTATTGCACACTTTTTAGTACAGCAATGCACACATAGCATTCTTTAGAAAGATTCGTGGAGGAGGTCCATGGACATTCACCCTGAATAACTTGACTACATGGCGCTGGGGCTGAATTTCAGCTATGGTGCGGTATTCAATTAAAATATTCATTCATTCTATTTACATTTATAATATATTTACCATGTGGACGATGGTTAGTGGGCTGGAGGAGGCGGGAATATGTGAGGGAGGAGAGAGGAGAAGCTGATGTATATAGGCAGAGGGGCGTGAAGGGGTGTATACTGGGGGTGGTTTGGGCGGAGCGCTGCTAAAGTGTGCATGAGAACTTTGCTCGTTCTCAGCCGCACTTGGGAAATAAAAAATCGCTTCTGCGCATGCGCGAACCGCTAAGCCTAATGGGAACTGTAGTTCCCATTAGGCAGTGACGTTGACAACAAGAACGCGCACCGCAAAACCAGGAAGTCAGGGGAAAGAAAAGCCAGGACGGACGGAATAAAGAATAATTGTCCGTTTAAACAGGTACAGTAATCTTTTAAAGAGTAATAATGATGTTTTTCGTTAACATATGTGTGAGAACTATATTTTAAAACAATAAAAAAAATTCCTTTAGTAAGGCTTTAAAGTGATACTAAACATATAATGTTTAATTGCCATCATCCCTTCTCTTTATAAAAATCATGCCACTGTATTTTAATGACTATAAAAAAAAAAAAATCTGAATACTTAATTTCATCATTGCTGTTCAGAGGTCACATGATGTTTCCAAAGTCTTTCCTGTCCTCATGGAAAGTTCTAAGGGAGGAGTTTATAGTACTCTGCTGAAGTATGAACCTGTGTCTGCACAGAGTTTATTGGTGCTGTGCTGGTCAAATGACAAAAAAGCTTTCAGAATAGAAAAGTCAAATAAAAAAACAAAGTATTTTACGCGTCATACAAATCTCTATATCACAAAGCAATTTTGTATTATTTTTTTGTCAATAACATGTATTTTGGAGCCTTAGTTGACAATAGTGTTCACACTGTAAATAATATCTAGAAGAGGTTCTGCCATTTACAGGCTGTGTCATGTCCCTCCAGCTTTTGTCTATGGTGTGTATGTGTTGGGACTAACAGGGAGGTGAAGCCTCCATCAATCACCTTCTTATATCCTACCTCCAGTGTTTTACAATTTGAGGAAATGAAGGAGGAGACAGGGAGGGGCTGTCATTTACCACTGTACATATGGCCACAAAAGCAACTCTTTAGTCACTTGGGCTGCACAGATAAGAAAAAGGAGGAAATTGACAGCTTAGAAGATAACTGAAACTGGAGCTTGCTCGGTAGAAGGCTTTAAAGCACCCTTCTGCTACTGTGTGTGAGTCCTTAATACTGATCTTAAAACATCCATGTCTTAAAAAAAAATCTAAAATCTGTCAGTCTTCATGGTCCCCAGAAGTGGTTTCCTTTACCAAGGATGCATGTATGTCAGCAAGCATCCTTCAGGCAATATCCTGGAGAATGCTGAATAGCCCAAATCTCCTGAGAAGACATTATTGTAATTTTGTTGGAATTAAGGTATTCTGTATTCTCAAAGATATTGTTTAAAATACTTTTTCTTTGGAAGCAGATATTACTGCTGGGAAGAAACCCTTACTAATTAAGCTGACTTTCAATTGTGCACAAGGTCTGCTTTAACGTGTTGGATTTTACTGCTCTTTCTTTTGTGTTAGTGTCAATTGTGGATGATAGATCTTCTGTATAAAACTGATATCATTTATATGTTACAGGAGGGGACCCTCTGGGTCAGTTTGCAATTGAAAACACGCAGAATGAATGGAAAGTGTATGTTAAAAGAGCACTGGACAGGGAAGTAAAAGACAACTACCTCCTAAACATAACTGCCACTGATGGAACGTTTGCTAACAAGGCTTTAGTGGAAGTGAAGGTCCTTGATGCCAACGACAACACCCCAGTCTGTGAAAAGGTACATTTATTAAAAGTGTATTTCCACTTTTGAAGTCTAATTTGGATAACACCCACTAGTTATATGCTCTATGTTCCCATTCACATAGCATAACTTAACTTTTAATTTGTGTAACATTTCTGCCTAGCTTTCTCCCTCTATGTAATGTTAGACAGTGTCCATTTTTTTTTTTTACCTTAATGCAGGCATAGCATTAAGGTAAACGTGTTTTAGCTTTAGAACCAATTGTGGAAGAGGATGTATGTTTACCATAATTAAACATGTCTGTAATGTCTGTCCTAAAAAGGCTTGGGTAGTACATTGCATGTTAATGCAATTTAAACAAATCTATGCCTAAAATATGTTCCCTGTTTGCACATTGCAAGCTTTTCTCAACAAATGTATGTGTCTATAAAGACCTATGTATACACCTCCTACAAGAAAAGAAGGAAAATAGAAAGTAAGATTTTATTTCACATGTTTTATGGTATGTTGTGTGAATGGAAATGCATAATTATTTAATTTAAGTGGGAGGATTCTTAAATTGTATTTCAAATATAGCTTAAAGCTTTGTTTTCGTATAGAACCAGAATGAAGTTATCGTGTGTACTGTTAGGAGTTAAGTTTTGTTTATACCTGATTGTAGAAACTCAGCTTTGTGACTGACCTATCAATTATGCACAGTTAGGAGTCAAACATGCATATATTAAACATATGCAAATCAGATTAACATTCACACATTGCTTAATGTTAGATTAGCTGTGATGCAAGCAATTCTATTTAAAGTAATGACCATTTAATGAGGATAGTCTGCTAGTGGTAGTTATGGCATGCAATAAAGAAGTCAAACATTTGAAAGGTCAATATAATATAGGTGAGGAGAAAGTTTACATAAATCAAATCTGTATGTTATGCCCTTCCACCCACAACCTTGTAATTCACCACCAAATCCTGAATGATGACTTGTAAATTGACATGTTAAGCACCTCTTCCTATATAAATTGACAACTATAACAAAATAATAATAAGCAAATTTAAATCAACTGCAGCATTATAACTAAAGTGTCTGTTTTTTTGGGATGTAAAATGTACAATTTGCGAATATCTAGGACTGAGCTATTTTAAAAATAAGGTTTTGTTTTTTAATGGTTGCTTGAAATTTGGCTTGATTTAGAAACCATTGTGCAATAATCAAATTGGCATATACTATACATGGGAAAAAATTACCCGCACTCCGGTTGCTCGTTGTTTTTATTGACAACCACAGTGATAAAACGCAAATGAAAACGGTTGACGAGTTTCATCTTATAAGGCCTTGGTCATAACCATTATACTATACATACATTATACAAAACCGTAATTTTTTTACCAATAAAATCAGTTCAAGCTCCATGGGCAGGCTCTACAACATTCTAAGAGAAACGCAATACAGTCTCCCCTTGCACCAGCAGGCATGGCCCTCTGCTTTAGACAGGCATGCAAACAATGTATGTCGGGAATGCTCTGTCACTACTGATTTCAGTAACACAGACACTTGTCCCTCCCCCAGCCTCAGACTGCGCAGTGGAAGGGAAGCAGTAAACTCATGCTCTCTCCTCCAATAAGCATGCTACTTGCAGTACTGCTCAAATGAGCTGCTCCTCGTGGTGCTTCTCCTTCTGGCAGTCTGGGTTTCTCTGTACAATGTCAAATTCCAGGTACTTATGGCCCGTACACATGATCCAAATATCGGACGAAAACAATCGTCTGAGGAAGAATCGTACAATTTTCGGATCGTGTGTACACTACTTCCGAGAGCCGATCACGACAGCTCATCCTATATTATTAGATCGGACAAGCACAAAAATGTTCCTCGTACGATGCCAGATCGTACGATTTTTGTTTAGTCAGTACAGTTGTCATCCGAATATACAATCCAAATACATTACAACATCTCTGTCGTACGAGAACTTTCGTGACTTTAATAACCTATTTAATTTATACTTGCGACTATTAAGTAAAAAAAAGTCGTACGATCTGTCGTACGATATTCGGATCGTTTGTACGGGGCATTACACTGAAAAATACATTTAAGGTCATGTTAATAAATATAGAGCTGCATTTATTTGTGACTTTTACCTTCCTTTTGCTCAGTTTTAAGTTGGTGTTTTTGATTTACTAAAGGAGCAGAGCATGTTCACTTTGCAAAGTGAATGTTTAGTTAGCATAGTGAATGCTAACTTCAGGAATACCCGAAGAATACCAAATCATGTGCACGTAGAATTGAAAAAAAAAAAAATGAATTTTTACTCATATTTGATTGGGTTGTTGAAAACATCAGATTCACCTCATTCACTAAACTAAGTGAAAATTAACATTGCAAAGTGAACGTGCTAGGCTCCTTTATTAAGGCCCACTGTGTAAAAAATCTGTTTTAAAAGCTAAACAACTTTTATCCTATCCTATTAGTTTCATTTATGGACACTACAATTGCAGGGGACACAAGGGGTTGATTTACTAAAACTGGAGAATGCTAATTCTGGTGCAACTCTGAATACAAAATAATCAGATTCCAGGTGTTATTGTCAAAGCTCAATTGAGAAAGCTGAAGTTAGAAACTGATTAGCTACCATGCTCAGTTACACCAGATTGGCTACTATGCAAAGATGCACTAGATTGGCTACCATGCACAGGTGCACCAGATTGGCTACCATGCACAGCTGCACCAAAATGGCTACCATGTTTGGCTGCCCCAGATAAGCTACCATGTTTGGCTGCACCAGATTGGCTACCATGTTTGGCTGCACCAGATTGGCTACCATGTGCAGCTGCACCAGATTGGCTACCATGTGCAGCTGCACCAGATTGGCTACCATGTGCAGCTGCATCAGATTATGGGTGCTACAGTTTTAGTAGATCTCCCCCAAAGCTTCCATTAAGTGTATGGTTTGGTCCTAATGGGTATACAAGTTTTTTTTAGCAGTTCTGCACTTTATGGCATTTTGGTAGCTTTGGGCAGATATCTTTAACCACTTAACGACCGCCGCACGACTATGTACGTCCACAGAATGGCACGTACAGGCACATGGGCGTACATGTACGTCCCTGCCTTATTATTATTATTATTATTATTATTATTATTGCAGGTCGGGGGTCCGATCTCGGCGTTTTTTTCAATCCGCCGAGAGGAGAGAAGACTCACAGTAAGTTGCACCAACACTACACTGACACCACACACATAGGCACATTTAACCCCTTCCGATCACCCCCCCAGCCACCTGTCACACTGTCACTGATTGCAGTGATCATATATTTACTGATCACTGCATTTAGTGTCAGTGTGACAGTTAGTGTGACAGGCAGTTAGTGTTAGGTCCAGGGTAGCCCGGTACCCCCCCTAATACATTTTTACACCGCCCTAGTTAACCCTTTCACCCCCTATTGCTATCGTCACTAAGCAATCGTTTTTCTGATCGCTGTATTAGTGTCACTGTTGCCGCTAGGTAGCAATTTTTTTTTATTGTGATTTTTTTTTTACTAAAGACATGTGGCTGAATACATTTTGGCCTAAATGTTTGACTAAAATTTAGTTTATTCGATTTTTCTTATAACAAAAAGTAAAAAATATTGTTTTTTTTTCAAAAACGTCGCTCTATTTTTGTATATAGCGCAAAAAATTAAAATCACAGAGGTGATCAAATATCATCAAAAGAAAGCTCTATTTGTGGGAAAAAAAAGGAAGCAAATTTTGTTTGGGAGCCACGTCACACGACCGCGCAATTGTCTGTTAAAGCGACGCAGTGCCGAATTGTAAAAACACCTTTGGTCATTTAGCAGCATATTGGTCTGGTCCTTAAGTGGTTAAAGGACCACCATCTAATGCAGCCCTGTTTTTTTTTTAAATTAGTATATCTTTAAGAGAATCACTGGTTTTTCTCTAACATTTTCACAGGATTCCTATTCCGAGACCATTTCAGAAGATGCCCCCTCTGGGAAACTAATTCTACAAGTGTCAGCCACCGATGCCGACATTCGTTCCAACGCTGAGATCATTTACACACTGCATGGACTTGGCTCAGAGAAGTTTCACCTCAATCCATTTACAGGTGCGCTACAGAAATATAATAAATTCTACACTTTCTGTTTTGACCTTTAATTATGTCTTACAGATATCATTACTGTTAATTCTTCAGGAAAAAAAGCCAGGCATAATTTCCTGCTGCAGGAATAGACACTTAATTGCATCAATTCTATTAATTGAGGAACTCAATATAACTGTATGAAACATATAAAAAAAAATGTTCTACACAGGCAGTGTTTATTCATTATTATTGGAGGAAGGTTAGGCAAAATCAGCAATGCCTTTGGTGTGGGCTATTATTTTAGACAGTAACTTTAAGCAGTTATAGCTTAGTATTTTTTTTAACTCTGTGTCTTCTAACCTGAATCATTTGTAGATCAAAGCCTGTAAATTTTAACATTACAAACTTAGCTCCAGCAGCTGAAGCTGTCCTGGGAGAGAAAGGCAGATCAGGGAATATCCTGACACATGGTGAGGTATTAATATAAATATATATATATATAAATACTTATATATATATATATATATAAACCAAATTTTGTCTTGAATGCACATTCATTATGTGCCCAAATGGGGCAAAATACTATTCATTTATAGTGTGAATTAGGAAAATAATTGCCTTGTGGCCACTAGATGGAGATGGCGATCATAATAAATAAATATGTATTTCCTGTGATCATTAGCTCCAGCTAGTGATCATAATGCAGCTTTTTCCAGGTTCATTCTTTTTTTTTTTTCTAAAGAAAAACATTTAACCTGGAGAGAAATCAGCCGAATAGCATTCAATGTTCTCTTGATTTACACAAACTGATTATTTGCTGGACAGAAAGCCCTGGAAATGTTTTAGATGCCCCTGCGAGTAGTCCAACATCAAGAGACTGATACTGCAAAAACACAAAAAAATCATAAAATCATTTTTTTGGGGTAAACTTAGGTTAAACTTCAAAAGACTTATTCTATGGAAGATGTGTGGGCAGTCAGCATGATTTAGGACAGGAGTGTCAAACTCAATGTCATTCTGGGCTGCATCAGCATGTTGGTTGTCCTCAAAGGGCTGGTTTTATCTGTAAGCCTATATACATTTCTGCTGTTTTTTTCCCTCAGAGAATAGGTGTAGGAACTCAACCACCCCCCCCCCCCCGGTGAACCACATCGAACGTTGGGTGGGGCTAATATGCACCAACAGTGGGAGGATCTTAGAGGGGCAATAAATACCAGGAGTGCGTTGTGTGCAGAGTTTAAGGATGTGCTAATATGCACCAACAGTGGGAGGATCTTAGAGGGGCAATAAATACCAGGAGTGCGTTGTGTGCAGAGTTTAAGGATGTGCATTGTAAAAGGTGCAGAATTTAGGGGTACACCACGTACATGTGAAGACTTCAGAGGTACACTTTGTACCGAGAGCAGGGTTTAGGGGTGCACTATGTACAGAGTGCAGAATTCAGGGTGCTGTGTACAGAGGGCAGTGTTGAGGAGTTCCCTACATACAGAGTGCAGGATTTGGGGGATTGCTGTGTACAGTGTGCAGGGTTCAGCTGTCTTTTACAGGCTGACCACATCCCACATTCACCCTACCCCTGTGTGTGAGGGCACATGAAATGGCCTGGTGAGCTGGATTTGACTCGCTGGCCTTATGTTTGACACATGATGTAGGATTAGCTTTTTTTTCCAGTTCACGCATTGGATGTTGAATGTGTTGGCCGAATCCATGAGGGATATTCTTTTGGTCCCCTGGGGGAAGAAAAAAGGCAAAATGTTTGAAATGAGACTTCTTTAAAAAAGAGCACTTATATTGTGGTCAGACACATTTTGAAAAATCTAAGACGTCACAATATTGTAAAGACAATACATTAACCTTTAGGATGTGGAGATTGGTGTTGGTAGTTTTTGGTGCAGAGCTTCCACTACAAAAATCCCAAAGGCCACTTATAGTAGCACTAACCCTCACTGTAACTCTAATGCTAAAATGTTCAGTAACCTCTACACTATCCCTCCCTGTAACCCAAACACTGATCCTCACACTAACTTCCCCTAAACCTCAACTTTCCCTGAATCCTTACACTAATTCTCCCTATAGATTTAACCCTTTCATGACTAAGCCTATTTATGACATTTGGTGTTTACAAGTTAAAATCTGTATTTTTTGCTAGAAAATTACCTAGAACCCCCAAACATTATATATATATTTTTTAGCAGAGAATCTAGAGAATAAAATGGCGATTGTTGCAATATTTTATGTCACACGGTATTTGTGTGGCGGTATTTTAAACGCAACTTTTTGAGAAAAATTAACTTTAATGAATTTTTAAAAAAATGAAAAAGTAAAGTTAGCCCAATTTTTTTGCATAATGTGAAAGATGAAGCTGCGCCGAGTAAATAGATACCAAGCATGTCACGCTTTTATAATTGCATGCACTCGCGGAATGGCGTCAAACTACGGTACCTAAAAATCTCCATAGGCGACGCTTTAAACTTTTTTTACGGTTACCAGGTTAGCGGTACAGAGGAGGTCTAGTGCTAGAATTATTGCTCTTGCTCTCACAATCGCGGCGATACCTCACATGTGTGATTTAAACACCGTTTTCATACGCGGGCGCGACTTCCATATGCGTTTTCTTTGTTGCGCAAGCTCGCGGAGAGGGGGGCGCTTTAAAAATGTTTTAATTTGTTTTCTTATTTATTTTTATAATATTAAATTGTGTTTTTTTTTTTTTTTTTTTACATTTTGATTACTTTTATTGCTGTCACAAGGAATGTAAACATCCCTTGTGACAGTAATAGGTGGTGACAGGTACTCTTTATGGAGGGATCGGGGGTCTAAAAGACCCCCGGTCCCTCCTTTACACTTCAAAGTATTCAGATCGCCGAAAACGGTGATTCTGAATACTGTTTACTTTTTTAAATCCGGCGCCATTGACACCTGAGAAACCCGGAAGTGACGTCATGATGTCGCTTCCGCGTTTACACATTGCAGGCTGAATCAAAGCCACGTACGGCTTTCATTCAGTCTGCGGCCGCACACAGGACGCGTCGGATCGAGGATCGGGTCTCCCGGTGGGACGGGAGGCCCGGTCAGAGCGGTGAGAGGCGGCGGGAGGGGGGGATGTCCCCTCCCGCTCCTCTGGCATAACAACCGAGCGGCTTTTAGCCGCATCGGTTGTTATGTTTGGAAAGCCAATCGCCGGTTCTATACAACGGTACCGGGATAATGCCTGCAGCTGCGGGCATCATCCCGGTATAACCCCTGAAACCCAAGGATGCATATGTGCGTACGCTCGGTGTGAAAGGGTTAACACTGTAATGCCCCATACACACGATTGAATTTTCCGTCGGAAAAATCTTGGATGTTTTTTCCAATGGAATTCCGCTCAAGCTTGGCTTGCATACACTTGGTCACACAAAAGTTCTCTGAAGTTTTGACCGTCAAGAACGCGTGACGTACAACACTACGATGAGCCGAGAAAATGAAAATCAATGCTTTCGAGCATGTGTCACATTGTTTCCAAGCATGCATCAGAATTTTGCGCTTTGGAATTGCTACAGACGATCTGAATTTCCGATAGGATTTTTTTACGTCGGAAAATTTGAGAAATTCCGACAGTAAAAGTCCGATCGAGCATACACACGGTCGGAATTTCCGTTCAAATGCTCACATCGGACTTTTGCTGTCGGAATTTCCAATTGTGTGTATTGGGGATTACTCTAAATATCCCTGTAACCCTTACACCAACCCATCTTGTAAGTCTAGCACTAATACTCACACTAATTGCCTGTAAATCTAACACTAATCCTCACACTAGCTCTCCCTAAACCCTTACACCAACCCTCTCTGTAAGTCTAACAATAATCCTCATACTAACTCTGCCTGTAACCCTTAAAGCCTAGTACACACTAACCGTTTTTTGTTTTTTTTTGGTTCACCCAGTGAGCTGAAGAAAAAAAAACCGAAAGAGCCCAGTTCGAGCCGCTGTACTAACAATCCAATGTTAGTACACCGATCTCCCTCACTAAGATAATGGGGTTGATTTACTAAAAGAAATATCCACTTTGCACTACAAGTGCACTACAAGTCGCTGTAAATCTGAGGGGTAGATCTTAAATGAGGGGAATCTTTGCTGATTTTATCATCCAATTATGTACAAGCTAAAATGCAGTTTTTTATTTTCTTTGCATGTCCCCCTCAGATCTTCAGCGTCTGCACTTCCAAGTGCACTTGCAGTGCAAAGTGGATTTGCATATAGTAAATAACCCCCAATGTGTTCTGACAGGAGGACTGTCCCCAATCCCCCCAATGTGCCAGAACACACCAATCAGTGCTCTCAGCCATTGGCTGAGAGCACTGATTGGGTGCTGATCAGCAGACCTTTTTCAGTCATGCCCCTTCGACAGAAGCCATCTGAATGGCCAGCTTCTGCCGTACACAAGGGCTGAATGTAGGCCGGTTTCTATTGAACTGTCCGATGCTGCCTGATGTTTTACCTGTGTCGTCACCCAAACTTTAACCCTGTCTTTTACCTTTACCCCAGGGTTTCTCAACTCCAGTCCTCAAGGCGCCCCAACAGGTCAGGTTTTCAGGCTTTCCTTTTTTTGCACAGGTGATTTGATCAGTTTCACTGCCTTGTAATTACCACAGCCGTTTCATCTAAGAGAAATCCTGAAAACATGATCTGTTGGGGTGCCTTGAGGACTGGAGATGAGAAACACTGCTTTACCCTAACACAATCCCTTGCCAATGTAAAATGAACCCCTTTATTGCATCATCTCTTTTTCCTTTTACTTTAATTATTGACACAAAAAAACTTTCCTTTGCCAAAAAATACCAACACTGTGATCCCAGCATTGACATCTACTCTTTTGTCTCAAAGAACTTTACAAAATGTATACAGCAGACCATTGTTATTAATACATATTATAAAGCTAAAGGTGGTTTAAAAGGGCAGAAGAAAACCTTTGTAATAAATGTGTGAAAAACTCATAATCGACTCGTGCAACTGCATGTTTCAGTGCCCACATTCTCAGTAGTATTTTACTCATATTCTGTATAAATTGGAATACCCAAACACATTAAAAGTTTTAATGTTCCTCTGCATCTCGGTGGATGAAAATTTTTCTGCAGACATTCTAGACTTGTTAATAAAGGCCCTCTGCACAAAGCCCCTGCTAGTATGATGATTATTTAAGGAGAGGCATCTTCAGCTGGAATAAACTGATTAGCCGTGGTATATGCATCCATTATCATGGAGCAAAGCATCCTTCACTAAACTGTGCTGCATAACTTTTAAAGAGCTAAAGTAAAGAGGCTTAAAATGAGGTAGTAAATGAAAAAAAAGAAGTGTCTGAACCAGAACACATTAGAGGAATTGTAACTTCCAGCTGACCTGGAAATACCTTGCAATACCATAGAACGTGTTTTTTTTGCAGAACATGCTTTGTCTGAGCTCTGTCTGCCTGCTGCTGACATATTCATAACAAAAGAATGTGCAGGCTCTATAAGTGCTTCACTTCTGATTAGATGAACAGAGAAAGCTTTGCTTTCAGGCAGGGCACTGGGGCCACTTTTTACTCGGGGTCCGCAGTGTAGTGGCTATGAGAGTTGCTATCACCATAGCTCAGAGTCTATAGAGCTAGAATATAATAGACATGTTTTAGATGTATTAGTTACAGAAAGTTATCTGATGTTAAGTTGTTTTAAAAAATCTATATTCAGGTATATACTCTTAAAGTGTATAAAAGTGCAGAAAAAACTGTATTTGCCTCTGGGGTTGCCAAGTTTTTTTTTTGTTCACGAAACCGGTCCAGTGGTCTGGGAATTTAAGATCACTGCTCTTCTCCTTCTTCTCTGTGCAGCACTTCCAGGATAGACCAGAGCAATTCTGATTGGTCAGCTCCTGTACAGTGAACCACTCTGGTCTGTCCCTGAAGTACCACACAGAGAAGAGTGGGGATTTCAAATCCCCAGACTTCTGAACTGACTGCCTGAGCACTGACAGTTTATAAATCTCAGATGTACAGTGTGGACCAGGGGGTGGAGAGGGTGTATTGTGTGTCTTCACCTTTCTATTTTCTGTAAAGGTAAATTAACTAAAAAAAACAGGATCGGAAAATCCAACAAGAATTACTTTCAGACAGAATCTTGGCTCAAACTTGTCTTGCATACACACCGTCAAGAACGTGGTGACGTATAACACTACAACGAGCCGAGAAAAATGTAATGCTTCCGAGCATGCATCCACTTTATTCCGAGTCTGCGTGTTTTTTTGTGCATCAAAATTGCATACAGACAATTGGAATTTCCTCCAAGAACTTTTCTTGTTGGAAAGTTTGAGAACTAGCTCTCAAAATTTTCTTGTCGGAAATTCCAACAGAAAAATCCCGATGGAGCCTACACACCGTCGGAATTTCCAACCAAAAGCTCACATCTGACTTTTCTTTGATGGAATTAATCGTGTGTACGTGGCATTAGTCTCCTCCGTATCTCCAAATTCCTCTTTTTTTTTTTTTGCTGCTCTGATCTGATTTTCTGTTAGAGAGTCAAGTTTGTTCTTCATGGTCCCACTGTATATACATAGGCACTCTTCTCTGCTCTGATCTGCACGATTACTGTGGAAATGTTCATATGGACATTCTGTAGCTTCTGCTGACATCCCCATCAGGGTATCTCAGGGAAAGAATTTATCATGTGGGGTGGATTTTCCCAACCAGTTGTTATTGTATCTCTGAGGTGCAGGTGGCACCTGGAATGTCTGCTTCAGACGGCCATACATGGATCGAAATTCAGCCAGTTCCACAGGGACTGTCCGAGATTCAATCCATCTATGGGCAGACTGTTTGTACCCAAGTTAATCAACTTGGGTACAACCAGCATGTCGGATTTTTTACATGCGATTACTGCGGATGGCTATAAACGCTAGTGGTAATCATTGTATTCTGCTGCCCGAGAAGGCTTCTAGCGCCCACCACAGGTGAAAGGAAAGAAAATTAAATCATCTATAGGCTGCTTTAGTCCATAAATGAGCACAGTTGATCATTTCAAGCACACACAATTATTTAGACAGTCCTTCAGAAGTTAGATGTTTTGGTTTCTATTTGACCACAGTCTCATGTCTATGGGAAATTTGAAATTGTTGGCCTCATGCCTTAACTCAGTGGTCATCAACTATGTCCACAGGGCCAACTAACAGGCCAAGTTTTATGTATTACCTTGGGGAGATGCAGACTAGAAAACTGCAATCACTGAGCACCAAATTATATCACCTGTGATGTATTTCAGTTAACCTGGCCTGTTAGTGGGCCCTGAGGACAGGGTTGATGACCACTGCCTTAACTAACATGATTAGGCAGAAAATGATGTTAAGGAGGGGCGTTTTCTTCCTGTTGAAGTGATAACTGATGTTATCATGGATCTTTAGAACAGAGGAATCATATAAAAGTACAAACAAGTTTCCATCACAGGCAGCTGCATTAAGTAGACCTCACTGATGGGTATTTGTGGGACCTTGTAAGGGGACTAAGAGGACACTGTAGGTGCAGATGCACTTATAATGAACTGCTACAGCACCTATTAGAAAGTCACAGCTTTACTTTAAGGTTCTGGAATCTGAGTCTAACCTAATCCCTTTTTCAAAAGTTGCAAACAAACTATAGATTCTGTTTTAAAATAAATGTTCTCTTTTACTTTTCAAGGTGAACTGAAAACATCATTACCACTTGACCGTGAGATCCAGGAAGTCTACCATCTCTTGGTGAAAGCTACAGATGGAGGCGGCAACTTCTGTGAAGCCAATGTGGAGCTGACATTAGAAGACGTGAATGACAATGCTCCAGAGTTCTCTGCAGATCCTTACAGTGTAACTGTATTTGAGAACACTGAACCCAAAACTCCAATCACAAGGGTGCAGGCCGTAGATGCTGATACAGGTAATACCCAGCTATGTGGGGAAAACCTCAATCAAAGTGAATCATCTAAAGTGTGCATATTTTTTTGTCTTGTTAAAGGCATTGCACGCTTTCAAATGTTTTTGTTGCTTTTTTTGTGTTGTTTGTTTGTCTTACTATGTAATGATGGGCTCACATATTGTGGTGACAGTTTGTAATGTCATGACTGATCAATTCCCATATGTCCATGTGTTGCTTCAGCTTGCTGGTCCCTTTGTACCTGGGGACTAGACAGCTTCTTGTTTCAGGTCATGTAGAGTCAAACACATGCCTCGCTAACCCCTCTGTGTTGTGACGCAAATATGGATGTGCTAATGTGATGAAATGAGAGTGTGTCTTCGGTGTGTATCTGTGAATACTATGCCTGGGTCAGATCAAATTACTATGTAGTTCTCACCTGCACCAGCAACAAACTGAGAGATCCTGGGATCAGAGAATATATAGTTTCTTCACATAAATTGTCAGGTCTCACACCACAGTCATGCATTAACCTGTGCAATGCCATGCTACATAGCCTCATGTTTCAACACAAACTGAAACTGCTGACATGGGAATGTGAAGATTTACTCTACTATACGGTTATCAATTGACACCATTAAACTACATGATTAATGTACATATTATGTAGGTGAAAAACACAAGGTGCAGGTAGTAATGTTTACCATGTCTTTAAGCAGCAGTATTTCAACTGGACATACTGCCTAGGCTCAGTATTACTGCAGGAGACTACTGTACTGTGGTTCACTGACTAGTAATAATCTTAGAGAGTCAGCATAAGACCAAGAAGGTAATATATATATATATATAAAAATATGAATAAAGGCCATGCTCATAGCATATCTGTACATGTTTGCTTGGTCCACATTCCCTCAAAAGCAAAGCATATGTTTTTGTGGGAGTAGATTTAGTTGCAATATGTACATTTTATGTAAAAAGTGACAAATCTAGGAAGAAATGTCATATATAGATAGATATATCTATATATAGATATATAGATATATATCTATATATATATATATATATATTTTTATATCTCTATATATATTTATATATATATATATATATGTGTATATCTATCTCTCTCTCTCTCTCTATATATATATATATATATATATATATATATATATATATATGAATTGTATGTATACAGCATATATTATATCAGATACTGTTACTTTATGATGTTTTTCTTGCTTGCTTTTTATTATAGGACTTAATCATAAGGTGCAGTACTCTTTCGTCAGCTCAGCAGACGGTCAGTTTTCCATTGATAAATCATCAGGAATAATTACTTTGGAGAAACCTCTGGATCGGGAGATGCAAGCAGTGTATGCGCTTACCGTCAAAGCCAGTGATCATGGATTACCTCGGAAGCTGTCCTCAGTTACCAGCGTGTTAATATCAGTCTTGGACATTAATGATAATCCACCAGTCTTTGAACACAGAGAGTATGAGGCTACTTTATCAGAAGATGTAACAGTTGGAACAGAAGTTCTCCAGGTGTATGCCACAAGCAGGGATATTGAAGCGAATGCAGAAGTTTCATATCAGATTATCAGTGGCAATGAGCATGGAAAATTCAGCATTAAACCAGTAACAGGTAATATTTATATATCCTCTTTATTGAGGTTCATATGTGTCTTAATGTATTAACACGTGTTGATGAGATACTGTATAAAGATGTGCCCTCCTCATTATCATATAATCTAGTAATCATGTCCAGTGCTTAAAGCTGTAATAATGAATAAAACTCTTATCATGTTGGTAGTGCTGGATATAGGCAGTAATAGTTTGGGCCCCTATCCTGCGTCATGCTTTGGGGCTCACTTACACCATGGCCTTCTGGTGCGCTGCATTGACATGTATTATTTTTTGCAATGAAGAGCACTATAATACATGGTCGTGTGTTTCCCTGCATTATGGTGCACTGCAAGGTACGTGCATTAGGGTACCCTTGAAATTGAATGGTACCACAATACAGTGGTTGTAGTAATGCTTGCATTATCTAAGTGCAACAGTGTGAATAGGCCATTAGGGTCCATTAACATTTGTTAATTTTGACTATGGGGTTGATTTACTAAAACTGGAGAGTGCAAAAAATCTGGTGCGGGTCTGCATAGAAACAATCGGCTTCCATTTTTGTTTTGCAAAGCTTAATTGAACAGGCTGAAGTTAGAAGCCAATTGGCTACCGTGCACAGCTACACCAGATTTTGCACTCTCCAATTTTAGAAAATCAACCCCAACGTGTGCTAAAACTGCAAAGCCTTTGCTCTATGTGCAGTATGTATTGGTGCCATTTATTGTGAATAGCACCCCAATGCATTGTACAGTAGAGTCCAGTGCAACACAACACATATACCACTCTTTGTGGTTTGCTGCTTTGTTAATTAAAGAGGAGTTCCACCCTAAAAATGAAGTTTCCCTTAATCCACTCCTCACCCCCTTACATGCCACATTTGGCATGTAATTTTTTTTGGGGGGGAGTGGGGGCTTCAGGAGGAGTGGGACTTCCTGTCCCACTTCCTGCTTCCGCCGAGGGGCTGGTTAGGCGATTATGCCTTAATCGCCTACACCAGCCCCTCCCTGTAGGTGATCGCATGGGACACATGACAGGTACCATGCGATCGCCTGTCCAATCAGCGACGAGCTGCGCCGCGCGTGCATGCGCAGTGCGGCTCGCGCATGCGCAGTGGGTGCCCGGCCGTGAAGCCGAAGGCTGTCACGGCTGGGTGCCCATAGTCGGGATGGAGACGCCGGCCGGGGAGGGGGGGAGAGGAGCGGAGCCCCGGTCGGCGCGTCGCTGGAACGCAGGAGCAGGTAAGTGAGTGTTTATTAAAAGCCAGCAGCTACACTTTTTGTAGCTGCTGACTTTTAATAAACACCATTTTTGGCTGGAACATCCCTTTAAGGGTTATGCCCGTTTTTTCATTTTTCGAATTGCGATAGTAAAACTAATCATAATGAATAGGTTGCCTTAAAAAACACTCATGTTTGTGCATTAAAACACTGCAGTGGAACTCTTTTAACCGGACCCTGAAAGGTTGGTGCTGGTTTTTTCACACTTATGAGTTGCAATAATACAATACTAATTGCATTGCAGTTTCGTATATTCAGAATGACACCCAAACACATGTTACAATTGCAACCAAAGCACCTCTGCAGTACAGTGCACCGCAATGAACATTCAGTTCACAGTGGTGAGCAGTGTTGCTGGAAATGCTACAGGCGAATTTTTTCATGCATCAGAATCAGTAGGCTCCTCCAACGCAATGTTTTAGCACAAATCTGTGTGTTAACTAGTGTGAAGGAACCCTAAATTATGGTTTCCCGTGCTTCTAGTCTTATCTTGTTAGTGTTTCTGTCCTGTAAACAGTGTTGGAACGGAGTCCTATTTTTACCAGCCAGGCAGCTGTAATATTTTCCAGTTGGCAAGTTTAGGTCAAAGACACCCCTTAAACCTCTACAGTGGTAAGCCAGAAAAACATAATTTCCTGCATAAGGGATTATCCACATTCTCAAGAAAGTTGTTAACTCCTTTACTGGAAAGTTGTTTCGAGCTATGGGTGTCGCCACTCTCAAACTCCCGCTGAAGCGCTGTTAAAGAACAGCTGGTGAGATGCCAAAGCATTTGAAGCTGCTTGGCGTTTTCAGATTGACAAAGTCCCGGACATGAATAAGTAAAGACATCAATGAACCAGCAGCTGCACTACACAGAAGTAATAAGCAATATGCCTTCAGTGCAATTAGATGAATGCAAGACTGCTAGTAAAATGCAGGTTTAGATCTTTCAATATAATACAAACAACCCATTTTGCATACAATGATTCAGAGCTCATCATGCATTTTAGCTGCAGTTTCACATGCAGTTAACAGCACCAGTAAGCATTAAAATGTCCTATTTAGTTAAAGTAAAGAAATATTATATCATGATTATCCCAAATTGTAAAAAAAATACTTTGTAGTACTTTTTAGAATCTGTTTTCTCTAGAATGCCATGCCTCTGTAAGCCCCAGTTGTTTCTAAAAAGCAGTATTATATTTTTAAGGAACCATGCATATTTTTTTAGAGATGCATAAATCTAAATCTGTTTTTACATTCAAAGTCCAAAAACCCTCAATTTTACTATTTCTATGTGCCTTTTGTTTTATAACTCTTAACAGGAGTTATTTTTATAATTGAAAGTCTGGACCACGAAAGCGCAGCAGAATATTATTTAACAGTAGAAGCTATAGATGGTGGCACTCCACCACTGAGTGATGTTGCCACAGTCACCATCAATGTAACAGATGTCAATGACAACTCACCAGTTTTCAGTCAAAGCACTTACAATGCCGTGGTCGGTGAAGACGCTGTGTCTGGACAACCCGTCTTAATGGTAATTTGAGCTCAGCTACTTTTTTTTATATATCTGTATGTACAATATTTTCAATAATTCTGTTGCCTCCTTTATTGACGATCTTCCATATGAGCAGGTTTTTACCACTTTAAAGAGGAGGTTTACCCTAAATATACTGTTTCCCATGGGTATTTCCGGCGCTATGCGGCGCCTGCGCACAGACCTAGGAGCTGACTGCGCAGGCGCCGTATTTCTCCTAGGTCTGTGCGCAGGCGCCGCATAGCTCCGGAAATACCCGAGTCCTAAATCGGAAATTTTTGGAAGCCGTGACGGGCTATAGCGGCGCCATCCACTGCAGGGGAAATAAATCCAAATTAAAGATTACACAGTAAGTGGGGCATTTAAAAAAAAAACAGCATACTGGCGCTGACGCCAGTATGCTGGATCACATGGGAAACAGTATATTTAGGGTGAACCTCCGATTTAACACATTTTGCCTGTAAAGAAAAAAACTCCTTTTCCAGCTTCAAGACTTTTGTTTTTAGTAAACTGTAGACAGGATTTCTGGTTCTGTAAACCCTGTGAACACTGTTCTTCTTCTTTCTCTTCTCTAGAATGGTGTGTTTCTTCAACTGTCCCAATCAGGCGCATGTTTGTCAAGATTATCACATTTGTACATTTCTTACTAGTAAAAAAGACAACATGGCCTGCAGAGGCAAACTGAACCTTTTTAAAGACCTCCCTTAAGTAGGCCATTAAAGGATTGAAAAATGACCAGTTCAGCAAAGACCGGCTGAATTTCAATCCAAATATGGCTGTTCCTGCTCAAGAGATGTCTCTCTAAGGCCTCGTACACACGATGAGATATGTCCGCTCAAACGGACAGTTTAGAGCGGACATGTCTCATCGGATTTCGGTCCGATGGCGTGTACACACCATCGGATTAAAATCCCCGCCGGCAGACAGCGTGGTGACGCGGCGGTGACGTTGACGCCGCCACGTCACCACGACGTCACGCACCAGGAAGTAAACACGACGCATGTGCGGGAGGATATGTCCGCTGGTTTCCCGTACTAATCAGCGGACATATCCGACGGACAGGTTTGTAGCGGACAAATTTCAAAGCATGCTTTGAAATTTGTCCGATGGACAAACCTGTCCGCTAGCCCGTACACACGATCGGATTTGTCTGCTGAAACGGTCCATCGGACCGTTTTCAGCGGACAAATTCGATCGTGTGTACGCGGCCTAATAAATGTTTGAAAATTTTCATTCAATAAGAGCATGAATTCAACTAACTTGTTTTTACGGATGGGGGAATTCGTTCTGTTTTTATTTATTTTAATCATTCGCTCGCTGGTCAATAAAAAACAATCCAGCTTTAGAATCAGGAAATTTTGGAAAGGACCGCCCGCCACAGAAATACTATGGCAAGCCGGCTCTATTGCCCTAAATGACGTACATGTACATCCTTTCTTGTAATAGATACTGTGGGTGCCACGGAACGGGAGCCGATGCGCATAGCCAGGGTGTCCACTGGTCACCCGCGATCGCTCCACAGAGAGGTAAAGCAGGGATCTACCTATGTAAACAAGGCAGATCTCGGTTCTGACAGGGGAGTACAGAGAGATTGTCTGTTCCTAGTAATCAGGAACAGCGATCTCTGTGTACTCCCTGTCTGTCCATCCCCCAAACAGTTAGAAAGCACCTCTCTAGGACAGGTTTAGCCCTTTGAGCGCCCCATGCCGTTAACCCCTTCCCTACCAGTGTCATTTATACAGTAATCAGTGCATTTTTTTAGCACTGATCACTGTATTGGTGTCACTGGCCCCCAGAAAGTGTCACTTATGCCCTGTACACACGATAGGTTAGTCTGATGAAAACAGTCTGATGGATTTTTCCATCAGTTATCCGATGAAGCTGACTGATGATCAGTCGTGCCTACACACCATCAGTTAAAAAAACTATTGTGTCAGAACGCGGTGACGTAAAACACAATGACCTGCTGAATAAAATGAAGTCCAATGCTTCCAAGCATGCGTCAACTTGATTCTGAGCATGCGTGGATTTTTAACCAATGGACGTACCCACAGACGATCGTTTTTTTTTCTATAGTTTTTTTTATCCATCAGATAATTTTAAAACAAGTTCCTATTTTTTTAACCTATGGATAAATAACCGAGGGGGCCCACACACAATCGGTTTGTACGCAGCATTAGGGTCAGATTTGTCCGTATCGCAAAAAATGGCCTGGTCATTAAGGGGATAAATCCTTCTGGTTAAAATGTATCTAAATTGATTAACAAAAATTTATTTTTTGCATTTTAGCAAGCCTTAGATGTGGTGGCTAAATATATATTTTTTTAGGATTTGGTTATCCTGCTGGTAGAACACCTCCTGTATTAGACTAGCAATGTTCATCCACTATACTGTATATGGAGATAAGTAGCATTGTCACCCTAGGACAGGAAGCATGTCCTCCTCTCCTCATCTCTGTTATTTGGTGTGAGGTGTTCTGTAATTTACACAGGTAAATGCTTGAGACAACACTGCAATGTATTCAGTTATCGAAAACATGTAAAAAAATAAGTTCAATAGTATATCCACCCAACTGACTAACACCCTTGGATGGGCGCTCCCCAATTATCCCCTACAGTAGTTTTGGATTGTTGTCAAGAACTGAGCCCAATTAAATGCCCAGTGTTTAATACCCTGCCAGCTTCAGAAGGGCTGCGTACCTATAGACATTTGCAGGCATTATATTGCAGCATTTATTATTATTGTTTAATTATAAAACTAGTTTGCAGGGAAATCCATTTAGCTGTCATATTCCATCCACATAAGATCAAGGAAAAAGCCAACTGTTGTAAAAACATTTGTATTCTGATAACAGCATTGGGTTAATAAATGTAATGAGTATATAGTATATGAATTGATACTTTGTTTTTTACTTATTTTTTTTTTCCACATTAACATGGCCATGATATGAATCTGCAATACTGCAATATAGTTTGACAGTAGCATTTCACTATTGGGAATAAACGGTGACTGATATAAGCACCCCTAGCAGTGTTATATTTTGCCCCAACCCTAATCTCTGCTTTACCTACTTGAAATGTACAGAATAAAAAAGTCATGCAACATAAAAAAGAAAATCCATATGCTAAATACTATTATTGCATGTATTAACTGCAGCTACCAGATTACAGTATTTTTCACTATGGGGGGCCTTTACATTAGTATTTATTTCACTTATGTTTTCCTTTAAAAAATCATGAAATCTTATTTTCAGCCTGTGTAATTACCTCAAGCCTGTATTTACACTAAGCTTCTACAAAAACCTATTCTTTAAGCTATAGTGTTGTAGAAACTTAGCTGGACTTGTTGGAGAGAGTGAGCTCAGGGTATGGGACACTAAGGGCATATTCACGAGTATTCTCGAGAGTAGAATAGGAGGCATAGTAGTGATATGTAGTGTGCAAAATGAGCAGGTCTGGAGAATATTATTACCTTCATGATGCTGTGCCCTTATATAGCACAGCAACAACTAAGTAATCACATTTCTTGCTGGCTGCTAAAAAAGCCTCTATGCACTTGTCTCAGCTGTATTTCTTATCAGTGTGCGTGGAATTGCCCTTTAAGATTCCGTTTTCAAAGTAATTCTTTGCAGTATTTTTTTTTACTTCTCCATGATCATGTTTCATTAGTGAACACACTGTACTGTTGAAGACAGCTAGACAAAGCACTTGAACATTTATAGTTGGATTGATCCATTTTAATATGCTGTTAATTTGCATAAAAGTGGAATTATCATTTTGACAAGTGAAATTAAAAATTACAAGTTTAAGCCTGACAGCATTCAGTAGAGAGAAAAAAGAATTATCTGAGCAGTGATGTTAAACATAAATGATTAAAAATGACACAAGTTCAAGAACTCGAACCAACCATGGCTACCAGAACTAGTTATTTTTCATGTAATACCAAATTAGTACATCTTTCACTTCCGCCACCTTTAGCACAACTGGTCAGCCACGTTAGAATGGGTGTCACAAGCAGTTAAGGATTCCAAAAGCAGTAGACGTGGGTTCACAAAGGCTGAGGATTTCCTACACAGGAACTAAAAGGAACTAAATGGTATCTTATTGTTCAGGCACTGATGCAGTGCACTGAGACATCTTGGCTACCCACTCTGAAAGACTGTTGCAGTTCTAGGCATCAACCAGTCAAGGGGGTTGGGGTATGCTTAGGGGTAGAGTACCCAGTCAATTGTAAGAAGGCTTGAGATTCCTGCAGTTTATCATCACTGAACATTTAAAACACACATGCACAGCAAACTCATATTGCCAATTCCTTTCTCTTTCATCTTGGATTATTATCACTGAAATGTCTATACTCCAGTTGCTAGGTCTGCTGGTGTATGTTTTGCCTGAAAATCTAGAAGTAAATTTAGTAGACCTTTTACATGAGATATTTTGCATTACGTTACTAGTCCTGTAAGAAGATGAAGAGGTCTATGTTCAGTGTGATATCGGACAAGAGAATGCTAAGAAATTATAGCCCAATAAAACAGTGCTTTGCCTTGTAAAAAGATCGTTTTTCCCGTGGTAGCTTTTTCCCCCTACACACAACTGGGTTTCCCGGCAGGAAAACTGCCATGAGAGCTTTGGCTGGGAATCCCGGCCGTGTGTATGCTCCACCGCAGGTTTTCCCCATAGGTAAACTGCCAGCTTAAAAAAAACTTGAATCCTGTTCTCATTTTCCCCGCTGGCATTCCCAGTGTTTTTTCTGTCGGGAAAACTGCGATGGAGCATACACACGGCTGGTTTTCCCGCCCAAAAGCTGTCATGGCAGTTTTCCAGACGGGAAAACTGATCGGGTGTACAAGGCATGAGTCCATCCATTGGAACAGCAACGGATAAACATCCTACTGCTAAATGATGGACAGTGGCATCCATAACATGGGGGTGTTCTGTAGTCCAAAGAGAGAACTGGGCAGGGCATCATTAGAGTTCACATACACTTTAGGAGCCTGTTCTTTTTCAACTAAATTAATTAGTGCCACTGTGTCAAATCCAGCCAGATTCCACATATTTTAATTATCGAGTTATAGCACACAGTACAGCAAACCATTAAGGTTAATGCACCCCCTGGACACAGACAATCAAACACCTTGGTGGGTTTTATGAATTAATGTTGGGCTGTTTATACAGAAGCTAAGTCCCTTTAGATATGCAACTTTTTATTTCTTAAAGGAAACATGTAGGGAGAAAACATGAAAGTCACCATTGTTGACCTCTTCTTCTTAAATTGCTAGTTGTCTGACTATATTGACATACCAAACTGTGTCAGTGCTCTTTGATATCTGTACATGTTTCCTTTTAATGGCCATGCTGTAATGTCATGTTTCCCTTTGTTGGCCTGCTTGTTTGTAAAAACAGGGAGCAGGCATGAAAATCAAGTAGAAAAAGAGAAATGTTTACAGCATTCATGTAAACCACTCTATAAGAAAAAAGTAAGTTATATAAAGATTATAACTACTTCAGCTCATACCTTCTAGTTTAGCAGGAAGAATAAAAGATTCCTTATTATCATGTAGTACTTTCTACTTGGAGAACAATAGTGTAAGATATCATGTTGTGTCCCTTCAGGCACATTCTTTTGTACTGTTGGTTGAGTTTATGAAGGTAGCGGTAAAACCATTGAAATGAGCCTGCTGGGAGATCATCTAATAAGTTAAAACTGGGACATGAGGAAGAATTATTTCAAAAGTGTTTGCTTGTCTTCCAGTATGTGCTTCACATGACAATTTGCTTTCATCTAGGTTGTTGCAGATGATGCTGATGGACCTTTGAACAGTCACATCCACTACTCAATTACAGATGGCAATCTGGGGAATACCTTTATCATTGATCCTGTACGAGGGGAAGTTAAAGTGAATAAACTTTTAGACAGAGAGAAGGTGAGTCATGCCATACTTTTTCTTTCCTTCGTGATAATATGGGACTTATCAAAACAAGAGCTTTCCATGCGAGATAATTTCATTGTTATTCAATGTATAGCAAGAGTCTGTCTGTTCTTCTGTATGCTACTGCATGCTTTTTTTGCAGGCTGTCATCACACTTTTTTTTTTCTTTAAAGATATCTGGTTATACCTTGACAGTCCAAGCAGAAGATAATGGGAATCCACCCAGAAGGAACATGACAACAGTTAACATTGATGTGTCTGATGTCAATGACAACCCTCCTTTATTCGCTAATGGAAATTACAGTGTTATAATCCAGGTAATTACCTTGTTAATGTTATTTTTTTATTATTACGTGTGATTTGTTTGTTTATTGGTTATTTGAGGGCTGTATATTTTCTCTTGCTGATTAGCATAAGGTTTATCTATTGCTGACAATGTTTCTATATGATAAAAAAGAGAACAAGAGAGAGCGGGACTTTATATGAAGCATGTACAATTGATTGGGGAAAAATAATATATCTGGAATACGTTGTAGATTAAATATTTTAATACTTTCACATAATGCATCGTACATGACTATATTGCATTGTTGAAGAAATTGGTAAACATACACAATTCACAACAATTCACTACGAAATTGGTAAACATACACAATTTCTGTAACGACATAGACATATTTCAGGTTGAACATCAACCTGAAATGTGTCTATATCGTTACAGAAATACAATGCATGCTTGCTCCTGATGAGCGACCAAAGTCGCGAAATGCGTAACGCTACCAACTTCATGCTTCAAATATGTATTACTGCAGTTTATTTTATTGTACCTTTTGTTTGTGTATTCGGGTCACTGCTTGAATAATTCTCTTCCCAACTAAGTTTGTAAATTGTGTATGTTTACGAATTTCTTCAACAATGCAATATAGTCATGTACGATGCATTATGTGAAAGTATTAAAATATTCAATCTACAATGTATTCCAGATATATTATTTGCCCCCAATCAATTGTAATCCCTCCCCGTACATGCTTAACCACTTACCTACTGTGCACCTAGACCCCCTTCCTGCCCAGACAAAATATAAGCTTCCCGCACTGCGTCGCTTTAACTGACAATTGCGCGGTCGTGCGACGTGGCTCCCAAACAAAATTGGCGTCCTTTTTTTCCCACAAATAGAGCTTTCTTTTGGTGGTATTTGATCACCTCTGCGGTTTTTATTTTTTGCGCTATAAACAAAAATAGAGCGTCAATTTTTAAAAAATGCAATATTTTTTCCTTTTTGCTATAATAAATAACCCCAAAAAATATATAAATTTTTTTTTTTTCCCTCAGTTTAGGCCGATACGTATTCTTCTACATATTTTTGGTAAAAAAAAAATGCAATAAGCGTTTTCGATTGGTTTGCGCAAAATTTATAGCGTTTACAAAATAGGGGATAGTTTATGGCATTTTTTTTTTTTTTTTTTTTTTTTTTTACTATTAATGGCGGCGATCTGCGATTTTTTTATTGGGACTGCGACGTTATGGCGGACATTTCGGACACTTTTCTGACATTTTTGGGACCATTTACATTTATACAGTGAAAAATGCTATAAATAAATGCATTGATTACTGTATAAATGTGACTGGCAGTGAAGGGGTTAACCACTAGGGGGCGGGGAAGGGGTTAAATGTGTGTCCTATGAGTGTTCTAACTGTAGGGGGAGGGGGGGTGACTGGGGGAGGTGACCGATTGTGTCCCTATGTACAAGGAACACAATCTGTCACCTCTCTCCCTGACAGGGACGTGCAGCTCTGTGTTTACATACAGAGCTGCACGTCCCAGCTCACTTACAGAGCAATCGCGTGTGCCCGGCGGCGATCGTTGCCGCCGGGCACTCGCACGGGATCCCCGCGGAGCGGCGGGTGCGCGCCCGCGGCTTTAAAGGGACATCACGTCATATGACGTGATGTCAGAACAATGGAGTCCTCCGCCCGCCGTCATATGACGGTGGGCGGTGGACAAGTGGTTAATATAAAATCCTGCTCTCTCTTGTTCTCTTTTTTTATCATACAATTAATAGGGATGGAGGTTATCGACCCATTACCTCATATAAAGTCCCAACGTATCCCCCCCCCCCCCCCTTTTCAATGTTTCTATATGGTATTGGCTGAAAAAGCAAACAAGGTTCATTTCATTCTTCCAAGTGAATAATCATTTCATTTGTAGCAAAAATCCAACCTTGATATGTTTCTGATTAATTTATTAATTCGTTAAAGATGACTGTTGGTATGAGAATGTGTTTCTTAGTACACTATCATCAAAGTAAAAAATTAAAATGAACCTTTCAGTTTGAAAACGTAGGATATGGAATGACATATATTTTAAAGTTTCAAGTTATGGAGCTGCCATGTTTATCCTTTTTATTTTTTTTTAATACTTAACGAGTGACTTGCCTGGAATAGGGGTATGCATTTTAGGGCCCTTTCTCACGTCCGCCTCCGCTCGTCCGTTTTTACAAGTCCGTTTACAAGTCCCTTTGGGGTCGCGTCCGTTAGCGAATGATGCATCCGCTAACGTCCGCAAAGATCCGCATCCGTCTGGATCCGGTTTTTCGAACGGAAGAAAACCCTATTTTTCTTCCGTCCGGCAGAACGGATCGGATGAAGATGGACAAACGGTCCGTTTTCATCCGATTCCCCATAGGGGAGAGCGGAGGAGAGACAGGGCGGTCCCTGCACAGTGTGCGGGGACCGCCCTGTCCCCCGACAGCTAATCGGGACCCCCCCGCTGAGCCGCCGGACACACACGGAGCGGACCAAAAAACGGTCCGCTCCGTGTGAAAGGACCCTTAGAAATCGAGACATTGAGATCCCTGATATTATTATATTCACCTGAAGTCAGTGATTAACTGAAGGAAGGATACAAATAATATCCCCACAGCTTTAAAAAACAAGTCATGACATATATTTTAAACCTAACAGAGACCTTGTCACCAAAACCGTCATTTCAACAACAATCTTCCTGTAAAATTAGATGTGGATTTAACTTATTTAAAGCATTTTATTATTATTATTATACATTTATATAGCGCCATCAGTTTACGGAGCGCTTTATTTATTTATTTATTATTGATTACGCAGCACATTTTTTCTTTCTGTTAAAACCTTCTTTGTGTAGACATCCAAAAGACCTGAGACTGCTGCTGGGTGCCAGCAATTTACATGTAATGTCAGCACCCCCAGCAGACTCAGCGCGCTCTCTCTTTCTATTTCTTTCCATCTAACAGCCCATAGAGGACAGCGGGCTCTGTCCGTGTCAAAAGCGAGCAATAAAAATAAGTTAATTGTTGGTGTTTACATATATTTTAAGGGGGCAGTAAACCGCCATGCCCAAGAAAAAAAAAAAAAATGCCTACCTTAGAACGAAGCCCTCCAGTGGTACGCATGCACGTGGACGTCCCATCCACAGCACAGCACTCTGAAGGAACGGCACGTGTGTGTCGGTACTTCAGACCGCATGTGCCTGTGACGTCACCAGCTGTCAAAAGAGTGAATATCGGTGCACGTTCAGGAGATATTAATTCTACCTACAGGTAAACTTTATTATAAACGTACCTGTAGGTAAAAATCCCAAAGTAGACTTTACTACTGCTTTAAGCATGTGCAGCAGTGAAGGAGGTCCTGTTTGCTAAAAGAGGAGTGGCTTAGTAAGGAAATCATTTCTTTGCCCCCATTGCCAGGATTTTCTTTTGAAATTAGATTTCTGGCTCCTTGCTGAACATTTTATTATACATGCTATAGGAAACCATAATCTATATGGGCTAGAGAAATTACAGTGTAAATGTCACTTGACTTTCCAGAAAGTGTCAAAAAAAGCTTCCAAAGAGAACTGCTCATGTAAGAGCCAGTAATGTTACCAGAATTACAAAATTTCTGCTACTAGTGAAAATATATATAGTATAGTCTAGGGTCCTTTCACACATGCGGATCCCGTTCCTTTCATATCCGCTTGCTCAGCGGGGATCGCTCCATTGATCCCCGCTGAGCCGGCAGATGACAGGGTGGTCCCCGCACACTGTGCAGGGACCGCCCTGTCAGATCTCCGCCTTTCCCTTATGGGAGGATCGGATGAACACGGACCGTCTGTCCGTGTTCACCCGATCTTCTCTGCAGACGGATGGAAAAATAGGATTTTCCTCTGCAGAATCGAAGCATTGCGGACACCGATGAGATCTGGTTATACCTATATCATAGGGATACATGTATGTCCCTTTTTCATCAGTAAACGGATGGATGAAAAAGCAGACATACGGTTCGCATGTGTGAAATGTCTACTTTACAAGCAATACCAGCTTGTTATATAAATGGTATAGTTCTAATGTCATGTTTATGAGTTTGTATATCCAAGATATGAGTGGAATGCCAAGTTAACCTAACATTCTTAGCATTACACACAATTTGGAAATAAATAACTTTGCAACATATGTATATGATTTCTTATCTTGCATAGTTTTCCTGGATTAATATATCATGACCCTTCACTAAAGGCTATCCTCTTTATGTGCAGTATATGTGTTCACATTTCTCTAATTTTTTGTATGGGTTTTCAGTATGTCAGCATAGCGAATATTCTTTTCAGGTGTGGAAACATAATAAAGCACTGAGGTCATTATGCACTGGAAGCATTTTTATTTCCTTGATTAAAAGCAGATATTTGTACTGCTTATCTTAAAGCTGATTGTGCTATTTTGATTGAAGTGAGATCAATCAGGCTGAAATTACATTGTACAGCAGTGCTGTCCGTATGGCAGCCTGGCGTATTGCTGGGAAAACACAGGCTATAGGGAGACAAAAGAGAGTTTTATGATTATATGTATTTGAATTTCAGCAATGCCTAGGGGATGGCTAATATTATTTTTATTTGATTGCAGTAAATACATCCTGCCTTCCAGCTGTCCCAATTTTAGACAGTTGGTCTCAATAATATTAGGGCAGCTAAGGTGAAAGCGGGATTACTTTGGTACAGATATCACGCTATTTGTACTTTTATAATATAAACGTTACAAACCTAAAAGGAAGCTCATATGCAATGTACCCCTACAATGCACAGCTGCACCAGATTTTGCATTCTTAAAGGGTCACTAAAGGAAAACATTTTTTTTTGCTGAAATGACTGGTTACAGGGTATAGAGACATAAAAGTTAACTGATTCCTTTTCAAAATGATTAAAAATAGATACAAATCAATCATATAATGTGCCTGCAGGTTAGTTTCACTTTTGAACTGGCTTCATGTTTCTGTGAAGTAGAAATAGACACACAGAACAAAAACAAACAAATCCAGGGCAGTGTTTTGTTTTTAAAATGATTCTGATTGGTTCTGGGAAGTTTTAGACACACGGTAATGACAGCTTAGACCACCGTGAGAAATCTCCCAGCACTGGGGTTATAAGGAAACAGACAAGCAGGAAGTGTGGAGATCAGAGCAGGATTACAGCAACTTCAAAGCAAAAACGAACAATAAGGACATGAAACCAGTACTGCAGTAAGGTAAAGGAAGCTATTTAGCTAAAAAAAAAAATCCTTTAGTGATCCATTAAGGTGTAGGAAATCGTCCCTATAGTGTCAATGTGTTGGAAGCTGTTGTGGGGAAAACTGACAAACTGCATAGCGAGAGACTAGGGTCAGTTAGAAAACGTATGATAGCTAGCTAGCTTTGGGCAATAAACTCCATTGGTGTATTTATTTATCCCCCCCCCCCCCCCAAAGACTTCAGCGGGATTCACCCAGGCAGATTCACCCATCCCTAGTGTCAGAACTCTGCACAGACACTTTTGCTCATGGCACAGGAGTGGCTCTTTCTGCATACTGGTTTTAAGATCCTATGCTGCCACTGGAGCTAAAATCCATCACAAACAACTGTAAAGCCCTGTACACACGACCAGGATTCCTGGTGGTATAAAGTCTGCAGGGAATCCTGACAGGAAAACCAAGAACCTGCTTGGTAACTTTCCCCGTGTACACACCAGAGGTTTTCCCGCCAAGAAAACTGTGGGGAGAGATTTGGCCGGGAATCCCGGCCATGTGTATGCTCCCTCGCAGTGTTTCCCCATAGGAAAACTGCCAGGTTTAAAAACAGGTTCTCTATTTTCCCGCCGCCATTCCTGGCAGTTTTCCTGTCGGGAAAACTGCGAGGAAGCATACACAGGTCCGGTTTTCCCGGCCAAAAGCTCTTCCCACAGTTTTCCTGGCAGGTGTGTACGGGCCTTAAGAATGCTGGAAGATTTGTGCATACAATATTCATTATTTATTTTCTATCTGTCACTTACTGTGATTAGCTATCACTACGGGTATCATATATAAATTGTGAGCCAACAAGCAAGTAAAAATGTCCCTCCTCTAAAAAAAATTGCTGCTACAGGTGGCTAACTAATTTTCAATTCATCTTCAAAGGGTATCAGAAGATGTTTAGCTCTCTCTGAACTCAGAGCTTTGGCATTGAATTGGCATTTACCAGTGCCGTTTATAAAATGCACTGGATCAATAGCAGTTGAGTGGTGTTCTGCTAATCACTGAGCAAAGAGCCATCATTGGACGGCTCTGTACACAGAGACACTGTACTGAGTCAATCAGAGGGGCTTAGTACCATATAACTGCTGATCACACATGTTATTGTTTACATGGTTGAACCCCCTTTTCGCTTACAAAAGAAGAAAAAGAGATGTCATAGTATTTGTTGAATGGGGAAAGAATGAATGGTTCAGCTGGTGCTGTTTTTTTCAATAGTTTTTTAAACCTTTCACCATCTCTCTTCCCCTTTACATATGACATAAATGCTGTCTCTGTATGTGAACTGATGTGAACCATGTGTTAATCCCTCACCTCCCTTATCACATGCATCTTCATCCTGTCATTGTATGTAACCTGTATATTAACCCCATTCACCCTCTCTGTGTATGACCTGTACAATAATGTGTCAGTGCCCCATTACCAAGCCCCTTTTAACCCCCTCAATACCAGCATGTTTCTTTATTTAAGAACCTTTTTGGTAAAAAAAATGTGATCACATTAGGGTGTCTACAAAAAAAGTCTCATTTGGTTGGTGTTCATACTGTCCTGGCATTTTATTTGATATGTATATGTTTAAAGAAAATTATATAAAATGTGTTTGGGACAGTGGAGGAGATTTACTAAAACTAGTGCACTCCAGAATCTGGTGTAGTTGTGCATGGTAGCCAATCAGTTTCTATCTTCAGATTGTTCAATTAAGCTTTAGATGAACAATGGAATCTGATTGGTTTCTTTCCAGAGCTGCACCAGATTTTGCACTCTCCAGTTTTAGTAAATCTCCCCCCTGTGTTTCATGACCAAGTAATGGTTAGTCAAACTATCACTGGAAAAGGGAAAAATGCACGAGTACTGTATTACAGACTAGTACACAAGTAGTTAATGGCCTTCCGGCAATCCCAATCTCTTATTCCCCATTCTCCGGAAATCTGAAGCGGTGCCCTGGGCTGTCTATACTCATTTCCTTATTTTAAATTCTGCAGACTAATAAAGTGTTTTTTTTTTTTACTTTAATTCTACTTCACAAAGGTTTTGTCTTAGAAAAAATTAAATTGGCTTGACATCAGTTTTCAGGCGATAGTGACTAACAAGCAGTTGAAGTTTCATGAACATAGGATTTGATGTGTATGAAATGCAGGCAAGCAATGGATTTCCACTGTGTTCTGTCATCTTTATTTAGATGGTGAAGATATCTTTTATCCCTCTCAAAGCCTTAACAAGCTCATTTAAGCACAAGTACAGTATATTCAATGCAGTCAGTGGATACAAAGTTTTAGGTGTATTTTTCACTTTTGTGGCAGTTTTTATGTTTATATTAGATTTATTTATTATTTTTCCGCTGTCTGGTCTTTTTATAATGCGATGTTCATATCAATGCTTTGCTGTGCTGTAAGGCTGGGTTCTTAACCTTGTCTTCTCTTCATGTGCAGAAACTTGCTGTCAGCCTCTAGACAAATATATCTCATTGTGACAGCCTTATAATCCTTTTTTTTTTTCTTTTTTTTTTTTAAATGTCTCTTCACAGGAAAATAAGGCGATTGGCTTCAGCGTCCAGCACTTGGCGGTGACTGACAAGGATTCTTCTCACAACGGTCCTCCTTTTACGTTTACAATTTTAAGTGGAAACGAAGATAATACTTTTCAGATCAACCAGCAAGGAGTGATAACAACGTCAGCCACGCTTAACCGAAAATCCACTGATCACTTTATACTTCAAGTTCAGGTACCAACTGTAGTAAGATGCTATTTATCAGTTTATTGCAGCTTACATGGCCCCAGGAACTCACAAATGATAAATATACCCAGTCAGTTTCCCAGAAAATATCAATCTTCTTAAAGTAAATTCAAGCAAAATAATTAAAATCTCAAACAATATTTAATTTGTTAATTTGTCATTTTAAATGAATTGTTCATTATTTGCATTTTTCTTTACAATAATAAATGGTGATCCAGCCATGGAGGTCCTTCTTTAGGCACTTCCTGTTATAGTGTGACAACCTTCTGTTAATTGTCTGACACTGCTGGGCAGTGTGTTACATCACACTCTGCCTCTGGAAGCTCAAAAAAACACTGTAAATTCTTTAAACGGAGCTAGAGGAGAGGTGGCTGCAGATAAACAGGTACAATTTATGAGGATTTGTTTTATCTATGCATATCACCTGAGGCCAACCACTTCAGTGGGTATATATAAGGGTTCACAACCACTTTAAAGGGGTGTTCCAGCCTTGTTTTATGTTTATTAAAAGTCAGTAGCTACAAAAAGTGTAGCTGCTGCCTTTTAATAAACAATCACTTACCTGCCCAGGGTTCCAGCGACGCGCCGGCCGGGGCTTTGCTCCTCCCCCAACCTCCCCGGCCGGCGTCCTCATCGTAACTGTGGGCACCCGGCCGTGACAGCCTTCGGCTTCACGGCCGGGCACCCACTGCGCATGCGCGAGCGGCACTGCGCCGGTGATTGGACAGGCGATCGCATGGGACCTGTCATGTGTCCCATGCGATCGCCTACAGGGAGGGGCTGCTGTAGGCGATTAAGCTTAATCGCCTAACCAGCCACTCGGCGGAAGGAGGAAGTGGGACAGGAAGTCCCACTCCTCCTGAAGCCCCCAAAAAAACTACATGCCAAATGTGGCATGTAAGGGGGTGAGGAGTGGGATAAGCGGAAGTTCAATTTTTGGGTGGAACTCCGCTTTAACAACTTGCCGACCAGTCACTGTCATTATACTGTCGCAGGTTGGCAAGATCCCACAAACCCACCATAGCTGTACATCATTCCCTTTAAGCACGCGCACGCGTGCGCCCACTGCATCGCAGGGGTGCCGATGCTCGTGACCGGCGGTAGCTATTTTTACAGTAATCAGTGCATTTTTATAGCACTGATTGCTGTATAAATGCCAATGGTCCCAAAAATGTGTCAAATGTGTCTAATGTGTCCGCCATAATGTCACAGTCCCGATAAAATTTGCAGATCGCCGCCATTACTAGTAAAAAATATATATAATAATAAAAAAAATGCCATAAATTTATTCCTTATTTTGTAGACGCTATAATTTTTTGCGCAAACTAATCAATATACGCTTATTGCCAAAAATATGTAGAAGAATACATATTAGCCTAAACTAAGAAAAAAATAGCTTAGGGGATATTTATTATAGCAAAAGGTACAAAATATTGTGGGTTTTTTTTTCAAAATTGTTGCTCTTTTATTGTTTATAGCACAAACAATAAAGATCGCAGATATGATCAAATACCACCAAAAGAAAGCTTTATTTGTGGGGAAAAAAAGGACATTTGGGTGCAGTGTAGAACAACCAAACTATTGTCAGTTAAAGTGACGCAGTGCCAAAATCACAAAAAAATGAGCAGCCAATTTTTTCGGTGCTAAAGTGGTTAAGTGCCCAGTTTTGCAGTCCAAAGATACTAGAATCACCTGACAAAAGTAAGTCCAAAAACAACCATGCACTAAGATATCTTAGTTTACAGATTCCCAGGGGTTAAGAGTTTGCAAGCAGCTTTCACCTGCTCACACGACACCCCCTATAATAACCTCTTTATACTTAATATAACAGTGACCATTAAGAGGACTGCAACCTGTATAAATTGAGACATACCTTCAGGGTTCCTTCGGGACTATCTGAAAACGTATTCCCCCAGGAGCTGCTTTCATTTTGTATTCACGCTCTATTTCTTGCTCTTCGAAAGAATTTGTCATATCACAGTTATATAGAAGCTTGGTAAAATATTTATTTTAAAATATACATGTTATGACTGTGAAACCTATCTAATTATAATGTGATAAGTAGTTTATTTAAATGAGTTGTCCACGTGTCGCCTGCCATAAAATGAGATGAATAAGAAAGTGGAAATAAGCTGCACTGTACAGAAATTGGAACTACCAAGGCTGGAATATAATCAGTATCACACAAAGTAGAAACTAAACAATCTTTATGGTAAATAGGCTGTAGGTAATATGAATCGGGCTGAACTCCGGGCAGATCTAAAAAAAAACATTAAATCTAAATTCCGGACTTAGCATAAATCTATGAATTTGGCCTAATATCAGCCTCCTGAAATCTCATGTACAACAGCACTCAGGAAGGGACATCAATCTGAGCCAGAGCTAGGGTTGCCACTTTTTCTTCAGGCCAAACCCAAACACTTTTTGCGGCGCACCGCAAAAACAAAAGTAATGCTGAGAAAAGTAATGCTCTTCTCCAAAGAGAAAAGTAATGCTCATAGTGCCCTCTCACTCTCCTATTAGGCCCTGTTCTGAGCCACATTTCTGTCTAAATATAGTGTCGCGGTTTCAGACGGACTGAAACTGGACACACAATTCAAAACCCGAACTGTCCCGGTGAATCCTAGACAGGTAGCAACCCCTAGCCAGAGCCCTTTTACTTTGCACAGTACCATCAGTCAACTTTCTGAACATACAGAGCAGAGTGATGACCTCCCCAGTGTGCTGTCTTTGCTTCATTGTTAGATGACAGACTGGGGTCAAATTGGCAAACCTGACTTGCTATGCTGTCTCGCAGTGGGTGTCCACATCACATGACTGGCTAAACATAATTACAAACCCTTTGGTAGTATTGGTAGTATGTCTAGAATTAAGATTTATAAATGTCTTATGGGTTGCATGTTGCTCAGCGAAATTCAACCAACTTCCTGTGAGCCCAGGAAATCAATGGGCCAGATTCAGGTAGATGGGCGCTTCTTTACTTTGGAGTAACGTTTCTCATTTACGTTACTCCGCCGACACTTTCGTAACGGAAATGCGCTGGCGTAACCCGACGCAAGTGGAAGTGGGTGTGATCATATGTAAATGATGGGTGGAGCCCAGCGCAGAGGCTTACGTTCAGCGCATCATCCACGGAGCATGCGCAGTAAGTGAGTCTTCACTCGCCCCCTTGTGCGCATGCTCACAACTTCCGTCGGCACCACTTCACGGGAAACGTCAGCGCAATGCCTTCCATTGGGCATTTAAATGCGCCTGTAGATGCGCCTTTCTGGCACTAAAGTATATCCTGTTCCCCCTCCCCGCAGTGAAGTTACTTTTGTTCTGAGATGGCTGCTCCTGTTCCCCGCAAACACACAGGAGAAAGCTGAACTCTAAAGGCCAGGAGCTGTCAGCCGTCATCTCGGCTATGGAGACCTATGATGTCTTCCTCCATGGCTGTAAAAGTTGACAGACAAGCATGGACAGAGGTGTTGTCCTGCAAGTGGGGGTGCTCAGCTAGCTCTTATCGTCGGTAACGCTGCTGTAGCTGCTCTCCTGCTGACCTGTGGCCGTCTGGAGTAAAGATAAAGCAGCTATTTGTAGAAATAACTTTGCGCCGGATGGACGAGATACGCGTGGCGCATGTAGCCAGCGTATGGTGCTAATCCGTTCGCGAATCGGGAAATCTCCCTCATTTGCATATTTGCAGGGGAAATCAATAGGCGCGACTGATGCGCCAAGCGAAATTATGCGCTGACGAGACTCTGGCGTCGGAAAGTTAAGCCGATCGGAAATGGCCCGTTTTCTGTCGCATCTAGTTTGGTGGGTACGGCCACATAGAAACGACGGCGCATATTCACAGTTACGCGGCGCATATCGAAATACTCCAGCGCAACTCTACCTGAATCTGGCCCAATGTCTCTCCCACTAGGTGGCATGTCATCAGGTAGTTGGGTACAGCTTCATACACAGTTTAGCAGTCCAAAGATACAGTCCTCCCCTACTAGGAGATCGCCCAGAGGCACCCATAGTCCTTAAGCTGGCCATAGATGGTTTGAATCTTCTATTCGACTGTACGTTTTCATGAAAGTGCATCAAAGTCCTGAATGCTGCATCTAGGCCTATGGTCTAATAGAAGTCAACTGACATAAAACCTTGTGTAAAACACGCATACAATCGAATTGCACCCAAACCTCAGCACACTGGTGTGAACCCGGCATTCGTGCATTGTGGTATATTGTATATAAAAGGAATGGCATGTCTGTTATTATGTATTGCCGTAATGCAGTATAATGCCACGTACACACCATTGTTTTTCCTGACACTCACAATGTGATTCCTCTCCAGCCTGACTTGCATACACTAGTTCATGCAAAAAAACGTTTGACCAAACCGCATAGACATACAACACGTACGACGGGACTATAAAGGGGAAGTTCCTTTCAAATGGCGCCACCCTTTGGGCTGCCTTTGGGTTGCATACTTGATTCTGAGCAAGCAATGTTTTTTTTTCCCCTCGGACAAGCATACACACGACAGTTTTTCGCGACGAGAAAAAGACTGACGGGAAACATGACGAGAAAAAAGAGAGTTGGTTTCAATTTTTTTGCGGGCAGTTTTTTCGTTAAGAAAACTGCTAGGGAGCATACGCACGACCGGTTTTCTCGACCAATATAAAAGATGTCAGTTTTCTCGCCGTAAAAAACGGTCTTGTGTACGAGACATCACTCATCATCAAGTGTAAATGGGCCAAAAAGGAAATATAACCCCATCATTTTTATACCACTATTGCAATTTTAAGGCATTATGGTAACTGGTTCTTCTTTTTTGTAGTGTCAGTGTATGTGTTGGTAGGTCTGCTTTTCTATCTGGTTATTGCACAGCTGTCAGTAAATAAATGTATGATTTGTATGGTATCTTGGAGAAGAGTTCTCAGAGATTACTGTAGTGTCTGCACTGTAGTAACACTGATCCCGGACTGAAAACTGATGCCTAGGCAATTTACACTCACTTAATTAAGCCTAATGCTGTTGTGAACTGCTTCCTGTTGGTTTATATAAAAGAGAATCAAACACCAAGTGCACAGAAGACCTATTATTCTCTTCTTAATTTCCTCTGACCCCGTGAATTCTTTCCATGCTGGTAATCTCGGAGTGTCGCCAGAAAATATTTGTTTCCAATGCTAAGATTTGATTATGCCTCCTACAGCATGATGTACGGCTCAAACCCATTTAATTCTGACACCGGCTTATTAAAAGATAACAGTTGCTTTTATTACTTGAAGAAGGTAAATTTATAGATACATTTTCTGCACATGGATGATATTTTGATAGCCGGCAGAGGTTAATTTGCATCTCAGTATATCTGATATAAAACCTGCAGATTGTGAAATGTTGCAGGTAGGAAGTGTTCTGCTATTAAGAATCTTTATAGCATACCCATGGTTGAACATACTTGTGTTTTTTGAAATATGCTTTACTGCCACCTAGTGGCACAGTTTGCTCATATACACTTTAGCTGAAGCTTTATTGGAGTATTTTATAGTATGTTTTCGGTAAGCCCAATGTTTATCTCGTGCATACTGTCATTTATCATGTAGGTGTATTTTAAAGCCATAGTAAAAAAATATATATTTACACATCTGAGCTCCAGATGTTAGCCATAATATACCATGACCTATACATGTGAAAAATATGTTCCAACCTTAGAAGTATGGGGTTCAGTAGTTCCTAGTGCAAATGATTTCTTATTATTATTAGAATAGCAGCATCAGCCATCATTAGAGTCCCAGGGACACCTACAAGTCAGGTTTAATAAGCCAGTGAATTGTATGAATCTGTTCACCTGAAACAATGCTTATATGCAGAATTAATGAGACCAGGAATGACCTAATAAAAAGGACTACAAAGCTTATACCTTTATGTGGATGTGATTATTCAGATTAAAGCTGCCTTTCCTTGCCTATCAGAACTAGTATGCGGTCTGGGGGTCAGAGAATACCCTTCCCTTAATCTTAATACAGTTTCCTGTGTTTAACTTTGATCATTGCACATATTAGTGGTGGTCAACTTACTTGATATACTGTAGTTAGCCCAGGTGTGGACTCTGATCTCACCAAAGGGCCACACGTAATTTTCAGTGTACCTAAACAAAAAAATAAACCGGAAACTGGAAATACAGTAGATTGTCAGCTAGGGTGCTACAAGGGGTGGTCAAGGGGGGGGTTTGTTTAGACTTGAAGCTGAGGGGCAGAAAAAACATTGATTTGAGATATGATTTTACAGCCTCCCCTTAAACATGGGGTTCACGTGCTATGGTCATGGCAAAAAATGAACTCCCCTGTTGCCTTTGGTGGCCAGTAGTGCCAAGGAATGTGACCCATTAAAACATAAATGGGGCAATGTCTCCTCTTTACCTCCTGTCAAACACAGGAAAAGGAGTCCAGATGCAGATTACTTTTCAGAGGCATGTCAATCTTGCTGCACAACTAAACGTAGTTTAGGACTGCAGGCTGGCTACTGAGGTAGTTGGAGACCCCAGGCCAGCTGCAGGAGAATGGGAGCATTCTGCAGGGCTTATTTTAAGAGATTGTTACAAGACGCTGCCATTAAAGTCCCTTTACAATTCAGTGCTTCATACTGTCCCCTTAAAAAAACTGGCCATATACTGCTTGAAGTTGAACTCGGGGTGGTCCTGTCAGCACTACCTGGCAAGACAAAAACCTATTGAAATACGAGCTTGGCAGGAAATTTACAGCCAATCAGATAAAATAACTGTTGAGGTGTTCAGCAGCTATGGGTCCTGCCAGCTGCTGCATACAATAGCGGCAAGAGGAAATCCTTAATCCATGCTGCTTAGCCTGGATGGAGGAATCTCTTACATTCTTTGCATGTATGGCTAGACTTAAACTGACACAAGCCATAAGCTCATAGTTTATTTGAATCTTGGCCAGTTCAGCAGAGACCAGTCAAGATTTGAACCATGTATTGGCAGGCTGATTTTACCCGAGTCGACTCGTCGATAAAATTGGGTACAACCATCATGTCAGATTTTTCCTAGCCGCTAGCAAAAATCACTCTTCTCCCAGCAGGGATGGCTGTCTGAGTACAACCCCCCCGCCGGGAGAACACAATAGCTCTGCGGGAGGGATGCCCCCATCTACACTGACTGTGCTGACGGGGGAATCAACCTCTGGTTGCAGGAAAGAAAAACGCATCAACTATGGCTGGCTTTACGCTATACATTATGCTCCTTTCAGCAAGAAAAAAAAATCACAAATGGAGAAAAAGTATTTTAGCTAGTAGAAACTACGTTAAAGAAAAGTTTCCTTTATGTTTCCTGAGTAGGCGGAAAAAACATTGACTACCGGCTGCTGGGACCAGTAATTACAAAAGGGGCACAAGTTGTGTACTCGGGTCCTATAACTCAATTAATAAAAAGTTTTCATTTCCTGTGGGATTCCAGTTTTCATTTTATTACTGTAGCTAAACCCCCTTCTTATTAGTTGGGCTTCTTTAGCATAGTTTGCGAACAAAGATAAGCCGGTATTCCCCTGTAATGTATAAATAGTATATTCTTCTTGCCTCTTGCCAGAAAACACACTTTTTCATGTGTCTTTTTTTACCTCCAGGTGGCAGATAATGGGAAGCCACAGCTGTCATCAGTGACAAACATTGACATACGAGTGATTGAAGAGAGCATCTACCCTCCAGCCATTTTACCACTTGAAATATACATCACAACATTCGGAGAAGAGTACTCTGGGGGTGTGATTGGAAAGATTCATGCCACAGACCAGGATGTTTATGATACACTCACGTACAGCCTGGATTCCAAAGTGGAAAATCTGTTTTCCGTTTCAAGCGCAGGGGGGAAACTGATAGCACACAGGCGATTGGATGTTGGCCAATATCTGTTAAACGTCAGCGTTAACGATGGAATGTTTACAACCTCAGCAGATATTACTGTTCATATCAAACAGATAACCCAGGAGATGCTAAATCACAGCATAACCTTCCGCTTTGCCAACCTCTCCCCGGAGGAATTTATTGGAGATTACTGGCGCAATTTTCAGAGAACGTTAAAAAATATTTTGGGCGGCCGCAAGATTGATGTCCAGATTCTTAGCCTGCAACCCTCTGACCCACCTGCTAGCCTGGATGTCCTGCTGGCTGTAGATAAACCAGGCGGTGCGCGTTTTGTTCCAAAACTTCTTATTCAAAAGATAAATGCTTCTGTAGCTGAGATCGAAGACTTCAGTGGTGTTAAAATCCTTGAGGTCTTCCATAAGCTCTGTGCTGATGTGGATTGTCCCCTGAGGTTTTGTGATGAGAAGATCTCTGTAGATGAGAATGTCATGTCAACACACAGCACAGCAAGGCTGAGCTTTGTGACTCCAAGGCACCTGCGGAAATCTGTCTGCTTGTGCAAAGGTAAGGAGTTCTTCCGAGCAGGACAAAGTGGCTAACAGCTTCTGTGTACGTGTGTATAAACTGCACATATAATGATAATGTCATGGTTCTTTTTTAACAGGAGGTAAATGTCCCATTTTGAACAGTATTTGCGAAGGAAATCCATGCCCAGAGGGTATGGAATGTGTTGTAGATGCAAATGAAGAGAAGTACAACTGTGTTTGCTCAGATGACCGTCAATGCAATGGTAAGACCTGCCCGCATAATGATATGATTATATGTATACTATAAAAGTATATATTTTTTATATATATAGCAGATAGGAACTCCACCTAAAATCATAAACTGACAGGATTAAAATATAAAGCGATATATATATGTATGTATAGATATATATATATATATATATATATATATATATATGTATATATATATATATATATATATATATAGATAGATAGATAGATCTATATCTATAGATATATACACAGGCCCGGATTCACAAAGCACTTACGCCAAAGTATCTCCATATACGCCGCGTAAGTACTTGCCTACACCGGCGTAGAGTGGGCGCATATTTACGCTCCCATTGATTTTCTATTCAAATATGCAAATTAGGGAGATACGCCGATTCACAAACGTACTTGCGTCCGGCACATGATTTACGCGGTTTGCGTAAGTTTTAAGTTGGGCGTAAAGTTATTCCCCATAGATGAGGCGCAGCCCATGCAAAGGTATGGACCAGGGAACACAAGCCTACATATTTTACGTTGGACGTCTGTGAATATGGGCCGACGTGGGTCTGGCTGGGCATAGGTTACACTCACGGCGTACACAGTGATCCGGCGTATCTTAGGCAGTTGTTCCGACGTGGTTGTACGCATGCGCACGGGGATACATCCATGTCCCCACACATGCGCAGTTCATTTTAAGTACTTGTCTGGCGCCCGGCCCATCATTTGCATGGGGTCACGCTTCATTAACATGGATCACGCCCACTTCCACCTACTTCCACTTACGCCTACGACATATACGCTACGCCGACACAGAGTTCGGAGTATTTGCTTTGTGAATTCCATGCTTGCCTCTCCTCGCTGCGCCAGCGTAGCGTAGCGGGATCAATATGCGCCGATGTCTGTGTATCCAGGCAACAGTATTTAAAATGCCCTCTTTCATTTAACCCTTTGCTGCTTACACTTGTCTGCCCTTGAGGGTATTCTAAAATTCTGGTACTAAAGTTGAACAAGTTAGTTTGGAAACACTAAAGTGAGCAGGGAGGGAAATAAATCGTCAGAGGAACGCTTTGGTTATAGGTAGATTTTATATACTATTTTGGGACAGGGCACAGCATAGTGCATAGTTATTTATAAGACCCCTTTTTACACGATGGGTCTGATCAGGTCCACCTGTCAGTTTTTCAGGTAGACCTGATGGGACCATCCATTCACCCCTATGAATCGGTGGGTGTAAACACACTTGTGTCTGTTTACACCCGTCTACCTCCAGTCTGATCTAGTAGGCTTAAAAAAAAAAACGAAGGGGATCCATAGTTGAATTGGAGGTGGTCGGCTGTAACAGACAGCTAAGTCCATTAACATTCCAGCCACCCATAGAGCAGAGCGTGCTCTGTCCATGTCCGCTCTACATAAACTTAGTGGACACAGATGGCTCATGCGCCCACTCTACTCTGATCAGCAGGGGAACAGCAGACAGATTCCCTGCTGATCTCAACGAAGTGTGAAAGGGGGCTAATAGTTTAAATCTATACATAAAATAATATAATGCCAAACTGGTGAGGATGATGAGCAAAACCACAAAACATTAACGCTACAAAATAAATTTACAAAGTCTGTGTCTCATTTAATTTAATTGTGATGAAACATTGTATCAGATAAAAAAAGAAGCATAACATAAACACAGCACTGCGGACTCAGCTAGCTCAGCAGGAATCGCTCCGTTGATCTCCACTGAGCAGGCGGATGAGAGGTCCATCTTTGCTTACTATGCAGGGACAAACCTGTCAGAGCTCCACTGTCCTCTATGGCAAGATCGGATGAAAAGGGACACCTTGTCTGTTTTCATTAAATCCGTTCGCCATCCATCTTTTTTGAGCGATCTTGTCGGGTCGGATGGCATATGGGTGTCAGTAGACACATCTTTGCTGACATCAGCCTACCCATAGAAGTCAATTGGTGACCCGCTCAGATCCGCCTGAAAAATGGACAGGCAGATCTTTTTGCGGGCCGATTGCGTGAAAGGGGTCTAAAATTATCTAAAAAAAAAACAGTTTCCCCTATCAGGCAATATGTCCATGTTCAATCATGTAAGTAGTAATAACAAAATCCGCACTAGTCCTGATATTGTGAATCAATAAATGGTAATTGAAAACAATGAGCCGTGTAACAACTGGGTGCGAGAGTGCAACTAATTATCCAGATTTAAAGATGTAAAATTTGATCACTCCTTTGTTTAATAGTGTGGAGGGGAAATTGGTACCGATCAGCATGATGTGTCTATATCACTTCTAACATATATAAGAGTCTCTCTCCAGGGATAAGGCTAGGGGGTTGTAGCTAGCATGTGTGAGCATATCTAAGTTTGTAGGAATCAGACTGAACTGTTACACAGACTGGTAGTAACAGACCATATACGCTTCACCACAAGTGGAATAGGATATGTATAGTGCCACAAGCTGCCTTACCCACACATTCACCAATTGGATCTAAGGAGTGCTCACCAAACTACCTGGATTGACTGTCAGTACCACCAGTGTGGCATGGGGTGTGTCCTAGGCCCCGTACAGACGAGGAGACATGTCCGCTGAACATGTCCGACGGACCGTTTCCAGCGGACATGTCTCCTCGGATATTTGGTCTGATGACGTGTACACACCATCGGACCAAAATCCCCTCAGACGGATAACACGGTGACGTGGCGGTGAAGTTGACGCCGCCACGTCACCAATCCAGGAAGTGAAATACTTCCACACATGCGTCAAATCCATTCGACGCATGCGGGAGGTTTATGTCCGCTGGTTAGGCGTACTAACCAGCGGACATGTCCGACGGACAGGTTTCCAGCGGACAAATTTCAAAGCATGCTTTGAAATTTGTCCGCTGGAAAAACCTGTCCGCTAGGTCATACACACGATTGGATATGTCCGCTGAAACTGGTCGGCGGACCAGTTTCAGCAGACATGTTCGATCGTGTGTACGCGGCCCTATGCCTACATACATTTGCTAATAGGTGTCCCTCGTTACCATCTCAAAAAGTCTGGAGGTATGCCCTTGGTATTTTGGATAGGGACAAGTATAAAAGGATATACAATGCTCATTTTTTGTTTCAGAGGTTTACAATCATTTTAACATAATAGGTTATTGAAATATTTTTAAACCTACAATTATCATTAAAAATGACACCTGGTAATCCAGCCAAATCCTTGTTCACTCACCTCCTGATGTGAGCTGACAACCCATTGTCCTTGTTTAATAATTGCTGTCCTGTGCTATCAACCCATGACATTTGCTTCCAAAAGAGTATATACGTGGACAGTTCTCACACAAAATGTGGCAAATGGCTCTATATTAATGCTATGAGTCTAGTATTAAATCTTTGAATTCTGTGACAATGATTGGACATTAAATGCCTATTCTTGCAATTAGAAAAATGTCAGAAACTGACATCCTAGAGTTAGTTCTGCGCTATTGTTCATGTGATAACCAATGGGTTCCTACTCCCACTCCCTCCTTAGCTGGGCTTCACTCAGGTTGATAGCAGGAAGCATAATACTGAGACTTTATGCCTGAGCACTCCTGAACAATAATTAAAGACTGAGCGATCACTAGCCACAGGCACTATTGTCTGTCATTCCGGTAGAGGTCCGGCTACATCTGTGACCTGGTCTCCATCTCTGTTCCTACTTTTCTTGCATTCCTCTCACAAAATAAACTTTTTTCTTGGCCAGCAATCTTGATGACTAGCCTAGGGGAAGATGTTTGGGAAGCCATTTAGTTTCTCATGCGGATGGCTTAAATTGGGCAATTATTCTGGGGACTGTATCTAATGCGGCGCTCTACTGTATATGTTATTTTGGTTTACTACAGTTGAGCAGAACATGAGTTGTACTGAATTTTTTCTCCCTGTAGTGACACATTTGTTGGCCATATGTTACTCTGAGGGGGAGCTCTATTTACATGAAGATAATGCAAATGATGTGGGCTCTTTAATTTTACTGTATATATGATTGATGTGTTATCTTTGAGAGAAGCCTGTGGGGGGTTTATACAATGATTCATGTTTTATTTCCTTCAGTTAATTGTCATTGTATGCACACCAAATATAAGTCTCTTTGCTGAAATATATTCCTGTTTGTTTTGAAGTTGGTTCATCTGTGACATTCAGTGGAAACGGCTATATCAAATACCGGTTGTTGGAAAATGAAAACAAGGAAGAAATGAAGCTGACGATGAAGCTAAGGACATACTCCGCACATGCTGTGGTCATGTATGCCAGGGGAACAGACTACAGCATTCTTGAGGTGTGTTGGATATATTGTGGTTCGCAAATGACCTTCTCTTCTGGTTGTCCAGAGTGGTTGTTTGTATGTGGTGCTTTCTGCTTGCCATGGGCCAGATTCACAAATGAATTTCGCCGGTGTATCTACAGATACACCGGCTTAATTCGAATATCCCGCCGGCGTATCATTGTTTTGTATTCACAAAAACAGATACGTCAGGATTACGCTAGGATCCAACTGGCATAAGTCACTTACACCGTCGGATCCTAAATGCAATAATACGCTGGCCGCTAGGTGGCGTTTACGTCGATTTCTGCGCCGAATATGCAAAGGAGCCGATACGCCGATTCCCGAAAGTTTTTGCACCACATGGACGTAGTTTACGTCGTTTCCGTAAGCGTAAGTTTACCCCTGCTATATGAGGGGTAACCTTACGTCAGTCCGCCGTATGCCATGTTAAGTATGGACGTCGGGACAGCGTCGTGTTTTTCCGTCGTTTACGCCGTTTGCGTAAATCGTCACGAATAGGCATGTACGTTAATTACGTTGCCGTCGTAATTGTTGTATTTGTGGCATACACTGGAGCATGCACAGTGGCCTACGTTTAAGGCCGGCGCATGCGCAGTTCATTCGGCACGGGGGCGCGCTTAATTTAAATACAAGCCGTCCCCTTTGAATTACGCGGCCTTACGCCGGGTCATTTACACTACACCGCCGCAAATTGCGGAGCAAGTGCTTGGAGAATACGGCACTTGCTCCTGTAAATTGCGGCGGCGTAGTGTAAATAGCTTACGCGACGCCGCCGCAGGATGTACCTGAATCTAGCCCCATGTCTTTGACCTCTAACTGATTTCTAACCCTTCACCTCAATAGTTGACCATGACCTATCTTGAACCCTGATACACATAACAGTTGACCTAGTCCTTTAAATAAAAATAATAATCTTTAAAACCTAACTTAACCCCTAGCATCTACTGTATTCCATAAAGTGACACTAAACTCTTGTTTAAAAAAAATCTATCCAAGTTTGTATTCATAACTCAAAAAAAAAACTTCCATTGCACTCAGTCACCTCCAAATCCCAGTTTGTTTTTTGTTGTCTCTTTTTTTGCTGCTGTGTTCTGACTTCCTGTTAGAGGGTGGCTACATTTGTTCTCCATGTACCACTGCATTAAAAAATGTGGCCACCCTCTCTTGCTCATTCACAAGATAAAATATGGCCTATGGAATTTGTAGTGTGCATAGAGCAGTACAAATGGCTGCCACTAACGTGCACTTATTGTTCTACACAAACACGAGTGAGAGGTTCAGTAGGTTACAGAGAACATTACAAGGAGGCACAAAATCACACTATTGAATAGAAAAGAGGTCCCGATGGGGCTTTGAAGCAGCAGATGTGAAGTAAAATGGCAATGCAACGTCTATGGTAAAAACGTTTTATTACAAAAGTGATTATTGACATAAAATTTAGGGGTATACAAGGAATGAGTTGCGGCAGAGTAACAAAAATTGATTAAAATAACCATAACATTTCCAGATCAATAATGAAATACATGGCCTGAATAGTGGCAGGCGGGTGTATATTCTAACGCGTTTCGACCATTCGGTCTTCTTTCTTAAGAAGACCGAATGGTCGAAACGCGTTAGGAATATACACCCGCCTGCCACTATTCAGGCCATGTATTTCATTATTGATCTGGAAATGTTATGGTTATTTTAATCAATTTTTGTTACTCTGCCGCAACTCATTCCTTGTATACCCCTAAATTTTATGTCAATAATCACTTTTGTAATAAAACGTTTTTACCATAGACGTTGCATTGCCATTTTACTTCACATCTGCTGCTTCAAAGCCCCATCGGGACCTCTTTTCTATTCAATATATCGGGGTGTGCAGCTAAATCTCTCCACCCATTAGGTCTGTCCCTTTTCTTCAAAATCACACTATTGGCTCATTCATACTATAGCAGTGTTTCTCAACCCTTTTTCAGTCAAGGCACCATTTAAAATTGTAGACAATCTCAATGCACCCTTTAACATTATGGATGGTCTCGAGGCACCCCATTCTAAAATTAAAAAAACTATTCTAATGGTTTTACATAGTGCAGCAACATCCACACACGTAGGACACCCAATGTTAGAGTGAGTTTCTTCCAAAGCAAATACACTTTTGCACACTGGTACTGACTAGTATTCCAATGTTTCTCTTCTCCCTCAATTTCTCTCCATCAGTCAGCTAATGTGATCCCAGTGCTGAGAGAGAGGGGCACAGGAGGGTCAAACAAGGACACTGTGAAGGCAACAGACATTCTCCATATCAACTGATGACATCATTGGTTGTTTGGATGCCAGTGTCTAAAAAGTTGTAATGGCACATAATGAAAACCAGTGGCTTTGTGTAACTAAAAGGCATGTTTTATCCACCTGCTCGATTGTATACAAGTTTTAGGCATTTTTCCAAGGCACCCTGATTGAAAAAGTATGCACTAGTGGTTGTATCATCTCCCTATCTCATGGTTTAACTCCTTGATCGCCACACTAATGCTACTTTCACACTGAAGCGCTGGGCGCAATTTTTGGGTGCTAGCATTGTGGTTTTAACCCCCTCTAGCGGCCGAAAAAGGGTGAAACCCGCCCGCAAAAACGCTGCTTTGCGGCACTTTGCAGGCATTTTGGAGGCACTGCCCCATTGATTTCAATAGGCAGGGGCGCTGTATATTCACCGCTCCTACAGCGCCTCTAAGATGCATCTGGCAGGACTTTTTTTAGCGTCCTGCCAGCGCAACGCTCCAGTGTGTAAGCCCTCAGACTCTTTCAGGGCGCTTTGCAGGCACTCATTTTAGCGCAATAGCGCCTGCAAAGTGCCTCAGTGTGAAAGCAGCCTAACATGCCACAACCATGTGCATTGCATCAACCATGGGCTTTACTGCCCCCCAACCTAGCATGTGAACGAGCCCTAAAAAACTATTAAAAGAAAAATAGATTACAGTGCCTTATTTGCTAAAGAACGACCTCTCAATCCAAAACATTTCAGTAGTTAAAAAAAGAAAAAAACATTTTGCTAGATCTACTAATAACCAAGTCACCTAGTCAAGGATGATGTCACTATACTTCCAGCGAGATCTTGGACAATGGTGAGTACCGGAAATCTCATGAGATGATACATTCCCCAGGATCCTGACAGAAGTATAATGACATTAGAATAAAAGCCAGAGAAAGGTAAGTATATTTATGGATATTTTTAGTGTTTTGGCCTGGCAGAGGCTTCATCAAATATGGGACACACTGGAGTGCAAAGTACATATTACTTAACATTAAATGAAAGCAGAACTGCATCTAGGATTTCAAATACAAAAAAGCCTCAGTCATTTATAAAAGTGCTCTTCTGCTTCCAATCTGTTTGATATTTTGTCCACAGAGCTAGCTGATTGTGTAGATAGTTTCTCTCTGTCCCCCGCATACTGAGTCCAGCACCTTATCGGTCGCAGTTGCCCGTGTCTCTTCCTGATTACATTGTATCTAGGAAATCGCACATGTGCGCAGTTCCCATTTGTTTGCTGCTTGTGTTGCCATGGTAAAGCTGAAAAGCTTGGATCACAAGAGGGATGGACACTGAGAAGTGCTTGTTCTGGCATATCAGTAAATGCAAGCACAAATAGATAATATACACAAGATTCTATTCTCTTGCCAAACAGGCTGCTATTGTACTGCAAATAAATAAAAGGTCTGTTGGTTGATGGATGACAGAATACATCCATTCAAGTGGTATTAAACAACAAAAAATCTTTCACATATTGCAGCATAATCAGTCCTTCAGATGTGGTGGCTGCATTTGTTTCCTTTTGCTAAACTTTTTTCCTTTATTTTCACCTGCTGATCTGGCCAGCAAGTCTGTTATTTCTTTAAACATTCTTTTAACAGACCAAACTGTCCAGCAAAAGTGGCAGTTAGAGGGTTGAGACAAACCATTTAACGATGACATGGGTGAGCTTTTATTTGTTTATTTAAAAACTTTATCACAAAATATATATTTTTTTTTTTGCTGTAACAGTCTAAGAGCTGGTTCACACTTCCGCGGCACGACTTTGGGGGCGACTCTGCAAGTTGTCCTGAAGACTTCTGTATAGAAGTCAACGCAAATCGCCCCGAGCCTCCACCGAAGTCGTACAAGAACCTTTTTCTAAGTCGGAGCGACTTGCGTCGCTCCTATTAGAACGGTTCTATTGCACAGAATGGGACACGACTCGTCAGGCGGAGTCGCCCCAGTGTGAACCGGCTCTAATGGTAGCCGGAGTTCAGCTGTAATTTGTTAGCTAAGTCTAAATTTGCTAGAACGTTTTTGGTGTTGTTAAACCCACAACAGTAAAATCAGTCTGTACAGTATATGCAGTAGAGCATGCTTGAAATACTCACTGTGGAGCTAATCCTTTGCATTGTGTAAAAAGACTGTTTGATCCTGTAGACGTTTTTCATTGTAAAAAAAAAAAAGAATATTTTTTTTAATGTTTCAGGCGCAAACACGGCTAAACGTGGCATGTAAATGCGGCTAAACTGACGTTTTTGGGCGTCGGTTTCTAGTTGTCAAGTTAAATCATTCAGGAGAGGTTAACCACTTCAATACCAGGCACTTACACCCCCTTCCTGCCCAAGCCAATTTTTAGCTTTCAGCGCTGTCGCAATTTGAATGACAATTGCGCGATCATGCTACACTGCACCCAAACATATTTCTTATCATTTAGTTCCCACAAATAGAGCTTTCTTTTGGTAGTATTTGTTTACTGCTTGGGTTTTTATTTTTTGAGCAACAAATAAAAAAAATGTATTTATTTTTTTACCTTTTCTTTGTGTTATAAAATTTTGTAAATAAGTATGTTTTCTCCTTCAATGACGGGCGCTGATATGGCTGCACTGACGGGGACTGATAAGGCGGCACTAATGGGCATTGATGAGGTGGCACCAATGAGTGGCACTGATAGGTGGCACTGATGGGCACTCATAGCACTGATGGGTATTTATGGGTGGCACTGATGGACACTGATGGGTGGCACTGACGACACTGATGGGTGGCTTTTCTGGGCATCACTGATCTAGCAGGCATCAGTAATGTTGCCAATACAAGAAGCCTAATACAAGAGGTGTGTTACTGGTCGAAATGCATGGTGAAAAAATATATAAGGCCACAAAATGTAAGGATTGGTAAACTGCAATATATTAAATTTTTGTTTTTGGTTTTCATACCGCTCTAAGTTGTTTCATTTTTTTGAGGATAAATTACTACTGAAACCCATAAAAGTGTGTACATACTTTACTGGTGCCAGAAAAGATCAGCTCTTAAACCTGCCAGCTCCTGAATTTTGCAGCTTTGGCATGGATAGCAGATCATTTAGTTTAAAGTCTTTCAGTGGGGATTTTTTTTTTTCTTCAAAAGTCTGCCTCTAATTGGCTGAGGGCCATGGGTATTCTTTCAAGGGCTTCCTTTTTTAAACACCATAAAAGACATTGACTCCTAGAAAGATGATGCGTCTTGTTGTCACCCAAAGCTAGATATACTATTCAGAAATCCAGAGAGGTGACGAGTGGTTTTATACACCGGATGACAGGGAAAGAGATTTTCTATATTTATAGCTTAACTAAAGCTTGAGCAAAATTGCATCTCTTCAGCGAGAGGAGTCATTTATTCTGTTGTGGTCTCATTAGAGCTGATGGTTTGCTTTACTTAGAGAAAATACTTTATTTTGAGAAAACCTTAATGGGAATTGAAACACTCAAAAGAAACTTTGTACAATGTAAAAAACCACTGCACCCAACTAGAGGCAGCAAGTGCCGGTATTTTTTTTGCAACGATATTGTACTTGAAATAAAATAAAAACTCCATCCACATCCAATTTGCTATAATAACTAAATACGTAATTTCATGTCTAGTCTTATGTCTGGTTCCCATTGGCTCTCTTGCATTTAGCTTTTCTAAACACAGGAGAAGACATCTGGAAAATATAAACAATTTTTAGGCCCCCTGCACACTCTGGGCCAGATTCTCAAAAGAGATACGACGGTGTATCTCCAGATACACCGTCGTATCTCTGTTTCTAGCCCTGTGTATCTATGCGACTGATTCTTAGAATCAGTTAAGCATAGATTTGGCGTAGATCCGACTGGCGTAAGTAATTCTACGCTGGCCGCTAGGTGGCGTTCCCGTCTATTTCAGCGTTGAATATGCAAATGAGCATGATTCGCCGATTCCCGAACGAAGTTGCGCGCCGTCGACGTAGTTTGCGTACGCGTAAGGTTACCCCTGCTATATGAGGGGTAACCTTGCGTAGGTCCGGCGTAAGCCATGTTAAGTATGGAGGTCGGGACAGCGTTGTGGCCTGTACGTTAATTACGTTGCCGTCGAAATTAGGGTTGTCCTGTACTTGTACTCCCGCAAATATTTTGCATTATAGGCATCCCACTCTTGGCACATACTGCCTTAAATGGAAGCGGTGCTTTGTGCACCATCTAGCAGCAGCAGCATAGCAACTCATTGAGAGTTTGACAGGCTTCCAGCAACTGGGCTGGAAGGTGCCCCCCCACCAGTAGGTAAATGCCAGAGCCCTTTTCACCGAAGCTAAATGCCCAGAGTGCATGGGCCTTATACCTCATACCTCCCAGATACATTTTTACTGTGTGCCCCCATTGAAAGATTTCCCCTCTATTACTTACTCTGGGACAGGGGTGTCAAACTCAATTTCATCGTGGGCCGCATCAGCATTATGATTTTTTTCAAAAGGGCCGGTTGTATCTGTAAGATTAGATGTCCAGCGCTTCTCCTCCTCTTACATTAGATGTGAAGAGCCACCCCACCATCAGAAGTTAAGTCCCCCACTCTCCCTTCCATCACAGTGCACCCCCTTTTCCTTATGCTGCTGCTGGGATGAAGCTGGATGCATTGATTGAAAGCAGAAAGTAAGGGTCTGAAGGAGCACCAGAGGAGGGCTGGAGCTCTCCTGCAGCTGCAGGAGAGGTGCGAGGGCCACATGAAATGGCGTGGAGAGCCTGATTCAGCCCCGCGGGCCTTGTATTCGACACCTCTACTCTAGGACAAACACCAGGCCTGCGGGCTGAATCTCCCCAGAACATTTCTTGTGGTCCTTGCACCTGTCCTACAGCTGCTGGAGAGCCCCAGCCCTTCTCTGGTCCAGACCCTTCCCTTTCTGCTTCCCAGGAACAACCCTAGCTTCTTCCCAGCAGCAGCACAAAGTAGGGGGGTGCACTGCGATGTGAGGAAAGGTGGAGGACTCTTTGACTGCTGATGGTAGGGGTGCTCTTGGCATCTGGTGTCAGGAGGGGTGGGTTGCTCTGAACATCTAGTCTTATAGATGTAACTAGCCCTTTTGAGTACAAATATAATGCTGATGCGGCCCGTGATGAAATTGAGTTTCACACCCCTGCTCTAGGGAGACCCCAAAACTGGGGATTTTCTTTTATTTTCACTTACAATGATAATGATATGCAGGACAAATAGTCTCCATAACATTGCACAGACAGCATATCTTCATTCTAATTTCTCTCCACTCTATCAAAAACCTAGAGAAAATGTTATACCTTTAGTTATACTTTAAGTTATTTCCATTTGTAACTGCCTGTAACACAGGACATTATCATATGCATTTGTATTGGTGGCATGTCCTGTATGCTGTTTTTTGAATTCATCATGTTAGGCATATCCTGTCCGTACCTCACAACTTTCTGAGATGAGAAAGAAAGACACCTTTTAATGTAAAGTATCCTATCTGAACCCAGGTTCCCAATGATCACAATGGAAGACACATTCTTCTAAGTGACCATCATACTAATGTACTCTAAACTTTTGATATAGTAATATAGTACAGCAGGGGTTCCCTGAGCCTGCAAAGTTATTCTAATGGTTCTTCGGTTGAGTTAGACTGGTGTAAAGTATATGAGCAAAGGACCATTTCTTGCAATGCACCAGTTACATGAACCATGAAGCATTGATATGCAAAAACGATTGGTTTAACCACAAGTATTTCCTTTCACACAAGCTGTTTCTTTATACTGGCTTTTCAGACTAACACATTAAATGGTTGGATATACTGCAGTATAAGGCCTCGTGTACACGACCGAGGAACTCCTCGGGCGAAACACATAGTTTTCCTCGTCGAGTTCCTTGTTAGGCTTGTCGAAGAACTCGGCAAGCTTGCTTTGCGTACACACATTAAAGACCAAATCTACTTGCTGCGTGTTAGGAAATAGTTTGGTAAGAGACATTTGCACTTTTCAGTCTGTTACAGCGTGACAAATGTGCTATTTCCATTACAAATACTACTTTTACCGAGGGTGCACGGGTTTCTAAGCATACACACGCTCGAGGTTCTCATCAAAAAGCAGCCCGACGAGGAACACGACGAGCCAATTTGGACTCCCGTCGAGGAAAAAGAGAACTTGCTCTCTTTTTTTGCTCGTCGAGTTCCTCAAAAGTTTCCTTGATGAAAAATGTACACACGACCGGTTTCCTCGCCAAAAAAGCTCTCCCATCAAGTTACTTGATGGATTCTGCCGAGGAAACCGGTTGTGTGTACGCGGCCTCACACTTCTTGCAATTAAACAGTACATTTTTTGTACATCTGACCAAAAAGTTGGACAAATAAGGAGAAAAATGGAATAGAGGGATTTGGTTGCAAAAAGGGATAGTTGGGAGCTATATTTCTGCCATCTATTATTGTATAAGACCTATTAAAAATGACATACAAGAGAACCGTGTATTATCAGTTATACGCCAGTCTGATCCACTATGGACCCACATAATTCTGACCCAGTTAAATGAGAGTCTAGAAAATAAGATAAAATAGCCTATCGGTTGCTGAGCTTGTTTCCTTCAGCACATGGGGATGGATGCCATCTGGGCCAGGTGCTTTATCTATTTTAATTTTTCTTAGACTGAACTGCAACCTTGTTCATTAATTACAATTTCAAACTCCGACCGTGATCATGCTGTGAAATAATTGCTGGAGTGTTGCATTATGCACTCATTTTACACTCTTTCCTGACTGAGTATAGAAGGGAGAAGTAAAAACAACTTACAATGGTACAGCGCTGCCCTGGATATGAGTAATGGTCAAAGACCCTGGCTGTATTACCTTTGAATACACAGTAAGGATGTTTTAACCATTTAAGATTGGTGGCATGGGATTGGTAGCATCCCAGAAAGTGATGGCGGCCATGCTAGTTATGCCAGTGAGGGAGCAGCTGGAATAAATGGAGTGGTAAATGAACAGATGGGAAGAATAGATGAATTACTCCTTCTCTTGCAGGCACTACATATTAGAGGAGCACTGACACCCGGAGGCAGCACAGGGTGTGATTAGAGATCTCAAAGCCGCATAGCAACTTTTTTTGATTAGGTTCCTATTCCACTAAAATCCTCAGGAATGGCGTTGATAATGCAGGCTGCTAAGGGGAACTGTATTAGCTTATGTTAGCGTGTATACATGCCTGAAGCTCCCTCCTGATCTGTCTATATGGCTTTTGTTTCCCTGCCTTAGTGTCCTTTTATAAGTGTCTCCAACTTTACCTTTCAACTATTTATGTTTATGTCTACTTTGTGCATGTCTTTTCTCCTTTGCAACTTTGTGTGTTGTGTCATGCAACAAGCACCTTCATAGACCGTAGTCCCTACGTTCCTACATACAGTGGGACCATGTAGCCACCACCCAACTGGAAGTTGGATCTTGGCCTCAAAAAAATTTTTGAGAGAAATTTGGAGGTTGTGAGAGCAGTAAAAGGACTCCGATCTTTTTTGTATTTCTTATAAGTCAGCAGCTACAAAAATCAGACAGTCACTTGTCCCAGGATCCAGCGATGTGCTCACCAGAGCCGTTATTTTCATTGGTTTTCTGTCCCCAGCGCAACTGTGGGCACCCGACTGTGACAGCTTGCAGCTTAACAACTGGGTGCCCATTGCACATACAGTGCCATTTCCTAAAGTGGAAGTTCCATATTTGGGTGAAGCTCCGATTTTAGGAAAACATACTTGAATGTCACAGTGGCTAAGTGATTAGCACGTCTGCCTAGCAACACTAGGGTCATCGGCTGGAATCCCAACCATGACTTCTGCCTGAAGTTTGCATGTTCTCCCTGTGCCTGCGTGGGTTTCTTCCCACACTTCAAAGACATAGTGGTAGATTAATTGGTTCCTGTCTAAATTGGCTCTAATATGTATGTGCATAAATGTGAGTTTAGGACCTTAGATTGTAAGCTCCTTAAAGGTAGAGGACGGATATGAATGTACATGTACAATATACTGTATATGTAAAGTGTAGAAGAAAATTATGCACTAAACAAAAATCTCATTCTGGGTTATTAAAATCTAACTGTAGAAAACACAAATCAATAAGTAGTTAAATCCCAAAAAACTGCATCTCATGCATGCACCGTCACCACGGCAATATAGACTCTTACCAGAGAGCCTAACCCTTTATTATGAAGGATCAAACAGGCTTGATGTAACAATATTTGCAGGGGTCATCAGCTGGAGATGTGTCCTCAGATCAAACAGGGCATAAGCAGGATATTCAAACCAAGCTCCATCCACCCCACAATCAGATTGATCATAAAATGAAAGAGATGCTAGGTAGTGTAAAATCCCAAAAGGTTTGTTTAATATAAAGTATTGCACTTACATTAGTACAGGTAAAACCAGCATTGTGTACAATATAGGCTGCTGCCTTAAGATATCCAGGGACTGTGCAAACAAATGTGATAGCAGGAAACAGCTCCTAACCCGACCGGTTTCATCACAAAAGGACTTCAGGGCTAGCACGGTGGCTGATTGCAGCAGTAGGCTTCATATACACAATAACATGTAGCATCTAAACTACTAAATCATAACATGTAGCATTTTCATTATTGTGTATTATCTCCTTACATAGTTACATAGTTTATAAGGTTAAAAAAGACACTGTTCATCCAGTTCAACCTATGTGTGTACGTGTGTGTGTGTGTGTGGTTTTTATTCTCTAGCAATTCCCTGTACATTCTGCTTCCTTGGGAAAACGTCAAAAACTTTTTTTAAGTTGTCTACAATCTCACTTTTACAACTGAAGAATATTTATTCAATTCACTATACACTGCGTGCCCAACAAATTAAACGTACAGTACCTGAAAGGTTTGTGGTGTCACAAAAAACTTGATGAAATAAAATACAAATTCATGAGTATAAGTAAAGAAGTTCAGTGGTTGAATAATCAAAAAATAAAAATGGCTCGTGCGCCATATCCAACCTACTACAAGATACACAATCGATGACGTCACACCTACAGCCACACTCCCCTACAGTTGTAAACACACATTAGGTCACACATAACCCCTTCAGCGCCCCCTTGTGGTTAACTCCCAAACTGCAAATGTCATTTTCACAATAAACAATGCATTTTAAATGCATTTTTTGCTGTGAAAATGACAATGGTCCCAAAAATGTGTCAAAATTGTCCGAAGGGTCCGCCATATTGTCGCAGTCATGAAAAAAATCGCTGATCGCCGCCATTAGTAGTAAAAAAATAATAATTAATAAAAATGCAATAAAACTATCCCCTATTTTGTAAACGCTATAAATGGTGCGCAAACTAACCGATTGCGATTTTTTTTTACCAAAAATAGGTAGAAGAATACGTATCGGCCTAAACTGAGGAAATTTTTTTTTAGATTATTTTGGGGGATATTTATTATAGCAAAAAGTAAAAAATATTGCATTTTTTTTTCAAAATTGTCGCTCTATTTTTGTTTATAGCGCAAAAAATAAAAACCACAGAGGTGATCAAATACCACCAAAAGAAAGCTCTATTTGTGGGAAAAAAAGGACGTCAATTTTGTTTGGGAACCACGTTGCACGACCACGCAATTGTCTGTTAAAGCGATGCAGTGCCGAATCGCAAAACCTGCCTGGGTCCTTTAGCTGCCTAAAGGTCCGGGTCTTAAGTGGTTAAAGAGGAAGTAAACCCACTTAAAAAAAAACACCACCTGCAAGACAAATGCATAATGAGCTAGTATGCATAGTATACTAGCTCATTATGTAATACTCACCTCAGATCGAAGCCCCCGCAGCCTTCCTCGTACACCGATCAGGTGGCCGATGCCTCTCCGGGTGTCACTTCTGGGTACTTCCTTTAGGAACGACATGATGGCTGTTGCTAAAGTGTGCCTGCGACGTTGTCTATGGCACATGCGCCGTAGACATCGGCGCCCGTTATTTTTGCAAATATCTCCTAAACCGTGGAGACGTGCTGTCCCTCTCTGCAAGGGGTCCCAGAGCAGCAATTGGCTCAAGCTGCTGTCAATCAAATCCAATGATGCAGTCGCCAGGGCGGGGCTGAGTCTGGCATTCATGATTATGGACACAAATGTGGAGCATGCACGCAAGGTAACCCCCAGGGAGAGCGCTTCTCCTAGGGGGTTATCTGATGCGGGGAGGGACCCCAGAAGTCAAGGATTGGAGCCACTCTGTGCAAAACAAGCTGCACTGTGGAGATAAGTATGACATGTTTGTAAAGCTTTCTTCTTTTTTTTTTTAAATAACAATCACTTTAAAGTCAGCAGAGGTTGCAAGGGGGGCTTTGATGTAAGGTGACTCTGATGGGGATTGGGGGAGGGATATGATGGGAACTTTAGGTGAGACTTTAATGAACTCTGATGTAAGGAGGGCTCTAATAGGGACCCAAAATGCAAGGAAAAGGAAGACTCTGATAGAGTCTGATAGGGGAAGGGAGGGGGTTGACACTAATTGAGATCTTCCTTTTGATCTAGGAATATTTTTTAAAAATTTGTTACTAAAAAGTGTGTAGACCCCTTGCCTAACCTTTGTATTAGGGAGGGTAAATATGTCGTTATTGACCTTTCAGCCCAAGCATTTAACCACTTAAGGACCGCCTACTGCACATTTACGTCGGCAGAATGGCACGGCTGGGCACATCAACGTATATATACGTTGATTTTAGTACCCAGCCGTGGGTCACGGGCGTGCGCTCCCGTGACCCGGTCCGAAGATCCAGGAACGGGACTGCGGGATTCGCGGACCCGATCGCCGCTGCAGTGCGGCGATCCATCCCTGGAGCTGAAGAACGGGGAGAGCCGTGTGTAAACACGGCTTCCCCGTGCTTCACTGTGGCCGCAGCATCGATCGCGTCATCCCTGTAATAGGGGGACGCGATCGATGACGTCACACCTACAGCCACACCCCCCTACAGTTGTAAACACACACACAGGGAACACTCAAATTCACAGCGCCCCCTGTGGTTAACTTCCAAACTGCAACTGTCATTTCCACAGTAAACAATGCAATTTAAATGCATTTTTTGCTGTGAAAATGACAATTGTCCCAAAAATTTGTCCGAAGTGTCCCCCATAATGTAGCAGTCACGAAAAAAATCGCTGATCGCCGCTATTAGTAGTAAAAAAAAAAAAAAAAAAAACATAAAAATGCAATAAAACTATCCCTTATTTTGTAAACGCTATAAGATTTGCGAAAACCAACCAATAAACGCTTATTGTGATTTTTTTTACCAAAAATATGTAGAAGAATACGTATCGGCCTAAACTGAGGAAAAAAAATGTTTTTTTATATATTTTTGGGGGATATTTATTATAGCAAAAAGTAAAAAATATTGATTTTTTTTTAAATTGTTGCTATATTTTTGTTTATAGCGCAAAAAAAAAAAAACACAGAGGTGATCAAATACCACCAAAAGAAAGCTCTATTTGTGGGGAAAAAAGGACGCCAATTTTGTTTGGGAGCCACGTCGCACGACCGCGCAATTGTCAGTTAAAACGACGCAGTGCCGAATCGCAAAAAGGGGCAAGGTCCTTTACCTGCATTTTGGTCCGGGTCTTAAGTGGTTAAATGATACAGAAACTGAGGCCTCAGTCTTAATCATAAAATTCGCCCTTCATATTATTTATTTTGGAAATAGAACTTGAAGTTTAATCCAAGGAAATGTACAACATACATGATTAGAAGGCGAGGCAGTGCGTCAATCTGGCAGTCAAAATATGGACACTCTAATTTTAAATCTAGCTGTTCAGGATAAGAAATGTGACATGCCTTCTCATCCTTTTTCTGCTCTGTCTGTATGATTGCTGAATTGTTCATATGAAAATGAATTGGAGTTGGCTATTTGCTCACTTGTCATGTTCCTTTTTATATCAAACGAACAAACATGTTTTTTCCGTAAATTTGCATTTCCATTATTAAGTTGGAGAAACATTCATCATTACCAGAGAGCAGCTCGACTGGAGACATAACCGGTGAATACATTGGTATCCGTTTGTGTCAGTAAAACATTCAACATTGATTAGCTTTATTTACAACAAGTGACAACATAAATTTTTCTCAGCGGATACACAGTCAGGCTCATCAAACAGAGTCACCGCCAAGTCCTGTCTCCCTGATGTTTTGTGACTGCTTTGACCAGTTTCTGGCACACACACAAGAGAACGTGGCGTGAATGGTGCTTCTGTATGGGACTTACCCCTTGAATTCTACAAACAGCCCTCTGAGCTCTGGGCGATGATCTCTTAAGTACCATGACTTCACTGGCTGGCTGCTAACATGTTTGATGCCACACGGATGCATTAGTATTCACTGTGCATAGAGGGACTTGCAGCAAAGAGGAAAGGGGAGCCAAGAACACTCACAGGTGCCAAGAATTCATGTTTTTTAATAGTTTGTAATACATATTAAAAGTACATTCAAGAGAATACTTTCCAAGGTCATCTGTTTTCTTCTTGGCATAGCTATAGTGCACTAGGTCACAGCTCTACTTAAGGAAATATTGTAAATATATGCAGTTAAAGTATACCGAAATCTAAGATCAAAATGGTTCTATATTGCAGCTGACTAGTCCTCAGATGTGGTGACTGCTTCAGTTCTCTTTTTTCAGGTCAAGTACATTTTCTGCAAGTAAACACAAATACCTGTTGATCCTTAACCAAAAAATTCATTGGCTTTCCAAGCTATCTTCCAGGAACTACACTACTCTTCCTCTATCTGTTAAGGAGATGAGCAGAGAACGGGGTACTTTTAGTCCATTCATGAGAGTAGCCTAGGGTGACAACTTTGCTCCTTCGTGAATACAATATAATATTACAAAGAGGAGGGGGTTTGGGACATGGCGTAAAGCCATGGCCTGGTAAGGTCATGTATTTCCATCCCTGTCAAGTGCAAAAATAAGGGGGGGGGCAAGGGGGTGGGACTTTACATGAAGCATGTGGTTGCAATTAGGTAAATTGGTGAACATATACAATATTTATTGACTCATATACATGTATAATGCTGGTATCAATTTAAAAAAGGTTAAACATAAAAATAAAATTGGTCTCACGTGACATTTGCATAAAAAAATTCCATAATTTACCAAAATTCTGTAAATATACACATACATATATGGCAAAGTAATGCCTCTATGACCTATGGCTTCACTAATGCTGTGACGTAATAACATAAGGGTCTAAAAAATAAAAATAATAAAGGCACAACATCTGGTAGCTCTACGCTAGGGGTAGGCAACCCGTGGCACTCCAGCTGTTATGGAACTACATTTCCCATGAGGCATTGCAAGGGTGGCTGTTACAATTACTCCCAAAGGCATGATGGGGCTGGCAGTTTGGCAGTTACAATGGTAGTTCTGCAACAGCTGGAGTGCCACAGGTTACCTACCCCTGCTCTATGCATTTCATGGCTTTGAGACACTTATCAGGAGCAATGTATCTGTAATTAAAAATAATATCTTCTCATCCAACATCAGTGCCTGACCTCACAAATGCACTTCTGGAAGAATGGTCAAACATTCCCATAGACACACTCCTAAACCTTGTGGACAGCCTTCCCAGAAAAGTTGAAGCTGTTATAGCTGCAAAGGGTGGGCCAATTCAATATTGAACCCTACGGACTAAGACTGGGGTGCCATTAAAGTTAATTAGCGTGTAAAGGCAGGCTTCCCAATACTTTTCTCAATATAGTGCACTTTTGCTTGTTTTCTATAATTATGTTTTAAATGCAAAAAGTTCACCGTTATCTTATCTGAAATGCATTTGTTAGCAGAGGCACCCAGAGATTACACTTTTTGAGATGAGTGCTTCTGACAAGTGACAGCTCCACCGAACAAGATGTCTCATGCTACACACTTGCCAAACAGGTCACTCTAAAGACGAAGTTCGGGATATTTAAAGGCTAAATTGAATGTTTCATATTGTATTCAAGCATTTGTAATACCGTGCGCATTCCTGTGGATGAACAGCCCACCAGCACACCATTTGTCCAAATGTACTCTCAGACATTTAAAAATGATTTTCATACGGGATGTAGGGCCTCCCACCCCTAAACAAGGGAAGAGTGAGGGAGGACACCTCTCGAGACATCTAATTACATGTCTAAAACTTTTGGACTTGGCTGTTCTATCCGCATTTCATAAATGTTTGGCAGCGGTTGGGTGGAGACTGGGAGGTGAATTACACCCCCTCTTCTCTAACACAACTTCCTTTACCCACCATGCCCCCCACTTTACTTGTTTTCTCTTCTTTCTCTCTTATGGTTTACGTCTTTACCAACCTTATGCAACCACTAGAGCTCTATCTCATGAAGCACCGAAAATGAACCAGATCAGGTCATGTGTTACATTGGCGAAAATACCACACCTAATGACCATAGTTATTATAGCAACTTTTAAACATCCAGTTTTATACAAGACACACACCCCAAACCAATCTAGCTATAGACAGAAGGCTTGTTTTTATAGTTAGCACAGGACGTTAATGGATCCAACACAACTAGACCCTATTTCTTAATTAATACTTGTTTTGTTGACTTTTAGACTTGACTTTCGGCATAGTTATATACTCTCGTTTGTTCTGACCACAAATGTTTTACCATTGATTGTAATTATCTACATGTTTCACCAACAATATTGTAAACCTACACTCTTTGTTCTACTTATAAAATATTGCAAAACCAAAATAAATAAATAAATGCTAGCATTTCCCAGTACTCACCAGGTTTAGGACTCCTGTAGAAACAAGAATTTTACTCTGGCTGGGTAATACTGGAAAATTCGAAAACAGAAAAGTGGTGCTTTTTTCTGGTGAAACTTAAGAAGCTCATAAATGATTGGAAATGCTGTTTTCTTTTTTTATAGATCCAAGGAGGAAAACTGCAATACAAGTTTGATTGTGGCAGTGGTCCTGGAATTGTGTCTGTGCAGAGTATTCATATCAATGATGGCCAATGGCACACAGTGTCATTAGAGGTGGATGGTAACTATGCCAGGTTGGTCTTAGATCGTGTCCATACTGCATCTGGTACTGCACCCGGAACTCTGAGAACACTCAACCTGGACAATTATGTATACTTTGGAGGCCACATGCGCCAAGGAGCAAAGCATGGAAGAGGTGCCCAAGTCAGTAATGGATTCAGAGGATGCATAGATTCTGTGTATCTCAATGGTCAGGATCTTCCCCTTCATAGTAAAGTAAAGAACTCTGCAATAATAGAAGAGTCTGTGGACATTACTCAAGGATGCTCACTAACGACCGCCGATGCCTGCGCTGGCAACCCCTGTCACAATGGTGGGGTGTGCTCCCCTCTTTCTAATGGAGGTAGGCTTTCTTCTACACTGCTTACACTCACTGACATAATTGTTTAAGTGTTTATTTGTTGTTGTTGTATTATACGGTTTATAAGGGGCTGTATATTCCAAAACTGCTGATTACCTACTGTACATTGTGTTCCCTCTTGTGCAGTAAAATCTAGATTAGAAAATCTATCTTCAGTTTTTATCTCAAGGCTCACATAGTAGCAGCCATAAAAAAAGAGATCCATCATTTAAATAGCGCTGTAGTTAAATTATTAATAGAGGCAAAACAGGAGAAATTCACCTGCACTTTTATTTAAAGAAAAGTAGAAATAAAACTATGGAGCACATAGGGAAATATTATGTGTCCCAAACATCTCTGCATTATAGCAGCTTGCAGACTTATAAATGTGTTACTTAGTCCCGAAGCAAGTATTAGACAATCTGTATCACTGTGGCAGAAAAGCTTTTCCTGAGTTGGAATTGTATTGGTTATTTTTTAAAGTGAAGCTGTATTTTACTGGTAATATCTAATATTGTACATCTGGCAAATGAATCACATTCATATACATGCTTTGCTACCTACAGTATAATGTTCCCCCGTTCTTTTTGGAGACTCTTGAAGCATTCAATGAGCCCTGTGGGAAATGCTCTGATTTTACATTGTACATCCATAAAATACTTTGGGTTTTGAATTACTTAAACTGGAACTCTAGGTTTGCTTTCATTTTAAGTAATTTATTTGGGCTTAGTCCAAATAAATTATCTTATTTGTATAGTATTTATAGACCATAGGTTATAGGCTCGTTTTCTTCAGGTACAAGCCTATTACCCATGGTGTATGAATACCTTGCCTGTGTTTTGCACTGTACTCCAAGATATGGAATTTTCAGGCAAGTTAAAATTCTTTTTATTTCCATGTCAGATTAGTTTGGCCACAAAGGATGTTGTAATAATCTGTAGTATCTTTGCTATATAAAGTAGGCTTCATTGTTTACCTGCACTGATACAAGTGATTTCCCTTCTGCTGCCCTTCACAAATAGGGTCAAGCTGTTTTCCCTTTAATTATCCAATCATGTGCAAGAATAAAATACTGTTCTGTTTTCATTTTTCTGGAACCAGTGTTGCAAACCTAGCAGATTGAAATGTTCTGGTACGACACTCAAAATTTACTGGCACAGCCAAGTTTTTACTGGCATTTCCAAAAGTGACACTAAGGCCCGTACACACGAGCAAATACATCTGATCAAATCGGTCGGACAGACCAATTTGAACAGATTTGTCTGCTGGGATGTATTGGTTTGATCGTGTACACACGATCAAACCAAAATCCCCGCTGGCAGACAGCGCGCTGACGTTGTCGGTGACGTGGACGCCGCCACGTCACCGGACCAGGAAGTAAAACACTTCCGCGCATGCGTCGAATCCATTCGACGCATGTGCGAGCAGATATGTCTGCTGGTTAGCGTACTAACCAGCAGACATATCGGTCCGATGGGTTCCCAGCCGACAGATTTCAAAGCATGCTTTGAAATCTGTCGGCTGGCCAAATCCGTCTGTTTGCCCGTACACACGATCGAATCTGTCTGCTGAAACGGTCTGGCAGACCGTTTCCAGCAGACAGATTTGATCGTGTGTACGCAGCCTGACAGTGTGCAGCAGCACAGATCACTGACACATCTCATCCTGAGTCACAGTGACAGTTTTTCTCAATGCCAGGTGGTCCTCTCAGTCCCCTCCAGTCCAAATAGCACTGACAGTCCCGCTCCTGGCTTGCCTTGCCTTGCTCCTGTCCCTCAGACCCGCACACAAGGCTCTAGCCGCTCCGCTTGGCTCCCTTGCACCATGACATCACATGACACGGTCAGGCACCATCTCCGCCAGACCCCCCCCCCCCGGTACCACCGAACACACTGTAGCAAGCACTTGGATGGTCCTGGCCGGGTCCGGATCCGAGCTGCACATACACTCAATTCCCTAGCGTCACAGCCATATTTTTTACTGGCAACCTTTTTATATTAGGTGCCGTACACACGGCAGAGAACCTCGACGGGCAGAACACATCGTTCCGCCCGTCGAGGTTCTCTCCCGGCCGTCGGATTCGGCGACCCGCCCGTCGGGAATGGCAACCAGCCATTCTTCCAGGCGGGCCGTCGAGGAAATAGAGAGCGTGCTCTCTATTTCGGCTCGACGGGCTTCCCGACGGGAAGCTCGCTGAGACCGTACACACGGCCGAGGTCCTCGCTGGAATGTGCATTCCAGCGAGGTTCTCGCTGATTTTCAGCGAGAACCTCGGCCGTGTGTACGGGGCCTTACTGGCATTTACTGGCAGGAGAAAAGTGACCATTTATTACTGGCTGCCAGTAAAAACACTGGTCTGGAACATGATTGGATATTTCAGTTTGGTATGCGAATATGATGTAGGCCAGTGTTTTGTTAAGGGGGGCCCTGTAGGGCTCAGGATTTCTTTGTAGGAATGCCTATAGTTACTGTGATGACAAATACCATAGGCATACTGTTTCTCAAAACAAAGTGCATGGCTCCAGTGTGAAGTGAAGTAAATGAATACAGAAATACAATTAATAAGTCTGAATTATAAAGTGACACAGATTACTACATCATTAAAATGCATCAATCAATATGGTTTACTGATGTATCAAAAAACCATTTACTGTGCAAACAAAAATTAGCATTAGCACCCGGTGAGTGCAAAGAGGTGGAGGATCACTGCACTTCTGCAGAGTGGAGGTGTTTTTCACACTGGGGGACATCATTATAGAGTACTTTTTGATGTGGATTTGGGGACTTTATGAATTACTGGACAGTTATTGAACACCAGCACTTTAACCACTTAACAACCACTTTTTGACATGTGGTGTTTACAAGTTAAAATAATTTTTTTTTCTTGATATAAAATGACTTGGAACCCCCAAACATTATATATACATATATATTGTTTCAGACACCCTAGAGAATAAAATGGAGGTTGTTGCAATACTTTATCACACCGTATTTGCACAGCGATTTTACAAATGCAATTTAAAAAAAAAATACACCTTTTTGCTTTAAAAATTACACCATAGAAAGGTTAGCCCAATTTTTTTCTATATTGTGAAAGATGATGTTATGCCAAGTAAATTGATACCCAACATATCATGCTTTAAAAGTGGGCCTGCTCATGGAATGGCGACAAGCTTTGACATTTAAAAATCTCCATAGACAATGTTTAAAGATTTCTACAGGTTACCAGTTTTGATTTACAGTGGAGGTCTAGTGCTAGAATCATTGATCTCTCTCTCTAACGATCACGCAGCGATACCTCACATGTGTGGTTTGAACACCGTTTTCATATGTAGGTGTGACTCACCTATGCATTTTATTCCTAATAAAAGGGATGTAAATATAAAAATGTAATAGAAAAAAAAGCATTACAGGACCTCTTTGATGTGATATCTGGGATCAAAAAGACCTCAGATCCCACATTTCTATTTTAAAGCAATAAAATGAAAGAAAAAAACATATCCCTTTAAGGCCGTTGGGTGGAAGTGACGTTTGATTTGAGTGGGGGCCATCATTCCCTCATTTGACTTCCTGCCTATCGGGATAGGATTGTATGGTCTCCGCCGCCACCAATGGATCCGGAGAAGACCGGGCACCTCTTCCGTTGCCGATAAAAGTGATCTTGTGGGGAATCTGCCGCGGAGACCACTTTCATCCTAAGGCAGACCACCCACTGTTAAAAAAAATACCAAGGTTATGGCAGCTATCTGCTGCCATTACAATGGTATTTAACGTCAAAGGACTGACATACATCGACGATGGGCGTTTCGAAAGTGGTTAAGATTGCTATATTTGCATACTAAATGTTTTTTTGTACATATCAGTACACAATATTGAGTAATGCACTTAAGTGATTTGATAATCAGTGTCACTTGTATAATTCCGACTTATTTATTGTATTTGTGTATTATTTCATTTTACTTCACACTTTGTTTTCATATATTTTGTGTAAGGTTGGTGTGTCATCTTTTTGTGCAACCGCTGTTTCGTCACTTTGCTTGCCTATATATCTTTACATTAGACAGCATAGGGAGCATGGTGAAACCGTTTTATGTGTGACAGTTGACATTCTGGAGAAGATAGCTCACTAATGGTAGTGTAGGTGGGTGGTTATTAATAGTGTATTGACACACAAAATTTGGGAAAAACAAATGTAGCTGATTGCATCTACTTACTCCCTGTGGCGACAAGCAGATTTTCTTTTTGGCACAACTGATCCTCCATATGCCTGTGCAGACATAAGAACAAGAGAAATAACACATTTGCTATTTGCACAGTTTGTTTGTTCGCTGACCTACATTATATTATAAAATATGTGAGAAAGGTGTAGTTGTATTTCTATGATACTTCTAACCCGGTACTAAACATTCTGTGATTGCTCCAACAGGTTACTACTGTAAATGTACATCATCATATGTGGGCACACATTGTGAAATAAGTGTCAATCCCTGTACCACCAACCCTTGCCTGTATGGTGGTACCTGCATTGCAGTTAAGGATGACTTCATCTGCCACTGTAGAGGAGATTACACTGGACAGAGGTAAGTTATAATACTACTTCTTTCTTTTCACACTTGGGGAGGAAAGGAGTGGAGGCATCTTGTGTGATTATATACTGTTTGAAGGTACTAGAAACTTGCTATTTAAAGCGGAGGTTCACCCTAAATATAAGATCTCCCAGGATCCAGATTAGCGCCACTGTTTTTTTTTTTTTTTAATCGACTGTATTATGGTGTAATTCCTTTTTTGTCCCCCGCGGTGGAGGTAATTGCTCGTCACATCTTTATAATACTACGAAAATGCGGCGCCTCTAGGAGCTTGCGCAGGCGCCTTTTCACACTGACGCGCCATGGGGACTCGGGAACGGCGCCTGCGCAGTCAGCTCCTAGGTCTGTGGAGGCGGCATTTTCGCCGAGATTACCCGAGTCCATATGTATTTTGATTACGCGCTATACTGGCGCCTCCACCACGGGGGACAAAAAAGGAATTCCACTTTACAGAAGTGTGGTAAAAAAAAAAAAACACTACTGGCGCTGACGCCAACTGGATCGCATGGGAGCTTATATTTAGGGTGAAATATTTAAACCTTCCAGAGTACTGTATAAGAGTGTCCCACTGCTGTGCCATCGCCTCAATCTTTTAGCAGTATAATTACTATGGTACCTGTTAATGTATTACATGCAGAAGACCGCATACATGAAACAAACTGCTTATGGGTTTGCTGTGTATCCATAATTTATTGGATGTGTGCAGCTTTAAAACATATTAAAGTACAGTCTTTGATCACCGAACACAGTTTTAAAAAAAGGCATTCAATTATTGCAAAATATTGGAAATCCCTGACTGCCCCGAGTATTTCAGAAGTAAAAAAAACAAATAGACGTTATATACAGTTTTGAGACAACTATGGCTTTCATTAGAGGCACCCAAAACCAGTTCCACTACATGCAATGCCAAGCTTCTGCTAACAAAGCAAACAAATATTGGCATGCATTAAAAAGAGATAAAACAATAATTCTCCCACTCTACAAGACTCTGGTCCGGCCGCACCTAGAGTATGCTGTCCAGTTCTGGGTACCAGTCCTCAGGAAGTATGTACTGGAAATGGAGGGAGTACAAAAAAGGGCAACAAAACGAATAATGGGACTGGAGGATATTAGTTATGAAGAAAGGTTGCGAGCACTGAACTTATTCTCTCTGGAGAAGAGATGCTTGAGAGGGAAATATGATTTAAAATTTAAAATTTACAAATACTTTTTGCGGAAGGGAGTACCAAGACACTGGCCACACATTAAAATTAGAAGAAAAGAGGACCTCACAAGGCCTTGTACACACGAGGGATTTCCGCTACAACTTTCAGCCGAAAAATTGCTGTAGGGGAACGCTTTTTGGGATCCGGCGGTTTACCTTTGAAATAATTCCGCCGGAGCTGGCCGTCATGTCCGCTGGTTAGTGGCCACACATTATCCTGTGAAATAATGCGCGCGGAAGACTTCCTGGTGCGGTGACGTGGCGGCGTCAAGACCGCCGGTCACCGCGCTTCCGCCGGCGGGGAAACCGATGGTGTTAAACGGATCAAAACACCCCGGCGTAAATATACGCTGTAAACGGTCCGGGGACCGTTCACAGCGGATATATTCAGCCGTGTGTACAAGGTAAGTGCGGCAAGGATGTGGAATTCCCTTCCACAAACAGTTGTCTCAGCAAGGAGCATCGATAGTTTAAAAAAACTATTAGATAAGCACCTGAACAACCACAACATACAGGGATATACAATGTAATACTGACATAAAATCACACACATAGGTTGGACTTGTGTCTTTTTTCAAACTCGCCTACTGTAACTATGTACCGATGATCAATATGGCAAAAATAATAGGACTAAGCCCTAAATTTCTTATGTCCGCCTCATAAGCTATAGCCAGAGCATTACCAGCGCACACTTTTTTTCTTTCTGTTTCTTAGTTGACTATTCATGTTTGTTATACCCTCTGAAACTTCCATGTATATTCAATAATACAAATCTCTTATGCAATAAGGTCCACACCCTGGGAGCAGTACTACTTGGTATTGTAATTGTTAAAATATTTTCATGTTACTGTTAAAGCACTCTACTCTTCTCCATGTTGGAGAATGTACTTATACTCTCTAAGGTGTGTAGTGTAATATTTTCATTGTATACTGTAAATCCTTAAAGGGATTGTAAATGTACACTTTTTTTTCCTAAATAGCTTCCTTTACCTTAGTTTAGTCCTCCTTCACTTACCTCATCCTTCGATTTTGCTTTTAAATGTCCTTATTTCTTCTGAGAAATCCTCACTTCCTGTTCTTCTGTCTGTAACTCCACACAGTAATGCGAGGCTTTCTCCCTGGTGTGGAGTGTCGTGCTCGCTCCCTCCCTTGGACTGCAGGAAAGTTAGGATGCCCACTAACACACAGCTCCTTTCTCTATCTGCAATGTAGATAGTGTCCTAACTCTCCTGTAGGGAGGGGGCGAGCATGACACTCCACACCAGGGAGAAAGCCTGGTGTGGAAAAAAAAGGCATTTAAAATCAATTCTTAAATTATCCCCTCTTATATGATGGAGATCAAATTGTTTATCAGCCCTGATCACAAATATAAAATTAGATGTAATCAGTCCATGCAAAAACATTGCCAAGATTTTGGAATTCATCTACATTCATGCCGACACCATGCGCCAAATATGGAAATTGTTGTGGACACTGAGCTGGATAAAATACTTGGTCGTTGTAGAGTAATTTTGCAAAAATTACCCAATCCCAACCAAACAAATTATCACTTCCCTCTGTAGCCTCTGGGTGGTGCCATTGTGACATATGCCATAGACCCAATGCTCTCTGTATAGGAAGATGAAGATTTCTATAGGCATGAATGGGCAACCTGTCAGTTAATACATGGATCTAGCCAGAGGTCTTGCAGCATAATGCCCTGTACACACGATCAGTTCATCCGATGAAAACGGTCTGATGGATTTTTTTATCAGATATCCGATGAAGCTGACTTTCATCAGTTTTTCCTACACACCATCAATTAAAAAACGAACGTGTCCGAACGCGGTGAAGTAAAACACAACGACGTGCTGAGAAAAATGAAGTTCAATGCTTCCGAGCATGCGTCGACTTGATTCTAAGCATGCGTTGATTTTTAACCAATGGATTTCCCCACAGACGATAATTTTTTTTCGATAGTTTTTTTAACCATCATATAATTTTAAAACAGGTTCTACTTTTTTTTACCAATGGGAAAAAAAACGATGCGGGCCACACACGATTGGTTCGTCTGATTAAAACGGTCCATCAGACCGTTTTCATCAGACGAACCGATCGTGTGTATGTGGCATAAGCCTTTCTCCTCTGTTGAAAAACGTTGCTTTAAACACGTTTGTGCAAAGGTTGTATGCCTTAGCACTATAAGTGTGTTGACTTAATGGAAACAGAATTTCTTATTATTTTTTATTAGTTCTAGGCTTTTTTTTTTATTATTCAATCTTCAAATGCATTGCATACTTTCAGCTAGAGTTTTGGACACCAGGTAATAGCTTGACAAGCAAACAGTGATGTGTGTCCCCGTGTAATATCACAGAAGTATTATATTTCTAAGCAGACTAGGCATTGCTTCTTCTCCATGGATTTCTTACCCAGTAGGTGTCCACTTAGCTGCAGCTAAACAATAATGAAACCGCACCAGAAAGAATTACTTCTCACAGCTTGGGAATAGATGAAGCCAGCACTTGTATCTAACCTCGATTGCATTTTGGATGGGCTGGTTACTGCAAACAATATTGAATCAAAAAAGTGTATCACAGAAGAGTTGCGGATGGCAGAAAATGATTGCTTGTTTTGACAGCTCTTCACTATCTGTATTAACTTTGCCAAATACTAGACCGTTACACTGTTGATGTGGGTAGATTACAGGTATAAACATCCAACCCCTTTTTAGAGTTTCCATTTATGAACTAAAGCCCAAAAAATCCACATACCTTCATGTTTAAATCTGAACTTCAGGCAAAAAAAGCTAAATACATAGATGAGAGCTGTTTTACCTGCCATAGAATTTGTATTACGGTCCATAACACAGTCCAGTCTGTCAGGGAATAAGAGCGGACTTGTCTCCGCTGCAGTTACACTTATCAGTCTTGTCCTTCTTTCCACCTATAACTGGACATGGAAAAGGGGGCAGCAGACCGATGAGCTCATCTTTTTGTCATGCTGCTCTTTCCTTCTATCAGCATATATCTGTGTTATGGCACCGGCGCAACTAAGTATAAATATGTTAATCTGCTGCAGTTAATGTGAACACCTGTGACAAGTGAAAAATGAAAAACGTGGATTGTGTATATGTGACATATACTCCTGCGCTGATTATCTCAAAACCATAAACGTATAAATATATATATATATAAACAAATTTCCATGAACACCAGTGTTGATATTAAACCATACAAATAAATATATATAAATAAATATAAATATAAATCCGGTTAGTGCGTGCTATTGCACCTACAGTTCTTAATCCTTTTGTTTATCCAGTGAAAAACGTGCTCTGTGCTGTTCAATCAGGTATATTCTCCGTGAATTAACACCCTTAGTTTGTGTCACCACCACCTCTAGTAAAGATTGCGCTCACCAGATCACATAAGGGATACAGCATATAACATCCTTTGAACAGCGGTTCTGCACGATCCTTTATTCTATGTATCAGGCCCGAATGGCTCTCCACCTCTTGGGGCTCCCCCAAAAAGAAAAAAGCCTCTTATGGTGTAGTATATTTAAACCAGTTTTTATTAAGAAAGTATAAAAGTAAAAAACTCACTCACATTTTGCAATGCCCAGCCGGCATTAGCTAGTCCAGCGTTACTGTTTGTGCAACGTGCGGCGTGCGTTCCAAGCCTCGTTTCAGATGCGGTTCAACGGGCGGAAGTTGCGATGTTGGCAATGGAGGAGACTATTGGCGGATTCAGTGTGTAATATCCAGCATATATCGTGCACTGCACCACAACTCCTTGACTCGTTGTGCTGTTTCTTTTTCTTCCCCCAATATGAATGTTGTACAGGTATTGCAAGAGCCTGATACCAGTTTAAATTCAGGTACTTACACTGCTCCTATTTTAAAAAATATATATTTAATTAGGTAATAGTTAATGCAATGCTGCATTAAAGAAGTATATCCAAAGCTTTTCGGCTATATTTCTCTTATGGATCACAGGAGTACAATTCATTCGACACTCCTGTGACCTGTGTTCAGCCAACAGCTGATGTCACTCAGCCAGTCCAGACTTGGGAAAGATTCCTACTTTACAGTCGGGATTGACTCAGATACCTGGACTGGCAGCTGGCTCAGCCTCTCAGCATTCAGGTGATAGTCTAAGCCAGGCCCACCCACCCTCTGCACAGCCTAGCACTCCAGTGAGCGCTGGAGGGGCAGAGCAGACAACCCGTCATGGCTCTCTGCTCAGAACAGAGGAGGAGAACTGAGCAATCAGCAGTGTTTGATACCTCATTTATCAGTGTAGAGCTGGTGGGGGACAGACGCAGCTGGGATTAATGCTGCAGCCATCTAGGTTTATTTTTTTTGCTATTCCCATACTTATCTTTACATTTGTGTCTTTTAAATCTGCCTGGAGTTCTTCTGTTTTATTGCTGTTTTCGACCCCACTTTCCCTCCACTCCAACACTAGGAAAATAAATAAGCAGAGTGTCTGTCATCAGGCCAGGAAGGAACAAATGCCAATAACAAGTCTCAAGGGGTCTAAAGCAGCTTTAATAAATATATATTTGTGTGTTGCTATTTTTTTCTTGGAAAGATTTCCCATTACGTCCTGTCCTTCTGATACCCTGCACAGGGACGTAGGGGTAATCTGCCCAACAGGAGTTCAGAAAGCAATAAAAAACACATAAAAGCTTTAAGTATTTCCCACCAACCAAGAAAAAATATTGCTGCAAAACAAAAATGTTGTTATTAAATATGAATGGGATTTGCTATACAGAGCTGTTCCTATTGATTGACTCCATCCCAAACAGAAAAGTTAATTCTCAGCCAGTGTTACTTGTTCTGTAGCACCTTGCCTATCATGGAAATCATTGAGCATTAACAGAACTGGATTAACTAAATAAAATAATTGAAGGGCAGTAAAAGCAGAAAAACGGTTCCACTGCTCAACTGTAGTATGGGATTACCCAGTTACTGCACATAGCAGAAGAACTGGGAATAATTTTTCTGCTGTGAATATGTTCTACAAAGGATGTGGACTCTGTTGACCTGCCAAGCTCCTGCTGATATTGTCATTACACTACATTAAACAGACTGTGACTACTTGATTTAATCAGTGGTATGTAGTAGACCTTAACAACCAATTACGGTTCAGTATTTGTGGTCAAGAGGGAAAGCTGGTTATAGGGTTTACTGAACAGAATTGCTCTTTGGACATTTCACTTTAGCGAAAATGTGATACCTGTTTTCATACAATTGACATAGATCAGTTAAGAATGTAAGCCATGTTAAGATAAGCGTGTTCATAAAGTTCACCTAAAAATTAAATTAAAATTTCAGTTTAGTTAGATGTCATTGGTTTAAACACCCACTGACTTAAAGAGACTGTCAACAAAAAGGAATAAACTGATAATAACATAAAGTTGCTGTCACATACATACAGCAGGCCCATACACTTTGCCCCTATGGGCTCTGATGTTTCCAGGTAATGTTGGAATGTTCTCCTGCCCCCCCCCACCTTTTTTCACCCTTGCACATGCACATATTGGCTCATCACTAAGATGGGCTGACTCAGTGACCAGTAGGGAGGGGCAGACATAGCCATAGGGGCAACGCTTTGGGAATGTTCTAGGTGGCTTTGTACATGCTAAAAGGAATACTTCAAAAATATAAAATATTTTAAAAAATATATACAAAGGGCGAAGAAACAATGATTAATAACCTGATAATGACACCCAGGTGTAAACAAGTGAATGAACTTACTATATAAATGTGCGCACATACAAAATTGCAATAAACAAAATGAGTGCAAACATATATAGGAAATATGTAAGTACCGTTAATATAAAAACTCATATGAATAAGGTTATATATGAATAAATGATAAGTGAAAAAGACGTATTAATCTAAACCATGTCCCAATTGTGAATGAATAAAATAAATCAAAAGAATCAAAAATCTTCTTGTCCTTAATAGTGTGACTTCCAGAAAGGAAAGGAGAAAATTGATATTTCTTCCACCGCAGAGACACCCGAGTGATATGGTGATGTAGTCTCCTTACCCGTTGGTATGACCACGGATGCAGCGGTCAAATATGGCCCAGGGTGTTTTATAGTCCCCCAAAAGACTTATACTGGATCTGGTTCCTGTTCTCACCCTCTGAATCAGGCATATATTGGTATCTCAAAAAAAAAAAAAAAAGGGCCCATAGTGTAGACTGCGATAAATTGACATTTAATAAAAAGGTATTGCACTTACAAAGATATTCTGTATTTCGCACGGTACAAAGAATCCTGCTGGCAATAAAATTACGATCTCGGCGTCTTCTCCTGTCCCTCTGTTATGTCTTTCTGCCGTGTACATGGACGTGATGACGTCAGGATGCTAGCATCCGTGGTCATACCACGTCTTCGGCGGCGGGGGGGGGGTCTTCTCCCACGGGTCTTCTTCTTCTTACTCGCCGCCGCTAGGAGACTACATCACCATATCACTCGGGTGTCTCTACCGGAGCATGATGGGTGGAAGAAATATCAGCCGCGCGCCGGGCATAACAGCGGGAGGAAGCGTTTCTGGACAGCAGCAGAAGAAGAAGAAGAAGAAGACGCCGACGTCGCAGAAGAGGGGACCGCCGCCGCTTAACACACGAAGATAGCGGCGGCGTTGAGAGGGAGAAGACCCCGGAGAGTGGGAGAAGACCCCCCCCGCCGCCGAAGACTGAAAGAAGCCCGCCGGGTGGTGGGCGCTTTTATCAGCCCGCCAGGGGGGCGCTTTTCTAAAAGCGATTAACCCCCCCCGGCGGCCAACTAATAAAATATTTCACACTGTGTGGTTTATTTGTGTTTAAACTTTTGTTTTGATGAATTAGGGGTACAATGTACCCCATTCTTTAGGGTGGGGGGCCGGATGGGGGCCCCCTTATTAAAGGGGGCTTCCAGATTCGATAATCCCGCCCGCATACCCCGACAACCAACGGCCAGGGTTGTCGGGAAGGGGCCCTGTCCTTCAACATGGGACAGGGTGCTTGGTGGGGGGCCGCAGTGCGCCCCCTACCCCAGAGCAGACCCCCCCCCATTGAGGGCATGCCCGGTACGGCTAAGGGGGGGGCGCTCGTCGCCCCCACTTTTGACCGGCCGGCCGGCGTCTTTGGATACGGGTCTGGTTATGGGGGGACCCCCACGCCGTTTTTTCGGCGTAGGGGGGTCTCCTTGCAACCCATAACAGACCTAAGGGCCCGTTATGCTCCTGAGGGGGGAACCCATGCCGGATTTTTTTTTAAATCCGGCGGGGGATTTCTCCCAGGATTATTCCGCCCATAGAATGGCGGGATCCGCGTCGGTCCCGTTTTATACGGCTTTGTCTCCATCGCGGCAAGCCAGCTCGGCGTGGCTCCCGCGATGGGGCCCGTAGGTGGTCAATCTCGCCGAGAAAGGGAGCGAGATTGACACAATATCCCAGTCACCTACTGTATGTTTGCACTCATTTTGTTTATTGCAATTTTGTATGTGCGCACATTTATATAGTAGGTTCATGCACTTGTTTACACCTGGGTGTCATTATCAGGTTATTAATCATTGTTTCTGCGCCGTATCTATATATATTTTAAATATTTTATACTTTTGAAGTATTACTTTTAACATTTTTACAAATTTGTATCTACAATTTTTTTGGTACTGGCAGCATTTATTTTTAGTTTCAGCGCAGTGTTTGTTCCATTTTGGAAACATTTTTCTATTGGCTTTGTACATGCATTTGCTTTTTAATTAATTAAGTAAAAAAAATTCTAGCAGAATATCTATTTGCCTCTTTAAGACTCAGTTAGCTTATTACAGACATAAATATTAGTGAAGATATAAATGTTTCCAGGTCGTTGTATATCTAGTAGTAGTTAGTCACCTTTGACTGGACTTGTTCTGTGATGTGACAGATCTTTCATAATTTATCCAAGCCACTTCTTCAGCTCTAGTATGTGTCCGGAACTTACCCCAGCACGTATTGCCATTTCCATTATATGTGGAAGACAGATGGTGTTGAAGGCCCAGGAATTCACACCTTTAGCCATGTGAATTGAATGATTAACACCCAGGCAGACTTCCTGACATCACAGGAGGGGATTATGTAGCAAGAAAAACTTTCACGGCTTCCATCCTGTTACTGGACAATTTTCATCTGTCTTGCCACATTCCACAATGACTGGATTAAGGTGACCTGTGTAAGTATAAATGTTCTGGGGTGTGTTCCTGACATCCAGAACTGGAGTTTTGTCAAGGATAAGCTACAAAATGTCTTCAACATTCAAGACAATTATACTGAATGTGAATAACCGCTACTAGCTACCCCAGATAGACTGTTTCTGCTTCTACCGTAGTGGTGAGGTTCAAGGGTTTGGACCTCCTATGGAAATTACAAAATATGGTATAGGCAAAATTCCATTGAAGGGGTCAGTTGAAGTAAGGGAAAGGCTAAACACAGGGACACACTGGATGGGAGTGGAGGATAAAGGGTCTTAAGGGGGACCCTGGAAAGGAAGAATAGGAAGACACTGGAGAAGGACAAACAAACCAGAGATTTGATATTTCAAAAACATATTATCACACACATTTCTGTAAGAGCGTTTTTTTATGTACTCACTAGATTTCAGTGTCCATGTTTACCTGCATGTAACTATGTGGCTCCTGTCACAACTAAAAAATATCAGCACCATCTATATCTGACATAATACACCTGCCACCAGAGCGGTTACATTTATGTTAGTGCATGATGAGGCACCAATAAGTATAGCAGGGCTCAAAATTTCAAGCTCTGAACTACTAGCAAGGCCTCAAGAGTTACTCGCCACCAGTTGCCCCACCTAACAGCCCATTCATACACTGCCCGACGCCTAATTGCGCTCCTAAACACACCCTTGTAGATTATCTCATGGAATGACACTGTTAAATGTTTATTGCAGAATCAAGTTACACAATTAAATATTACCAACAACTTTAACAAAATGGGACGGGGCACTGGGGGCGGGCTAGAGGGACAGGGCACTGGGGGCAGACCAGAGGGACAGGGCACTGGGGGCAGACCAGAGGGCAGGGTACTAGAACCGGGTCTCTTCCCCATTCTCTTGAAACTCTTATCCATCCAGTCTCCTCTGCAACTCCCATCCATCCTCTCTCTCTCTCACACCCATTCATCTCATCATCAGGAGCCCCTGTGTGCGGCTCCACGCTTGCATGTCCCCACTTCCCCTTTTATTCAGGCTGGCAGTGAGGAGAGGAGCTGCAGCACAGCGGGAGGGAGTACAATCCAGCGCCGAGATCCACAAAACTGCACAGCCATTGACACCATAGCACAGTGCACACGGACACCGCACAGCAAACATTGAGACCAGTCTGCTCGCAGTACTCAGGCTGAACTGTTGGACACTTACATAGAGCACAAGGAGAAGAAATCTGCACAAACTGGAAGGCTGTCGCTCTCATGTCAGGGCAACTTTCAGTGAGCGCTGCACTGCCTACCTGGGACGCCCGGAGTGGTCATTTTCGCAATCCTCCACCTCACTCATTACTTCCTGCTCCCTGCTCTCCAGCTACATTGGTTGGGGGGAGGGGGGCAGGCTCAGAGAGGTCATACTGTTAGGTCCCATGGCTTAATGAGAATTGTAAGGAGTGTACCTGTGTACTGCTCTGCCTGTGCGCGGCTCACCAGACTACTTTTCCCCGAGCATGCATCTTTCCTCTTCGGCCACCAATCGCATCAGGGCTCTAAGTGTAGGTACAGATTGGAGGGAGATTGGTCATGCAGCCCTGTCTTGACTCGCCCCCAGCTGAAATCCACTCGCCAAATGCTAGCAGGCGAGTGGAAATTTTGAGGACTGAGTATAGTACATATTTATTACCTGCATCCACTGTTTCCGGAGTGGGGTTGAATCTGGCACGATATTGCAACTTGTAGAAGCTAATAGGCCCGATTTAAACCTAATGTATCAATTTTTGAGTGAAAGGGATTTTTATTTTAGGTAATTTTAGATACGGTAAATTTTATCAACATGCCTTCCAACCCTGAAAAGCTCAGTTAATGTCACATTCATGCTCAGCTCCCAATCTACAACTATTTTATACAATCCATACTCATGTTCTATTAAAACTGCAATATCCGGGGGTTATGTTATCAATAGAAATTGGACACGAGAAGAATATGTGATAAAAATAAGTGTGTCAGCCTTAACATATACTTTTTGTTTTAAAATTTAATTAAACAATTAAATGTAATTCTTTAACTGACTCATAGACGTTTATTTAAATAATCATCTCAATGTAATAATCCTGTTGCAGATGTCAGTTAGGACCATACTGTAAAGACAATCCCTGTAAGAACAGCGGGAAATGCATTGACAGCTTGGATGGCCCTGTGTGCGAATGTGAATCTGGTTTCCATGGAGAAAGGTATCTCCTCCTTCATTCATCGTATCACTTTGATAGCTAATAACAATTAAGTTATTTGAACGATTATAGCTAATTTGTTTGTGAAAGACTTATAAATTTACATTTTGCTAACCCAGCCTGTACCTGATTAACAGTGTTAACTTTATAAGCACTACATTTAAAAAAAAAAAAACATTTATAAAGGAAACTCGAAAGCTTGAAATCCTGGATGTTAAACAAAGGGGTATCTTCAATACACTCCAATGGCGAATGGATGAGCAGCCATACGCCTGACTCGATTTTGGAAGTCCCTGTACCGCTGCTGGAACATAGCGTTGTGTACTGTATGGTACATACATGACAGCACCTGCATTTTTAGTGGTCCAAATAAACTATTTAAGTAACACAAAACATGGAATTAAGCCCTGTATACACGATCGGCCAATCCGATGAGAACGGTCTGATGGATTTTTCCATCAGTTAACCGATGAAGCTGACTGATGGTCAGTCATGCCTACACACCATCAGTTAAAAAAACGATTGTGTCAGAACGCGGTGACGTAAAACACAACGACGTGCTGAAAAAAATAAAGTTCAATGCTTCCAAGCATGCGTCGACTTGATTCTGAGCATGGACGTGCCTACAGACTATCGTATCGGTTAGGTATCCATCAGTTAATTTTAAAACAAGTTTGAATTTTTTTAACCGATGGATGGATAAATAGTCGATGGGGCCCACACATGATCGGTTTGGTCTGATGAAAACGGTCCATCAGACCGTTCTCATCGGATTGACCGATCGTGTGTATGCAAGATTAGGCTTTAAATTATCACATTGTGCCCTACACTTTAATATCTTTCCTGTCTTACTTCTATTTTAGCTAAGTTCTGAGTTTTACTTGTTTTACCTGTAGAAAGGATGCTTGGTGATAAATTGGCAAAAATAGGAAATTAATTGTGTTTCACCACAGTAAGCAGATTCAGAATTAAAGTCCAGGTACATAGAGCAATAAGGACATCGGCAATTAGAAACTATAAAATGACAGCAAAGTAGCAAAAGGATTACAAAAAACCCAAAGAGAGAGAGCGCTGATCAGAGTGTTCGGGGTATGGGGGATGTCCCCCTGTCAGAACATAATAGCTTATCAGGGGGAGATTGCTGGACCTTGCATGGTTAGTACAGTGGCTCCCGACCGAAGCTCTCAGGTTTATTTTTTTGTGCAAACCATGGGATTGCAGGAAAAAAAAACTGTGTGTGTATCAGGCTTTAGGGTGAAGTGAAAGCAGCAGACAAATACATGCATAGCAAAATCCAGGAGACAGTCTGGGGAATGATCAGAGTAGCAGCAAATTAGTAAACAGAGTTACCAAAACACAGTGAAGAACCCTAATGCTCAGTCAGCACTCCATGTAGAATTTATGTTTTCCCCTTGGTAGGCTTGTGCTACATCAGAATAGTACACATAGCCAAAGAACAAATAATGACAGCAGCTGAGCTGGCCTTGGCGAGGCAGATGTCTGGGGTATCTGTCTGCTTACAATTGTCTAATTTCCTACAATTGATAATTGATTTAATATATCAGATGCCATACTTTATGACTTGTGCTAGTTATCATGGTGCCCATCTTGTTTTATATGTTATAACTGTAACTGACCTGTTGTGGTAACACACAGTACAGTATTATAGATAATATGCAGATGGAAACATATGGAGTAGATATTACAGTGGTGGGTTTAACACAGATTTTTTTGCTGTTACAGATGCCTGAATGATGTTGATGAATGCACAGATAACCCATGCCCCAACAATGCCCTATGTGAAAACACCTATGGCTCTTACACGTGTAACTGCAGCAACGGTTATGGTGGGAAACATTGCACAGATATTGCCCTCAATAAGTACGTTTCAACCTCCTGGAACATTGGCTTAGCAGAGGTCATTGGGATCATCGTCTTCATAGCAGGCATCTTCTGTCTGGTTGTAATTTTTGTTGTTTGCCGAATAGTGTCCAGTAAGAAGAAGAAGAGACAGCAGGAATCAGAGGACAAACACTCTGGGGTATCTTCTGCATTTTTACAAAGGCCATTCCTGGATCCCAAAGTGAACAAGAATATCTATTCCGATATCCCTCCACAGGTGCCTGTCCGCCCCATATCCTACACTCCAAGCATTCCAAGTGACTCCAGAAATAACTTGGACCGAAACTCCTTTGAAGGATCCACCATTCCAGAACACCCTGAGTTTAGCACTTTCAATCCAGACTCTGTGCATGGACATAGGAAACCTGTAGCAGTTTGTAGCGTTGCTCCAAACCTGCCACCTCCACCTCCATCTAACTCCCCCTCCGATAGTGACTCTATCCAAAAGCCGAGTTGGGATTTTGACTATGATGGTAAGTTTTTTTGATTTCAATATGACACTGCTAAAAAAATATCATCTTACTTTTAATTGTAACAGTAGGAATACAAGCTGACTGCTCCAGAACTATTAAATGAATATATTTCCCAAGCTTTCTCTCAGGCCGCTTACACACAACCGAGGAACTCGACGGGCGAAACACATCGTTTTCCCTGTCGAGTTCCTTGTTCGGCTGTCGAGGAACTCGTCGAGCCAAATTTTCCCATTCCCATTGAGGAAAAAGAAGACAAGCTCTCTTTTTGGCTCGACGAGTTTCTCGACAGTTTTCTCGGCGAAAAGTGTACACACGACCGGTTTTCTTGCCAGAATACGTCTCCTATCGTTTTCAGCCAAGAAAGCTGCCATCTTTGCTTCTGTTTAATCTACAGCTACCATGATGGTGCACATGTGATCAGTTATGACACCAGCCATTGGATGGTTTGACAGTTTGGTTGAGAGCACAACCAATGGGAGTGTGCCGGAAATGAAACTTTTTTTTTAAACTGGTAAATGGATGGGTTTACTTCCACTTTAAGAATCAGAATGAATACAGACCTTGTAATCTGTATACTTGTTCTGGGTCAGTTTACTACTGCATCAGCATGATAACCAGTCAACTAGTGATTTCGAACAGATACAACAGCAATGGTTACCTCCATACTTCTTGGTACATATTTACATTAATTACACAGTGCATGAGCATGAGTTGCAGCCAGTGATCACAAACATTTTCCAAGTTGTGCGTTCGACAGTAGTCAATCTAACGACATATTGATTGAAATTCAGCCAGTCTCTGCTTAACTAGATGAATTTAGATTTATCTATATCTAGATTTATTTCATCCCCACTTGGAAATGGACCAGGTATCCAACACAACAGAAGTGTTTGTTAACAACAGTGGTTGGCTGGCTTTCTGTATAGCTACAGTAGGGATTGTATGGTGACTGTTCATAGCAAACAGAATCAAATAAATGTGCTTAAAACGGGTGTTGATGGTTAAAACCCCACATTATGTCAGTGTGCCCATTGGAATCTTTTTTTGCCCAACTTTGCTTAAAATACACTTTAATGATTGAGGGTCATTTTCAGTATTTTTTTTATTTTTTTTTACAAAAATGTATTGAAGAGTGCAGCAATTATATTGGTGTCATTGAGCATTATAGATTTTTTTTTAAAAGAGAAGAGCAGAGCTGATAGGGTTTTACAGACTTTAAGTTACAGTGAGTCTGAAAACTATCTGATCAGTACAAGCAGGGACTCCTCTAGCTGATTCACTAGCTTGAGCTATTGAGCTCTGTAGGGAAAAAAAATGTTTTCAGTAAAGCAATTAAAATAGGTAAACATATACAATTAAATATAGAGCTGCCCCTGTTGGTTGGATATAAAATACAATTATGTAACATTTTATATTTTGCAAAAATAAATAAAAATATGAAATTATATGAAAACATTATTCCTATTCTTTAAAAAGAGAAGGGTTTTCGGCCAAACACTTTTGTAGGGTTATGTATGTTGGTAGAAAGAAGAGTGCTCATTGGCTGGATAGTTGCCTAGTTCACCACTGTTAATGTAAAGAGGGATATTTGGGGATATTTCTACAATCACCTTGTACACACGTTTTCAATACTACATTGTTGATGCTTAATTTTGTAGAAATCACCACATACTCATGTGTAATAATGTGCAGTGTTCATCAGAGGACGGTCACATGCTATTCAGCATGTGTAATCTTTACAAATCATTAAAGTCCTTTTTTTGTCTTTTGGAGGTTGATGATTGCACATTGTCGTTTCAATTATTTCATTTCAAACCGTCTCCATGATTGTAATATTCAAACACATTTCATTTGAACTGAGAAGCTACCGTCTGTCCTTTTGGGAAATGATCAAAGCTATATCTTGTTAATTGAGTGTCCTTAACATTTTGACATTAAATCTTCTTTTTCGCTTACAGCTAAGGTTGATCTTGACCCATGTCTTTCAAAGAAGTCTCTGGATGAAAAGCCTTGTCATCTTTACAATCCGCGCGAAAGCATGTCTGAAATTCAGTCTCTTAGTTCCTTCCAATCAGAGTCTTGTGATGATAATGGTATGTATAGACAGGGATATTCATTCACAGATATAAATTGATTGGTATACTGGTGTCAGGGTCTCTAGTGATGATTTGCTAGACATGATAAAATCCACAAAGGTAGAAATTATTTCTTAGCTAGGAAATAAATGAACAAGTTCTCTTTTTGCTATGTCAGTATTCAAAATATAAGTTACAAAAGTTACAAAATTAACATTGCACACAAATGACAATTATGTGTAGACTGTAATTAGTGTTGTTCACCATTATTTGTTGCTCTGCTGTCAGTTTATTTTGAATGCCTTCTTGATGAAATATGATAAACAGGGATGACTTTCACATAACTCTGATACTTTGATGGGACAGTGATGAGCAGTTATCAATTTCTCTTGCAGGACTGCCAGCAATTAAAGATTAATTGCATTATGTACATGCTTTGCAATGGGAACCAAGGGATAATATAAAGTAACAATGTGATGGCATAATATGTATTGCTTACAGGATGACTGCTGAAGGTTGTGGAACCTATATGCTACTCAATCAGATCTCTGCGTATTTCTGTATCAGTCCAAAAATTTACTATTCCAGTTTTACCTGACTATAAAATAAGATGTAAAGGCTGAGGGCCAGATTCTCGTAGATCCGCGTATCTACGAGCGGGGGGTAGCGTATGCCATTTACACTACGCCGTCGCAACTTACTGGAGCAAGTGCCGTATTCTCCAAGCACTTGCTCTGTAATTTGCGGCGGCGTAGTCTAAATGGCCTGGCGTAAGACCGCGTAATTCAAAGGGGGCGCCTTGTATTTAAATTAAGCGTGCCCCCGTGCCGAACGAACTGTGCATGCGCTGGCCTTAAACGTAGGCCACTGCGCATGCTCCGTAGTATGCCGCAAATACAATGGTTGCGACGTGAACGTAATTTACGCACAGCCCTATTCGTGACGAGTTACGCTAACGACGGAAAAACCCGACACTGTCCCGACGGCCATACTTAACATGGCATACGGCGGACTGACGTAAGGTTATCCCTCATATAGCAGGGGTAACCTTACGCTTACGGAAACGACGTAAACTACGGCGAAGCGCGCAAAAACGTTCGGGAATCGGCGTATCGGCTCATTTGCATATGCGGCGCAGCAACGTAAACGCCACCTAGCGGCCGCCGTATTATTGCATTTAAGATCCGACGGTGTAAGTGACTTACACCAGTCGGATCTTAGGCCCCATACACACGATCGGACATATCCGATGAAAACGGTCCGCGGACCATTTCCATCGGATATGTCCGATCGGGAGTTTGATCCGATGGCGTGTACACACCATCGGATCAAATTCCCCGCCGCCGGACGGCGTGGTGACGCGGCGGTGACGTTGACGCCGCCGCGCCACCGCCACGTCACCGCACCAGGAAGTTAAACACTTCCGCGCATGCGCCGAATCCATTCGGTGGCGGCGCGGCGGCGTGGGGGACGACATGTCTGCTGGTAAGTGTACTAACCAGCAGACATGTCGGGCGGACAGATTCCACCGGATACATTTCAAAGCATGCTTTGAAATCTGTCGGGTGGAGAAATCTGTCCGCTAGCCCATACACACGAGCGGAGATGTCTGCTGAAACGGTCCATCGGACCGTTTTCAGCGGACATATCCCCTCGTGTGTACGAGGCCTTAGAGTAAATCCGGCGTATCTTGTTTTGGGAATACAAAACAATGATACGCCGGCGGGAAATACGTAATTCTTTCGAGAATCTGACCCTTAGTTACCAATGAAAGTATGCACTAAGGGGTCAATGTTTAAACACAAATTGCTGTGTGAATGGTTTAAGCATTCACACATCCAGTATGAATAATCTCTGTAAATTGGGAAATATGTTTACTTCCTATGATCTTCAACTCCATCTAGTGGCCATAAGACAGTATTTTTCTGAGGGATATTTCAGGACAATACTGCATTATTATTAATGTTATAATACAGTATTTATATTGCGCCAACAGTTTGCGCAGCACTTTACAACATGAAGGCAGACAGTACAGTTACAATATTGCTATTGGATGGAGCTGACAATCCTAGGAAATAAACATATTGCACAAATTACGGGATTAGTATTGTGATGGCTGTGCGAATGCCTGAGACAGTCACACAGCACATTTTTATAACTAGACTCCTACATAAAGGACTGTCTTTGTATCAATCAGAGTTTATTTAGGAGTGTAAAAAAATGTGTTGAACTTCAGATGTAATGGAAACAAAGGTGTAAGCCATTTTATTAACTATTTATTTATTATCTATTAGACCCCAGATCTCTCCCGTGGCCTCCAATGCACAGACAAAGAGAGATCACTGTATACCTGGAGCTGAATGCCACCAGTCACATCCTTACGGGGCTCCCTGGTCACTCTTGAGAGCCTGGTAAAGGCTACATGCACACCTGCAAATGGGCCTGACACAGATTTCCCAAGTCTGCTTTCATGGCAGATCACTTGCAGCCAATCACTGCATGACCAATTAAATGTGAGTGGCTGCAAATAGCTGTGAGATATGGGAGCCTCCCATTGCTATCAATGGGGCTGCCTCTCCCAGCTAATCTTCGGGAACCCCCACTGGGGTTCTTGCATGTAATCGGTGTCAGGCCCATTTGCAGGAGTGCATGTGGCCTTAAAGGAGCTGCTATCAATCTATCCAATCAGTATACGAGACACCAGCTAGAGCTGGTGTGCTCGTTCCTGACCAGAAAAAGATCGGGGTCAGGTAAGTAAAACAGGGGCTGCAGCAACACAGAAGGTTTATCACCTTAATGCATAGAATGCATTACAACCCCTTTAACAGACCCATCATAGAAAAATACATGTTCTATAAGTTACTGATTTCGGATTTTTCTTCTACAGGCAGGTGTCACTATTTAGGGGTATTCAAGTAACTGGCAATAGCTTAAACCTTTCGTATTAGAGAATTTTCCTTAAGGCTGCATTCACACCTGAGCGTAGCGTTTTGCCGCGATTTTGCGTAGTTTTTTACCACGTTTTGCCGCGATAATTGCGGCGGTTTTTACCATTTGCCGTGATTTGTCGCAGCGTTTTTACCGCGATTCTGGACAGGTCTAGGGTCACCAATGTTAAAAACAGAAAAACGCCCAAATACGCTCAATTCGAGTGACAAAAAAGAGTCCATAACTTGTTTGAGCTTCAGGCGTTTGGCGTCAGGCATTTTGGAGTGGAGATGTGAACCATCTCCATTGAGAATAGTGTATTTTTTCCCCTCTAGCGTTTTGGAGCTTCAGGCAACAAAAAGCTCAGGTATGAATGCGGCCTAACTGCAGAAGTTTCCAGTGCCCACCAAAACTGAATGGCCACATTTAAAATACTAACTTTGTCATGTTAATTTATTCAAGGAAGTGGAGCTGGATAATTTTACAACAGCTACTTTTCATAAAACATATGCAGGATAGTAACTATACTTTTACTAAAGCATTACTCTGACTGTAGTATTTATGGTTGTGTTATAGGTCTGCTTTAATATTTGATGCATTTAGGTCATTTTAGTAAAATGCGTTCATCTTTGCTCTATGGCTTTCAGAACTAGTAACTCCATAGTATTAATTGATTTGTATTTGCTTCTATAAACATGTGCTTAGAAAACTGTTATTTTACTGCACTTCAAAATGTGCAATATATTGCTGATTTACAGTTAGCTCCTAAAAAAAGTGCTTATACCTTAGCTCTCCTGTGAACGAGCTACTTGTCTTGATTAGTGGTTAATTAAACCTCCTTGTCGAGGTTAAATACTGGCAACACAACAACAGATGCAACATCATTCCTCGTTTCCCTTCATATGGAGCTGACTGTTAATCATGCGCTAATGCTCACTGTGCTTCTCCAATCGCAGGCTGAACTGTAGAATTAAACATGACACATTTACAGCGTTTCCTGTTTTACATGGTCAGCAAAATACGTTTTGATTTCTGAGTCTCTTGTAAAGGGTTTTTGTCTCCTTCCTTTTTTTCTCTCATGCTGCGGCCGCAGTTCCTATATGGATCAAATCACCTATGAGCGAAAGCAGAGTTTGAAAAGGGGCTCATTGTAAGTTTGATGGAATTTGTAATAAAGGAAGTCGCATTGAACTAACCCTGATTTAATTTACTATTTTTAGTTTGTCCTATTGAATATCTGGGCCTATACTTATAAATAGGGCAGCTTAAGAGATTCTGTACTTAGTTGTGTATTATTAGGCACTGTGTGAGCGCACATCCCCTTCTTTAGAGAAATTTGTTTTCAATGGTGGATACAGATATCAGTATACCAACACTTTGCTCAGCATTGAATGCAGCTTGAGCCAATGCATCCAGCACAGAGTGCAGTTTCAGTGACAGTTAATATCTTTGTTCAGGCGGGTATACATATGAGCAATGATCATGTGATTATAGACGTTGGCTACATAGATCGAGGTGATTGCATGGTAGATCTTAATCTGGCCAGAGATGGATCGAACTTTGGGCGGTTCAGCAGGGACCGCACAAATCTCAACCCACATGTAGCTATTGGAAAACATCTGTCGATCAGCAGCTGCAGTCAATCGGTTGCAGATGCTGATCAGTGTATTCTAACAGCAGAGAATCCCACTGTCAGAATACAATATTCAGGTAGGGCAATCATTTCTCCTTCACTTTGTTTACGTGAATGGAGGCGGAACTGGCTGAACAAAAAAACAAAAACAAAAAACATTTAAAGTGGTTGTAAAGGCACAAGATATTTAACCTTCATGCATTCAATGCATGAAGGTAAAAAAAAACTTCTGTGTGCAACAGCCCCACCTAATACTTACCTGAGCCCCATCTGGATTCAGCGATGTCCACGAAAGCCGTGGCTCTCCAAAGACTCACACTCCTAATTGGCTTTTGGAAGCAGCATGAGCCATTGGCTCTTCAATCAAGTTAAGTCAAGTTAATCAAGAGACAGGGGCTGGGTTGGAGCCACAGCTTTGTGTGTGAATGGTCACACAAAGCCACAGCCCAGGCGCCCGCCTGCTTGGGGGCAACCGGCAGGAGGGATGGCTAGGAGCATCAGTGTGGGGCCTGAGAAGAGGGGAATCTGGGCTGATCTGTGCAAAACCAACTGCACAGGGCAGGTAAATGTTTGTTATTTTAGAAAGAAAAGTCTTTAATATTGCTTTAAGGCCAGCTTTAGGATATCAGCGTCACAAGGGACCCTTGGGGCTTGAAAGTTACCTCCAGGTTCCTGTGTCTGCTAAAAATAACACAAGCAGCTTAAAGACAATTTAAAGTCATTCAGAGTTCTTCCCTGTGTTAGTTCTTTAATTGATTTACTTTGGCTGCTGCTTTTATTCTCTCTATTTATCTCTCACTTCTAGAATTTATTCCACATCCCAGAGCGTTATAGATTTTCACATCATTTACTCATACTTAATGTGAATGTAGATTTACGCAGAGATTTCAACAATATACATCACCTTGACAAGCAGGAACATTGTTTTTGATGTTCCAGGAAAATAAATGAGCTGACATTGCAATTGATTTGCTTTCTATAAAAATGCAACTTCCTTTATTATGTTTCATTCAACTGGGTTTCATATTTTGTACGTGTTCCATATTGTGTAATTGTGTTTGCCGCTGTTGTGGTTTGTGTTTGTGTACTCATTCTGAACCAATGCCACGGAATTTAGTAGAAAATCATAGCTAAATAAACAAATCTCCTTTTACCATATTATAGTAACTGATACAATATATGCTTCAATAATATGATGCCACATGTGTGCCATATTTCTGTGATGGCAGATGAGACCAGTCTTCGCCTTCTAAAATAGCAGTTAGTACTGATAAACTGGAAAACTATGAGTAATCCCAAGTACAACAATAAATGACTTATTCTTATTTGGTGTATAGCTGGTCCCCAGGTGTCCCAGGCCATAAATCTAGAGCAGGGGTCTACAAACTTTCTAAACAAAGGGCCAGTTTACTGTTCTACAGACTTAATGGGGGCCAGACTGTGGCCATCGGGTTTATAAAAGGGAATAAACCCAGGTGCCCCATCTTTTGTGTCAGTGGGAGGAATCATGCCCCATCATTTGGTGTTATTAAGCCCCATTGCTGGTGTCATTGGGAGGAATTGTACCCCATCATTGGTATCACTGGGTCGAATTAGGTCCCATTGTTGGTATCTAAAAAAAAAATGCCCCAAGGGCCAGATTAAAGCAAGCAAAGGGCCCCATCTGGCCCCCCGGGGCCCCAGTTTGGAGACCACTGATAGAGTGTTCGAAGTCAAGGCCTTAGTTCGAGGTAAATCAAGTCCAGCACAGTATCAGTAAGTCTTCATGTACACATGACGTTTGAAAACGTCTTCTGAATGCTGGAAGCTTGACAGCTAGTAACCAACGGGTAAAAATCTCAGGCGGCGTACACACGACCGAGGTTCTCGCTGGAAACCAGCGAGAACCTCGCTGGAAGCTGCATTCCAGCGAGGACCTCGGCCGTGTGTACGCTTTTGGCTCGCTCCGCCCGTCGGGAATCCCGTACGCTCTTTTTGCTCGACGGCCCGCCTGGATGAATGGCTGGTTGCCATTCCCGCCGGGCGGGTCGCCGATTTCGACGGCCGGCAGAGAACCTCGACGGGCGGAACGATGTGTTCTGCCCGTCGAGGTTCTCTGCCGTGTGTACACAGCCTCAGTTTTGCCACTAACATGCCACGTTTATGAGCATTTGCGTTTAGAAGCGTTTTTGGATATCAGGGTATAGACGGATACACAGCTTTGATATGTATTTTAATAATATGCATTTTTGGCTATTAGCCCTCAAGAAAGAGGAGAGATTTTTAGTACAGTTTGAATAAGAGAGAAATACCTCCCTATGTAAAGAAATGCGTCCTCTCCTTTTTTTGGACTGATAATAGATGGAAAAAAAAGATTTATAGTTCATTTCAGTTTCTGCCATTGTGTATTGGATTCCATATGCATGCTGTGTTTTTTTAAATGTCATTGTGAGAACATGAATGTCATTTGATATATTTCATTTAGATTAGTCCGTGCTCCAACACTTACTTTATTTCCATTGTGATAATTTGTCATGCTTGTTCACACTTTTTTTTTTATCAGATTGCAATTATTAGTAACCAGCAAAAATGAAATGTTTAATTCCTTTGTCATTCTTTTCTTTATATGATATAACCTAACCAGCTGTATTGGATCAGTTTTACCTAACATGTTTGAAAGTAACACTGGACCTCAGTTGCATTACACATAAAGGACTGTTTGTATTGCTATATGGTAACCAAAGAGAATCAAACGATTTCTGGCAAATTGTCGAATGTCAGGTTGCTGGCAGGCAATGCAGACAGTTCTTATGTAACACATTTTAATACATAAAACTGCTTGTGCTGTTTGAACTTGAAGTCTTTAAAAGGAAGTCGTAAGAGGTTTAATGGCCATTGGATTTTCTATAATAGAAAAGCAGGAAAAAAAATAACAGTATGTGCTGCCCACAGTAACCCGTGAGACTGAAACAATCATTATTCTACTGAAAACAGGAAAATTAAAGAGTAACTCCACTTCAATCGAGAAAAAAAAAACATTCCCCCCTGGGAGATCAGTGTATATTGCAAGGATTTTAACAAACTTTGCTGCAGATTCCTACCTGTTTCTGCTCTGAAGAAAAGGTGGGTTGTTTGATTATGTCAAAGTGCAGAGTGATTTAGAATGGGGGTGATGTTTTCATTCTCAATCAGCTGATGCACTTGTTTTAATGAGGGAAGTTTCAGTGTCTGCATCCCTTTATAAGTGATTAACCATTTTGGAGTATCTTACCAAAAATGGCGTTTTTGCTGCAGAGGATGCCTGAAATCTGACTTTTGGGAAAAACAGTGAGCCAATCACACAAGTAGGAAATTACATTTATATGGTTGCCATACTCCAGCTTGCCATATTGCATTGAATGTTACAGAAAATGGCAGCTCTGTAGATTGAAAAGTAAAGGTATTTTTTTTTTTTTTTTATAACCTTCAATTACAGTATGGCTTGTGTATCAATTGTATATGCCATATTATTAAAGCGGGGGTTCACCCTAAAAAATTGTTTCGAACATTACATTGAGCATACCCCTGAGAGTGAGCGTATGCTGCTCTTTTTTTTTTCCGTACATACCATTTTAGCGATATTTTCACCCCCGACTTCCGGGTAGTGATTCCCGCGGGAGTGGGCGTTCCTATTAACAGTCTAAGTGATTTACATCCTTCCGACCGGCGCATACAGTGCGTCACGACTTGCCAAAAGAAAACGTCGGTGCGCAGGCGCCGAAGCGCCGAACCGTTCGGCTTCTTTCGGCAAGTCGTGACGCAATGTATGCGCCAGTCGGAAGCACATCAATCACTTAGGCTGTTAATAGGAACGCCCACTCCCGCGGGATTCACTACCCGGAAGACGGGGGTGAAAATATCGCTAAAATGGTATGTACGAAAAAAAAAAAAAAAGAGCAGCATACTCTCACTCTCAGGAGTATGCTCAATGTAATGTTCAATTTTTTTTTTAGGGTGAACCCCGCTTTAATAATATGGCATATACAATTGATACACAAGCCATACTGTAATTAAAGGTTTTAATGTACGAAAAACAAAAAGAGCAGCATACTCAAAGACCTTGTACACACGACCGAGGAACTCGTCAGACGAAACACATCGTTTTCCACGTCGAGTTCCTTGTTTGGCTGTCGAGGAACTCGACGAGCCAATTTTATCCATTCCCGTAGAGGAAAAAGAGAACATGCTCTCTTTTTGGCTCGTTGAGTTCCTCGACAGTTTTCTCGATGAAAAACGTATACACAACCGGTTTCCTCTGCAAAACACGTCTCCCAAAAAGTTTCTTCCTGGATTCTGCCGAGGAAACCGGTCGTGTGTACGAGGCCACAGCGATGGCGAACCTTGATTGATGGCCCTTTGCAGTGTAGTTTAGCATCATAGGAAATGTAGTTCCAAAACTTCCGGGGTGCCAAGGTTTGCCATCACTGCCCTAGGGGACCAAGTGCATATAGCATTCAGAGTCTTCAGTTGAAGAGTGGTCAGGCAGGTTCCCCCACCCACCCCTTTCCAATAGCTTTGCTAGGAAGGAGAAAGGTTTGTGAATTACATCTCTGGTGTCTGGCAAAAGGTGACGCTCCATAGACCAGCGTTGCCATTCACAAAAAAGATCACACAGCACTGTTTGAGCTTTTACTATAGGCGTGCGCACAGGGTGTGGTAAGTGTGCCTGGGCACACCCTCATCCCTCCTTGCTGTGCCAATTCCCCCTGCTTTCTGTCTCCCCCCTGCAGTGCTGACAGCTTCCCTCCTTTCAGAAGCGGGGAAGGGCTGGTAAATATTTTAGTAACTGGCCCTTTTCTTTTATGAATGAACACGATGAGTGATCTGTACCGATCACTTCTGTCTTCATTTTTAACTGAAGCATAGTAAATTATGTTTACTCCAGGCTTCAGTGAAAAGGATCAGGGATCTCTGTCCTCTGTTTCTTTCCCTGTCCCAAAAGTGAGACATCAAGGGTCTGTTTAGGTCCTTGATATTGCACCAATGGGGCTCCTAAAAAAAATAATACAATAAAATAAAAAAAAATATCGTAAAAATAATTATAAAAATAAAAAAAGCTACTGACACCATCCACTGCCCTATGGACATAAATTTTTGCTCTAATGACACGACTGCCGCTCTGCTGATAGATATACACACGTGTGTTTAGGCTCTGGGGTGCACACCCTAATGCAATAGGTGCGCACACCAATGGCTTTTACTATTTACGAATGAGTGATCAGTGTTGGGCTGTGTCTGACATTGTTCATCACTCATTTATAAATAGTGAAGGCCCACACACCACTGCATGGAGTGAGCTGCCACTATTAGGATTGAACAATCAGTGCTGTTGTGGCTCTGTGTAATGTATCTGAAGCTGCGTGTACACACAGGACAGATACTTTACACAGAGCTGATGCTCGGAGCAAACTTTTTTTATTATGAACAAACAAGAAGTACTAATTTTTTTTTTTTATTCATAAGGCTTCATTTCCATGGACGTTTTCACAGCCACTTCTTTTAGCCTTTTTTTACAGCTTAAAAACGCCTGTCCATGTTTATTTATTTTTTTTATTTATTTTTTTCTGAGCTGGAGCTCAAAAACTCTACCGCGACGTTTTTGAGCGTTTTTGAACGTCTGGCGTTTTTACAGCTCTATTGCTGGAACTTAAGAACGCACTGGTCCTGGTTTTTTTTTTGCAGCTCAAAAACGGCTCAACCATCTACAGCTCAAAAACGTCATGGTGGACATGAGGCCATAGACTAACATGGAGAGTCGTTTTTAAGCTGCAAAAAACGCTCAGAAAAGTGGCTGTAAAAACGTCCATGAAAATGAAGCCTAATAGTGACAGATCAATCAGATTAGAGAGGGAGTGGGGCATTGTGCTGGCTGTACCTCCACCCACAGGAACACTCATAATTTGGGCTTCAGAATGGGGTGTAGCTTCAATCAGCATACAGGCATAGTGGAAAATCAGGCTCACTTCTGCATAGAAACCAATCAGCTTCCAGGTTTTATTACCAAAGCTTAATTGAACAAGCTGGGGTTAGAAGCGGATTGGTTTCTATACAGAAGTGAGCCTGATTTTGCACTCTCCAGCTTTAGTAAATAAACCCCATTGTGCACTTAAAAGTGGGGTATGCCACAACTAGTCACTAATAAGAACCCTGGGGAGTTAGATAAATTAAAATTAGATAAAATAAGTTCTTCTTTAACCACTTGCTTACTGGGCACATATACCCCCTTCCTGCCCAGGCGAAATTTCAGCTTTCAGCACTGCGTCGCTTTAAATTAAAATTGCGCGGTCGTGCGACGTGCCTTACAAACAAAATTGACGTCCTTTTTTTCCCCACAAATAGAGCTTTCTTTTGGTGGTATTTGCTCAGCTCTGCTTTTTTTTTTTTTTTTTTTGCGCTATAAACAAAAAAGAGCGACAATTTTGAAAAAAAAACACACAATATTTTTAACTTTTTGCTATAATAAAAATCCATTTTTTTTTAAAAAATATATATTTTTTTCTCAGTTTAGGCCGATATGTATTCTACATATTTTTGGTAAAAAAAAACAATCGCAATAAGCGTATAGTAATTGGTTTGCGCAAAGGTTATAGTGGCTAGGAAATAAGGGATAGAATTCTGACAATTTTTTTTTTTTTTTACTAGTAATACGGCGATCTGTGAATTTTGTCAGGACTGCAATATTGCGACGGACACATCGGACACTTTTGACACATTTTTGGGACCATTCACATTTATACAGCGATCAGTGCTATAAAAATGCACTAATTACTGTATAAATGTGACTGGCAGTGAAGGGGTTAACACTAGGGGGTGAGGAAGGGGTTAAATGTGAGTCCTGGGTGTGTTCTAACTGTGTGGGGGGAGGGGGGTGACTGGGGGAGGTGACCGATGCTGTCTCCCTATGTACAAGAGAAACAGCATCTGTCTCCTCTCACTGACAGGACGTGGAGCTCTGTGTTTACACACAGAGCTTCACGTCCCTGCTCTAAAACTGCCGATCAGCGGGTACCTGGCGGACATTGCGACCGCCAGGCACGCGCATCGGCATCTCGGGGATGCGCCGGGTGCGCGCGCGCGCCCCCCAGTGGCCGGAGAACACAATGCCGTCAATTGACGGCAGCTTGGATATTCAGATCCACTAAGCTGCCGTCAATTGACAATATGCGGGGACTGAAGTGGTTAAGGTTTGACAGGGTCACTTTATTTGAACTCATTAAAGGTTATGTAAGTGTTTTATTAAATATTATTAATTTTTTTTAACAATTAAAATGGGGATTTTTTTAAATAGTTATATGAAATGTGAAATATTATAATGCAATAGTTCACGTTTTGAGAAGACGGTTAGAATGCTAGTTTCCTTTTCACCCATATACTAGGCCTTAACACATGCAAAGGGTTCAATGGGCCCTAAATTAGAAATAGGGAGTGTAACGAAGATTTTATGTAAGATATAAAATATGATATAAAGTAGGGCTGCAACTTTAGTTGGCCGATTATTGTTTCGATTAATCTGTTAATAACATAGAAAAAAAAAAGAAAGGTAATTTTGCTGTGATTTGCATATTTTTTTTTTTTTTTGGGCCAATTTGTTGTTGGGCATATTAAAAAACACAAATTGCTGCAAAAATGCATTACATACTTTTCTGCAGCTTCCCTGTTGAAGTATATTTAAACCAAAAAAGCAAAATAGCACCGTTTTGCATTAAAAAGTCCTAGCCCTTTCCAAATAGGCGGCAGCTGAAAAAAATCATGGATGTGAACGTGTCCCATAGGAAAACATGTAAATGAACTGTAGTGTGTTTCTGCAAAAAAACACAAAGGTGTGACCCAGGACTGAGATGTTTAGTAACATAATGGGGGTTAAAAAAACGAAAATTAGTACAAAAAGGAGCAAATAATCGCTACTGTAAGGGGTTAATTTTTTTACTGTTGGACAGTGAAAGTAATATATACAGTAGCCATTTGCTCTGTTTATACTATAAAGGGCCAAATTTTTTTTTAACCCGATTATTTTACTAGCCGATTAATCGATAATGAAAATGGTAATCGATTAATTTCATAATCGATTAGTTGTTGATTAATCAATTAGTTGTTTCGGCCCTAATATAGAGTATTAGTTAGAAATTGAGCCCGAAATCATTATAGTTAAAATAATTATGATCGGCAGGATACATTATGATACGTTCCTCAACATCCGAATCTTCTATTTTGGTTTATAGATTTGCTTTACGGTCAATATAATAAATTAACACAATGGGGTTGATTTAGTAAAACTATGAGAGTGAACAATCTGGTGCAGCTGTGCATGGTAGCCAATCAGCTTCTGCCTTAAGCTTATTCAATTAAAGGGGAGTTCCACCCACAATTTCACTTTTTAAATATAAATACCCCTGTAATACACAAGCTTAATGTATTCTAGTAAAGTCTGTAAACTAAGGTCCGTTTTGTTAGGTTGAAGCCAGACTGTAATGCCGCGTACACACGGTCGTTTTTTGCAATGAAAAAAAACGTTGTTTTTTAAAACGTCATTTAAATTGATTGTGTGTGGGCAAAACGTTGTTTTTTGTCTTAAAAAAAACGACCAAAAAAAAATTCCAACATGCTTGAATTTTTTGTGTCGTTTTTCAAAACGTCGTTTTTTGTTTCACAAAAAGTCACTGTGTGTAGCAAAAACGTCGTTTAAAACAACGTTTTTCAACCCGTGCATGCCCAGAAGCTAGTTATGAAGCGAGCTTCAATGAAAAAGAGTGGTGAACGTAACCTCGCTTTTTGTGAAAAAACGATGGTGTGTATGCAACATCGTCTTTGAAAAGTGACGTTTCAAAAACGTCGTTTTTTACTTCACAGAAAGCGTCGTTTTTTTTCATCACAAAAAGTGATCGTGTGTATGCGGCATCAGACTTCCTGAATTTCAGCTTTGCATATCTCACACATGCTCAGTGCTGCACAAGCAATGTAATAGGTTTCAGTCAGGTTTGCAAGGACTACTGGGAAACATGATGCCTATCCCAGAAACCCTTGCAAATAGCCTTGTGACTTAATAGCCTAGGCTAATAAGGAGGAGGAAGTAATGAATGACTACAAAATAAAGGTATTTACAAGCAACAAAATAAATAAAAATTGTCCATTCTGAACACTATGAGATTAGGGTATGCAGCACAGACAAACATAAAAAAATGGGTGGAACTCCACTTTAAGGTTTGACAAAAAAAAACTGGAAGCTGATTGGTTTCTATGCAGAGCTGCACTAGAACTCTCCAGTTTCTAGTAAATCAACCCCGATAGTTAATATCATTTTGTAGGAGTGTGTAGATGTCATGCTCTAGGCTTGTTTTTTAATGTGTTTTTCTCTTACCTTTTACAAGCTTCCATTGTGACAGTAATACACCTTGTCAATGCTGTTGTTGACTCGGTGGAAAAAGAAGGTATATATGTGTATGTGATGTAATTGCTGTGCTTCCATTCTTGGCTTATTAATCATAAGTGTGCATGTCTATAAAATGATACTTGTTTATTCCCGTGATAACCTTCCGTTACATCTGCATCATGTGTTGTTTTCTAGTCCCTGGCTGCCTTCAGTTTGATCTAAATGTTTCATTAGTCTACATATATTGGAAGATATTCACATGAATGGACTTTCATTGCATCTGCTTGTCATAGCGAATGGTGGCGGTGAATCTGCAGAGGCCGTTTGTTATAAAGAGGGTGACATTTTTGCAATGCATTGCCACTCACTTTTTACCTTGCAGGGCAATTTAAAACTGTAGCACAAAACACAATTGGAAAGTGTACGCCAGGAACGGAGGCACTAGATACATTGAGATTTAGTTAATAAAATAAGATGATGGAATATGTGAACATACTGAAAACACCACGGCAATAGAATTAAACCCCCGGATATAAGCTTATCTAAGTCTGCAGGTTTTGGATTACCATTCGTAATACTTCTTGCCTTTTTTTGGCATCTGATGCAGTAAAAGGCAGTCATGTGATTTCCTAAAAAAAATTGACATTCTGTAATGTCGTGTTTGTACTGGTATAATGCATATTATATGTCTTTATATATAACAAGATGTTATTGGCTTATACAAACATGTCCATTTTGCTTCCAGTTGTTTTTGGTTTAGAAACTAGGGTTGCCACCTTTTTCTTCAAGTCAAAACCGAACACTTTAGCGGCACACAGCAGTTTTTTTTGTTTATAGTATAAACTATACATATATTTTTCTATTAAATAACATTTCAAATAATATGAAGTTAATAACAACAGTCTCCCTTTACATCTGAGTCCACAGAGTTCCCCCTTTACATCTGAGTCACAGAGTTCCCCCTTTACATCTGAGTCCACAGAGTTCCCCCTCTACATCTGAGTCCACAGAGTTCCCCCTCTACATCTGAGTCCACAGAGTTCCCCCTCTACATCTGAGTCCACAGAGTTCCCCCTCTACATCTGAGTCCACAGAGTTCCCCCTCTACATCTGAGTCCACAGAGTTCCCCCTCTACATCTGAGTCCACAGAGTTCCCCCTTTACATCTGAGTCCACAGAGTTCCCCCTTTACATCTGAGTCCACAGAGTTCCCCCTTTACATCTGAGTCCACAGAGTTCCCCCTTTACATCTGAGTCCACAGCGTTCCCCCTTTACATCTGAGTCCACAGCGTTCCCCCCTTTACATCTGAGTCCACAGAGTTCCCCCTCTACATCTGAGTCCACAGAGTTCCCCCTCTACATCTGAGTCCACAGAGTTCCCCCTCCCCACAGAGTTCCCCTCTACATCTGAGTCCACAGAGTTCCCCCTCTACATCTGAGTCCACAGAGTTCCCCCTCTACATCTGAGTCCACAGAGTTCCCCTCTACATCTGAGTCCACAGAGTTCCCCCTCTACATCTGAGTCCACAGAGTTCCCCCTTTACATCTGAGTCCACAGAGTTCCCCTTTACATCTGAGTCCACAGAGTTCCCCCTTTACATCTGAGTCCACAGAGTTCCCCCTTTACATCTGAGTCCACAGTTCCCCCTTTACATCTGAGAGCGTTCCCCTTTACATCTGAGTCCACAGCGTTCCCCCTTTACATCTGAGTCCACAGAGTTCCCCCTCTACATCTGAGTCCACAGAGTTCCCCCTTTACATCTGAGTCCACAGCGTTCCCCCTTTACATCTGAGTCCACAGCGTTCCCCCTTTACATCTGAGTCCACAGCGTTCCCCCTTTACATCTGAGTCCACAGCGTTCCCCCTTTACATCTGAGTCCACAGAGTTCCCCCTTTACATCTGAGTCCACAGCGTTCCCCCTTTACATCTGAGTCCAGAGCGTTCCCCCTTTACATCTGAGTCCAGAGCGTTCCCCCTTTACATCTGAGTCCAGAGCGTTCCCCCTTTACATCTGAGTCCACAGCGTTCCCCCTTTACATCTGAGTCCACAGCGTTCCCCCTTTACATCTGAGTCCACAGCGTTCCCCCTTTACATCTGAGTCCACAGCGTTCCCCCTTTTACATCTGAACTCACAGAGTTCCCTTTCACTGTAAGGGGAGACTCTGCAGACTCTAATGTAGGGGAGAACTCTGGGTACTCTAACATAACGGATGCTCTGGGAACCCTGTTTTAACACTGAGAACTCTAATGATAGGAGAGGACTCTGATGTAAAGGGGAACACTGTGGCCTCTGGTGTAAAGGGGAATTCTGATGTAAGGGGTGCTCTGAGAACCCTGATTTACATTAGTGTACTCACTCAGAGGCAGGAGAGAGAAGGAGGGAGACTTCAGTCACAGACAGAGATGGATGGTGAGCTCACTCACCCCTTGGCAGTCAGGACCTTTCATCCAGATGTATCTGAAACCTGGACGCATGATTCCGAACACGAACTGTCCGGGTAAAATTGAGTGTTGAACAGAGATCATTAATCACTATGCAGTTATTTTGTATTTAAAGAACTAAAGTAAAAAACTTTTTTTTTTTTGTTTCACTTTGGATAGAGTAAGAGAGGATTATAACCCCTGTCAGTTTATTTTTTTGCCAGCTGTGCCCCATTAGGGAGATTTAACTTCACTTCTTGTCCCATAGCCAAATAGGAAGTGCAAGGATATACCTGAAAATTAGGGCAATCCCTTTGGGAAACCCCAGCTCATTAGAACTAGTGTCATAATTAGCAGATTTCTCCTCTGTTACTTTTTTGGGGACAACCCAAATGTTTTAATTTTTTTAAATAAAAACTGACAGGTGTTCTCTCCAATGCTAAATCAAAAGTTTTACTCCAAGGCTGGGCTCACACTATCTTTGCATGCGGCTCACAGCAGGGGTCTGATGTGTCCCCGTTCACTAATTCAGGTCCAATTTGAGCCCCAACTTTTGGCTAAATTAGGATCTGAAATGGACCAAAAGAAGCACAGGACTCCTGTGCAAATTCGCACTGGAGCCGCTGCGGAGATATGTGAAATGGCTCCATAGAGAGACGATCAAAATCTACTGCTACTGCGAATTGGATGCGGGGAAACCCAGTGTGAACCCAGCCTTAACTTTAATAGGCAAGGCCTTCAGATAGACTTCTGGTCATAAATCAAAATACAATAATCTAATGAATCAAATTATTTTGTCCAATACTTTTCTAGCACATATTTGGCTAACATTTATTGTTGACAATTGCATAGAGATCAATAATCTATTTTCAGGTTCCTGTCTCACCTGGCTGATAAATCATATAGTAGAGAGATTTAGAATAAAATAAAGCAATATGCAAGTGCAACTGTCTTGCCTTGTGACCATACTGATGTTAAAAAAAAATGCACATTTTCAAAGCACAGCAGTCTTCTAAATAATAATAATAATAATAATAATAATGTGCTTTGTGCTCAGCTGGCTTAAGAATGGCAGATAATTCAAAACTAACAGATGAGTGTAGTAAGAAAAGGAAAAAAGGTGAGAGGAAAGCCTAGTCACGTGAATTGTCAAGCTCCCCTCAAATTGAGAAGCTCAGAGTCACATAGGTGCTCAACCTGTGGCCCTCCAGCTGTTGCAGAACTACAAGTCCCATCATGCCTTTGGGAGTCATGCTGTCAGCTTTGCAACGCATCAGAGGACTTGTAGTTTTGCAACTGCTGGAGGGCCACCAGTTGAGCGCCCAATTCATCTAATCAGGGGGTCTCCAAACGTTCTAAACAAAAGCCGGTTTACTGTCCTTCAGACATCAGGAGGGCCAGATTGTGGCCAGCGGGAGTGGAAATTTTTCTGGCATCAGTAGGAGTAAACATCACCACATTTGGTATTAGGTTAGAGGAATAGTGCCCAATCGTAGGTATCATAAAGAGGAATAGTGCCCTTTTATTAGGCCGCGTACACACGACCGGTTTCCTCGGCAGAATCCAGCAAGAAACTTGATGGGAGACGTATTCTGCCGAGGAAACCAGACGTGTGTGCGTTTTTCATCGAGGAAACTGTCGAGGAACTCGATGAGCCAAAAAGAGAGCATGTCTTCTTTTTCCTCGACGGGAATGGAGAAAATTGGCTCGTCGAGTTCCTCGAAAGCCGAACAAGGAACTCGACGAGGAAAACGATGTGTTTCGCCCGACGAGTTCCTCGGTCATGTGTACGCGGCCTTAGTGTCAGTGGGAGAAATGGTGCTCCATTGTTGGTGTTCGATAGCAGAATAGTGCCTTGTAGCAGTGGGAGGATTAGTGCCCCAAGGGCCGGATAAAAGCAAGCAAAGGGCCGCATCCAGCCCCCGGGCCGCAGTTTGGAGACCCCCTGATCTAATGCATTAGGTAAAAAAAAACACCATGGCCTGCATTTTATGAATGGGCCATAAGTGCAAGTCACAGTGTACATGGCCAAGTAAAGGAGCATAAAGGAGAGTGGATAGCCCTCTCTCTTAAATATACCCCTTAGACGTGTCAACTGGATTTGTACACTACAAACAAGGATTCTTTCCGGCTGATGGTGTGACGGCGCATTAGACATCATTTACTCCTAAAGTTATTATGTTCAGCATAAGTTCCTTTTATAGTCTTGTTTTGTGGTATAGATTATAGCAACTCATTTGTAGCAATACATCTTTTTGCAATAAAAAGCAAGTGTCAAAGCTAATCTTCTTCAGCACAAAATTGTGGTAATACGATGACAGGCTCACTTCTTCCTTTTGCCATGAGTGTGAATTTCTTATTTTCTTTTTTTTTTTTTTAGCAAATTGTATAATCATATTCAGGCTCTTGTGTATGTATAAGGTAGTTGTGTATTTCTGTGTAATTACTTCTAATATAATGTGTTTTTCATTTTTTTTGCCTTTAAAGAGTCATTTGCAGTTCCTGAAGTCAGGAATTCAAGAGGTGACTTCTGCATGTTGTGTATTTGATACTAATAGTGCTGCTTTTTTTTTTTTTTGCAATTTGTTGGATTTTTTTTAACCTTCACTTGCAGTTTTTGTATTTGTGGTTTGCTGTTCACCGCACATTGTGTTGCCTAATTTGTTAACGTTTTGTGTATTTATTTTAATGATATTTGTTTTGACCCAGTAAACTAATGGCTTTGTTGTGATGCTCCTGCAAGATTATTAGCAAACATCTAGGACATAGAATGTAATTGAATGTAATATTAATTAGTATGTTGTTCAAATCTATACAGATACAATATACAGGTAGTAGTGTAGTGGTGGGCCACCACACATGCTTGTATGGATATTGTCCTGGGTGCAATCCATGAAAAAAGTATGAAGCCAGCAGTAATGGGAATTACAACTGGAGGAATTTTCCAATGTAGTTTTATCAATGTTAACGTTTTGGTGGGACACAGCCCACCCCTCTAGTAAAGGTGGGCTGTGCCCCTCCAAAACATTGACATTGATTAACCGCTTGAGGACCATCGCACGTTGATATACGTCGACAAAATGGCACAGCTGGGCACAAGAGTGTACATATACATCCCCTTTTATATCCCAGCCGTGGGTCGCGAACGCGCCGCCGCTGGTGCGCTTGTGACCCATTCCTCTTGTCCGTGATCGTCCCCACGGTCACAAAGAAGAAAAATGGGGAGTGTAAACAAACCTCTCCCCATGCTTCCTAGTGAGCCTGTCACTTATCGTCTGTTCCCTGTCATAGGGAACGACGATCAGTGACGTCACATGCACAGCCACGCCCCCCACAGTAAGAATTACTCCCTTAGGACACACTTAACCCCTACAGCGCCCCCTCCTAGTTAACCCCTTCACTGTCAGTGTCCTTTTTACAGTAACCAGTGCATTTTTATAGCGTATATAGTGTAAAAAGTGTCCGATGTGTCCACCATAATGTCGCAGTCACGATAAAAAACGCTGATCGCTGCCATTACTAGAGAAAAAAAATATTAGTAAAAATGCAAAAAACTATCTCCTATTTGGTAGACGCTATAAATTATGCGCAAACCAATCAATAAACGCTTTTTGCGATTTTGTTTTTTACCAAAAATATGTAGAAGAATACGCATCGGCCTAAATCGAGGAAAAAAAAATGTTATCTTTTTTGGGGGTATTTATCATAGCAAAAAGTTAAAAATATTGATTTATTTTTTTTTTAAAATTGTCGCTCTATTTTTGTTTATAGCGCAAAAAATAAAAACCACAGAGGTGATCAAATACCACCAAAAGAAAGCTCTATTTGTGGGAGAAAAAGAACACCAATTTTGTTTGGGAGCCACGTCGAACGACCGTGCAATTGTCAGTTAGAACGACACGGTGCCGAATCGCAAAAAGGGACAAGGTCCTTTAGCTGCATAATGGTCCGGGGCTTAAGTGGTTAAACTGTGTTGGAAAATTCACCCTGTTATAAGTCCTGTTGAGTGCATCTACTACCCGCTTCTTATTCCAGATACAATTTATAAATCTCACCTCAAATGGAACAAATATTACAGTCACAAACTTGTACAAGTTGGAGAGTGAAAGAGGAGGCCTTCCCCTTTTAAAGGAGTTCAGTTTGGACACACGGTGGAAGTCAGGACTGGTGAAATACCATAAACTAGATAAATAGTACATCTACAAAATTACAGCAAACATCTTTTTAGATTTATTCTGTTGAAATTAGTGGATGAGTATTGGTGGTTATTGAAAGGACCACCTGCAGAATATTGTACTGCTTTCTATTCTTCCCCCCATTCTGTTTCAGGAGGGGTTTCGTTCCATGGGGTTTCTTGGGTCCAGATCTTGTGTATAGAACTGGCCTAAACTGCACTGTTAAAAAACTTGTACTGTGTATTACTTACAATATGTATAGGGACTATTTCTTCATTCACGCATCAATGCCCCTCAGCATTCTGATTGCAAAACTCCAGACACCATTATTTGGCTTCTTGTACAACTTCTCAGCTGTCCCAGACTAGTCCCCAATTCTGCCCAGAGCTCTGTTACCATCCAGTTAAAGCGGTTGTAAAGGCTCAAGTTTTTTTTTACCTTCATTCATTTTAAAACTTCTGTGTGCAGCATCCCCCCACCTCCTTAAAACGTACCCATCTTGATCCAGCGATGTGCACGAGAGCAGCAGGTGTTCTGGGTAGGATGATCACATTTCTAAACTACCATTCAGGGACACCCTCCCTCCCCAAAAATCAGCTTGTGCTGTAATGAATCACAGCACAGTGATTGGACACAAGAGGCGGGTTTATGATTTCTCCAATCACAAGCAGGGGGCAGGATTGTGCTCCTCCAGGCATTCCAGGACAAGTACTGTCAGTGAGTAAAGCGGTAAAGTGGTGGCCTTTTTGAGGGGGCATCAGATTGGCCTGGGGGGTGGCTATGTCAGTTTCATTCCAGGACACTGTATTGTCCTGGAATGAAGGTGCCCAGAACAGACCTGCAAAATGTGGGACTGCCCTGGGCAACCCGGGACACATGGTCACCCAAGTGCAGGGTCTTATACGCCTCATTGGCTGATACATCAGTGGGAACTATTAGCCCCATCTGTCATTCACAGCCAGTAAGCCAATGAGTTGAAAGCGGGGGTGCTCTGAGCCACGCTCCATGTGCGAATGTACACATAGAGCAGCAGTTCACTCTGATGGGGTGCCCCCATAGCAAGCTACTTGCTATGGGGGTTTCAGCAGAAGGGAGGGCCCAGGAGCACTGGTGGAGAACCCGAGAAGAGGAGGATCAGGGCAAAACCACTGCATAGAGCAGGTAAGTATGATATGTTTCTTATTTTAAAAAAAAATCTGCCTTTAATAGCACTTTAAATTTAGGCAGTGCTGATAATCAGGCATGAACTTTTACTGATCTTTGCTTTGGTGAAAACTATGCTGTAGACAGGACAAAAGAGGTTGAGGCCCTTTTAGCAAGCCCTCTCCCAGTCAGGCACCAATACATGAAAGGCATAATACTATTATCATGTTATACTTGTAATAAAGCTTTGCATGAAGCGCCTCAAAGCAATAACTGTGAGTGTTTTGTGCTTATTAACTTGTAAGTTCTGCATTGTAAACTGCAAAATTAAGTTTGTTTTTTGAATTGGCTTTTATGTAATTTAACAATTTTTGCCTTTGTTTTGCTTGTTCTTTAAAAGGTTACCACTGGGATACTTCAGACTGGATGCCTAGTGTCCAACTGCCGGATATTCAGGAATACCCTCATTACGAAGTTGTTGAAGAACCTGCTCCTCATTACACAGACCCTCATGTTATTGATACCGATTATTATCCTGGAGGCTATGACATAGAGAATGACTTTCCACCTCCACCGGAAGACTTTCCTTTGCCAGATGAACTTCCTCCACTTCCTCCTGAGTATAGCGAACAGGCAGACTCCATGCAGCCGCTCAGAGAGATGTCTACTGTAGGCAGCTTGGGCTCCTCAACAAAAAGTAATCAGAGATTCAACCTGAATAAGTACCTTCCACATCACCAATATCCAGCGAGTATGTCAGAACCTCAAAACACCACCAGTGGAGATAGCAATAGTTACAGAGAGCCTTATAGTACATCCTACTTAATGGGGTACAAGAGAGACTTCCAAGTACCCATGGTGGACAACATGTCCATGTCTGGATACACCTCTGCAGCTTCATGCACTGACGTGTCTGCGTGCTGTGAAATGGAATCAGAGGCCATGATTAGTGACTATGAAAGCGGCGATGATGGCCACTTCGAAGACGTGACAATTCCTTCCCTGGATTCCCAGCATCACACCGAAGTTTAACAGCATCAAAAGTGCCTGGACATTTGTTAGCTTCAACATTTCATAATGAACTCATATCGTCTCCGTATATTTTTATTTTATTGTTTGTTTTCTGTAGCATTATTTTTTCCTTTTTTTTTTTTCTTATTTTATTTTTGTTGATTTGGTGCTGTCTATCTGGCATAGTTGCAATACACCATGCTGCATATACGAGTGCGTACGATGTATTTAATTTCTGGATCTGCGAGAATGAAGACAAATAAACCATTTGGATAGGCTATTTCCACTTCGCCTTTATAGATCTCTATTTTTTTTTAACCATGTTTTTATTTTTGAACAAAACACCACTACATCATGGTAGCATGACATTTGTATTTATAAAGTACGAAATATTATTTTAACTTTTTTTTTCCACTTGTAAATGTAATGTACAGTTTTGATTTCAATAGCATTAACTAGATTTTTGTAGATATTTTGTGGATTTCTTTCCTTTGGAACATGAGTTAGTTATTTCAAGATTTGCCCTTTTATTAGCCAGTAACCTGGGCTTTGCTGTATCTCTATATTCCACTGAGGTTTTTGACTTCTGAAATTAAACAGTTTCCAGGTATAACTACTGTACAGCAACGGCTGTAAATAACTGAGGCTAAGCCTGCTCCTATTTAGATCAAATTGAGGGTGTCTTCACCAGAGATTCTGTATTTTGGAATATTTTCCCTACTTGGAAAGTGTAATGGGGACCCACTGCATACCCGTTTAGAACCAAAATCACCACGACACGGTTTTTATGGTGTCTGTATATTTGTGATGCAATGGTCTTGTAAAGGTTTTTACTGAAATCTACCATTAGCCGGTCTTTCTTACCGACAATAAATTATTTTAAAAAAGCACGTTGTCGCTTAGATTTTTCCTGTTTGGGACAAAATTGTTGCAGTTTTAATAAGTAACCACTAGATGTCAGTGTATGACTGTAGAAAAAGGTTAGACCACATTACAGTAGTGGAAGCAAATCATTTGTGTTCACTAGTTTTAGTACATCTCCCCCTGTATGTTCATGTATAAAAAGCTGTAAATAGTACAAATAATAGGAAAATTTATAGTTTATGATTTCCTAGAAATAAACTTAGGTTCTCAGTCCGTTACATCCTCAGTACATTAGCATGAAGTGCCTAATTTATGAGTTTCTGGGGCTGTGCATCCAACACTCAGTGCGTCCGTTGCAAGGTGGAGAGGGGAAGACAATGGAATGAGCAACTATAAAATGAAGCATTCTTTTACAAAATGGAGCTCTGCATGTTAATGTACCGATGATACATTAATGCTTGGGGTTGTTCTTGGCAAAAGTCACTAAAGGCGAACTACCCTTTTAATTTTCATTAGCCAATACATTTTCTATAGAAAGTCTTCCAACCCTAGCTTAACATTTTATTTATTGGTTAAGAAGTATGCAGTACAGTCTTCATTAAATATAAAAAAATAAAATAAAAAAAACATATATTTTTTTTAATCCTGTTTATTTAACCACTTGCTGACCAACCAACATACATACACTACTGGGCGGCGGCTCTCCTGCACGAAATCACGTACCTGCATTTCGCTCTTCTGGCTCTGCGGCGCATACAGCCACTGCCAACGACCAGCTCCCACTGTGATTAGACACAGCAGGAGCCAATCAGCAGGTCTGCTAGACCTGATGTTCACTGGGACCCGCCGATCATTCCGGAGAGAGAGGCAGAACAGCGGTCTGCCTATATAAACAAGGCATATCGCCATTCTGTGACAAGCAGGAACACGGATCTCTGTCTTCCCACAGTTAAAGAATCCCCCACACAGCTAGTAAGCACTCCCTAGTGCTTATTTAATCCTTTGATCTACCCTAAATGTTAACCCCTTCCCTGACAGTGACAGTGCATATTTTTTTATCAGAGCCCTATACTAATGTCACTGGTCCTCAAAAAAGCATTATTTATGGTCCGATTTGTCTGCCGCAATAAGTCCCTGATCGCCGCCATTATTAGTAAAAAAAAAGTTCCATAAAAATATCCCATTGTTTGAAGACGCTATAACTTTTGCATAAATCAATCAGTATACGCTTATTGGGATTTTTTTACCAAAAATATGTAGCAGAATACATATTGACCCAAATTGATGAAGAAATTCGATTTTTTTTAGTGTTTTTTTTTTTTTTTCAAATTGACAGAGGTGATCAAATAAAAAAAAGAACATCAATTTTATTTGTGTACAGCGTCGCACGACCTTTTAAAAAAATGACCTAGTCATGTGGTGTAAAGTATACAACAATGTACACAACAGTTACAACCAAAACTACAGACACAAAAAACAATAGATCAGCACCAGCATTCAATACAACTTTTAGACCCCTTTCACACCGAAGCGCTGGTCGTTTTTGCGGTACTTTAGCTGTGTTTTAGTGGCGCTTTTGCAGCGCTTTTAGGGTGCTAGCGGGCGTTTTTATATATTTAGATTTTTGAAAACACCCGTTTTGCGGTGCTTTCGAAAGCAATTTTAAGGCGCTTTGGGAGCACTGCCCTTTAATGGGCAGGGGTGTTTTTGGAGCGCTTTTTACAGCGCTCCAAACCTGCCCCAAAGATGCTGATTGCAGGACCTTTTTTTTAACGTCCCGCAAGTGCACCACCCGAGTGTGAAAACACTCATGCAAATGATTGGGAGGCAGTTTTTAGGTGCTTTTCAGAGGCTATTTCTAGCACTAAAATGCCTGAAAACTGCCTCAGTGTGAAAGGGGTCTAAGTAACACAATAGAGACACCCATCACAAACAGATCATCAACATGGTGTATACAGGGAGGCATTGACATGACAATGGCCAGTCCATAGGAGGTATAATTAGGTTTCGTATGATGATAGCAGGCACAACCTTAAATGCTGATGTAATATCATCTCTGGAGAGTATTAAGACACATGGAATATACCGTAACCTCAGGTATGTAATAGGAGGATAGATGTGTTAGGCTGGCCATACACAGTTTAAATCAGCCAAGATTCGAACCATTAATGGACAGGCAGAAAGTACCAAGTTGATCAATCACTCAACTTGGGTACAACCAGCCTGCGAGACTGGCTTCTGATTGTTGCAAGCAGCTGCTATTGCCTCTAGAGATAATCACTGTCTTCTTCAGGCAGGGACGGCTTCCCTGCCCACCTCTGCCGCCCCGCCAGGAGAAGAGAATTGCTCAGGAGGGATTTCCCTGTCAACAATGTCTGTGTTGATTGGGGCAAGCAAGAAATGTTCACCGTCTATGGGCTGCCTTAGACTTAAACCATTTAATCAGTTACTGTGGACATATCATTCACCCAGCCTCCCCAAACCTTATTGAACTTGTCTGGCACACCTCTACTAGCATAAGTAACCTTATATAAAGGTAGAGTCTTGTTAACCACTTCCTGCCCAGCCTATAGCAGAATGACGGCCAGGAAGTGGTTCAGTTATCCTGACTGGGCACCATATGAGGTTCAGCAGGATAAGCCACCATCACATGCCCGCAGCACGGCAATCAGTGGTGTAGTGTGTCAGTCTGAGGCCGCGTACACACGAGGAGACATATCCGATGAAAACGGTCCGACAGACCGATTTCATTGGATATGTCTCCTGGAGATTTTGGTCTGATGTGTGTACACACGATCAAACCAAAATCCCAGCTCAAAGACAGCGCGGTGACGTGGCAGTGACGTTGACGCCGCCACGTCACCAAACAAGGAAGTAAAATACTTACACGCATGCGTCGAATCCATTCGGCGCATGCAGGAGATTTTGGTCCGCTGGTTAGTCGTACTAACCAGTGGACATATCTGACAGACGGGTTTCCAGCAGACAGATTTTAAAGCATGCTTCAAAACTTTTGTCTGCTGGAAACCTGTCTGCTAGCCCATACACACGATCAAATCTGTCCGCTGAAACTGGTCTGTGGACCAGTTTCAGCAGATATGTTTGATCGTGTGTACGAGGCCTGACACTTCGCATCTCCAATCTAGGTAAAGAGCCTCTGATGGAGACTCTTTACCACGTTATCAGCTGATCACAGTGTAAACGTGTAAAGAGTGTTTATTGGTTTTTCCTCTACTCGTGCTGATAGACACAAGTAGAGGAGAAACAATTGGCTTCTCTCCTGATGGGGGTCTGCACTGTGATTACACAGTGATTATCAGTGCAGCCCCCGCAGCAGATGCCCACCCAGGGATGCCCACCTATGATTAGGTAAGCCCAATAGAACCTCCTACCAGGGATGGCAACCATTGCCCACTAGGGATGGCACTCTGTATCCATCAGTGATGCCCGCCAACACCTCTGATCAGTGTTGCCTATCAACGATGTCCACCAGTGCCCATTAGTATCGCCTATACGTGCCCTCCAGTGTCACCTATTAGTGCCCATGAGTGCCGTATATCAATGCCCATCAGTGCTACATATAAGTGCCACCTAATCAATGCCATCTCATCGGTGCCAATCAGTACTGCCTCATTAGTGCTCATCAGTGAAGGAGAAAATTTACTTATTTACGTTTTGAAACCGAAACGAAGAACATTTTTGTTCTTTTTTTTATTTGTAGCGCAAAAAATAAAAACCCCAGAGGTGATGCAAATTACAAAAAACGCCAAAAGAAAGCTCTATTTGTGGAAAAAAAATACAAAAAGTTTGTTTGGGTACTGCGTCACACGTCATTTAAAAAGTGAGCGCGCCAATTGGTCTGGGCAGGAAGGTGTATAAGTGCCCTGTATGGAAGTGGTTATTCAACGCCTTCCAGGCAAATATTGACGGAGCTACAGGTTTTTTTCCATGATGAAGTTATTATTTTCCTGACATAATAGAATACCAACGAAAGTAAGGTAAGTGTCACTTTCTTAGGGGCTAAGGAATCCACCAGACCCAATAAACAAACTGCAATGGAAGGTTGTATACTTATGGTCGTGACCACCTGGACACGTACAACCGCCAGTCAAAATTGTTGGATAGCCACAGAGTCCCAAAATATTTGAATAAAGTCAGCTTGTGGGGCAGGACATCTAATATAGCTGGAGTCAAATACGCTCTATGACAACCAAGACACCATGACCTTGCTTGTGTCAGTGAATTACTGTTTATAAATTATAGAGAGTGCCTTTGACAATTCACCATCACGTAACAAATCCTTTAAGTCCCTAACCTTGACCACCAACGTGGCTATACCAAATTGAGCGTGAAAGACATGCCTGAATTGTAGGTAGCAAAAAAAAAGAAGGGAATTTGACAAATGGAATTGGTATTTTCGGGCATCAAATGGAAGCAGCACTCCCAGCTACACCACCTCTCCAAACTTTTTGATGCCAAATGTTGTCCAGATGACAGGGTCAGTATATACGTAATTGTGGAACAGCTGAGGGGTCTTCCATAGCGGAATAAAGGATGATGAGATGGGATCCTCCCCCACCTGAATAACAGATCACATTATGGCTGTAATAGGGTAAGGGGCTTTACACCCTCTAAAAACTAAATGTGACAGCGCCTTATAAGATCTAACAAGGGCAGCCTCTAGGGACACCGCTGCATCATTACCAGGGAGTCACACACATGCATCATTACCATGGAGTCACACACATGCATCATTACCAGGGAGTCACACACATGCATCATTACCAGGGAGTCACACACATGCATCATTACCAGGGAGTCACACACATGCATCATTACCATGGAGTCACACACATGCATCATTACCATGGAGTCACACACATGCATCATTACCAGGGAGTCACACACATGCATCATTACCTGGGAGTCACACACATGCATCATTACCTGGGAGTCACACACATGCATCATTACCATGGAGTCACACACATGCATCATTACCATGGAGTCACACACATGCATCTTTACCAGGGAGTCACACACATGCATCATTACCAGGGAGTCACACACATGCATCATTACCATGGAGTCACACACATGCATCATTATCAGGGAGTCACACACATGCATCATTACCATGGAGTCACACACATGGATCATTATCAGGGAGTCCCACACATGCATCATTACCATGGAGTCACACACATGCATCTTTACCAGGGAGTCACACACATGCATGATTACCAGGGAGTCACACACATGCATCATTATCAGGGAGTCACACACATGCATCATTACCTGGGTGTCACACACATGCATCATTACCAGGGAGTCACACACATGCATCATTACCAGGGAGTCACACACATGCATCATTACCAGGGAGTCACACACATGCATCATTACCATGGAGTCACACACATGCATCTTTACCATGGAGTCACACACATGCATCTTTACCAGGGAGTCACACACATGCATCTTTACCAGGGAGTCACACACATACATCATTACCATGGAGTCACACACATGCATCTTTACCAGGGAGTCACACACATGCATCATTACCAGGGAGTCACACACATGCATCTTTACCAGGGAGTCACACACATGCATTATTATCATGGAGTCACACATATGCATCATTATCAGGGAGTCACACACATGCATCATTACCAGGGAGTCACACACATGCATCATCACCAGGGAGTCACACACATGCATCATTACCAGGGAGTCACACACATGCATCATTATCAGGGAGTCACACACATGCATCATTACCAGGGAGTCACACACATGCATCATTACCAGGGAGTCACACACATGCATCATTACCAGGGAGTCACACACATGCATCATTACCTGGGTGTCACACACATGCATCATTACCAGGGAGTCACACACATGCATCATTACCAGGGAGTCACACACATGCATCATTACCTGGGAGTCACACACATGCATCATTACCAGGGAGTCACACACATGCATCATTACCAGGGAGTCACACAGATGCATCATTACCAGGGAGTCACACACATGCATCATTACCAGGGAGTCACACAGATGCATCATTACCTGGGAGTCACACACATGCATCATTACCTGGGAGTCACACACATGCATCATTACCATGGAGTCACACACATGCATCAATACCTGGGAGTCACACACATGCATCATTACCAGGGAGTCACACACATGCATCATTACCAGGGAGTCACACATATGCATCATTATCAGGGAGTCACACACGTGCATCATGACCAGGGAGTCGCACACGTGCATCATTACCTGGGAGTCACACACATGCATCGCTATCAGGGAGTCACATACATATTTATGGAGGCAGCATTCATTTCCATTTTTTAGCTTTTTTTTTCTCTTTATTTCATCTGGTCATCCAGCCAGTAACACAATTTCAGTGTTAGCCTAAGTTCACATTGGGGCGATTTGCAATGCGATTTGACGTGCCTATTGCTGGCAATGGCACCGTCTGAATCGGTGCGACGCTGACTATGCAGTGACGCATGCTTAAAAGTTGTACCAAGGGCAAACATTCCAGGGTATGTAAAGTTTTTTATCAGGGCCATTTGGGTGATTTATGTTATCATTATGATTTTAAAATGATCCAAAAAACTATGTGATAATAAATGGCTTCATGTGATTGCTATCCTTAAATAAAAGACTATAGTAACCAAAGAGAGAAAATATGGGATGCCCACCTAGTTTTGAAAAAGCGTAGTACTCACCGATATTATCGGGGGTGCAATCCAAATTACAATGTAGCACAACAATAAAAAAACAAAAAAGAAAATAGACTGCTGCACACCCTTATGCCGCGTACACACGATCATTTTTTGTGATGAAAAAAAAAGACGTTTTCTGTGAAGTAAAAAACTACGTTTTTGAAACGTCACTTTTCAAAGACGATGTTGCATACACACCATCGTTTTTTTCACAAAAAGCGAGGTTACGTTCACCACTCTTTTCCATTGAAGCTCGCTTCATAACTAGCTTCTGGGCATGCGCGGGTTGAAAAATGTCGTTTTAAACGTCGTTTTTGCTACACACGGTGACTTTTTGTGAAACAAAAAACGACGTTTTGAAAAACGACACAAAAAATTCAAGCATGTTGGAATTTTTTTTGGGTCGTTTTTTTTAAGACAAAAAACGACGTTTTGCCCACACACGATCAATTTAAATGACGTTTTAAAAAAACAACGTTTTTTTTTCATCGCAAAAAATGATCGTGTGTACGCGGCATAAGAGTTAACTACAAACATTTATTAGAATAAGTATCAAAAAAGAACACATGTATGTCAGGTATAAAAACTCAGGTCCTCTATGATATGGTAGACCAACCCAGGGATGGTCCCCCTGGATGCCCACTCAAAAATGGCTTATGCCGCGTACACATGGTCGTTTTTTGCGATGAAAAAAAATGTCGTTTTTTAACCACTTAAGGACCCTGCACTGTATATATACGTCCTCTTTTTAAAGATGGATATCTCGGTAACGGCAGCAGCTGCTGCCACAACCGAGATATCCATCTCTTCAGTGCAGGGTCCTGTGTACAATAACGGCGGTCTCCGCGGCGGATTCGCCGCGAGATCGCCGTTATCGGTGACCGGAGAGGTGCCCCCCCCCCTCCCGCCGCTTTCCCGTGCTCTCCGCCGCTTACCGTTGCCGTCGGTAGCGGCGGAGGCGATCGGGTCTGTGCGGCTCCTCTGCTGGGATACGAGTGAGGGAAAAATCGCCCCCACCCGTTCCCCATAGCAGCGCTGGGCGGAAGTGACGTCAAAACGTCATTTCCGCCCACTGTCTTAAAGAGATATTTTCTTTTTAAGGCTATTTAAAAAATGTCATTTTCCTTTTTTTTTTTTTTTTTTTCTTTTTAAGCCTAAATATGAGATCTGAGGTCTTTTTGACCCCAGATCTCATATTTAGAGGACCTGTCATGCTTTTTTCTATTACAAGGGATGTTTACATTTCTGTGTAATAGGAATAAAAGTGATCAATTATTATATTTTTTTTTTTTTTTTCAGTGTAAAAAATGTTTAAATTAAATACAAATAAATAGGAAAACAAAAAAAAAAAATTTTTAAAGCGCCCCGTCCCGACGAGCTCGCGCGCAGAAGCGAACGCATACGCGAGTAGCGCCCGCATATGAAAACGGTGTTCAAACCACACAAGTGAGGTATCGCCGCGATCGTTAGAGCGAGAGCAATAATTCTAGCCCTAGACCTCCTCTGTATCTAAAAAAAAATGCAACCTATAGAATTTTTTAAACGTCGCCTATGGAGATTTTTAAGGGTAAAAGTTTGACGCCATGCTACGAGCGGGCGCAATTTCTAAACGTGACATGTTTGGTGTCATTTTACTCGGCGTAACATTATCTTTCACAATATATAAAAAAATTGGACCAAATTTATTGTTGTCTTATTTTTTAATTCAAAAAAGTGTATTTTTTCCAAAAAAAGTGCGCTTGTAAGACCGCTGCGCAAATACGGTGTGACAAAAAGTATTGCAATGACCACTATTTTATTCTCTAGGGTGTTAGAAAAAAAAAAATATATAATGTTTGGGGGTTTTACGTGATTTTCTAGCAGAAAAAACTGTTTCAGTCTTGCAAACACCAAAACTGAAAAACACCCAAGGTCCTTAAGTGGTTAAAACGTCATTTAAATTGATCGTGTGTGGGCAAAACGTCGTTTTTTTGTCTTAAAAAAAACGACCAAAAAAAAATTCCAACATGCTTGAATTTTTTGTGTCGTTTTTCAAAACGTAGTTTTTTGTTTCACAAAAAGTCACCGTGTGTAGCAAAAACGTCGTTTAAAACGACGTTTTTCAACCCGCGCATGCCCAGAAGCTAGTTATGAAGCGAGCTTCAATGGAAAAGTGTGGTGAACGTAACCTCGTTTTTTGTGAAAAAAACGATGGTGTGTATGCAACATGGTCTTTGAAAGTGACGTTTCAAAAACGTCGTTTTTTACTTCACAGAAAACGTCGTTTTTTTTTCATCACAAAAAATGATCGTGTGTACGCGGCATTATACCAGTAACTAATGCTCAATCATCCCAAGGGGAGATCAGAGTCTACAAAAAATAGCGCCCCCACCCTCTACATAACACACAGAAGTCCACCCCCCCCCACACTAAATAGCACATATTTCCTAATGGTTCCCACAAATAGCAGTGATTCCCTGTAATTCAGGTGAAAAGATCACTGGCTAGATGGTGGAATACCACATTGTAAATACCTGAAAAAGGGGACATGAAAAAATCCACTAGCTAGTGGTAATAGTAGCACTGATCCAATGGAAACTGATAATGGACAAAAAAGCAATGTAACAAAAAGAAGGATATTGAGCCTAATAGCTCACTGAGAAAAAGTTCTCCCGTTGAACTCGCCGTCTCAGGCTTAGTATTATTTCCTTATAAGTAGGGTTGTCCCGATACCACTTTTTTAGGACCGAGTACAAGTACCGATACTTTTTTTCATGTACTTGCCGATACCGAATAGCGATACTTTTTTTAAATGTCATGTGACAGTTTTCAAACCACAATACAGACTAAGGATATTTTCTTTAGAATTATGAAGAACTCGAACTCAAGACATTATAAAAGAATAAAAATGAGTAAAAATGAATAAAAACGTTTTATTTTCTTGTCACGCAGTAGTAAAAAACTCAATGAATTTTCACAGAACATGTTGATAAATACAAAAAAAGTATTCTATTTAGGTATCGGGAGCATTTGCACGAGTACAAGTACTCCCGCAAATACTCGGTATCGGTACCGATACCGATACTAGTATCGGTATCTGGACAACCCTACTTATAAGTATAATTGCATTGGTAGATAGATGTAAAGGAGATATTCAAACAGAGACACTGTAATATTAATCTTCACGATAGAATTCACCTGAAACACAATAAGTATTGATGGAGTCCGACTCGTGTTTAACTGGCCCTAGACTTTTGCCTTTGTTGAACTGTCTCTGCTTGCTCCTTTAACCACTTGGCGTCGACCGCCTTACGTACATATGCTGCCGGGGGGTGGGACAGATCGCCGTTCTGTGACACAGGAAGACCATGTGTTTCTGCTAAAGAGGAACACGGATCTCTGTCTTCCCACAGTTAGGCCTGATTCACATCTATGCAGTTTGCATATTGGAGGTGCATTTTGCATTTTTCAATACACGCTTTTGATCAATTGAAGACCAAAAACCCGAAAAAAGTCCCTGGACCTTTCCATAAAATGCACAGATATGAACTACATTCATAGGAAACTATGTTATATTGCAGTAATGGCGAACCTTGGCACCCCAGATGTTTTGGAACTACATTTCCCATGATGCTTATGCACTCTGCAGTGTAGTTGAGCATCATGGGTAATGTAGTACCAAAACATCTGGGGTGCCAAGGTTCGCCATTACTGTTATATGGACTGTAGTGTGTTTCTGCAAAACTGAAAATGCACTAAAAAAATGCATAGGTGTGAACAAGGCCATAAAGCATCCCCCACACAGTTAGAAAGCACTCCCAGGGAACACATTTAACCCCTTGATTGCCCCTAATGTTAACCCCATCCCTGACAGTGTCATTAGTAAAGTGACCGTGCATATTGTTTAGCACTGATCACTGTATTAGTGTCTGATTTGTCCGCCTCAATGTCGCAGTCCTGCTATAAGTCGCTGGTCGCCGACATTGCCAGTAAAAGATAAAGAAAGAACAAAAAATTCCATAAAAATATCCCAGTTTGTAGACGCTATAATTTTTACGCAAACCAATCAGTATACGCTTATTGGGATTTTTTTTTAACCAAACATATGTAGCAGAATACATATTGGCCTAAATTGATGAAGAAATTCGATTGTTTTACATTTTTATAATGGATATGTTTTATAGCAGAAAGTAAAAAATATTGTTTTATTTCTTTAAAATTGTCGGTCTATTTTTGTTTTTTAGCACAAAAAATAAAAACCGCAGAGGTGATCAAAAGAAAGCTCTATTTGTGAAAAAAAAAGGACATCAATTTTATATGTGTACAGCGTTGCATGACCGTGCAATTGTCAGTTAAAGTGGATGCAAACCCAATTTTTTATCTTTTGTACAGTATAAGATTTCCTATCATCTGTGCCCAGTCTTGCCATAAAGAGTTAATCCAGCTCTGAGCACTCCTCGTTTCTTTTTTCAGTGAAATAAACGGACAGAGAAACCCGTTCTTCCCCCTTGCTGTGAATGACAGATTACTTACATATCTCATGCACTAGCCTGAAACAGGCATTATTTTTTAATTCCCACCCCCACTCCTTTTCTGAAGTCATGTGGTTACTTTTCTGGATTTTGACTGGATGTTAGCGATCATAGCAGAATTTAGTGTAAGGAATACACAGGAAAAAATGCATGTTGACAAGGGGAGTGTAGAGGTGGGCGGGGTCTACTAACATCATGACTCCACCCACCGAACTCCAGACAACAGATCCACCCACAGAATCTGCAGTTTTTCAGGTCTCATAACAAACAGAGGGGAGACATTTGACAAGTAAGGATACATGCAGGAGGCATGTTTATCATTATAGATCAGCACTATGGCAGTGGTTTAGAAAGGATGAGAGTGGGTTTACATCCACTTTAACCACTTAAGACCCGGACCAAAATGCAGGTAAAGGCCCCTTTTTGCGATTCGGCACTGCGTCGCTTTAACTGACAATTGCGCGGTCGTGCGACGTGACTCCCAAACAAAATTTGCGTCCTTTTCTTCCCACAAATAGAGCTTTCTTTTGGTGGTATTTGATCGCCTCTGCGATTTTTATTTTTTGCGCTATATACAAAAATAGAGCGACATTTTTGAAAAAAAAACAATATTTTTTACATTTTGTTATAAGAAAAATCGCAAGGGGTTAATGTGCCTGCGTGTACTGTGTGTAAGTGTATTGTTGTGCAGACTTACTGTGTGATGTAATCTCTCCTCAGCGGCGGTTGAAAAAACCGCCGAGAGCAGAGATCACATCACTTCCCTCTTCCTGTGTTTACACAGGAGGAGGAAGTGACACTGCAGGTGAGCGCGCAGATTGGCTGGCAGCGATCCGGGGGGTGCGGACAAAAACGAACAGCTGCCCCCTCATCCCGGATCGCTCCTTCAGCAAACCGGACCGCCGCATGTACCGGCCCACGTCAAGGCAGGCACGTATATATACATTGATGTGCCTGTCTGTGCCATTCTGCCGACGTAAATGTACATGCGGCGGTCCTAAAGGGGTTAAAGTAACGCAGTGCCGTATCGCAAAAAATGACCTGGTCATGAAGGGGGGTAAATCTTCTGGAGCTAAAGTGGTTGGTTAATTGATCGATCATCTATAGAGTTTTTATTGATGTCTGCAGCACCCTCATTCCCTGAGTGGAAGCAGGTAGAATTTATCTAGTGGGTAAAAAAACCAACAAAAATGAAACAAATTAGTTCCTGCAAAGTTCCACTTTTGCCCATTTACTGTTTAACATTAGTTTTAAGAAAATGCTTTGACCTTTCCACCCAAATGACCAATAACCTTTGAAACGAGATGCCTAAAGGACACAGAAAAAGGCCAAATCATGAAATGGGGCAGAAATACATTTACAATCTATATATATAAAACTCAACGTGTGTGTGTGTGTGTGTATGTATGTTCCAGCATCACGTCCAAACGGCTAAAGATATTGACATGAAACTTGGCACACATGTTACTTATATGTCAGCAACAAACATAGGATAGGTGGTTTAACCCTTACCCACCCCCATTTGCCATGGTCAGGGTTTTTCTTTAAAGTCCCATTCAACTCTATGGGAAAGGGTTTTTCTTTAAAGTCCCATTCAACTCTATGGGAAGTACATATTACTTCATAACTTCCAAACGGCGGTTTTTGTTTCAAGTCCAATGCAAGTATATGGGACTGTGGTCTCTTCATCACAGCTCAGCCACAGCTACTGATGTCATCACAGGTCCTTCAACCACAATCTCTTCATCACAGCTCAGACACACCTACCGATTTCATCACAGGTCCTTTTACCACAATCTCTTCATCACAGTTTAGCCACACCTACTGATGTCATCACAGGTCCTTTAACCACAGTTTTTTTTTATCACAGCTCAGCTACACCTTACTCCACAAGCTCTGCACTGCATCTTCAGGTCAGTATGTGGGCTCATACTCATGCTCATGCCACTAACCATGCCCTCTCCACACCCCTCCCACAAGCCACACCCCTTCTAATTTCTGCCCTTTTTTATGAGGGCTACCTCAGTAACTTTTTAAATTTTATGTTGAAAAATGTGATACAGTACATTATTTTAAAGTGTGAAAATGCCTCAATTAAACATTGTGTTATTTATTACTTATTTATTTATATTTATATAACTATGATTTTCCTCCCCAAAAGGTTAAGATAGGAAGACCGGGCAACGCCGGGTATTCAGCTAGTTAAAAAATAAAGATGCCCAGTAGATGTGTTTCTAGTAGTAAAGGTGAAAAGCTTGAGGGAAAGGCATCTCTGAGGTGGTGAGCTTTCTGATTGTAACCTGGAGATATAACCCCCACCGACAGACCTCCTCTTCTTCTCAGCAGCTGCTGTGTTTGATCACCTGCACAGCACGTCCTCCTCGCCTAGACAGCAGCTTAATCCCTGACAGTCACGCCACCGTTACTCACCTCACATTAACTGATTGGAATGGATTGATTTGTACCTTGAACACTGTGAGCGGTGACATCATTCACAGACACATGGCATAGGGTGAAACCTTTATAGAACTTGTTCCTCACATGACCTCCAATATAGTGCTTGTTTCTCTAAAGGCTGGAGAAAAAATACAGAAGGGTTTAGCACTTGCATTATTTTTTAGTTTATTATGACCTGGACTGGAAATATAATATTATACTATTATATTATATATATATATATAATATATATATATTATATATTACTGTATATATTATTTATATATATATATATTATATATATATATGTATATAAAAAAAAAAAAGTTAAAGGGTAACTAACTATACTTTTCTAGTGTGGGATAAAAAAGAAAAAAGATAAAAAACAAAGGGTTTATTGCATATATTTTTGTTAAAATAATATAGGAAATATAATTATACAGTATTTTATATTATATATTGAATATTATATATAAATTTATATATATATATTTTAATTATATATACTCTGAAATATATTATATATATATATTATATATATAATATATATATGTACAAATAAAAAAAAGATTCAGGTTAATGGTGGGAAAAAATAGCGAATATTTTATTTTAAAATAATTAGCAATTACAATTACCGACAGAACACTTTAGGAATTGAATGTTATTAAAAATGACTTTCATTTTCAATCTCCAGCTCTGAAATTTTCTATATAAATGACCAGAGGTGTTTTGTAAAATAGGGCCCAGATTCAGGTAGATGGGCGTCTTTATTTTGGAGTAACATTAGTATTTAGTTACTAGCCGGCATTAGGAGCAAGTTTGTTTATTCACATATAGCACTTGCTAATAAAGTTGCGGCGGCGTAGGTAATGAGCCATCGGAATTCGAATTGGGGGGGTAGGGTGTGTATTATTTAAACTAGGCGCGATCCCGCGGCGAAAGTACAAGTACTGCGCATGCGTCGACTGTCAGTGCGCATGCTCCAAATTCTGTCAGTGAACGTCAATGACGTCAATCCCCATTCACGGACGTTTTACGCAAACGACGCTAAACTTTTTAAATTCGACGCAATGACGACGGCCATACTTAACATAGGGATACTCCACCTAGGGGGCATTTTTTTCTTTACACCGCGTATCGCCTTAGGGAAACGTCGGAAAGTCACTGCGTCGGGCCCGCGTACGATCGTGAATTTCCGTCTCTCGCTGATTTACATATTCTTGGCTAAATCAGCGGGAACGCCAGAGCGCCCAGCGCCCATTTTTAAAATTGCAGTTCCGATACGACGGCGAAATACAATTACGCCGCGCGTATCTTGTTTTCTGACTACAGAAAACAGATAAGCCGGCTCAAAGTGAGAGTTATGCTGGCGTATCACTGATACTCCAGCGTAACTCTACCTGAATCTGGCCCATAATTTGTACAGAATGCCCCCCCTCCCCCCAAACATAATTTCCTGCTTGTGTGATTGTAGTGAAGTCTGCAATAGAATACAAGTCAGATTTTAGGCATCCTCTGCAACAAAAAAGTCATGTTTGGTAAGATACTTCCAATAGGAAATCACGTCTAAAGGGATGCAAGCCCAGCAGCTTTCCTAATTAAAGCCCTGCAGGTGCACAGCTGTTGATAATTATGAAACCACGCCCATTAGACTCACTTTCCCACATGGATACAGACAAACACACAGGGATTTCTTCAGAATAAGTCAATTCACAGTGTATGTGTAAAGGTTTACAACTACTTAAAAGCTGAAGTTTATTATATATTGTGACAGGAAGTCAGGTAAATCTGTGGGTGTTGTCACAGACGGGAGATACATTTCTGCCTTGTTTAGACAATATACCAATTGCTATCAGGTTTAGGGACCTTGGATAGTTTCAGCTGTTCAGAATGAGGCAATTAAGGCCCCTACAAGTTATGCAGAGGATCACTACTGATTGCTGCATCCTGAGGCTTTTGAGTTAAGAAGGGCAGTGAGCTGAGAAAGACTCCTGAAGGTGAGGTGGTGTTAATTTTTCTGTGTGAAAAAAAATTAAAGAGACAATTGTTTTTCTGCTGAGTGACCAGCAGTGTCTGCCCAGCAGTAGGCTGTGCCAGACTCCATAGGTAGGTTCCTGTGTACTGAAGGTAGACGCCCCAAGCGGCCAGGGCTTATTTTATGTTTTGTTTTGTTTATGCTGTTTTGATGCTTGCACTTGTATCCAGCAATATGTAAGAATAAACCATATCCTTTGTTTTCAACCATCCTCAACTGCCTTTCTGTATAGTTCAAGGTGTAGTGAACCCATCCAGGGAGTCACACACACCCGCTACCGAGCTAACCCCTCACAATATTTATATATATATATTTTTTTGGAGTGGGTGGGGGGGATACAGCACCATGCACATCAGTTATATGTAGTGGTGTGCATCCCATTAAATTCAGGCAGCTGCTTCTGCTAAAAGCCTTCTGTGCTGTGCCTACTTCATTAATGCCAGATACTGTTCTGAGTGGATGTCTTCCAATGCTGGGAGAGCTAGGTGCAGCCACTGCTACTAAGTAAAGCTGCACTGCTCACCTGCCCCCTGCTGTCCTCGACCAAACAAACACAGAGTTCGTATTACTATTCTCACACAATGTTCTGTAAATTTAAGTGGAGAATTTGATTAAAAGGAACCTCCCTGTTCATTCACAGAATGGGATGAATTGTGGGAGAGCAATAATACATATTCTATGAATAGTAGATTGGACAAAAGGGTTTGGTTAAGTAGTGCAGATTTTCTCAGTAGCAGCAGATGTGGTTAACTCTCACAGCTACAGAAGACAGACACTCAGGACAATAACCAGGGGACTCTGAAGGAGGCACAGCCAGGAAGATTTTTTAGCAGAAGCAGCTGCCTGCATGTAATGGAATACAGAGATCATTAAAAATAACTAATATATATGGTGCTGTACAGGGCTAGTGCTAGACTATTTTGTGCCTAGGTAAGATCAGCCACTTGCACCCCCCCCCCCCCCAAAAAAAAGAAATAAAACTTCCATACCTCTGAAATATACTTTCTATACTTCTTTACGGTATAGAAGGGGTGCAAAATAGTCTAGCAACGGCCTTGTCTATACCCCCGCCCCCCGTGATGTGTGTTGCCACTCCATTGAACTGATCTGAGTTGCGTTACTGGACACAGTAAACAGCGCATGGCTGGAGTACCTGATCTGTCCATCCTTGTTCAGTCCCACCACCAGTAGTGTATTTAGGTTTTGTGCTGCCCTAGGCCTGACTAAACTCGTGCACCCCCTGATTCAAATATGACCCACCCCCTTCCTGTCAAGGCCACGCCCCTTTCTGTTTAAGACCCACCCTAAGATTTTGGAGTGGGGACACTAGTTCTCAATGCCTGAGTGGGGGTAATGGATTCCCTTAATTTGCATAGATTTCCTATCACTTCCTGTTTAGTTATGGGGCAGAAAGTGAAGGGAAATCTCTGCAATGGGACAGGGATGGTAAAAAATATAAACTGACAGGGGCCTATAACCCCCCCTTAATCTATCCAAAATGAAAAAACAAGTGTTGCCTATAGTTCTACTTCAAGCACAAATTTCTGATAATTTTATGGAGAGGACTAAGAAGATATAACCATGCCAATGGTGCAGCAGAAAACATATAGCACAGCGAGGAAGGTTTGTGGTCCAGGATGATAGGACAGTCAAAATTAGAAACAGCTTGCGTTACACCAACAGTGTAGCACAAGCCAGCTGGGACACTTTCCGTGCTGCCCCCCTGCAAAGTGTTGCCCTAGGCCTGGGCCTTGTTGGCCTAGGCCAGGATACAGCATTGCTCACCACCCATCTCAGTACTTCTACGGTTACATCTGGCAGCTGAGTACAGTATGTCCACCTGCTTCCACAGCCTGCAGTTCTCTCACTTCAGGTGGCGAACGGACTGGGAGAGGGCCCCCACCAGGTACAGCATATCTTCCAGCCGCCTCTCCACCCCCACGTCTGAACTCCTCCGTCTTGGCTTGCAGGCCCTTGCACGTTCCCCCATAGCGTACATTCGCTCTCCTCCTCTGGTACATTCCTGCAGATGGCCACATTGACATCTCCACCACGAACTCCATGCTGGCGGGCAATGACAAGTGGCTATCAGGGCTTTGGGCTGACTTCAGCTGCAGTGAGCGGTGATCACCATTGACCAGTGAATGACCTTGTCTGGTACCACTCCACCAACTCAAGATGCAAAGTAATTCTCCTGCGCTCAGGTGTTTGGCTTCAGAAATTAGAATATAAATGTGAGTCTTTTTCTTGTCCACACTTATGCCGTGTACACACGATCGGACATTCCGACAACAAAACCGTAGATTTTTTTTCCGACAAATGTTGGTTCAAACTTGTCTTACACACGGTCGCACAAATGTTATCAGAAATTCCAATTGCCAAGAACGCGGCCACTTACAACAAGTACGACGGCACTATAAATGGGAAGTTCAATACCAAGTGCGCCACCCTTTGGACTCCTTCAGCTAATCTCGTGTTAGTAGAAGTTTGGTGAGAGACGATTCGCACTTATATGTCGTCATCTGCTGTTCCCGATCTCTCAGAGTCCTGGACCTGATTTTGTCTGTTAAATAGTTGTGTGTGCCTTGGGGTTGAAAGGCTTTATACAGAGTTGCCTTCCTCTTTATTTTGTTTTGTTATCGCACAAATCCCCCCAATCCTCCTTGCACAAACCCCCCTTCTCGCACAAATCCCCCCAATCCCCCATTCTTGCACAAATCCCCCTTTCTCGCATCATTCCCCCAATCCCCCTCCTAGCACAAATCCCCCCCTGCTAGCAAAATCCCCCCTCTCACACAAATGCCCCCCAATCCCCCCTCCTCACACAAATACCCCTCCTTGAATAAATCCCCCCAATACATTCTCATCTGTCATTCTGGAGTGATCCAAGTCAGGGATGTTGAAGGCTCACCATGGGAGGCCGAGGGGGGAATAGCTAGCTGGACTAGTCGGAGGTGCTCTCTGGTGAGCGGAATCTGGGGAGCATGGGATAGGCCGATACATATTCTTCTATATATTATTGGTAAAAAAAATTGCAATTAGCATTTATTGATTGGTTTGCGCAAAAGTTATAGCAGCTACAAAATAGGGGGTAGTTTTATGGCATTTTTATTCATATTTTTATTTTTACTAGTAATGGCGGCAATCAGTGATTTTTATTGTGACTGCAACTTTATGACGACCACATCGGACACCCGTTGGACGGGAAATTTAAAGGGACGTACAGGTACGCCAACGTGCCTACATTGTGTCGACGTACATCTGCATGCGGCGGTCGGCAAGTGGTTAAACAAAATGCTTGATTTTACCATTCGCCATCCATTGCTGTATCTTAGTGCTGATTTCTTGCAGCCTCTCTGCAGCCGATTCGTTTTTACATAAATGCACTACAGTTACGGCTGCGTGGCATTTCTTAGGACTGGTTTCTTGGTGGTGACCACAATACTGGCATAGCCCATGTGACAGGGTTATAATGCAGGACAACAACTGGAGGCAGGGACAGACCTGCCTCTAAAAGAAGTGCCTTAACAAGGACCTTCAGTATCACCAGGTATTATTTTAATGAAAGCTAAAGATGCAAAAATATTGGAGGGCGTGCCAAGATAGCGATCTAGAAGGACGCAGGATCCAGAGCTCTGCTGGCTACTTGATATTTATCCTTGCTTCGGCTTGTTTATTGGTGCCAAATCTCTCCAGTCGGTCTCCGGATGCCTGCTAAGACCAGGCACAGGGGAAAGAGGCTGCATTTTCCGCCGATCGTGGACGTTGTGTCACCCCGAGCTGATCCACACGTGGCGTCCCCCGCCACAGGTGCCCGCAACATGGCGTCGCAGACGGAGATGGAGGAACGGCCAGCCGACATGCAGCTTGGCTTCCAGGAGGTGATGGCGGCAATAGCTGCCTGCCAGGCCACCTTGACAGGCAAGATTGAGGCTGTGCAACTGGATGTCAGTCTTGTCCGCCGGGACCTGGACAAACTCCGCTCGCGGATGTCGGAGGTGGAGCGGCGGACTGGCCAGGTGGAGGACACGGTGCAGGAGCATTCTGCATCCATTTGCACACTTCAGACGAGAGTACGGGCCCTGGAGTACAAGGTGGACAACACCGAGAATCGGAACAGAAGGAACAACCTTAGGATTGTCGGTCTGCCGGAGGGCGTGGAGGGGAAAAACCCTACGGTTTTTGTGGAGGACCTGCTGAAGGAACTGTTGCCGTCTGCCCAGTTCTCACCGTATTTCACAGTGGAGCGCGCTCATCGGATCCCTCCGGTTCCTGGCCCGCCTGGTACCCACCCGCGTACTTTCATTTTCAGGCTGCTCAACTTTAGGGATCGGGACGAGGCTCTCCGTGCAGCCCGTAAGGCGGGAGAGCTGAGATTTCAAAATGCCACCCTGCTCTTTTTTCCCGACTATTCAATGGAGACGCAGAAAGCCTGCAGGTCATTCGATCAGGTCAAAGTGGGGTTGAGAGCGAGGAATATCAAGTATAGTATCCTATTTCCTGCTAAGCTGAGAATCCAGGATGGAGAGACAGTCAGATTCTTCACTGTCCCCCGTGATGCCGCCGCATGGTTGGAGTCGTTGCCCCCACTACGCTGATGGCTGAAGGTTTCTACTCCTGGATAATTTTTTCTAATTTTTATTTTTATTTTTTTATTTTCCCTCTACCAATTATGTTGTGACTGGGCAATCGTTGACCGTGCTGTCCCCGAGAGAGATCGTTAGCCCTATCCACTGACAGCACTCCCTGTTATCCCGTTTGCTGTCCCATGACCCTCCTTCCCGCCCGATGTGCTGGGGTCTGCGGTGTGGATACCTCAACGCTGCTCCTATGTCCTACTGGGAGACCGCGGCTGGCTGTGATACCTGCGGTACCTCCCCCCCCCCCCCACTGGTTTGCTAGTTCTCCTGGATCCCTCATCTTGTGTTTTGGGGGGTGGTGGGTGGTGGAGTGACACGGCATGGCGGGTGACTTCTCCTTGTCTAGTGAACTGTGTTGGAGTGCATCTCCCCCTATTTTGCATGTACGGTCCTGCCTGCCTGTTTTACTGAGGGACCCCTAATCTCACTGTGGAGCTATCCTTGGTCGCCTGAAGCTGCGGGGCGGATGTTGGGGAGTGCATTGCTGCACTGGGGTGGTGGACAGACTGTCTCCTCCGGGCTGGAGCTCTGGCCACGGGGGCTGTACTCTGGTGGTCTCGGGACTATGGGATCCGGCTGGTCCTTGTCTCTGCACGGGGACGACCGTCCACAATTTCATTTCATTTTTAGGTTTTACAACTCTAAGTTAAGTAGTTGTTCCTCTGCTGTATACGGAACTGTAACTAAGTTTGTGCCCCTGAGAACATTCAGGAGACTGTGTATACGTTTACTTGCCAGCATCTCTGTGGATCTGCTGGAAGATACCTTTCACTCTACGAGCTCGCTCTCTTTCAAACTGTTGTTCATGTTTGGGTTCGGGGATATGATGCATCGGCATGTTTTGCTGGGGGTGCGGGGAGGGAGGGGAAGTTTTCTGCCGTTGCAGATTTTGGGGGAATGCTATGTTGTTTTGTTCTATCAGGAGTTGTTTTGCAGCAATTGTTTTGCAGCAATTGTCACTATGTCACCATACTGTGCTATTTGTGCTAATCATCAGGATTTGCTGACCTGTCTAGGGGGTAGTGTGTTTACTTTGAATGTGTGCTCAGGGGTTCTGGACTGGGTGGGGGGGGGGGTGGTCTGTGGTCCTTGTTTAAAGTCTAGCAAGTGTGATCCATGGCGAATGTCTCGATAATTTCATGGAATGTCAGGGGCCTAAACTCTGCTACGAAACGGTCATTAGTCTTTAAATACCTGCAGAGGTACAGTCCCCATATATGTGTGCTTCAAGAGACGCACCTGGTGGGTAATCGGATCCTAGGCCTCCGAAGGGCATGGGTGGGGGCTCATTACCATGCTACCTATTCTGCATATGCTAGGGGGGTGAGCTTACTGGTCCACAGATCCCTCCCGCTCCAGGTGTTGGCGGTTTCGCACGGACCCTGGTGGCAGGTTTATAATTATGCATGTTTTATTACACGCTACAGAATTGGTTTTGGTGGGTCTCTACCCCCCCCCTGCAAATATACAAACACTGTATGACATCATGCAGATTGTGTTGGGCTTTAATACTCAGGCAGTTTTTATCTTTGGGGATTTTAATATGGTGTCCTCCCAGGACCTGGACAGACTACATGCTACCGCCCGCCCCTCTTCGGGTTTGCCGAATTGGGCCGACACGTTTGCGCTCACGGACGTGTGGCGCCACTTTCATCCTACGGATAGGGAGTACACCTGTCACTCCTCCTCTCACTGTGCTCTGTCCTGTATAGATTTGGCGTTTGCCTCTTCTGGGGAGTTGAGGTGGATAAGGGGGGTTGAGCACCTACCTCGTGGTATTTCTGATCACGCCCCTCTCCAACTTTCCATTTCCCTGGGTGGGCCTCCGGGTTTGCGGTTCTGGCGTCTGTCTGGGTTCTGGGCCCTAGATGAGAGGTTGCAGGAGCCTATGGTTGAGGCTGTTTGTAATTATTGGATGTTGAATGGCGAGTCTGCTAGTGCTGCTGGTCAGTGGGACGCTTTTAAGTCATGTATGAGGGGGGAATATATCCCTCGCATCGCTGCGCTACAGAGGGAGGCCACTATAACTCTGGGGGCATTGGAGGAGTAGGCTAGTCAATGTGAGAGGAGGTTTATTCTATCGCCTGACGAGGCTGCACACCGGGCCTGGCGGGGGGCTTTGCGGGATCTCTCTCTACACAATGTGGAACAAACTAAGAAGTCCATGCTGTACTCTCGGCAAAGGATCTTCGAACACGGTAATAAAAATGGCAGGTTGTTGGCATGGCTGGCGAGGTCCCGGGGCCCCTTCACGCATATTGCTGGTGTCCGGGATGCTCGGGGGGACCTGGTGATTTCCCCTGAGGACATCAACGCCAGATTCCTTGAGTTTTTCCAGGGGGTCTATTCTTCCAGGGTTAGTTGTTTGGCCTCGGAGTTGCAGGAATACTTGGATGCCGTCCCCTTTTCCCTCCTTGTCTGAAGAACATAGGGAGCAATTAGATGGGGATATTTCTCTGGAGGAGGTCCAGGCTGCGATTGGGGGGCTGCAGAGTGGTAAGACCCCGGGCGCAGACGGCCTTCCTACTGAGTTCTACTCGCAGCATGCCGAAATCCTTGCCCCTAAGCTCAGGGCTCTTTTCTCTGGTCTTGCGGAGACCGGAGCCTTGCCCGAGTCTATGGAGGAGGCTGTCATAGTCCTAATACCCAAGCCCGGTAAAGATCTCCAGGATTGTGCGTCATACAGACCTATCTCGCTGCTCAACGTGGATGGCAAAATCTTGGCAAAAATTCTGGCTACCCGCTAATCCTGATATCCACGTTGATTCATGTGGATCAAACTGGATTCATGCCGGGCAAGGGTACGGACATCAATATTAGGCGGCTCTTTTTAAACCTTGCGATCCAGCATGAGAATGTGGGTACCCGAGTCATTGCCTCTCTCGATGCCGAGAAGGCATTTGACTCAGTGGAATGGGAATACCTTTGGGGGGTGCTGCATCGCTTTGGTTTTGGCCCTGGTTTCCTCCGGTGGATTCGGCTGTTGTATCGGGCGCCGAGGGCCAGGGTTCGTACTAATGACAGGGTCTCCGAATCCTTCCCCCTTTACAGGGGCACTCGTCAGGGGTGCCCTCTGTCCCCTGGCCTGTTTGCTCTGGCGTTGGAGACCCTGGCGATTCTGGTCCGGGAGTCTCTGGTGGTTCGCGGCATGCGGGTGGGTGGTTTGGAGGAGAGGATATCCCTCTATGCTGACGATACCCTACTGTATCTAAACGACGCGGGCCCGTCCCTCTCTGCTGCACTGGAGTTGTTTGATAAGTTTGGCTCTCTGTCCGGTATCCGTATCAACTGGTCGAAATCGGTTCTTTTCCCATTAGACCCGCAAACGGTTGCTCTATCTGGACCTACTCCACTACGATGGGTCACTGAATTTAAGTACCTTGGGGTCAGGGTAGCTAGGTCCCCCTCCCAATACTATTCACTTAACGTACTCCCCTTGCTTCAGCTCCTCAGGGAACGCTGTCAGTCTTGGTCGGGCCTTCCGCTGAACCTAATAGGTCGAACCAACATACTGAAGATGATTCTCCTGCCTAAATTCACTTACATGTTTCCGAACAGCCCGGCCTGGATTCCGGTGGCCTTCTTTCGGGAGGTGGACAAATGCATTCTCTCCTTCATCTGGAACGGGTCCGTCCCTAGACTGGCCAAGTCTACACTACATCTCCCGACGTGGCTTGGGGGTCTGGCGCTTCCGAATTTTAAGATTTATTACTGGGCGGCTATGTTGGTCACAGTGCACTGGTGGTATGAGGCCAGGTGCTCTAATGCTGCGGTCTGCGTGGAGGCGGCCTGGCTGGGCTCTCTGCAGGACCTGCAGAACTTGGCTTATAGGGGTCCGCGGGCCTATGTGGGCCTGCCGGACCCAACCAGGGTGACCCTCAGAGTGTGGGTGGCGGCTCGACACAGGTTCACTCGGGAGGGGTGTTGGGCTCCGGCGCAGCCGTTATGGGGGAACCCTAATCTACCTAATTTTCGGACCATACCTGACCCCCAGATTTGGGCGAGGTTTGGCATTACGACCCTAAAAGATATCATGCCCTCGGGTACCCTGCTGTCTTTCCCGCAATTAACTCAAATGTATCAGCTACCAGGCTGGATGTTTTTCCGGTACGCTCAGCTGCGGCATGCGGCTAGGGCTCAGTTCCCGGGCCCCCTGGAGCTCCGGTTTGACCCAGTGGAAGACCTCTTGTCGTGCGGTGCCCTGTCTAAACCCCTATCAGATCTCTATGGACTGCTGCTTCCTGTCGATTCTCTTAAAATGGATAGGCTCTGGGACTCTTGGAAGCTGGATATTCCGGACCTGGAGAGGGAGGAGTGGGAGGACTGTTTGGAGCGTGCTCCCGGGTTGGTAATCTCTGCGGGTGACAAACTCGTGCAAACAAAATTTTTGCACAGGGTGTATTTTACTCCAGTGCGTTTATCTAGGATCTACCCTGACCGGGATCCGCTGTGTCCACGATGTTGGGTAGAGCGGGGCACTTACTTACACATGTTCTGGACGTGCCCAGCCCTTAGGTCCTATTGGGAGGATGTGTTTGATCATCTTAATGTCCGACTGGAACTCTCCGTTCCTGTGACGCCCGCACTGGCCTTGCTGGGTGTCGTTGACGACGAACAAAGGTCCCATCACACTAAACTACTGATTTCATACCTCCTGTTTTATGCCAAAAAAGAAATACTAGTCAACTGGACCTCTTCCACTCCTCCCTCTGTATCCTCATGGGAGGCCAGGGTTAATGCAGCGTTGCCACTGTACAAATTAACGTATATTAGTCGGGGATGCCCCTGGAAGTATGATAAAGTGTGGCTGTCCTGGATGGATCAATAACTGTTCTGGGGGGTTTGGTTTCCTGGGAGTGGTGGTGCCTGCTCTGGATCCCTAGAATATATCCTCTTTCTCCTGTCTGCTAGTTGTTCTAAGTGAGCACCTGACTGTGCTGTTAAACTTGATTGTATGTAAAACACATGTTTGGTATGCACTGCACTATTTTATTTGTATGACGAACTATCTGTATTGCTGAAGTATTGTATGTTTTTTCTTCCTTCAATAAAGCACTCCTGATTATTAAAAAAAAGATGCAAAAATATTGAAGAATTACTTTTGAAATGACATGAACATGTTTAATATGAGATTAAAGTTTCTTTAAACCTTATATAGAAATATATATAAACTTATAGGCCCGGATTTACGTAGGGCGGCGTATCTTTAGAGCGGCGTAGCGTATCTTTTTTACGCTACGCCGCCACAACATAGAGAAGCAAGTGCTGTATTCACAAAGCACTTGCGTCCTAAGTAACGACGGCGTAGCGTAAATGGGCCGGCGTAAGCCCGCGTAATTCAAAGTAGGCAGGTAGGGTGCGTGTTGTATGCTAATGAAGCGTGACCCCATGTAGATGTATGGCCGAACGAACGGCACATGCGCCATCCGTGAACGTATCCCTGTGCGCATGCTCAGAATTACCCTGGCTAGAATTCCTAAGATACGTCGAACACTGCATACGACGTGAGTGTAACTTACGCCCGGGCGCATTCACGTACGCCTTACGTAAATGGCGTAAAATTCAACGGCTGTTCCGACGTCCTTACCTTAACATGGGCTGAGCCTCATATAGCAGGGGTAACTTTACGACGGACGTACGACTTACGTAAACGGTATAGCTTACAGCTACGGGCACATCTACGTTCGTGAATCGGCGTATCTTGCTCATTTGCATATTTTTAATGGGAACGCCGAATGCGTCCAGCGCAACTATGCGCCCACGATACGCCGGCATAGGCAAGTTACGTCGGACGGCTGAAGCCGTGTTTTTCGGCGTATCTTGCTTTGTGGGTCGGTGTAAAGATGCGACGGCGCACATTTGAAATTACGGCGGTGTATCTGGAGATACGCCGGCGTAAAGCCTTTGCGGATCCGGGCCATAGAATATAGTCATTACAGCATCCATCACACGTTAGTCCAATGTAGATGTTAAAGCTGACATGTGGGAGCTGCAGTCTTCATCTTGGCAGGTCAGATGCTGGAAAGGAGCCCAGGAATCACTCATTGCTTTTGTAAAAAGGATAAAATCTGCTTTTCCCAATGGTACGCTCCATTGTGACAGAGTCCCTTTCCACTAATAGAACATAGCTATTCAGAAAGGGGTTCATCTTAGCAGCTAGCTGGAAACACAAAGTAACATTGAGGCTGATCATTAACTGCTTCAGATTGAAGAAGTGTTCTTTCTTAGCACTTATTGTCAGAAGTCTCCTGTTGCTGCTTTCTGGGGAAAAAAAAAAAAGAAGAAAACTGCAGGAGGCTTTTATATTATATTGCCTTTTCATCCTGAGTATTCATATTTTGCTTGCTGCATGAATCGACATGATTTAGCAAGCAACAAGTAGAACTTAACAAAAGAGTAGCACATTAAATGAAACATTCTGTAGAAAAGCTGAAGGTGGATTTGCGTATCATAAGTACTATCCACGCTGTCTGTGTGCATGCTGTTCACCACAGAACGGATAACAAAATGTATTAATAATAATTATAATAATAATAATAACAATAACAAAGTAAAAATAATAACAAAGTAATAATAATAATAATAATAATAACAAAATAATAATAATATTAATAACAAAATAATAATAATGGCAAATAATAATAATATAAAATCAAAATAATAATAACAATTATAATAAAAACAAAATACTACTGATAATGCTGCTACTACTACTACTACTACTACTACTACTACTACTACTACTACTACTACTAACAGTATTACCAATATCTCTGCTAAAATGCTTGACTTTATTTTTCTTTTTGGAGCAGCAGACTTTCAGGTTGAGTAGGTTCAGTAGAAATGTAAAATACAGGACACTAAGTTCAGGATTCCCTCCAGTGCTCAGTTTTTTTTAGCTACATGCATGTATGGTCAGAGCAGGAGCAGCCCGTCTATTAAGGGCGCCGCCCCCTCTATCACGCAAGCGCCTATATGCAGAATGGATAGATTCATGCATTGCATGAATCTATCCATGGCCACTATGACCACCCCCTATTCAGGCGTCCAGCCCCTTTTCGGACACCGGACACCTAAATTACATCAGCGGGGTTTTTTTTTTGAAGCACCTGATTAGAGTCATAGGCTCTTATAGGCTTTAAAAAAGGTTGAGCCCACCCAGGTGTGTTAGAAAAAACTGAAACGCCTCTCCGACAATCAGGAAGCATGGGTCTAATACCTGTCACCTGATTGGCTGATGGCACAGGCGATCTTATTGGATGCCTAGCACTAGGGAAGAAGAGACGCACAGGAAGAATGAAGGGCATAGGAGCCGTTGCCCGACCCGCTGCCCATCCCACAGGTTGCCGCTGTCACCCACTGCCTGACCCACCACCATGATAGGGTAAGTTCCAGTCAGACAAAGAGTGGGCGGGTCACAGTGAGGCTGCATTTGATGGGCCACAGTGGCTGCATTTAATGGGCACAGTGGCTGCATTTCATGGGTCACAGTGGCTGTATTTGATGGGCAAAGTGGCTGCATAGGAATGGGCACAGTGGTTGTATTTCATGGGCACAGTGGCTGCATATTATGGGCACAGTGGATGCATTTGATGGGCACAGTGGCTGCATATGGAGGGCCCAGTGGCTGCATATGATGGACAAAGTGGCTGCATATGATGGGGCACAGTGGCTGCATTTAATGGGCACAGTGGCTGCATTTAATGGGCACAGTGGCTGCATTTGTTGGGCACAGTGGCTGCATTTGATGGGCACAGTGGCTGCATTTGATGGGCACAGTGGCTGAAAATGAAGGCACAGTGGCTACATTTGATGGGCACACTGGCTGCATTTGATGGGCACAGTGGCTGCATATGATGAGCACCGTGGTTGTATTTCATGGGCACAGTGGCTGCATATTATAGGCACAGTGGATGCATTTGATGGGCACAGTGGCTGCATTTGATGGGCACAGTGGCTGAAATTGATGGCACAGTGGCTGCAATTGATGGCACAGTGGCTGCATTTGATGGCACAGTGGCTGCATTTGATGGGCACAGTGGCTACATATGATGGACACAGTGGTTTCATTTAATAGGCAGATTGGCTGCATTTGATGGGGCACAGTGGCTGCATTTGATGGGGCACAGTGGTTGCAATTGATGGCACAGTGGTTGCATTTGATGGGCACATTGGTTTCATATTATAGCAACAGTGGATGCATTTGATTGGCACAGAGGCTGCATATGATGGACACAGTGGCTGCATATGATGGGGCACAGTGGCTGCATATGATGGGGCACAGTGGCTGCATATGATGGGGCACAGTGGCTGCATTTGATGGGCACAGTGGCTGCATTTGATGGGCACAGTGGCTGCATTTAATGGGCACAGTGGCTGGATTAGATGGGCACAGTAGCTGCATTTGATGGGGCACATTAGCTGCATTTGATGGGTTGCATTTAAATGGGTGCAGTGTCTGAAATTGATGGCACATTGGATGCATTGATGGGCAAAGTGAGGCTGTAATAGATTTTGTTTCATTATTTTGTCTGTGCCCCTTAAAAATATTGAGCACCAGTCACCACTAGATCAGGTTCAGTTTTATTTTTTAGGATTGGACTATTGTATGGACTTCAACAATTTCCCAGCTAACAGCAACTCAGTCCCAAACAATATTGAAGCTACCACAGGATTTATTTAAATCAGGAGAGAAATGTATCACATACCAAATATTGATCTGTTCCGAGGAACTCTTCAAAATCGAACAAAATAATCTCTTGGGAAAAAAACGGTTAATGTGCAATGCTACCTACAAACTATATTACATATGTATTTTATTTGACACGTTAAGGGGAATACAGTTGAGTTTACCCTCTGACCCAGTTACACCTAATCCTGCTTCCTTATTATTATAGACATTACACCACAATATAATCTTCATAGGTGCGCGCAGCCTATTGCATTAGGGTGTGCACCCCAAAGCCCAAACACAAACTACCAATCACTCACAATGTTCATTCAGAAAAGGAAGAGGCCAGTAAATTACATATTTACTGGCCCCTTCCCCACTCCTAAAACATCCCAGGAGCAATAGCAGATAGGAGAGGAGGAAAGCTGGCAGCTCTGCGGGGTGCAAAAATGGGAGCCAGGGCAGTAGGGGGAATGTGTGCTGTACAGGGTAATTAGGGTGTGCCTGGGCACACCTGGCACAACCTGTGCACACGTCAATGACAATCTTATATGGAATGCGAGACCAAACAAAAGCAATGCAAATAAATATAAAGAAGCTAGTTGTTTTATGTACAGGGTTAAAAAACAAAAGTGCAATATTGGATAGTGTACATATAAAAAGATAACATTTAATGTGCGAGTCCCATTCAGAATAATAATTGTGAGCAGTGAAATCAGGACATAAACTCACATAAATATTATAGCCTAAAAAGAACCATGAAAAAAGAGCCAAAAAACAGGACAAAGAGAGGTAGTGAGCAAAAAATACTAATACATCTAATAAAATATCTAGGAAGAGAGCATCACAATGGGCATTCCATAATATATATATTGTTAGATTTGGAAGACTTTTTATATAGACAAATATTTGGAGCATAAAAAAAAAGTCTTGTGTTTTATACCGATATGTAATTATTTAATTATAATATTATGTTTAAAATTGAATGATCCTGCCATTGTCAAAACCTTTTTTAAGACTGATTAGTTAGTATGTAGGTTACACTATATTTTTGGGTTAGCACACTCTTTATTTAATTAGTGCAGAATAACTATTTGCTGTCAAACCCTTTGCTGTGAACTACATACATTACTATCATGGAAATTATCATTATTACTAATTCTATGTTTTGAGGCAAATACATTTAAAAAACTGAATGAATTAATTTATGAATGAATAAACGAAGTATAAGAATACACTCTCCAATGGTGTGCCATGTTATTCCACAAGGTGGCGCTCATGTACCTCTGGAATACGATGGATGTGCTGCTCTGGCACACCGCTAGATGTCACTTGCAGCCTTCAGCTAATTCAGCAGCCTAGGAGGAGAGGCGCTGGGATGCTATAAAAGTATCATCTTTGACACATGAACATGCAAAGTAAAAACTTGGCAGCTGAGCAAAGGATGGCTTCTTTACCAACATCCTGTGTGCCCTCTCTCGCATCTCTTGCAAATCGGTCAGCTGGAGACTTGAGATGAGCTGAAGTTTTTTTTTTTTAGTCCATCACATAACACCAACTACAGAAGGAAGAGCCAAGAAGAAATTCGGAGAAATTCGGGGAAAATGCTCTTCAATGCAAGCACACTCAATGGCTCTTTATACACCCCCAAGGAGCTGGTATTGGATCGTCCTCCATGGGTGGCCACTGCCCTGGCTGCCATTCTCATCTTCACCATCGTCATTGATATTTTGGGAAACCTGTTGGTCATCTTATCAGTGTTCAGGAACAGGAAGCTGAGGAACGCAGGTAGGTGGCATCACTGCATACTTATGGGCAAAGATCTTCTGTGGACTTGACCTGTTGAGTCTCCTATAGCCTTTGATGGACCAGCTGTCTATTCAGTTCTTGATCCCAACCCTCCTCTATTACATGATATTTAACCACCTGCACGATAAGTTCTTAAACCTCACCTGTTACCTGGCTGATATGGGCCAGCTATCTATTCAGTTCTTGATCCAAACCCTCCTCTATTACCTGATATAACCAGAACGATCAGTTCTTAAACCTCACATGTTACTTGGCTGATGTAGACCAGCTGTCCATTAAGTTCTTGCACCCGACTCTCCTCTCTTACCTGACACTCACCAGCCGTCCATTCAGTTCTTGCACCCGACTCTCCTCTCTTACCTGACACTCACCAGCCGTCCATTCAGTTCTTGCACCCGACTCTCCTCTCTTACCTGACACTCACCAGCTGTCCATTCAGTTCTTGCACCCGACTCTCCTCTCTTACCTGACACTCACCAGCTGTCCATTCAGTTCTTGCACCCGACTCTCCTCTCTTACCTGACACTCACCAGCCGTCCATTCAGTTCTTGCACCCGACTCTCCTCTCTTACCTGACACTCACCAGCCGTCCATTCAGTTCTTGCACCCGACTCTCCTCTCTTACCTGACACTCACCAGCCGTCCATTCAGTTCTTGCACCCGACTCTCCTCTCTTACATTAAGTTCTTGCACCCGACTCTCCTCTCACTGACAGACCAGCTGTCCATTCAGTTCTTGCACCCGACTCTCCTCTCTTACCTGACACTCACCAGCCGTCCATTCAGTTCTTGCACCCGTACCTGACACTCACCAGCCGTCCATTCAGTTCTTGCACCCGACTCTCCTCTCTTACCTGACACTACCAGCTGTCCATTCAGTTCTTGCACCCGACTCTCCTCTCTTACCTGACACTCACCAGCCGTCCATTCAGTTCTTGCACCCGACTCTCCTCTCTTACCTGACACTCACCAGCTGTCCATTCAGTTCTTGCACCCGACTCTCCTCTCTTACCTGACACTCACCAGCTGTCCATTCAGTTCTTGCACCCGACTCTCCTCTCTTACCTGACACTGTCCATTCAGTTCTTGCACCCGACTCTTACCTGACCAGCTGTCCATTCAGTTCTTGCACCCGACTCTCCTCTCTTACCTGACACTGACCAGCTGTCCATTCAGTTCTTGCACCCGACTCTCCTCTCTTACCTGACACACCAGCTGTCCATTCAGTTCTTGCACCCGACTCTCCTCTCTTACCTGACACTCACCAGCTGTCCATTCAGTTCTTGCACCCGACTCTCCTCTCTTACCTGACACTCACCAGCTGTCCATTCAGTTCTTGCACCCGACTCTCCTCTCTTACCTGACACTCACCAGCTGTCCATTCAGTTCTTGCACCCGACTCTCCTCTCTTTGACACTGTCCATTCAGTTCTTGCACCCGACTCTCCTCTCTTACCTGACACTCACCAGCTGTCCATTCAGTTCTTGCACCCGACTCTCCTCTCTTACCTGACACTCACCAGCTGTCCATTCAGTTCTTGCACCCGACTCTCCTCTCTTACCTGACACTCACCAGCTGTCCATTCAGTTCTTGCACCCGACTCTCCTCTCTTACCTGACACTCACCAGCTGTCCATTCAGTTCTTGCACCCGACTCTCCTCTCTTACCTGACACTCACCAGCTGTCCATTCAGTTCTTGCACCCGACTCTCCTCTCTTACCTGACACTGACCAGCTGTCCATTCAGTTCTTGCACCCGACTCTCCTCTCTTACCTGACACTCACCAGCTGTCCATTCAGTTCTTGCACCCGACTCTCCTCTCTTACCTGACACTGACCAGCTGTCCATTCAGTTCTTGCACCCGACTCTCCTCTCTTACCTGACACTGACCAGCCGTCCATTCAGTTCTTGCACCCGACTCTCCTCTCTTACCTGACACTGACCAGCTGTCTATTCAGTTCTTGCACCCGACTCTCCTCTCTTACCTGACACTGACTAGCTGTCCATTCAGTTCTTGCACCCGACTCTCCTCTCTTACCTGACACTGACCAGCTGGCTATTCATTTCTTGCACCCGACTCTCCTCTCTTACCTGACACTGACCAGCTGTCCATTCATTTCTTGCACCACGACTCTCCTCTCTTACCTGACACTCACCAGCTGTCCATTCATTTCTTGAACCTGACTCTCCTCTATTGCCTGGTATGGACAAGTTGCCCACTCAGATCTTGAACTTGACTCTCCTCTTTTACCTGGTGTTTAACCAGACGATTATTCTGTACTTAAGCCCGACTTTCCTCGATTACCCACATGAAACAACTGTCCATTGTGTTCTTTAACTTGATGCCCCTTTATTACAGTATCTGATATTATCCAGATGTTTATTTCGTTCTTGAACCTGACTCTCCTTTATTACCTGATATTAACCATATGTCCATTCAGTCCTTGAACCTAACTTTCCTCTATTACCTTATATAAAATATCCAGCTGTCCATTTAGTCCTTCAGCCTGACTCTCCTCTACCTAATATTAACCAGCTATCCATTCAGTCCTTGAACCTGACTCTCCTCTACCTAATATTAACCAGCTATTCCATTCAGTCCTTGAACCTGACTCTCCTCTACCTAATATTAACCAGCTATCCATTCAGTCCTTGAACCTGACTCTCCTCTACCTAATATTAACCAGCTATCCATTCAGTCCTTGAACCTGACTCTCCTCTACCTAATATTAACCAGCTATCCATTCAGTCCTTGAACCTGACTCTCCTCTACCTAATATTAACCAGCTATCCATTCAGTCCTTGAACCTGACTCTCCTCTACCTAATATTAACCAGCTATCCATTCAGTCCTTGAACCTGACTCTCCTCTACCTAATATTAACCAGCTATCCATTCAGTCCTTGAACCTGACTCTCCTCTACCTGATATTAACCAGCTATCCATTTAGTCCTTGAACCTGACTCTCCTCTACCTGATATTAACCAGCTATCCATTCAGTCCTTGAACCTCACTCTCCTCTACCTAATATTAACCAGCTATCCATTCAGTCCTTGAACCTGACTCTCCTCTACCTAATCTTAACCAGCTATCCATTCAGTCCTTAAACCTGACTCTCCTCTACCTAATATTAACCAGCTATCCATTCAGTCCTTGAACCTGACTCTCCTCAACCTGATAAAACCAGCTGTCAGTCATTGAACCTGACTCTCCTCAATTACCCGATATTAACCAGCTGTCCATTCAGTTCTTCAACCTGACTCTCCTCTACCTGATATTAACCAGCTATCCATTCAGTCCTTGAACCTCACTCTCCTCTACCTAATATTAACCAGTTATCCATTCAGTCCTTGAACCTGACTCTCCTCTACCTGATATTAACCAGCTATCCATTCAGTCCTTAAACCTGACTCTCCTCTACCTAATATTAACCAGTTATCCATTCAGTCCTTGAACCTGACTCTCCTCAACCTGATAAAACCAGCTGTCAGTCATTGAACCAGACTCTCCTCAATTACCTGATATTAACCAGCTGTCCATTCAGTTCTTCAACCTGTCCACATAGTACCTGAACCTGACTCTCCTCTATTACCTGATATTAACCAAATGTCCATTCAGTTCCATCAGCCTGACTCTCCTCTATTACCCGACATAAATCATGCTTGTTCCATTTCACACTCTCCCATAGGCTGCGAGGTGTCCATTCACTTTTCTTGACTCTCCTGTAGCTTGAATTGATTTGTCTGCCCATTTAGTTCTGTAAACTTGTCTCACCTCTAGTGTGCGATGCTTCAGCAGTTCTTTCAATTATTTTGTAAACTTGACCCAACTCCTTTGTAGCCTGTAATACTAAAGCCGGCAATTCAATGCTTTGTAATCCTGACCTGACACTGTTATTAAGTGCGATGCTTTCTATGATCATTCATTCATAATATGGTACATTTTGTCCATATACTTGTATATATTTTAATCATTTGAATGAACAACAGTAGTGCTCTTATAGTATTATACACGTGTCACCATACTTGAATCAAATACAGTAAAACCTTGATTTGCGAGCATAATTCCTTCCAGAAACACACTTAATTGAAAGCACTTGTATATCAAAGCATTTTTTTACAGGGTAAAAAAGGGAAGAGAGGCGCCTCTAAGTGTAGCAATATGTTGCTAAATGTTGTACCTTCATTAAATGTAACCATATTGTTACACTTAGAGGCTCCTCTCTTCTTTTGTATACTCAGTTGTGACATGACGCTACTCTTATATCAAAGCAATCGCTTGTATATCAAGGCAACATTTATTAAAACATTTTGCTTGCCTTGCAAAATGTTTTCAAACCAAGTTACTCTCAAACCAAGCTTTTATTGTACTTGAATAATGTGAATGTACCGTATACTCAATCACTATAGGATACATTTTGCCTCCATACGTGTATCAGGTATTTTCATCATTGGAATGTACAGTAGTACCCAATCATTCATCATCTGGTACATTTTGCCTCCATTCTTGTTGTCAAGTATTTTAATAATTAGAAATGTACAGTAGTGCCCATTCATGCTATGCACCCCCCCCCCCCCCCATACTTGTATTAGGTATTTTAATCACTGGAATGTACTGTAGTACCCATTCATCCTATGATGCATTTTACCACCATACCTGTATTGAGTATTTTATTTGAAGGAATTTACATTGATACCCATTTATCCTATGGTATATTTTGCCCCCAATACTTATAGTTAGTCTGGTTGAAAAAAGACACAAGTCCATCTAGTCCTATCTAGTTCAACTAACAAATGGATCAACTTTTACTGAGTATTTTATTCATTGCAATGTACAGTTTAACTTATTCATTCTATGATACATTTTGCCCCCATATTTGTATTGAGCATTTTATTAATTGGAATGTACAGTAGTACCCATTCATTCTATGATACATTTTGCCCCCATACTTGTAATGAGTATTTTATTCACTGGAATGTACATTACTACACATTAGTCCTATGATACATTTTACCCCCATACTTATATTGGGTATTTTTTTCATTGGAATGTACAGTACAGTACTACCCATTAGTCCTATGATACATTTTACCCCCATACTTATATTGGGTATTTTATTCATTGGAATGTACAGTACTACCCATTAGTCCTATGATACATTTTACCCCCATACTTATATTGGGTATTTTATTCATTGGAATGTACAGTACTACCCATTAGTCCTATGATACATTTTACCCCCATACTTATATTGGGTATTTTATTCATTGGAATGTACAGTACTACCCATTAGTCCTATGATACATTTTACCCCCATACTTATATTGGGTATTTTATTAATTGGAATGTACAGTACTACCCATTAGTCCTATGATACATTTTGCCCCCATATTTGTATTGAGTATTCTATTAATTGGAATGTACAGTAGCACCTATTCATCCTATGATACATTTACCTCCCCCCCCCCCAGTTGTATTGAATATTTTATTTATTGGAGTGTAAAGTGCTAGCCATTCATCTTATCATACCCCCCCCCCATATTTTTATTGAGTATTATATTCATTGGAATGTACAATAGTACCCATTCATCCTATGATATTATTTGCCCCCATACTTGTATTGGGTATTTTATTAATTGGAATATACGGCAGTACCCATTCATCCTATAATGACATTTGCCCCCATAACTATATTGAGTATTTTAATAATTTGAATGTTCCCAAGACCCTATTTATATGATGATTCATTGTGTTCCTGTATTTGTGTCAAGTATTTTTATAACTGCAATGTACAATCGTGTCCATTTGTACCAACATGCATCTGCCACCATACTTGTATCAGATATTTTAATAATTGGAATGGACAATAGTACCTATTCACACCATGATTCATATTGTCCCTTTACTTGTATCAAGTATTTGAATAGTTTGTAAGTACAGTAGTATTTTTTTTTATGATACAGGCTCTTCCTTTACTTTATTCATTTAAAAGAGTTTCCATCTAAATGATTTTTATGAAGCTGATGTGTGTTGATGGATGTGTTTATCCTAGTGTAAATTCTGTATGTGTTTTTAAAAATATTGTCACCGAAGAATTTCTGCATCTATAGACCCCTGGCGGAGCTGTTCTCATGTAATTACTGTCATTTTGCTGCTGTGACAGCGTCTCATATAGAGTTCTCTATTTTCAGAAGCAGAATCAAACCTGCTTTTTATATACTTAATGGGCCAGATTCACGAACACTTGCGCTGGAGTATTTGGATATGCGCCGCGTAACTGTGCTGATGCGCCGACGTTTCTATGTGCCCGTACCCACCAAACTAGATGCGCCCAATAACGGGTCATTTGCGACCGGCGGAACGTTCCGACGCCAGAGTATCGTCAGCGTTTATTTTCGCTGGCCGCATCAGTCGCGCCCATTGATTTCCCCTGCAAATATGCAAATGAGGGAGATTTCCCAATTCACGAACGGATTAGCACCATACGCTGGCTACATGCGCCGCGCGTATCTGATCCGTCCAGCGCAAAGTTATTTCTACAAAAGGCTGCTTTATCTTTACTCCAGACGGTCACAGGTCAGCAGGAGAGCAGCTACAGCAGCGTTACCGACGATAAGAGCTAGCTGAGCACCCCCACTTGCAAGGACAACACCTCTGTGTGCCAACATGCCAGGGGCACTCGTGGTCCTAGAACTACTGATGGGTCCCCTGGAACCAAGAAGGCGGGCACGTGAGAGGATATACCGCACTCGTATGAACCTCTTTGGCATGGGGGATGAGGAGGTGTATCGCCTATTCAGATTCAGCCCAGATGCAATACTTGAACTAACCACAACCCTGCAGGATGACATCACCAGCCCAACACACCGATCACAAGCAGTGCAGCCACTGGTGAAGGTACTGGCAACACTTCATTTCCTTGCCAGTGGATCATTCCAGCGTACAAGTGGAGTGGTGGCTGGGATGTCACAATCCTCCATAAGCAGATGTGTGCACCAGGTTGTCCCTGCAATCCTCAGACGCATGTCCAACCATTTCATCAGACCCACCACTGAGGAGCTGCGGCAGAAGGCAATGACAGATTTCTACAACATTGCCAGATTCCCACGCACTGTGGGGGCCATTGATTGCACACATGTGGCCCTACAGCCCCCCAGTGCCACAGAGCACATATACCGCAATCGGAAGCATTGGCATTCCATCAACGTACAGGTGATAGCCGATGCCCAACGCCTCATATGGCACGTCCGTGCCAAACACCCCGGGTCCAGCCATGACAGCTACATATACCGTCAGAGCCCCATCCCAGCAGAATTTAACCAGAACATGTATGGGGACAGCTGGCTGGTTGGTGAGTGACATGGGAGTCAGGCATGACTATCCCCTCCCGTCATGCACAACAGAAATCGCACATGCATGACTAACATTCTCCTGTCTTTTACCTTACAGGTGACTCTGCATATGCATTGGGACCCCATCTAATGACTCCTTTCCGGAACCCCCAAACCAGAGGAGAGAGAAGATACAATGAAGCACACATCAAAACCGTGCAGTGGTGGAGCAAACATTTGGGCTCCTGAAGTCCCGTTTCCGATGCCTGGATAAGTCTGGGGGGGCCCTATTGTATTCCCCTACCTTTGTGTGTCAGATCATCGGTGCATGTTGCATACTACATAACTTTGCTATGAAAAAAGGCCTGCATATTGACATACGTGGTGACCTGACCCCCGACCCACACAGTCCCCCCCTGCCAGAGGCACCCAGTCTGCTGATGGAAGAGCAGTCAGGAGGGTCCTCGCCGTAGGCATCTTTGGACATAAACCAAAACATTAGCTACACAGACAGTGCACGCATGTACACCACTGATGTCCCTAGATCACACACACCACATGCACATCGCATTGGATTAGCCCCAAGTCCAGCATGTAGGAGTTGGGAGCAGTAACGCCCGTCAAGGCCCCAATGATGTCACTGTCCATTCACACACTTTCACACGTCATTCATTCAGCCGTGGGGTTCACTTCACCACCACGGCCGAGGGTGACACCCCTTACTTTCAGGAGTGCCACCCTCTCACATTCACACACCATTCACACTGTCCCCTGCACTCCTGACTTGCAGTACAAAAAGAAATTATAAAGATCATATCCTGACCAAAAAAGAAAAATAATCTCATAACCTGAGAAAAAAATAAAATAAACTCATGACCTGAGTAGTCAAAAATAATAATATAAAACCAGCACCAAAAAAAAGGCCTCATCGGGGATGCCGGGGGCTTCTTCTGGGGGCCCCTCTCTGGCTCCGCAGCTGCCTGGATGGAGTGGGTGGGGGGGCATCTGGAGGTGGCTAGACCCCCAGGTGGGCCACTCCTGGCAGGTGTGGCCTGCGTGCCCTCCAAGGCCCTGGCTATCCGTCCAAGATAACTGTTGGCTGGGCCTGCATCCGGAGCTGACGGGTCATCTGGTAATGCTGGGCCCGCCCCGCCTCCCCTGGGCTCACGGATGGCAGCACTGTTACATGGATGGCAGCAGTGTTGGCCTGGACGGCTGCAGTGAGGTGCTGGATATCCCCCTGCACCTCCCCCAAAGTGGTGACCACTGCAGCGCAGTTAGAGCTGACATCCTGCACTGCGTTGCTGATGTTGGCAACGGAGCCCAGGCTGTCAGAGACTTTCTGCAAGTGGTCCGCTATGGCCCCCATTTGTTCTGTCTGTCTGGGTGATCCCTTGCCAACTGATCCTGGACACCATCAGACACCCCCCTGGTCTTCTGGGTCGCCTTCCTGGGGCCCGAAGATGTATGTCCTCGGGTGGAAGGTGTCGCCCTTGAGGGGCTTCCAAGGATGGGGGAGGGGACGACAGACGGGCCAGGAGAAGGGGAGGAGACCGACAAGACCAAAGAAAAGTCCTGCTCTGCCACAGCAGGATCTTCCACACCATTCCTCGGCAGGTGTGGTGTCCGGCTCCTCTCTCTCAACAACCTCGAGTTCACGCACCCAGTGGCTCGGGCACATGATGGCGTGGGGGGGATGGGGTGGAATGCAGGCTGACAGATGATGGCCCAGCTCCGTCATCTGTGGATGACACAAAGCAGATATATGTTGGTGGTCCCACACACTTGGCACATGTACCCCCCCCCCCCCAAATGCAAAACATCAAATAGGGGATTAGAAAACACTTACCTGTCCTTGTGCCTTCCTCCACGGAGTCAAAGAACTGCGACCCCCTCCAACTGCTCCCTCTCCAGGCACCGAGCGACCACCTCCTCCTCTGCGGTCAGGGTGACAGGACATGGGGGACCACCACCTGTGCCCCTCTCATACCTCCTGATGGAGGCCACCTTGTCCTCACCTTGCGCCAGTCATTGATTTTCTTTTGTATGTCCCCAACAGTCCGGGTGGAGTAGCCCAGGACATTGACCCTGGTAAGCATTATGGACTCAGGATGCCCTGCTTCCTCTCCCGGCTGGTCTTGCGGCTTTTTTTGCCATGGAAAAATTCATCTCCGTCTCCATAGCCGATAAAGCAAGACCTCCTGGGTATTAAATTTGAGGTTCCTCCTCTCTTGGGGGTAGCGGGAGCAGCCATCACAGAGCAAAATATTTCCCTGGGGTGGGGGGAAACGGAACTACTTTTGCGCCGGATGGCGTTTCCGCCAGCGCTTTTAAGCGCCCACGGAAGCATTGCGCTGACGTTTCCCAGGAAGTGGTGCCGACGGAAGTTGTGAGCATGCGCACAAGGGGGCGAGGGGAGCCGCACTCACTGCGCATGCTCCGTGGATGATGCGCTGAACGTAAGCCTCTGCGCCGGGCTCCGCCCATCATTTACATATGATCACACCCACTTCCACTTGCGTCGGGTTACGCCAGCGCATTATCGTTACTCTGGCGCAAGTTTACGCGCAACTGCTATGTGAATTACAGGAATTGCGCTGAAAGGGTCTTCAGAGTAACGTAAATGAGAAGCGTTACTCCAGAGGAAAGATACTCTCATCTACCTGAATCTGGCCCAATATCTCTGCACACCTACACCACTAGACAGTGAGCAACTCTCTGACTTTAGGAATGTCAATTACCATGAATAATATTCAGCATGATCTGTTGTGTGGGATTATAGTTCCGTTACTGAGTACTTATGTTGGTGTGCATATTGCAATAACTCATCCCAAAGACTACAGAAAATAATTAATTCCATGTTTCTAGAATGGTTGCCAGTCTGTCAAATTCATGTTAATGCCCTTGGTTTAAAAGAGGCCTACTTAGAGGGGAGCTGTGGTGGCTCAACATGATTGGCACTGCACTGCGCTGGGGTCCTGTTGGGCTCCCAAACGGAGCAGGCAGGGCGGGGTGAATGGGATTCCCTCCCTCACACCTGCCATTGCCACCCGGGGGCATGGAAAAGGGTCGGCAGATTGCCTCTGGGGGGAGGGTCTGCCTACTCCCAATTCCTGCAGTCCGGCTCCTCTCTCTCTCGAGTTCACGCACAAAATACACTTAAAAAAAAAAAAGAGGCCTACTTGCAATAGGGCAAAATAAATGAAGCAGACCCACCATGCGGAAATGCATTAGCTTTGTATATATATGTATTTTCAGCTAAATTGTATTTTTCCAAAAAGAACCAAACTCTCATTGGGAGCCAGCTACTGATGATGTCAAGAAAGAAGATGTGAGGGACTTCACCTGACATATGACAGCAGAATGCAGATCCACATCAGGACAACACTGGCTATGCTAAATATGTGAATTGAGGGCAACCCAGCATGAAAGTAGAAGTATGGAATAGAGCGAGAGAGGGTTATAACTCAGATATATATATACTGTATATATTTTTGCAGAGATTTCCCTTGACTTCCTGTCCCATTGTCGAACAAGAAGTGAAGAGGAAATCCCTGAAAATTAAGAGACTTTCTTGGGGACCCCCATGTCACCAGAACTAGTGTCCTCATTGGAAGATTTAATACTCTTCTGGGTACAACCTGTAATTTAGGATTTACTTTTACTTTCACTTTCAATGATAATAGTAAAGAGGGCAAACAGAGAGTGAATCCCATTAATGGGGGCACAAGCAGAAATAAAAACCTGAAGCCCTGTACGCACGGCCGAGGTTCTCGGCAGAAACCAGCGAGAACCTCGCTGGGAGCCGCATTCTGCCGAGAACCTCGGCCGTGTGTACGCTCTCGGGTTCTCTATTTGCTCGACGGCCCGTCGGGATGAATGGCTGGTTGCCTTTCCCGACGGGCGGGTCGCCGAATCTGACGGCCGGCAGAGAACCTCGACGGACGGAACGATGTGTTCCGCCCGTCGAGTTTCTCTGCCGTGTGTACGCGGCATGACAGGTGTTCTAATCTCTCTCCATTCTATCCAAAACGAAAAGCTAAAATGTGTCTTTAGTTATACTTTAAATTGGGGAAGGATGAAGTTCTGGGTAGCTTTTTAAACAGCAACTGTTTCAATTTGATAAATGCGAATCCTAACATTAGGGCACTCCAGGAACAAGTCTTATTTTCTACCGACATGTTATATTTTCCCATTTACTATTGATTGTAGCACTGTAATTGTTTGTGCTGTCACACAGTGAGCAGAACCCCTGCATTACGTTACAATGGTGAGGCCCTAACTCCTGATCTATCTGTATAATGCTTTGTATTGATATGGCCTGTAGCTTCCATTAGGCTGTCAGCAATGGCTTCATTTATAGAGCCTACATGCTTACATTTTATTAAAACTGCTTGAGTAAACTCCATTTTCTGCTCTTAGAGATGGTAAACAAGGCAGCCAGCAGTATTTTCTCATTCTATTAAAGCTTATTGATGTGGGCTCTTGTTGACAGATGGCACGATGTATGCCTAGAGATCAAATCAAAGTTACATTTGTGCTGTTTATTCTCAGTTTAACGCCAGGGTATTGACTATTGTGATGTTGTTCAGATCATCCACTTATGGCTGTAAGTGATTTATTGAATTCAGAGGCCAGTCACATCCCAACAATCACAGAATGTGAGCAACTGGATTGGCTCCAATAGGCATAGACATCCAGTGTTCCTCTCATTGCTGTAGAACTACAACTCTAGCAGGCTCTTAGTATTGGATGCTTACAGGTAGTTTGCATTAAAATATTATACCAAAGTTTCCAAATAATTTTGTAAAATGTCTGTTTTTGTAGATTGCGTTGTACCTATAGGATATATACTGTGCATGCTATGCTTTTCAGTGATACTTTTGTGTAGTTATGGTGCAGCAGGTGTCCTGTGTTATTTATTTATTACAGGTATTAATATAGTGCCATAAATTTAAAGCACTTAATAAATTATTTATTCACATCAGTCCCTGACCTCAAGGAGCATACAGTCTAAGGTCCCAATCTCACATGCATACATACACACATACTAAGCGACCAGTTTAGAGGTAAAATAGTTAAAAGATGAGTATAGTCAACAATGTTTTGGCTGTACTTCTCCTGGGGATCACAGGAGTGCAGTTTGTTCTGCACTTCTGTGACTCATTTCCAGCAAAAAGACGTCACTCAGCTGAAGCTTTACAGTCAGGATCAGCGAGCCGTAGGAAGACTGAGCCAGCCACTCCTGCCTCCTCCACAGTCTAGTGGTCCAGTAAGCGCTGGAGGGGCAAAGCAGAGAGTCGGCGACTGACAGTCACTGGCTCCCTGCTCAGGAAGACCGAGAACTGAGTGATCAGCCGTCTTTGATTGCTCAGTTCTAGACTTTAGAAGTAGCAGGGTACAGATCGATGCTGAATCCACCTAGGTGAGTATAATGCCGCGTACACACGATCGGTTAACCCGATAAGAACGGTCTGATGGACCGTTTTCATCGGTCCAAACCGATCGTGTGTAGGTGCCATCAGTTATTTAACCATTGGTTAAAAAAAAGCAAACTTGTTTAAAATTAAACCAATGGATACCTAACCGATAGCAAAAAAACGATCGTTTGTAGGTACGACCATCGGTTAAAAATCTACGCATGCTCAGAATCAAGTCGATGCATGCTTGGAAGCATTGAACTTCATTTTTTTCAGCACGTTATTGTGTTTTACGTCACTGCGTTCTGATACAATCGTTTTTTTTAACCGATGGTGTGTAGGCGCGACGGACCATCAGTCAGCTTCATCGGTTAACCTATGAAAACGGTCCATCAGACCATTCTCATCGGATGGACTAATCGTGTGTACGCGGCATAAATGTTAACCTTACCAGTATGTCTTTGGAGTATGGGAGGAAACTCGATACCTGGTGGAAACCTGTGCAAGCACAGGGAGAACATGCAAACTCTATGTAGATAGTGTCCTGTTATCAGAGAATATACTCATTAATGCTTTTCAATGCTGTTTCTGTGTGATTTGAGCTCAGTACAAGTGTCTTGTGTTATCTCAATCTGGCTACTTTGTGCAACTCACGCATCTTGTTGCTATCAGCTAGATACCTTGGGCCGAGTAAGCTTGCAGCGCTTCTTTTATATTCCCGAAAAATCGCAGAGTGCGATTATTCGGCAAAAGCGATGTCGCGCGATTATTTTGTACTGTAAGTATCTCACGAATATTCTGAGCCAATCACAGTTAAGGCTCCATTCCCTGCATTGGGTGCTCGAAATTTGCAATTATTGCTTAACCTTGTAATATATCACAATATTCTGCCAATCAGAGTGCTCCATCCGCATTTTCGAAATTTCGCAATTACTCTGTTTATTGTAATAATCACGAATATTCTGAGCCAATGTACAGCGTACACAAGTGCTCCTTCCGCATTTCTGAATTCGTCCCCAATTATTTTAGATTGTAATATATGCAACCTGAATATTCTGAGCCAGAATCAAAGTGCTCCTTCCGCATTGTTGAATTTCGCAATTATTGCTTTTACTATTAAAACTAAAAAGACATATTATGAGCCAATAAGAGTGCTCCTTCCGCATTTCTCGAATATTCACAATTATTTTATATTGTAATATATCACAGCAGCCATATTCTGAGCAAATAAACGTAAAGTGCTCCATTAGTAAACCGCATTTCTCGAATATTCATAAAGCATTCGCAATCGCATACTTCGCAATTCGCATTCGCATTCGACAGAATTACCTGAAAATTCGCAAGCCCTCCAGCATGGCGCTGTCACCGTCTTCCAAAATATATCACGAATATTCGTATTTAGCGAATATATCTTCTGGGAATATTCGACGGGCTTCAAAGATATTAATTCGCTGATATATCGGCAAAGATGTCGAATTCCCATGCATGCGCGGGGGAGTCACTGTTTACGGCACAGCTCTGAGGCCGCGTACACACGATTGGTCCAAACCGATGAAAATGGACTTAAGTCCAGTTTTATCGGTCCAAACTGACCGTGTGTACGGCCCATAGGTCCGTCGCCCGTCAGACTAAAGTTTTAAAACTTGCTTTAAAATCGGACCGATGGACGCCTGACCATCGGTCCAAACCGATGGTTAGTACGCAAAAGCATCAGTCCAAAAACCCACGCATGCTCAGAATCAAGTCGACGTATGCTTGGAAGCATTGAACTTCATTTTTTCAGCACGTCGTTGTGTTTTACGTCACCGCGTACTGACACGATCGGTTTTTGAACTGATGGTGTGTAAGCACATCAGACCATCAGTCTGTGAACCGATGAAAACGGTCCGTCGGACCATTCTCATCGGGTTGGACCGATCGTGTGTACGCAGCCTTAACCTCCCTGGCGGTATGATTCTTTCAGATTTTAGGTGCTGAAAGCGGTACCATTATTTGCAAGGAAATTTGGCGTTTTATACTGTAGGCTTGTAATTTTTAGAAATAACTCACTTAATTCTGACCAAACAAGAGTCTAATAGGTATCCTGGGTATGACATTTAAAAAAAATATATATATAAATTATAATATAATAAATAATTATAAATAATTATAACAAATAATAATATAATTATAGTAAAAATTATTCAATAATGTAATCAAATCAAAATCACAGAATTGTCGCTGTCATTTTTTTTTATGACAAATTTCCCCACAAATCGCTATCGCTAAATTCTGCAAGTGATTATAATTTATTATCGCTGTTTTTTAGCTGATCTAAAACCATTTTTGACATAAAGGGACACTTTTGGTTGCTATGGACAATCTACAGTTTCCCTGGCAGAAAGAACAGTTTTTATTTTATAAAAGAACATGTAGGGCACTGGACAGACCACTAGGGACAAGGGGGTGTGTATTTTTTACATACAGTACTGTAATCTATAAGATTACAGTATACTGTATGTAAAGTGTTTGTTTACTTTTTTGAATATGGCGCCGTTCTCCACCCCCGTGCGTCGTAACGTCGCAGGGAACGGAGCTCGGCGGCAGACGGGGACACTGTGTGAATCGAGCGAGCACCCGCTCACTTACATAGCGTGGATGCATCGCTGGATCCAGGAACAAGGTAAGTAAACCAAGCCTGTGGATTCAGCGAGGCGAGCCCGAGTCTGACTCAAGGTTACCGATCGCAGCACAGAAATCTAACCCAGAGTCAGACTTGGGAATACCGCCAGGGGGGTTAAGGAACACATGCCACTGGCTACATCTATTGGTAAAAATCATACATGGGAGTTTTACGCCCACTTTAAAGGGTTAGTTCCCCTTTTCACAAAAATGAAATAGGCAAACACTCTGGTCCCTGCTGCTGCTGCATATACCGTAAATGATGCCTGGGCCAGTTCCTCACTGGTCTGCGGATCCTTAGCGCTAAAAGTCATGCTAAAGTTTGTAAAATGGACCCGCAGCCTCCTTGAACTTCTGCTGGAATTCTCTAGGTGATCTCAGCAAAAGTGAGATCACTTACCCCTTACCCCACCACCACCACAAAGAGGAGGAAGGGGAGTTTAGAAAAAAGCTGACTTGCCTTTTAGGGTGAAGTTCTGCTTTAAAGGGGTTGTAAAGGGTTGTTACTTTTCCTTTGATTTCCCTTCTAAATGTTTTTTTTTCTTTGTCTGAATTTCTCACTTCCTGTTTCTCGTCAGTACACTTTCCACCATCATCCGAGCGGTGGTTAGTCAGCCAGAACAGCTTACTGAGGAGGAACAGGAAGTGAGAAATTCAGACAAAGAAAACAAAGAAAACAAAACATTTAGAAGGGAAATTGAAGGAAAATGTAAGTGAACCAACAATGCACTAGCTTAAAGGAACCTATTTAGAAAATAAAAAACAAACCTTTACAACCCCTTTAAGATGAACGATCCCCCTATCAGCTGCATACAGAGCTGAAGACTAACACGAATATATACAGAGATTAGCAAGTCACAGCATGTGCCCACTAATACCACAATACAGAAATGTACAGTACATCTCCATTTTTTTGTGCTGAGTAGGCTCTGTGGACACTATTGTAAATAAACACAGACAATCAAGTATTATGTGTTTCTATAGGAACTTAATAAAATCTACCTGTTCAGACTGGCAAAAGATCAGTGTTGGGAAATATAACACTACCCATCCTATAGGTATAGCAAAGATCATCACAATCTGTACTTCCACTTACTTATAAGGTCACCCAGTTGTTGGTGAATTAGTATGAATGTTGCCCAAGTGGATGAATGTGCAAGGAACATTTTTTATGTACGCTATAAATTGTAGACAGTGAAAGAGTGCTGAATGATTGATGAATCGATCGTCCCCCACATTTTTACAGAGGGCTAGATTTCTCCAAATGTAAGAAGGTCACGGCTTATGGTAGGGCTGTAAGGAGCAGCACATATACACCCACAATTTTCCAACTTTCAGAAGCACATTCCAATATTAAATAATTAATACGTTCCAGACCTTCGCCTTGCCTCTCGGCGAAATCCAGCCTGGTGTCCAGTGTGATGATAGTGAGGTTTGGGCACTCAAAAACTATGTAGGTAAACATGGGGGAACGTTGTTGTTTTAAAACTCAGAAGTAAATAATGACAGCTTTTACACACGATCGGACATTTGTCGGACCAAACTCACATCGGAATCACGACGGAATTCCATCGGAGCAAAAAAGAACATGTTCTCCATCTAAACTCTGATGGAATTCATCGGAATTACTCCGATGGGACATACACACAGTCGGAATTTCCGATAGAAAAGGTACGTCTGACTTTTTCCATCGGAGATTCCGATCAAGTGTACGGGCGGGGCTTTAGAACACCATAGCCCTTTCCCAAAAATATATAATCCCAGATATGCATCTCAGCAGCCATCTTATGGGGTTAATAAACTTAAGTCATAAGTGTTAGGCCAGAGCACTTTTAAAGCGTATTTTTCCAGGTTTGCAGCCAAATTGGGATAACACCTATTTTATGTTTACGTGTCCCCATTCACATAGAACATCCTAAATAAAAAAATATATATATATTTGCAGCTTTTTTAGATGCTCTTTTCTGGTCCCTCAAGCAAGGACACATCCTACTAGTTTATCTTTTTTAATGAGGGGCTGGGCTGCTTTGTTTTCTATAATTAACCTGTCCAGGGGAGGGCTGGCAGAGGGGGCAGGGTGGAGACCTCCCCCCGACTGGTGACACTATGCACAGTCAGCGGCCGCCACTACCAAATGTTGTTTTTGCAGAGCAGGAATATGCCTGCTGGAGCTCTGTTAACACAGGTCATGGCCGCTGCTCACCTCCCACTGTGCAGCCGTGCCTGTGTCAGCTTCGAGGTAGATGGCTTCAGAGCTGAGCTATGTCTTGTCTCACACATAGCTCAGCCTCAGTGCACACCAGTGCTGACATCCCCTTCTCTCTCTGCACAGACATGAGGGCTCTGTGCGGACTCTGATGTAAGGGGAGGCTCTGTGCGGACTCTTATGTAAGGGGGGCCTCTGTGCGGACTCTGATGTAAGGGGGGCCTCTGTGTGGACTCTGATGTAAGGGGGGCCTCTGTGCAGACTCTGATGTAAAGGGGGGCCTCTGTGCAGACTCTGATGTAAAGGGGGGCCTATGTGTGGATTCTGACGTAAGGGGGGCCTCTGTGTGGACTCTGATGTAAAGGGGGCCTCGGTGCGGACTCTTGTAATCATGAAAAATCTTAGACTGTTGTCCTCGATCCATCACTTTTCCATGCTCTATGGGCCACTTGACTGGACTTGCTCCCCAGGCCTAAGGCTGCCAGCCCTCCCCTGAACCTGTCTATACTGTGCAGGCAGTAACTTTATTTGACAACTGTTTTTTCAAAGGGTTAAAATTTAGAGGCTAATTTTCTTGCATTGTATGTTAAAAGAGAAGTATGGAAATGACAATAAATAAGTAACCATCTATACTCACCTAGTTGGATGCAGCATTGGTCAAATGCTGCATTTTGCCCCTGCTGCCTCAAAAGCCTCATACACACGATTGGACTTCTATCTGACTTTTCTGTGAAATTTGGTCTAAAAGGGCATTGGCCGTGAACTTGTTCTGCATACACACGGCAGAACATTTTCAGCCAACTTTCACCAAATCATGTGTTTTACCGCCACCCTTTGGGAAACTTATGCTATTGTTTGCTGATCTTTAGCATTGGTTCTGATCATGCGTGTTTGGAATTTGGACTTTAGTCCGATGGACTTGTGTACACATGATCGGATTAGCCGACGTAGGACATTTGTTGCCGAAAAGTTTGAGAGCATTCATAGCGAACATTTGTCCGATGAAAAAATGAAAACAATTGTCTGATAGAGCATACACACGGTTGGATTGTCCGATGAAACAAGTCCATCGGACTGTTGTTGTCAAAAAGCCTGATCGTGTGTATGGGCCTTTAGACTGAGAACATGACCATGCTTGGTGATAAAACTGATTCTTTTTTTTCTGTGGTAAAAAGAGACCTATCTATCTGCTACACTTGACAGCCACACTCTGAACAAATTGTAGCCTTTATTAAAAGAAGGACCGCACTACAAGACACAGCAGAAATTAAAATAAAACCTTGCCACTGACGCTTTTCGCACTGGAAGTAGTGCTTAGTCACTATGACTAAGCACTAGTTCCAGTGCGAAACGCGTCATGCCAGGTTTTATTTTCATTTTTGCTGTGACATGTAGTGCTGTCCTTCTTTTAATAAAGGCTACAATTTGTTCAGAGTGTGGCTGTCCAGAAACATTATCTACACTTGACAGATCACAGAGATTATCTTTCAAGTGAATGTAACACGGAACTTTTCTTATTTACTTCCTTTAGGTTTATAAATATACCATTAAAGGTGTTTTTTTTGTATCTGTTCATAAGGACCAAACAATACCCTTTGATCATTCAAAAGTCATGTGGGCTTATAACTTTCTGTGCCCTCTGCGTATTTAATAACTTTTTAGCACTATCAGTTATCAGCTTTTCTTAGTTCACTTCTGTGGGCTACAGAACCTCTCCTCTTATGTTATGATGATGATGATGATGATGACTAGAGGGAGTGGTGTAGTCCTAGCACACTTTCTGTACCATACATATAGTGCAATTCAGTGAGTGTTGTTACACAGGGAGTGTGTTACTGTTGAAAGCTTAAAAGGAGACTAATGCAGCCCCCATATCTAGGCACTGGTAAGCTGAAATGATATATATTAAATATTTGTTCTTGTGTTTAGATACACTTTTAGCAATAGCTAAGTCTTCCAGTTGAGGCTCCCCCCTGACCCCTGGAAAGGTGGAGGTAATCCCAGAGACAGGGTGGGCTAAAACTTACCTCAGGAGTAGATTTCTTATGCATAGTAGGACATGTGAACAGATGAGCGCCAGTCAATTTAGGGAGCAAAACAGAGAGAGGGATAGGGCACAGGACACCCATGAACCAGCATGTTGGATAGGTGCAGCATGGTGTGGGGGACAGCAATAATAAATCAAAAGCACAGCAGGCCTGGTGGAGAACTCACCAGTTCTAAGCCACTTAAAGGTATAAAGAGGATGACAGCAGTTAGAAGACTCAGAGATGCCGACGGCCCGACAGATTAAGAGTTTAGTGCAGCCTCACATTAAGAGTTTAGTGCAGCCTGGCCAGTCCACACCCAAATGGGCAGCTTCCTGAGAGGTAGACATAAGCTCTGCTCTCTCTTTATTCCTTCGGAACCTTTGCCTACCTCTACCATTGTCCCTGTCAGATGGCAAACCTCCCCCTTACCTGTCCACTCACATTAAGCTGCCAAACCCAGGGGCAGAAGTCTTAAATAGCCTCTGCCGGACCTAAACTGGCTGCCAGGGTTACGTGGGGCATGTGCATCCAACTGAATCATTGAACGAGGAAACCATAGAGAATCATAGCTTCTCTTTACTTCCTCTCACATTTGCATTGCTGCCGTGGATGTGAGCCTCCTGCAGTGGAGAAAATAGACTGCACCTGCCTACAGGCAGGCTACCACTCTCCACAAAAATAGAACCAAAGTCCTCACAGTCTTTACAGTTAGAGAATCTTGAAGCTGACCCAGCATTCTGTGTTTTTTGTAGATCCAGAATGTAAGGAACTTGAAAAGGCAGCAGGCCTAAGATGTTTTAGCAGAAGGCCCAGGAGAGAACAGATTTACCCTCTCCCAGCATTCACCAGTGGCAAGGAAACTTGTTGGCCTCGTTTTCCCTGACGAGATTGCAATGGGACTCCATTTTGTAAAACTGAAAAGAAAGCAGCTTTTGGTTAAAGTGGAGGTTCACCCTCCAAACAAATTTCAGGCATGAATCGGAGCCAACCCACCCGACCGGCAGAATGCCGGTGTTTTTTGATATTTTTTCTATACAGCGCCTGCGTAGCGACGTTCGGGTTCCTTCGGCATCTCGTGACGCGCTGTCTGCGCCGGGCTGAGGGACGTCAATCACAGCCTGTGATTGTAAACGCCGAGTCCCGCGGGACCGCCGGAGGGGACAAGAGCCTGTAAAAAGGTAAGTATAGAAAAAAAAACACCGGCATACTGCCGGTCGGGTGGGTGGGCTCCGATTCATGCCTGAAATTTGTTTGGAGGGTGAACCTCCCCTTTAAATTCTCACCCTATCCCAAGCAATGTCCCCGGCAGACTCACCACTCTGAAGTTCAGCACTGATGGTGTTCTGGGCTGAATGACATCCACTGAACCAATTCCTGTGACAAACATTACAAACACAAATACACAAATTCATGCTCTGTTGCTTGGAATGGAGGTTCCAGTGATAAATACCTGCACATACACTGCCTTCTGATCTATAGGAATAGCATATGGGCTTTTGACCTGCTGATTTACTTGGCAGATTTCATTTCTTGGTGAGCTTGTCACATTTACTTATTTCTACTTTCAGGAAAAATGTTGCAACTCGCACCCCTCAAGGCACAAAAGCAGCATAATGGATGTTTAAAGCACAAGGAAAACTAGGACCGCACCGCAAACTGTTAACACCAGTGTACAATTAGTTTTATAGGGTGACCACGTGTCCCGGATTGCCTGGGACAGTCCCGCATTTTGCAGGTCTGTCCTGGGCACATTCATTCCAGGACAATACAGTGTCCCGGAATGAAACTGACACAGCCACCCCCGGGCCAATCTGATGCCACCAAAAAAGACTGCCACATCACTGCTTTACTAACTGATAGTACTTGTCCTGGCCGGGAAAGCCTGAAAGAGCACAATCCCACCCCCTGCTTGTGATGGGAGAAATCATCAATCCCGCCTCTTGCGTCCAATCACTGTGCTGTGATGGTGGAATCCATTTATAAGACATTACTAAGGTGGTATATGGTTAGCACCAGAGTCAATAAATGTATCCACAGGCCTCCCCATCTTGTTTTAGACATTGTGATCAAATGGGAATTGGTGGCAATGCCCCAAAATAACCAGTTTCTGGATTAGTACCTTCAGTAACTGAAGAAAATAGACCCCCCAAAAAAGCCCTATTCCAAAACTGGACATTGAGACTTCTAAACACCAGAAAAAAATGATATCTTATAGTTCGAATCAACATAGTTAGATGCTGAAACCACTTGGTTACTGCATTCGCTTGCGTTACACAAACATTTAATTGGCTAATGATTAATGACAAACTCTCATGCACCCTTATACCCAGTCCAATTTCAACAAAACCTGACAGCCATGGCTTCATTATCTCAAGAGGGTGTAGAGCAGTCTCGGGAATGTCGCTCACGCTCCTGCGCTCTCTCTTTGCATATCTCCATTTTTCCTCCTCCTCTTTTCTCTCTTCTGGCGACAACACTACATGTTACTGTATAGTTAATTCATGTAGACACTCCAGAAAGAAACAGTCTAGTCTACAGATAAGAATATTGACCGTGAAATTCAACTTTATTGGATTCTGTTTGTATTATATCACCTAAGCAGATGATAAACCACACTTCTTTTTGTACTCTGGCAATTTCTGCTATCGGTTCCAATAAAATGCTTTGTTTCTGACTATACCAAAGTGTCTGACTTGCCTGTTACTCCCCGCTAGGGGAGACTTCTTTGTTCTCCAAAAAGAAATAAAAAGATTGAAATATAAAAAAAATAAGCTGTTTCCATTTGCAATTTGTCCATTGTATTTGCATTCCACAGATTATTACACCTTTAAACTCATTGGGCTCTTCTTTTTATGCCTCATTGACTTCATCTGTTTGATCTGTTAATTTGGATGTTGCACTGGTCATCATGTGCTTTCTAATCCTTTTTTCTTATCATGTTCTGGTGGTGGAGAGAACCATGTGATTCCATCACATTTTACTTCATTGCCTCCATCAGCTCTGTCTCTAATAAATGTTAAAGCCCAAATTCAGGACTTGCAAAAAAACTACCTTTGCACTGCAAGTGTTAAATGCTTGTTAACTCTAGTTGATGAGGAATAATAATGTAACACCTAACTCACAACTTGCTGCTCAACCTGCTGACTTCAGCTTGTGAACTGTCCCTCAGGCCAGGTTCACACTGGTAGGACAAATGCTCCGACATTGGTAGCTCATGTCGCATGATGTGTAAAAATCACTGTTTCCCTATGAGAGCCATTTTAAATGGTCTGACTTTCAGAATGCTCCCTGCACTTTGGTCCGGCTTTGATCCTACTTCAGCCCATTGAATATCACTGAAGTCAGAACAAAGTCGGATTGCGGACTTAACTGATCCGACTTTGGCATACGACTTGTGCTCGGATGATCTTGAAGGGTAACTCCACGCCAAATAAAATAAATAAAAAGGACATTGTTTCCACCTCCAAGACCGTACCAGGCCCTTCGGTCTGGCATGGATTTTAAGGGGAAACCCCCATGCCGAAAAAACGGCGTGGGGCCCCCCAAAATCCATACCAGACCCTTATCCAGGCATGAAGACCGGCAGTTCAGGAATAGGGTGAGAGCAAGCGACCCCCCCTACTGAACAGTACCAGGCCGCATGACCTTAACATAAGGGGGTGGGTGCTTTTGAGCGGGGGGGCCTTGCTTCCCCACACCCCAAAGCACCTTGTCCCCATGTTTATGAGGAGAAGGGCCTCATCCCATCAGCCCTAGCTGTTGGTTGTCGGGGTCCACGGGCATAGGGCTTATCAGAAACTGAAAGCCCCCTTTAACGAGCCCCCCACCCTATGTGAGTGAGTATGAGGTACATTGTTCCCTTATCCATTCACCTAAAAAAAAGTGACAAAAATAAAATGGACAGGTACAGGTACACAGGTTTTTAAAATAATTTATTAGGACAGCTCAGGTGTCTCTTCTGATTTCGTCTCCCCTCTCCGGCTCTTCTGCCTTCTCCACTGATATCTTCTGCCTCTGCTTTTTCTTCTTCCCTCTCCGGGTCTTCTCCTTCTGTCCGCTATATCAAATAAGCTTTAGTATGTTCATTTAAAAGTTATTTTAAACTTTTTTTATTTTTCAAATTTGCAGCTTTCATTAAAATAATACTTAGCGGTCTTGCCATAAAAATACTTTTTCAAACGTTTCCTTGTAAAGGATGATAACATTTTGTTCCTCAGTTCCAAAGCATCGCTCCAGACTCACTCCTCCTGTCATCCATGAGCAGTCAAGGTGCCAGCCCTTGTATCCCGTCTCCATTTACCGTTAAGAATAGAAAGCGATAAAAGCCACACTCCAATATTGGCTTATGTAATGGTTTATGGATGATTGAATAAACAATTTACAGTCAATATCAGTGTGTGACTTTAATCATTTTAACATTCTGTTCTGTCCTTCAATTTCTCTCCTGTATTGTCACTCTGTCAAATACACTTCTGGTGCAAACTATTAGCGACTGTTCTCATGCTCAAAACAAATGCGTGTTCTGCCATTGTCACCATCAGAAAGACTGCCTAAAGTAATGACATGCAGCTGTCAGTGGAGTGCATATAGGCAGTAAGTTGTAGCAAAGAGACTGCAAGGAGATAATTTACAAGATGAAGCAAAGGAAGAAAAAAGGGTGAACATACCGTAAGTTAGAATATAAAAGTGAATATAAATATTTTTTTCTAATTAAATTGTTTATGGTACAAAATGCTTTTGTCGCCCACCTAACTGAGAATGTACATCATGATTTTGACGTTAAATACTGTTGTTATTGCAGCTTTCTGCCAAAGCCCTCGGATTATTTTTTCCCTTAGGGAGCCGGCTTTCAGATAAAAGTGGTCCCAGTGGGGATTCGCCACAAGATAACTTTTATAGGTGCCCTCCCGTCCGGCGCTTCCCGGTCAATTCCAAGCTTATCTTAGCCGTCGGTAAGCCTAGAACACATCCCATGCGGCCGATTGGCTAGGCAGGAAGCCGAGTGAGGACAAGATAGCCCCTACTCTGCACTATGCCTTTGGAGGACATCTGACGTCACTTCCGGTCCTCAGGCAGACCGACATGTTGTTGTTTTTTTGCTTTTAAAGGTAAATGAGAGATATGGGGTCTTTTTGACTCCAGATTTCTCAATAAAGAGGACTTGTCATGCTTATTTCTATTATAAGGGATGGTTGCATTCCTTATAATAGGAAAAAAAATGATCAAAAATAAAAAAAATTAAAGGGACAGTGTAACAAAAATGCAGAAAAGTCAAATAAATAAGAAAATACATTCCTTCCATTTGAGCCCACGTGCAGAAGCGAACCCATACGTAAGTCGCACCTGCATATGTAAAAGGTGTTCAAACCACACATGAGATATCGCTGCAATCGTTAGAATGAGAGTAATAATTTTAGCACAAGAACTCCTCTGTAACACTAAAGAGGTAACCTGTAAAAAAATTAAAGCAACGCCTATGGAGATTTTTATGTACCATAGTCTGTCGCCATTCCAGAAGCATGCGCAATTTTAAAGCATGACATGTTAGGTATCTTTTAAGGACAAAACCAGAAAAAATTCCTAGCTCAACTCACCAATCAGTCTGCAAACACATGCGTATGCTGCAGGGTCCCTTCACGGCACCCTGTATTACCTACAGCTAACTCATGCGTTTGCAAATGTGTGCTAACTAAAATCCTGTTTTTAACGCATATTGTTGGACAGTTGTTAGACGGTTGGTAAGCAGACTGCTTGGCGAGTTGAGCTGGGAATTTTTTATGATTTTGGCTTACATGTGCTCCTTGCTGTGAGGGCCAGTTATTAACACATGTGGAATTATATACATAACAAAATAGTGTGAAACAACTAAACATATGTCATATTCTAGGTTCTTCAAAGTAGCCACCTTTTGCTTTGATTACTGCTTTGCACACTCTTAGCATTCTCTTGATGAGCTTCAAGAGGTAGTCACCTGAAATGGTCTTCCAACAGTCTTGAAGGAGTTCCCAGAGATTCTTAGCACTTGTTGGCCCTTTTGCCTTCACTCTGCGGTCCAGCTCACCCCAAACCATCTCGATTGGGTTCAGGTACAGTGACTGTGGAGGTCATATCATCTGGCTCAGCACCCCATCACTCTCCTTCTTAGTCAAATAGCCCTTACACAGCCTGGAGGTGTGTTTGGGGTCATTGTCCTGTTGAAAAATAAATGATGGTTCAACTAAACGCAAACCGGATGGAATAGCATGCCGCTGCAAGATGCTGTGGTAGCCATGCTGGTTCAGTATGCCTTCAATTTTGAATAAATCCCCAACATTGTCACCAGCAAAGCACCCCCACACAATCACACCTCCTCCTCCATGCTTCACGGTGGGAACCAGGCATGTAGAGTCCATCCGTTCACCTTTTCTGCGTCGCACAAAGACACGGTGGTTGGAACCAGTTTCTCAAGTTTGGACTCATCAGACCAAAGCACAGATTTCCACTGGTCTAATGTCCATTCCTTGTGTTCTTTAGCCCAAACAAGTCTCTTCTGCTTGTTGCCTTTCTTCAGCAGTGGTTTCCTAGCAGATATTCTACCATGAAGGCCTGATTCACAACATGTGTTAATTCATAGTTTTGATGCCTCTAGTGTGACTCTACAATTTTCATAGTCATGAAAATGAAGAAAACTCTTTAAATGAGAAGGTGTGTCCAAACTTTTGGTCTGTACCGTGTATATATATATATATATATATATATATTATATATATAGCAAAAAATACAGATTTTTACTTGTAAACAACAAATGTCAGGCCTAGTCTTTAAAGTGGTTAATACCCATTAACCACTTAAGACCCGGACCTTTAGGCAGCTAAAGGACCCGGCCAGGTTTTGCCATTCGGCACTGCGTCGATTTAACAGACAATTGCGCGGTCATGTGACGTGGTTCCCAAACAAAATTGGCGTCCTTTTTTTCCCACAAATAGAGCTTTCTTTTGATGGAATTTGATCACCTCTGCGGTTTTTATTTTTTGCGCTATAAACAAAAATAGAGCGACAATTTTGAAAAAAATAATGTATTGCTACATAATAAATATCCCCCAAAAACATATAAAAAAATTTTTTTTTTCCCTCAGCTTAAGTATTCTTCTACCTATTTTTGGTAAAAATAATCGCAATAAGCGTTTATCGGTTGGTTTGCGCAAAATGTATAGCGGATAGGGGATAGTTTTATTGCATTTTTTTTTTTTTTTACTACTAATGGCAGCCGTCAGCGATTTTTTTCGTGACTGTGACATTATGGCGGACACTTCAGACAATTTTGACACATTTTTGGGACCATTGTCATTTTCACACAAAAAATGCATTTAAAATGCATTGTTTATTGTGAAAATGACAATTGCAGTTTGGGAGTTAACCACAAGGGGGCGCTGAAGGGGTTATGTGTGACCTAATGTGTGTTTACAACTGTAGGGGGTGTGGCTGTAGGTGTGATGTCATCAATTGTGTATCCCTATAACAGGGATCACACGATCGATGACCACAGTGAAGAACGGGGAAGCCGTGTTTACACAGGGCTCTTCCCGTTCTTCAGCTCCAGGGACCGATCGCGGGACTCCAGTGGCGGTCCCGGAGCTTCGGACCGGGTCGCGAGAGCCCACGACCCATGGCTGGGCACTAGTACAGTACGTACCTGTACATGCATGTGCCCAGCCGTGCCATTCTGCCAACGTAAATGTGCAGTAGGCGGTCCTTAAGTGGTTAAGGGTTTACATCTACTTTGACTGATTTTATATTCTGTATACACTAGTAGCACTATACCATAAAGCCCTGTACACGCGATCGGTTTGTCCGATGAAAACAGACTGATGGACTGTTTTCATCAGACAAACCAATCGTGTGTGGGCCCCATCGGTTTGTTTTCCATCGGTGAAATTTAAATTTTTCCTATGGATAAACAACTGATAGGAAAAAAACGATCGTCTGTGTGGAAGTCCATCGGTCAAAAATCCATGCATGCTCAGAATCAAGTCGACGCATTCTCGGAAGCATTGAACTTCATTTTTTTTAGCACGTCGTAGTGTTTTACGTCACCGCGTTTTGGCACAGGCAGATTTTTGACTGATGGTGTGTAGGCAAGACTGATGAAAGTCAGCTTCATCGGATATCCATCGGACTAGATTCCATCAGATATCCGATCGTGTGTACAGGCTTTATGCAAGTTATGGTGGGTACCTCTGTTGTGTGTCCAAGGAATTTTTGTTAGCAGACAAACTTTACTATGGTATTATAAAGATTTTTTTTAGGCTATATGTTTGTTATATTATTTATAGACAGTCACCATTCTGAGCATTGTTTAACTCTATAGATGAAGTTTCATGAACAGCTCCAACCATAACTTTATATCTAAGTTAACAGAAATCACATAATCTAAATGCTTTAAAGCTTTTCCACTCTATATTATGCAGTGTCAACCAATAAAGACATTAAATTGTTAGGTCTCATTGTTAAAGACTGAGCCTGTTGAAGATAGAAGATGTAAGATCAGTACTTAGAAAGGGGCGATCTGCTCATGACTTCTCAATTGGCGGAGTGGATATTTCATTTGTAGACTCAGCATACACTCCAGGCAGCATTACCAGGGCTAATGGACAAAGTTCCCCTCTATTTTCGCTACCCGCCCAATGATACATTGAATTTCATATTTCTATAATAGCCAGGAGTCCTAAAACACTGACGAATACAATGCTTGGAATAGCCTGCGATCATTCTGAACATTCTCCCTTGCTCTTTACAAATTTCCTTCATGGCAAGGTCATGAGTCCCTAGATGGAAGATGACATTTACTTCCATTTATTGATGTGCCTTCATTCATCAAGTCCCTGGAGCTATAGTGCTAGAAAGTAAGATGTGATATACCTTCTCATGCTCCTCTATCAATATCTCTGTAATTGGAACATCCAGGGAGATTTAAAATCCACTAAGGTGCAATGTCTTGACAGAGCTTTGTAAATTTCAAACACCTCTGCTCTTTGCCCATTACATTTCATAAACTGGGCTATTCTAAAATATCTATTATGGTATCTCGTGCATGACGTACATGTCACTTGTGATATTAAAGACCACATTATATACATATACATAGCTATTGGTTAGGAATGTCATATTTAATGTGGCATTTAAAGCGTTAGTAAAGGAAAACATTTTTGTCATTTAAAATAACAAACATGTTATACTTACCTCCACTGTGCAGTTCGTTTTGCACAGAGTGGCCCCGATCTACATCTTTTGGGGTCCCTCGGCGGCTGTCTCCGGTCCTCCCTGCAATTACTCACCACAGTCATGCGAGAGCTTGCATGGTGGTCAGTAATTGCGGGCGCACTCTCGTGATACAGCGAGCGGCCATAGCTACTCACTGTATCACTCGGCCCCGACCCTCGGGGGGCCAATGGCTGCGCTGCTCTCAATCCATCTTCTAGCCAATCAACGGCCAGGCTGAGCGGCAAAGAGGTTCTTGGGAGCGCGCAGGACTTTCGAGGGGTCAGGTAAGTATAACGGGGTCTGGGGTTTAGCATTATGAGTTGTTTTTTCACCTTAATGCATAGATTGGATTAAGGTGAACATTTTTTTTAACTTTACAACTCCTTTAGGCTTCATTTCTATGGACGTTTTTACAGCCACTTTTCTGAGCGTTTTTTGCAGCTTAAAAACAGCTCTCCATGTTAGTCTATGGCCTCATGCCCACCATGACGTTTTTGAGCTGTAGATGGCTGAGCCGTTTTTAAGCTGCAAAAAAAAAAACAGGACCAGTGCGTTCTGAAGCTCCAGCAATAGAGCTGTAAAAACGCCAGACATTAAAAACGCTCAAAAACGCGCAAAAACGCTCAAAAACGCTACGTGCCGCGTTTTTGAGCTCCAGCTCAAAAAAAATAAAACATGGACAGGCGTTTTTAAGCTGTAAAAAAGGCAAAGAAAAGTGGCTGTAAAAACATCCATGGAAATGAAGCCTTAATGTGGCATTTGAATAGTGTAATTTCACACTCTTCATGTCCCTTATACAACAATTTCCTGTGTTAGGCTAGGTTCACACTATCTTCGCATGAGGTTTACAGCAGGGGTCCGGTGAGTCCCTGTTCACGTTTCAGGTCCAATTTTGAACCAAAAGACGCACAGGGCTCCTATGCAAATTTGATCCGGAGCCGAAGTGGAGATATGTGAACCGACTCCATAGAGAGCCGGTCAAAATCTCCTGCTATTGCAAATTGGATGCAGGGGGAACCAACATCCAATTCACAGTAGTGTGAAACAGGCCTTAAAGAAGACCAATGATCACAGGAAAAATGACAATTATGATGAAGTCTGTCATTACTACTATTACATTTATCGACAGCACAGTTTTACTAGGTTTAGGTACTGCCAGTTTATGTGTACCAACTTTCTTCAGCAGGGTGACAACACTTTTCATTTTGCAGGAAAATAACTGCAGTGTTGCCAGATCATGCTGTAGGCATGTTGTTTTGCAATAGATGGAGTAAAAAGGGAGTTCTGCTACTTTTGGAGCACTTACCCGTCCAGGTATCCAATGATGTCCTCATCCAAGCCGTTTCTTAGATTGGCTTTCAGGCGCTGGTGTCTCCATCTTTCCTAAGGTAAACTGGTCAGCCGGTTTCTACTGCTCATGCGTTAGGCCGCGTACACACGTCCGAGAACCTCGTCGGGCTAAACCCATCATTCCGCCCGATGAGTTTCCCGATGAGCGGTCGAAAAGGTCATCGAGCCAAATTTCCTCATTGAACAACGAGGAAAAGGAGAGCATGCTCTCTATTTTGGCTCGACGAGCTTCCCGACGGGACGCTCGTCGAAAGTGTACACACGACCGATTTTCTCGGCAGAATATGTCTCCCAGCGAGCTTCTCGCTGGATTCTGCCGAGAAGCTCGGTCGTGTGTACGGGGCCTAAGTCATGCTGTGCTTTGTGAATGGGACAGCTGTGGGGGGGAAAGAGGAGGGGGCTAAACTTCTGGCTCACTTCACTGCAGCGAACTGAGCCAGAAATGGGAGAGGGTACCTGTCAAAACCAGGTACCCGCTCCCCCCCCAAAAAAGAAACAAATTGGCGCAGTGGAGGTGGAGGCAGACAAGCAGAGCTTCCCTTTTGGGTGCATCAAATAAAGAAAGCTCAACTCCAGCTAAGAGCCCACTCACACCAGCCGGGTCTGCTGTGGTGCACTAAATGCTTGCATGTTAATGAGGGTTGCATTAAGACAGGCCATTGTTTTAAATGTGAAATTGTGTGAAATTATGTGAATGGATTCTAAAGCTTTTTGGGCTGTTGCAGCAAAGGTCTCACAGTATATGTATAAAAACTGACTTTTTTCCGTCCCAGTCCCTGTAAATGTTACGTTTGCTGGGCCTTTAACTAAGATCATATGAGCTTGTGAAAGTGAGGCTGCAGCACATTAGTCGCCATCAGGGCCGTCTTAATAGCATCTTGGGCCCCTGGGCAAAGGAATGCTCTGGGGCCCCTACAATGGTGAGAGTGCAGGTAAACGGACATCAAGTAGGTAGGAGGCAGACTGCCTTCCCTGTGTATCTATCACTCTCAGTGCTATCATGGGGCCCCAATTTCGGGGTGGCATGGGCTCAAGGACCAAATGCTTGGGGCAAAGTGCAGGGGCCCCCCATGCATCTGGGGCCCCTGGGCAGTGCCCAGGTGTGCCCTCTGAATTAAAACAGCCCTGTGTCCGCTTGCCCACTTCTGCACAGTAATGTTTGTGAGGAGTGTGGGGTGGAGCAAGATGGCGGCGATGAAACGTCACTTCCTGACGAGACAGCCGCCGGGTGTACCAAGATGGCCGCCACTCCGGAGCTAGGCCGAAGCCGGGGACTTTCCTATGGCCGCACCCGAAAATCATGGGTCACCCAGCCTGGAGATCACGGGGGGGGGGGATGAAGGGTTGTACTTACTTTTGTGACATGCTGTATGTGATCTTGTGCTTGAATGATTTTTGGATTTTGAAATTTTAATGTAAATCTAGACAGTTGGGGGGGGGGGGGTGTAATATTTCCGTTGGGTGGAGTATGCGATCCCCTTACTTTCAATATCGCCCCAATCGATGGGGAGATTTTTGCCACGATTGTCGCCTGACAAAATCGCAGGACTGCTTTTGGGAAAAGGGCGTCCCGTCATTTTGTGTGATTTGTCAGGTGTCAATATTGTCCCATGATTGAGGGGCCATTGAAAGTAACGGGATCACAAGTGTGTCGCACGTTTTGCGGAAATTTGGGAAATTTCGGTAATTCCGCCCGCGATCCAGAACACCTAGGTGTGATCGCAGCCAAATCTAAGCGTCTTCTATCAGTTGCTGGGTTCTCCTTCTATAGATTCTGGAAGAACGTTTTCTTCCTCAAACATTCCACACGTTCTCTTCATTCTTTATTCCACCGCTAATATATACTCCGCATTGACCTTGTATATCGCTTTTCTCTCTGAGGACTCCAAGTATTGGAGATGGCGTTGGCCGGGAATCAAACACAGGTCAGCTGCTTGGAAGGCAGCTATGCTTACCACTACACCACCAACGCAAAAGTAGCATGTCTTTGTAGGGTGGGAGGAAACCGGAGTACCCAAAGGAAACCCACAAAAGCACAGGGAGAACATGCAAACTCCATGCAGATAGTGTCCTGGTCAGAATCTAAAAAAAGGACCCCAGTGCTGCAAGGCTTACCACTAAGCCTCTGTGCTGCCCATATGCGGCCTCTGTTCTCTAAGGCCCGCCCCCGCTGAGTGGGGTAAATCACTTATGTTTACTCAAAGTGCCTTCAGAAGTAATCAAAACTTCTCCTAAACTACAATCTATAACACTCTTGTAATAAAACACCCCAAATAACAAAGAGGGGTTCAGTGTTCCCCAAATTAGCAACACAATGGAGCTAAATATTCCATTGACCCTTAGGCCTCATTCACACGGGGGGTATGAATCCGTAACCCCATGGGAGGGCCGTGTTTACCGGAATGGGGATGCACAGGTGTTCCCATCATCCCGTGTAAGCAGTCCCATTGCTGTCAACTGGGGTGCAGTGACTGTACACAATGTGACATCGGTGTGGGTGCCGTTGCACGGCCCCCAATACACCCAGGGTGCGTCCGCACAGCTGCACCCACATGGATATCCTTTTTGGGGTTAATGCAGCCCCCACACTGGGTTCAGATTCATACACCCCGTGTGAGTGAGGCCTCTGACTTCTCCATGAAGGACCTTACTGGCGGGAAGAGTTCTCATTTCTCCAGCAAAGAAAGCCTAAAGAAAGCTGGAAAGACTTCTCCGACCTCTGAAGACAAAAAGAGTTCCAACCTCCACTTATAGTCAGACCAACACACGCCTCAAAAACATACCGGCCTCCAACCTCCCCTTAGCCGGGCCAACACACTCCTCAAAAATATACCGGCCTCCAACCTCTCCTTATAGCCGGTCCAACACACACCTCAAAAATATACCGGCCTTCAACCTCCTCTTATAGCCAGTCCAACATACGCCTCAAAAACATACCGGCCTCCAACCTCCCCTTAGCCGGTCCAACACACGCCTCAAAAATATACCGGCCTTCAACCTCCTCTTATAGCCGGTCCAACACACGCCTTAAAAACATACCGGCCTTCAACCTCCTCTTATAGCCGGTCCAACGCACGCCTTAAAAACATACCGGCCTTCAAACTTCACAACATAATCAATTTCTTTATGCCAATTGACAATACAGAGATAAAACATATCACCTGTATAAACGTGCTTGAGATGTTGGTGGTAAACAGCCTGCTAGGCCCGGGGGGAACCAAACTGAGTCCACCAAAAGCCGCCTCATATCCAAAAGTTGCCAAGAGTGTAAATGTAAACATTATGCTTTAAGGTTAATCAAAAATATCACATTCTAAAGGGAAAGGTAGAACAAGGGGGGAAGGAAAATGAAAGGGGCAGAGAGGGAGGAAAGTAGGGGGGATGGAAGGTTGCGGGTAGGGAAGGTGTGGGGGTCCCCCCAAACCCTCACCCCCTTCTTCTTCCCCCAAACTTCCCTTCTCCCTCCTTTCCTCCCTCTCTCCCTCTTTCATACTCCCCCTTTGTTCTACATTTCCCTTTAGAGTGTTATATTTTTGATTAACCTTAAAGCTTAATGTCTACATTTACACTCTTGGCAACTTTTGGAGGGCTTGGTTCGGTTCCCCTTGGGCCTAGCAGGCTGTTTACCACCAACATCTCAGACAGTTTTTTTTTTTACAGGTGATTATGTTTGGGCGATGTATTTTCGAACCTTAAAGCTTCTGCAGAAGCTACAGAAAGGTAAATAGAGGGCTGATGGGAAGACCCTCCGGTTACTGGAGTGGCAGCCGCCACCAGTGTAGGGACCTGTGTAGGTACAGCCGTACCTGGCCCCTGGGAGGGTCCCTCAAACTTTTTGTTGAGTCTTCTTCTAGGAACAGCCAATTGTCTTGTTTGTCCAGGTACGTTGATAGTTGGTGATTCAGAAGCTGCTTATGAGAATCTTTTAGGAGATTGATGACGTAGTAGATTCCTGTCATGATGGCTTGAAATGAAGATCCTCTCTCTCATATTTACTAGCAAATCGTCCTCTTCTCATCGCCTAGTTTAAATTTTCTTCCAACATTTTGGCCATCTTCCTTCCCAAGAAAGCTGCACCCCTCTCATTTAAGTGCAATCCGTCGCTACTATAATAATGGTAACGGCCTAAAAAGTCAGTCCAGTTTGCCATGAAGCCAAACCCCTCCTCCCTGCACCAGTTCCTTAGCCACTTGTTAAGTACCATAAGCTCTTGCTGTCTCTGTGGTGTGGCTCGAGGTGCAGGCAGTATTTTAGAAAATATTGCCTTGGCGGACCTTTTTCTTCAATATGGCCCCCAAATCCCTGACATCATTTTGTAGGGCGCTCCATCTTTCTCTAACTTTGTCATTGGTACCAATATATATCATGACATCTGGGTCCTCTCCAGCGCCATCCAATAATCTGTCCATGCAATCTGCAATGTTCCGAACCCGAGCGCCCGGTAAACAACATACTGTTTTGCGATAATGTTTTTTTTGACGGATTGCCCTCTGTATTCTTCCAATAACTGAATCCCCTACCACTAGTATGTGCCTATCCTTTCTGGTAACCTTGCCGTCACATGCTGGTAAAGCCTGCGTATGGCTGTCACATGCTGGTGATGCCTCTGTGTGGCCGTCACATGCTGGTGAAGCCTCCATGTGGCCGTCACATGCTGGTGAAGCCTCCGTGTGGCCGTCACATGCTGGTGAAGCCTCTGTGTGGCTGTCACATGCTGGTGAAGCCTCTGTGTGGCCGTCACATGCTGGTGAAACCTCTGTGTGGCCGTCACATGCTGTTGAAGCCTCTGTGTGGCCGTCACATGCTGGTGAAGCCTCTATGTGGCCGTCACATGCTGGTGAAGCCTCCGTGTGGCCGTCACATGCTGGTGAAGCCTCCGTGTGGCCGTCACATGCTGGTAAAGCCTCTGTGTGGCCGTCACATGCTGGTGAAGCCTCTGTGTGGCTATCACATGCTGGTGAAGCCTCTGTGTGGCCGTCACATGCTGGTGAAGCCTCCGTGTGGCTGCCACATGCTTGTGAAGCCTCTGTGGTAATGCTACAATCTGCTGGAGTCTTGGTGGGAAAGTTACGTTCTGCCCGAGTCTCAACAGAATCGTTGCATGCTGAAGGAGTCTTCATGTGAATGACACGTGGTTGATTTAAAGAAATTCCCAACTTTTGGGCTATTTTCTTTGCCAACAGAGTGGCACCCTGTTCATTTAAGTGCAGTCCATCCCTGCTGTAGAGCAAGAAACCAATTGAATAGTCAGTCCAAGTCTCCATGAAGCCAAACCCCTCCTTCCTGCACCAGTTCTTCAGCCACCTGCTAAGCTCCCTAAACTCCTGCTGCCTCCTTGGTGCGACTCGAGGTACAGGCAGTATTTCTGAAAATACTGCCTTGGAGGTTCTTTTCTTCAGTATAGCTCCTAAGTCCCTGAAATCATTTTGTAGGGAGCTCCATTTTCTTCTAATGTTGTCGTTGGTTCCAATATGTACCATGACAGCTGGGTCCTCCCCAGCCGCATTCAACAATCCGTCCATCCGATCTGCTATGTCCCGAACTCGTGCAACCGGGAAACAATATACTGTTCGTCGATCACTGTCATTCTGACAGAGTGCCCTTTCTGTCCCTCTAATGACAGAATCCCCTACCACCAGGATCTGCCTATCCTTTTCTGTAAGCTTGCCCTCGTCTTCATGGGAGGAGATATTCCCATGGCTGTCCTGTTGTTTTGTTGTGCTCTCAACATGTATGTCACATTGTGCTGGAGTCTCAACATGAATGTAACATTCAGGTGGTGTCTCCATGTGAACATCACATGCTGGTGAAGTCTCCGTTTGAACCTCACATGCTGGTGAAGTCTCCATTTGAACCTCACATGCTGGTGAAGTCTCTGTTTGAACCTCACATGCTAGTGAAGTCTCCGTTTGAACCTCACATGTTGGTGAATTCTCCGTTTGAACCTCACATGCTAGTGAAGTTTCCGTTTGAACCTCACATGCTGGTGAAGTCTCCGTTTGAACCTCACATGCTGGTGAAGTCTCCGTTTGAACCTCACATGCTGGTGAAGTCTCCATTTGAACCTCGCATGCTGGTAAAGTCTCCTCGTGAACGTCGCATGCTGGTGAATGCTCCTCGTGAACGTCACATGCTGGTGAAGCCTCCTCGTGAACGTCACATGCTGGTGAAGCCTCTGCGTAAACGTCATTTGCTGGTGAAGGCTCCATGTAGCGTTCATATTCTGTCTTGCTCACTAGGGCAGTCTTGCCTTGTGAGCTGTCTCTGCAGTAAATACTGCGTACATCTGCAATAAAAAAAGAATAATTCGGTTTAGCACGTTCACCTACATTTATATATATATATATATATATATATATATATATATATATATATATATATATATATATTTTATACATCAAGTTAGACAGAGGAAAGTTCAAAATTCCAATGCCAGGGACAATAAATAAACCAGACATGACAGGGACACAGGGATCACTAATGGTGACCTTCCTATAAAAATTCTGGTTGCCTGGCAGTTATGCCGACCGACTAAAATGAATGGAGTCAGAAAGGGAACTGATTCTTAATTTTCATGTGCGGGGAGTAATCTGCAGTGCTTCTGTTTCTTATTATTAAATACCCAGCCTCTATGGGGGCAGGGGGAGGGGGGTGACCTCTGATCAATATCCATTTTAATTGCTATACATGTGTTACTTTGGACTCCAATAAAGATGTTTTTATAACAAAATATTTTTTTGCGTGTTTTGGCACCATTAAAACGTTTGTTATCCCCAAAAAGTAAATAAAGATCCTGTTCCTTTAAAGCCTGTTATAGTGCTTGTGCTGTGTATGAAATATCTGGCTGATCCTACCAGTTTCTACCCTCCTCCTCTCTGCACTGACTCCCATGTGTCCTGACACCAGAGTCAGTACGTTTCTCCATCATACGCTGCTATCTGCAGCTCTCCCTGTGTCTCCTCCCCCTCCTCCCCTCCCTGTACAAGTCTCCATCATACACTTCTATCTGCAGCTCTCTCTGTGTCTCCTCCCCCTCCCTGTACATGTCTCCATCATATGCTTCTATCTGCAGCTCTCCCTGTGTCTCCTCCCCCTCACCCTCCATGTACATGTCTCCATTATACGCTACTATCTGCAGCTCTCCCTGTGTCTCATCCCCCTCCCTGTACATGTCTCCATCATACGTTACTATTTGCAGCTTTCCCGGTGTCTCCCTACCCTCCTACTCCCTGCCTGTCATCTCTCACTATCCCTGATCTGTTCACCCCCCATCCTCTGTCACATAAAAAGCTGCATCCTAGTGCCTGTGCTCTATAGACAAAAAAAACCTTTCTACTTGTATTACAATGTATCCATCTTGGCCTCTGTTTAATCTTCAACTGCCATAACGCCGCACATGTGATCCATTATGACAGTTTGATTTGAGAGCACAATAAATGTGACAGTTGGCATTCCCAGCATGCCGGGAATAGAATTGTTTTTTTAAACTGTTAAATCTATGGCTTTCCTTCTGCTTTAAACCAGTTGAAATCTTTTTTTGAATAACACACAAGCACTGGGATGCAGCTTTGTATCTGACAGAGGGGAGGATATAAAGATCACATAGAGGCTTAACAATCACTTTAATATCTCCTTCTGTTCTAAAATTCTATGAAAATTAATCATTTTAGGGTAAAGGAGACTTTGATCGATGAGTGGAGGTGGCTTATCCATTTTGTATCGACCACTATCCATAGTACTTACCACTCTCGGTGTCTGTATCCCAGTGATGTCCATTGGCTTTACAGCCGGATCCGAAACATCCAACAACGGCTCGGTAACAGCCGCGTACAAAGCTCGGGTCCTCTTCATTTTGGAGGGCTTTTTGGGGGTATCTGCAGGCTGGTCACTGATACCTCCTTCCATAGCTGCCCTTCCTTTGCTGGATTTCTCTTTGGTGCTTTTCAGAGAAAAAAGCTTTTTACATTTAAATTGTCTCATTATTAAGAAATAAAGAAACACTCTTTAAATGTACACTAATAGAAATCGCAATGAAATCAAATCGCAAGAAAAATCTCAGGAGAGATTAAAAGCACGTCTTCACTGGTCAGTGAACACTCAGCTACTGCTGTCTTCCCTCTCTGAACCAGCTTATATTCGCTCAGCCTATGACATCACAAAGACCCTGCCAATAACTGCCATTAACTCACGTGTCGGTGACGTGTAGGTGACGTTGACGCCGCCACGTCACCGCACCAGGAAGTAAAACATTTCCGCGCATCCGTCAAATGGATTCGACGGATGTGCGAGCAGATATGTCTGCTGGTTAGCGTACCGACGGGTTCCCAGCCGACAGATTTGAAAGCATGCTTTGAAATCTGTCGGCTGGCCAAATCCGTCTGTTTGCCCGTACACACGATCAAATCTGTCTGCTGAAACGGTCTGGCAGACCGTTTCCAGCAGACAGATTTGATCGTGTGTATGCAGCCTAATGCCGCGTACACACGATCATTTTTTGTGATGAAAAAAACGACGTTTTCTGTGAAGTAAAAAACGACGTTTTTGAAACGTCACTTTTCAAAGACGATGTTGCCTACACACCATCGTTTTTTTCACAAAAAGCGAGGTTACGTTCACCACTCTTTTCCATTGAAGCTCGCTTCATAACTAGCCTCTGGGCATGCGCGGGTTGAAAAACGTTGTTTTAAACAACGTTTTTGCTACACACGGTGACTTTTTGTGAAACAAAAAACTACGTTTTGAAAAACGACACAAAAAATTCAAGCATGTTGGAATTTTTTTTGGGTCGTTTTTTTGAAGACAAAAAACGACGTTTTGCCCACACACGATCAATTTAAATGACGTTTTAAAAAACGTCGTTTTTTTTTCATCGCGGCATTACACTTTAAAGCTGCAGCAAACCTGCTGACCTTACATGCTTGCTAATGTGACAGAACACCTCTGATTTTCACATTGAACTAAATCTGAAAATCCAGGTGTTCTGTCACATTAGCAAGCATTGTAAGGTTTGCTGCTGCTTTTTTGTGTTTAACCACTAACCCGGACCTTTAGGCAGCTAAAGGACCTGGCCAGGTTTTGCGATTCGGCACTGCGTCGCTTTATCTGACAATTGCGCGGTCGTGCGACGTGATTTCCAAACAAAATCGGCGTCCTTTTTTCCCCCACAAATAGAGCTTTCTTTTGGTGGTATTTGATCACCTCTGCGGTTTTTATTTTTTGCGGTATAAACAAAAATAGAGCGACAATTTTGAAAAAAATTAATTTTTTTTTAATTTTTCCTATAATAAATATTCTCCAAAAATATATAAAACATTTTTCTTTTCCTCAGTTTAGTCCGATACGTATTCTTCTACATATTTTTGGTTAAAAAAAATCACAATAAGCGTTTATCGGTTGGTTTGCGCAAAATTTATAGTGTTTACAAAATAGGGGATAGTTTTATTGCATTTTTATTTTTATTTTTTTAGTACTAATGGCGGCAATCAGCGATTTTTTTTTTTGTTTCGTGACTGCGACATTATGGCAGACACTTCGGACAATTTTGACCCATTTTTAAGGGGTCCTTAAAGGGGGGGTTCACCCCATTTTTTTTTTTTTTTAACATTACATTCAGCCGAGTTGTGAGAATGACATTAAGCTGTTTTTTTAATTCTGTTGCAGTACATACCGTATTTTCAACGCGGCTTCCGGGTATGTAATCTGCGGGACTGGGCATTTCTAATTGATTGACATGCTTCCGACCGGCGCATATAGCGCGTCACGAGTTGCCGAAAGAAGCCGAACGTCGGTGCGCAGGCGCCGTATAAAGTCGTTTCGCAGTCCGGCTTCTTTCGGCAACTCATGAAGCGCTGTATGCGCCGGTCGGAAGCATGTCAATCAATTAGGAATGCCCAGTCCCGCAGATTACATACGATGTGATGCCGTCACGCCCAGGTACCCGTAAGTAAACAAAGCCGCAATTACAGCTAGTAAGCAATACCAAGCATGAGATCGGTGAATTTTTTGTCATGATTTCCAGCCTGGAGGAGAGATGTGGGGGGAGGGGAGGTCTTATTGAACCCGCATCTCTCCATATAGAGGACCTGTCACACACATTTCCTATTACAAGGGATGTTTACATTCCTTGTAATAGGAATAAAAGTGATAAAAAAAAAAGGATGTCGATGCATTCCTTCAGCAGTTTGGTGGGGATAATATCATTCGGCGCAGTGCTGTCACGCAAAGTACCGATGATATTTTTAGTGGCATGGATAAAAATAGGTTTCAGCGTGAACTCATCTGGTTGTGGCGAGTTACTGCAGGTGTTGTGTAAATAATTGCGGGGGGGGCTACGGGGGGAATTATTTTGCTGAATGCTTTGCCGGATTCCCTCGATTTTATTAATGAAGTAATCCGATAATTCATTACAAAATTCTTGTGTGTCCGAATTGGGGGCTTCAAAACATCCTGGATTCATGGTCTGAGTGACCAGCTTCGCAGAGTTTGCGGGGGCGATTAAGGGCGCTGTTGATAGCCTCAGAAAAATAGTTTTTCTTGGCTGTGAAGCTTTCTTTGTAGTATTTTCTTGTTATTGCCTTGTAGATGGAGAGGTTCTCATCTGAAGGGCTTCTTTTCCAGGCAGCTTCCGCCCTTCTGCGCTCTTGCTTCAGTAACGCCAGTTAGTTGTTGAACCAGCTGGATTTTTTTTTCTGGGTGTGGGTTTTTCATTTTTGGCACTATTAAGTCAGCTGACTGTAATAGGGCTGTGTTTATGGCATCCAGTGTTTCTTCAGCCTTTTGATGCGGCTGAATTGTTTTTATTTTTTTTTCATTAACGTGGCTTTGAAGAGTTCTGAGTGGAGCTTCTTCTGACATCTAGTCCAGTGTGTTGTCACTGGATTTGATGTTTTTGTTAAGGGGGGGAATTTCGGAAATAATGAATTTAGTTGCATGGTTATCTGTCCATGGTAATGGTTTATTTTCCAAGATTTTTATTTCCAGATTTTGTCTGAAAATAAGATCGAGCATGTGACCTGAAGCATGTGTGGGCCCACATACTACTTGTTGTAGCCCTAATCCTTCCAGGTGGTCAATGCAGGCGTTGGCAATGGGATCTTGCGGGGAGTTGGCCCAGAGGTTGAAGTCCCCGAGCAGCAAAAGGTGTTTGCTGTTAAGGGTGTAGGTGGAGATGAAGTCCGTCAATAATGGGAGAAACTGCGATTTTGGGCCAGGTGGCCTATAGCAGAGTAGAATCCGGACGGTCTCCTGGGAGTTTGCTTGGAGTTGCAGAGTAAGGGTTTTCATGGATGGAAGAGGGTTTTGAAGGACTGGTTTGGTGATTGCAAGGTGAATCTTGCAAATCACTGCCAGGCTCCTCCTCTTTGCCCTATTCTGTTTTCGGTTATGATACGATAGTTTTCTGGCACCAATTCTTCTAGAATGGTGTTACAGTCGGCTGTGAGCCAGCTCTCTGTAATAAAGAAGCAGTCTAAATTGCAGAATGAAATCATGGATTTCTAATCAGTGTTTTACTGCCGATCTTGTGTTGATCATAGCACATGATATGTGCTTAGGCTGGGGTAAACGGCTGCAATTCTTGATAGTCGATCGTTGATCGACTCTCAATGGTCGTTCAATTCTTAGGGCCTCAGATCCCAAATGGTTTCTGCAGAATATTGCAGATTAACCATGGTCGCCAGACACCAGGGGGGGGGGGGGAGTTCAAGGATTAACTGAATCCTCTATCCTCACTTGGTCCAGAGGAAGGCAAAAAAAACCCTGGTGGTGGTACACCAATATGCTCCAGCAGGGCAAAAAAATTCCTTCCTGACCCTTTAGGAGGTGATCGGATGAACCCTGGATCAAGTTCTAATGATGAGAAGGGGCAGAGTGGAGCTGGGTATAGCAAGATGGCTACCGATCGGGTAGCAGGATCTGGGCTGGGGCTGTGAACTGGGGGTGGATAGGTGCAGCCAGGGGGGACTGGAGCAGAAGCAGGTACTCTCCTGGGGTGGGGGGGGCCTCCCGGGCAGTTTGGGCTGTTTGGTGGTGAGTGCAGGGGGGTGGGAAGCATCGCGGCACTAGGCCGCAGGTGAAGCCACGGCCTTTCCTAGATCGCGGCTGCCGCGATTGTCGACAGGCCGGCGCGGTTGTTCTCAAAAAATGCCAGAATCGGCGGAAATTGCGGCGGAGAGGCGGTGGGGGGATGCTTTGGGCAGGGATGGTAGTGTGAGGGTGAGAGGCAGGGAAACAGAGGAGGGGGAAGCCGTGATCGTGGTCGTGGTTCCGTTGCGGCTTGTCCTGAAAAGGACGGCCGCCAAGGGTACTCAAGGAGGTGGAGGAGATGGCCCCTATGTCAAGGGCTTACCTTGAGGCTCCGGTGGGGGACGAGAAAACCGGGGGATCCAGGGGCAGCTCAGGGTCAGAGCGGATCTGACAGCAGACAGCAGAGGCTGAGGCTGGGGAAGGAAAGCCCTGCCTGTCTGGCTCCAGGAGCCGTACGTCCTACTGTTAGGATGCACGCCGATTACTACTGGAGCTCAGTTCTCGCCCTGGGGAGGAGTCACTCTTTCAGACTCAATCCTGGAGAGCAAATATGAGATCTGAGATCTAATTTAAAAATCAATTGCGTGGTCATGCAACACTGTACACAAATTAAATTTAGATAATTTTTTCACACAAATAGAGCTTTCGTTGTATTTGAACATCATCACTATTTTTTTTATTTATACATGAAAAAAATAACAATAGTTACTTACTTAATGTTATAAAACGTATCCAATAAAATCTAATTTCTTCATAAGCTTCAGCCCAAATGCATTCTGCTACTTGTCTTTGGTAAAAACCAAACTGATTTTCTGGGGACACTAGTATAGTTCTGATCATGATCAAGATACTGATCCATACAGACACTTTACTGATAATGGCTTTGATCAGAGACTTATAGGGCCAGATTCAGCAACACTTGCGCTGGAGTATTTCGATATGCGCCGCGTAACTGTGAAGATGCGCCGTCGTTTCTATGTGCCCGTACCCACCAAACTAGATGCGCCCAATAACGGGCCATTTGCGACCGGCGGAACGTTCCGACGCCAGAGTATCGTCAGCGCTTAATTTCGCTTGGCGCATCAGTCGCGCCTATTGATTTCCCCTGCAAATATGCAAATGAGGGATTTTTCCCAATTCACGAACGGATTAGCACCATACGCTGGCTACATGCGCCGCGCGTATCTCGTCCGTCCGGCGCAAAGTTATTTCTACAAAAGGCTGCTTTATCTTTACTCCAGATGGCCACAGGTCAGCAGGAGAGCAGCTACAGCAGCGTTACCAACGATAAGAGCTAGCTGAGCACCCCCACTTGCAGGACAACACCTCTGTCCATGCTTGTCTGTCAAATTTTACAGCCATGGAGGAAGACATCATAGGTCTCCATAGCCGAGATGACGGCTGACAGCTCCTAGCCATTAAAGTTCAGCTTTCTCCTGTGTGTTTGCGGGGGACGGGAGCAGCCATCTCAGAACAAAAGTAACATCACTGCGGGGAGGGGGAGCAGGATATACTTTAGTGCCAGAATGGCGCTTCTAAACGCCCAATGGAAGGCATTGCGCTGACGTTTCCCGTGAAGTGGTGCCGACGGAAGTTGTGAGCATGCGCACAAAGGGGGCGATTGGAGCCTCACTCACTGCGCATGCTCCGTGGTTGATGCGCTGAACGTAAGCCTCTGCGCTGGGCTCCGCCCATCATTTACATATGATCACACCCACTTCCCCTTGCGTCGGGTTACGCCAGCGCATTATCGTTACTCTGGCGCAAGTTTATGCGCAACTGCTATGTGAATAACAGTACTTGCGCTGAAAGGGTCGTCAGAGTAACGTAAATGAGAAGCGTTACTCTGGAGCAAAGATGCTCTCATCTACCTGAATCTGGCCCATAGTGTGATAGTGTGGTGGCCAATCTAGTGCTAACTGACACTGGCTGGGAGGTATGCTAACTGGCTAACTGACACTGATGTCGCTAGTGACACTAAGGCCTCGTACACACGAGGCAATTCATTTGTTCAAATCGGTCGGACCGACCGATTTGAACAAATCTGTCTGTTTGGATTTTGGTTTGCTCGCGTGTACACACGAGCACACCAAAATCCCCGCCAGCAGACATCGCGCTGACGTGTCGGTGACGTGGCGGTGACGTTGACGCCGCCACGTCACCGCACCAGGAAGTAAAACACTTCCGCGCATGCGTCGAAATCATTCGGCGCGTGTGCGAGAAGACATGTCTGCTGGTTAGCGTACTAACCAGCAGACATGTCGGGCGGACGGGTTCCCAGCCGACAGATTGGTAAGCATGCTTTCAAATCTGTCGGCTGGCCAAATCCATCGGCTCGCCGGTACACACGGTCGAATCTGTTTGCTGGGACGGTCTAGCAGACCGTTTCCAGCAGACAGATTTGATCGTGTGTACGAGGCCTAACACAGTGATCAATGATAATACTGCACACTGTACTAATGGCACTTGCTGGGAAGAGGTTCATATCAAAAGGGGCAATCAAGGGGTTAACTGTGTGCCTAACAAGTGTAATGTGTGCTTCTTTTACTAACAGATATTTTTGCTTTTTCAACCTGAATTCAGAGTTGATTTCAGGGAGGAGAAACAGACAGATCGCTATCTGTGCCCAGAGACCACAGCTGATCAGAAGGTTTCAGCCTAAATCATTGACTGAAATCTGCTGACATGACATGGCATGGCATGACATGACATGGTGTGCCCAATCACAGCCTTGGTCAGCAGGGAACACACATGCAGGAAGTACACCACAACATACAGGTATGTTGCGGTGCCACCTGCTTGCAATACATCTACCATAAGTGGATCAGCAAGAGGTAAAATTTTCCCCAAAAACAAAAAAGCGCAGGTGCATTCACCCATTGTGCGCTTATATAATCACTTTACATTCAAATTTAAAGTAAAATATTTACTGATAAGCTTATAATTCAGTTGGGTCCATTTCCTGGTCTTCTTAGGCATCGGTGATGCAGGTCTAGCCCTAAAGGTGCCCACTGGTAATGCTACATGCGTTACCAGTGCCTTCCAGGAAGATATTATTTATTACCTCCAAAATCTCACAGGACCTCGTTGTGTGGTGCATGCACAATACTTGGCATGTTTGATCCTTATATGGCACAAGCCTGCATGAGCTTTTCCCCACATGATCTTGAAAGAATATCTAAAGATCACAAGGTGCATATGCCAAATGAAGCATAAAAGTCATCATTGGTGGGATGTCAGAGAATAAGAAAAATTAAGCCAACTACTGATGAAATTGTTTTTAAAATGGGGACTTGGTATTCCAATTGCCAATGAACACAGAATGATAAGACCACTGCCATGATGAAGTGATTCCCTTATGCATGTGCAGGAGTGATGTCATCATGGCTTGCCCAGTTACAGTGAATCCAGAAGGAAGACCAGGCAACAATGGAAGAGCCTGAGTGTTTGACAGCACAGTGTTGGAGAACTTCCTTTGCCAGGTAGATCTGTCATGATGTGATAGTATTCTGTGTTTACTAGCACATTATGGCTTAAACCTCTTGGGGACCCATTAGGAAACAAAAATGTCAGTGAAGTTTAATATTGCTTCAATGTGTTCAGAGTTCTTGAAATTTGGGTGGGGGTGCTTTAAATGAAGTGTACTAATTCTTGAATGCACCATCTTCAGGTAAGATATACTGTAGGTACTACACGTCATAAAAAGCAACAGAAAATAACCAATTTATCCATGTCTGAAAACATGTAAGACTGTAAAAATATGAATTTTGATCTAGTTCTACACTAGTAAATACACTTGGGGTTGTAATGTTGTTAAATTAGGTTAGGGAGTCTCCAAAACAAGACCATTCAGATGCAATAGTAGATCCAAATGGATGCAACTTCATTTCACTGCAGTGGAGAAATACAACACAAACAGAGACCCAGCTCAGATGAGCCGAGCAAAGAAAGAAAGTATCTCTGAGGTTACATTTACAGTGGCTATACAATTGTATACTTATGAATATGCATAAGATATGGGTGTGTGTTAAGTATATTTTAGGTGTGATCTAGGTGTGACCGTTTAGTTAGTCCAATCAGCATTTAAATTGTTTTAGTAACCAGCAAACTGTTAAGAAGGTAACATCATGTGACTGATAGAAAGTAAAATTAAAAACACGGGCGCCACCATGACAGTTCTGGATCAAACTAGTTATATAAAGCAGTCCATTCTTGGAGCAGAAGAGACATAGACTGCTGCTTCTTATCTTCTGGCGGTAAAGGTCATCATAGACTGAAAACTTTGTGTTCAGCAAGTGTATTACAAACTCTTAAAGTGATAGTCAGTCTCTCTCCCTCCATATATATATGTAGCACTACCCCCAAATGAGCTGCTGGTTTGTTTTGAGTGGCACGTTACCTCTATTTCTCCGCTGTCTAGGGTACTGGATGAGAGTTGAAACAAAGTCAATGTCCACACCTTGCGTTCCTTTTTCTCTGCTTTATTTACTGAATGTGGTAACAGAATGAACAATAGATTGAAGAGGTGAAATGGGGTATAGGTAGTGGGTTCAGGTGAAGAATTGATCGGAAGCACTCCTACTTCCAGACATGAACTCTCGTCGCCACTCTAGCCAGAGTGGGTAGTGTGCCCCTGGATAGGCCTCTCTCACTAGTTCTAGCTGCCAAGGCGCTACATGGAACCTTGGTACAGTCTCTGCCACTGACCTTCCCAAAGGTGGAGATGCGTTAGGTAGTTACTTGTGAAATCAGGAAACAGACGGGCGATCACTGCTCAGCCTTTCAGTAGTAATGTTTTCTTTAATGAAGTTCAGGCCTCCCCTGAATGTACCAGCCTTGTGCTGAGTGCTCTCCAGACAGGTACTTTATTCGGTGGCTTCCTCCCTCTAGGATGGATAGCGCAGAACCACTTTGTCAATGCAAACCCAGTCTGGATACTGGGCCTGCTCAGCAAGACACGACTCCAGACCGATGTGGTCCCGGAGCCAGGAAACTCTGAACACGCACCCCCGGCCAGGAAGGCCACACACAGGGGTGGTGGGACGACTGCACAGGGCGGATGACGACGACCCAGAACCCACGATGTCTGTCTCTTAAATATAGCATGCACAGCGAGGCGACCAATCCTCACCGATTGGCTGCTGAGAAAGAATACCCAACACACCTGGATCTGACTGCTGCTACCCTTGGCCTGGGGTGAAACTGACACCCCAGACAACAATAGTGGTCACCTGCAGTACAGCCCCGGCTGGAACAAAGGTCCAAAATTGAAAACAAATAGGTCAGAGGTAACTAACCCTCTGACTAACCTCTAAATTAAGAGCAGGGTCAGCAAAGAAAACAGCTGCCCGCTACATATGTATATCAAATTATAGTAAATGGGCCTAATTTTCCACGCGCAATTCAAATTAGCAGGTAGGGGGCTTGTTGTATTGAAATGATCGATGACCCGATGTAAATGACGCGCCGGCAGTGGACGTATCCCAGTGCGCATGCTCCAAATCACGTCGCAAATAGTCAATGAAAATGACGTGAACGTAACTTACGCCCAGCCCCATTCTGAATCGGCTTACGCAAACGACGTAAAATTAAAAAATTTCGGAGCGGTCCCGACATCCATACTTAACATTGGCTGCGCCATCTTTTTTAGAAAGAAAATGTTTGGACAGCCGCACTCTGGAAAAACCTTCTCGGTTGCCTTTATTTGGTAAAAGTAATCAAAACACTGCACATCACAGCAAAAATAGGGGCATACAGCTGACGTTTTGCCGGGCGTATGTTCGTGAATCGGCGTATCTAGCTTATTTACATATTTGACGCGTAAATCGACGGAAGCGCCACCTAGCGGCCAGCGTAAATATGCAACTAAGATACGACGACGTAATACAATTACGCGGCTTGTATCTTAGCTCAATCCTGGCGTATCTTGTTTTCTGCATACAGAAAAAAGATACGCCGGCGCATTTTAGAAGTTACGTGGCGTATCTCGAGATACGCCGTCATAACTCTTGATGAATCTGGCCCATAGCGTTTTGCTTTTAAGCCAAAAAGTAAAATTGTTGTCTAATCAGAACAGAGCACCTTCTTTCACATGTTTGTTGTGTCTCCCACATGACTTCTCACAATTTGCAAGCGGGACTTCTTATGGCTTTCTTTCAACAATGTTTTTTTATTTGCCACTCTTCCATAAAGGCCAGATTTGTGGAGTGCACGACTAATAGTTGCCCTGTGGACAGATTCTCACACCTGAGCTGTGGATCTCTGCAGCTCCTCCAGAGTTACCATGGGTCTCTTGGCGCGAACATTTAGAACCCCATTCACGTCTATGGGACGCCCTGCAGACGGCCTTTTATAGTGTGGGGTGTGTACTAAACCCCCTAAGCCATAATTGGCCAAAGCCACCCTGGCTTTGGCCAATTATTGCTCTCCATTTTTTGCGCGCTGTGATTGGCCAAGCATGCGGGTCATAGTGCATGCTTGGCCAATCATCAGCGCGTAATGCCGCAGTGAATTATGGGCCGTGACGCGCCACTCAAATTTGGCGCGAACGGCCCATAACGTTCGAATTTCGGCGAACGGTCGAACAGACGGTGTTCGAGTCGAACATACGTTCGAATCGAACGCGGAGCTCATCCCTATTTACAACTTGAGTTGTCTATCACATAAAATCCCAATAAAATAAATGTATGCTTTTGGTTGTGTAGTGACTAACCCAAATTTTACGGAAGCCTGATGGTGACTACCGGGGGTAGGGATGACTGACATACATTCTTGGGGTGCAGGTTTTGTGGGCATGGTGGGTGATGATCAAGAAAGATATCGGACACAGTCACTTTTATGTTTTAAATAGTCCTATAGTAACTGAACTTTACTCACTGTTTCATGCACAGATTCCCTTTGGATGAGTTCTCTCTTGAAGTTGTCCCAGCCACTTCATAGCCTCCTGCTCATGAAGGGTCACCCCTGGTGCTTCTTTAGAACTTCATCACTCTAGAATAGTTTCTGGATCTTTGGCAGGTTTTCTTCTGCATACATTTGAACACCTGGATAGGCCTTGGATAGGTCTAGCAGAAGGCAGCCACCTGGATAGGCCTCAGGCTTCAGGCCTAGAAGCCAGGAACTGTACACACATCTACCCAGGCCAAAGCCCTCGGTGGGAAGACTGACCCTGATCACCTGACTTCTTTCAATTAAATAGCTTTTCCCAGCATCCTTGGCCGCAAATATGATTGGCTGAGAAAAGTATGTTTATCCATAACTTGAGTATACTGTAGCTTATCATACTAATGTCAAAGGCAACAGTGCCACCTACCAACAAAGGGGAGAAGCCACACTTTAATGGAATTATCACAGAAGTCAAATGATCATTAACCACTACAAATTAGCCAGGCTGGCTACCACCCAGCATAACTAAATTTACCTACAGTTGTAACATGACAAAATGTGGAAAATTTTAAACAAACTTGGTACTTGGTGACAGCTTGATGTTTGCCTAAAATAGGTCACAGTCATGAGACCAGACAATACTGTCATAGGAAAAACAAAATAATAAAAATATATATTATAGTGACAATATCATTGTTCATCAGAAAATATCTAGTGTGTGAAGAGGAGGAGAGAAGTGAGCCTAGAAAACATCCTTCACCTAAGAACACCACCATAAATTATGAGTATAATTTATGGTGGTGTTCTTAAAAACGGTTTTCAGACCACACATGTGAGGTATCGCTGCGAACATTAGAATGAGAGCAATAATTTTGGCCCTAGACCTCCTCTGTAACTCAAAACATGTAACCAGTAAAAAAATTAAAGTGTCACCTATGGAGATTTTTATGTAGCAAAGTTTTGCGCCATTCCACAAGCGTGGGCAATTTTGAAGGGAATCTATTTACTCGGCGTAACTTCATCTTTGACATTATGCAAAAACATTGGGCTAAATTTACTGTTTTGTTTTGCAAATACCGTGCGAGATAAAAAGTTGCAAAGACCGCCATTGTATTCTCTAGGGTCTCTGCTAAAAAAACATATATAATGTTTTGGGGTTCTATGTAATTTTCTAGCAAATATATGATGATTTTTACATGTAGGAGAGAAATGTCAGCATTGGCCTGGCTCCAGAATACCTGAATGTGCTCCCTGCATGTTGGGCCCCTGTATGTGGCCACGCTGTGTAAAAGACTCACACATGTGGTATCGCCATACTCAGGAGTAGTAGCAGAATGTGTTTTGTGGTGTAATTTGTGGTATGCATATGCTGTGTGTGAGAAAAACAATAAAAAATATCTTGATTTTTGCAAAGAATTGTGGGAAAAAAATGACAACTTCAAAAATCTCACCATGCCTCTTTCTAAATACCTTGGAATGTCTTCTTTCCAAAAAAAGGGTTATTTGGGGGGTATTAGTACTTTTCTGGCATGTTTGTTACATTTTAAAACAGAAATGAAGAAAAATGCATTTTTTACAAAAATTTCGGTCTTTTTTTGTTTATAGCATAAAAAACAAAAAACCCAGAGGTGATAAAATACCACCAAAGGAAAGCTCTATTTGTGTGAAAAAAAGGACGAAAATTTCATATGGGTACAGTGTTGCATGACTGAGTAATTGTCATTCAATTGACCGATACAGTATTTGTTATTTAACCACTTTCCGACCGCGCCATAAACAAAATACTGCTACAGCGCGATCGAGTTGTTCCTTCACTCACGCGTCCCCTGCGGCACGCTCCCGGAATCATTCGTGAGCGCCAGGTCTAGAAGACCCGGCACATCACGGATCGCAGTAAATTGCCGCTGATAGTGGCCGTTTACCACGTGATCGCTCCGTCAAATGACGGAGCAATCACTTGTAAACAAACCGGCGTCATGTGATGACGCCGGTTCCTCCTTCTCCTCTCTGTACAGATCGGTACAGTGTGAGAGGAGAGGGGGGAGAGCGGAGGCAGCAGCAGCACTGAGGGCTGGATCTGTGACAACTGCAGTCACAGATCCAGCCATCCATCCCAGCTTAGCCATCCCTGCGCAATACTCTGCAATACCCTGAGCGATAATCTGCAATACCGCAATACTCTGCAATACCCTGCACGATACTCTGCAATACCCCAATACTCTGCAATACCCTGCGCGATACTCTGCAATACCCCAATACTCTGCAATACCTTGCGCAATACTCTGCAATACCCCAATACTCTGCAATACCCTGCGCGATACTCTGCAATACCCTGTGCAATACTCTGCAATACCCCAATACTCTGCAATACCCTGCACGATACTCTGCAATACCCCAATACTCTGCAATACCCTGCGGGATACTCTGCAATACCCCAATACTCTGCAATACCCTGCACAATACTCTGCAATACCCCAATACTCTGCAATACCCTGCGCAATACTCTGCAATACCCTGCGCAATACTCTGCAATACCCTGCGCAATACTCTGCAATACCCCAATACTCTGCAATACCCCAATACTCTGCAATACCCTGCACAATACTCTGCAATACCCCAATACTCTGCAAATCCCTGTGCAATACCCCAATACTCTGCAATACCCTGCGCGATACTCTGCAATACCCCAATACTCTGCGATACTCTGCAATACCCCAATACTTTTCAATTCCCTGCGCGATGCTCTGCAATACCCCAATACTCTGCAATACCCCAATACTTTGCAATTCCCTGCGCGATACTTTGCAATACCCCAATACTCTGCAATTCCCTGCGCGATACTCTGCAATACCCCAATACTCTGCAATACCCCAATACTCTGCAATACCCCCAATACCTTGCAATACTCCAATACCTTGCAATACGTCCCCCCCTCCTGCCACCCTCCGGTGCTTTTACAGACTCACCGCTACGATCGAAACCAGGATATTTTTTTTTCAGTCTTCTCAGCCTAGAGGTGAGATGTGGGGTCTTATTGACCCCATATCTCACTGTAAAGAGGACCTGTCATGTTATATTCCTATTACAAGGGATGTTTACATTTCTTATAATAGGAATAAAAGTGATAAAAAAAAATATTTTTGGGGAAAAAAGTGTCAAAATCAACATGTAACCAATAAAAGTAATTAAAGCGTCGCCTATGGGTATTTTTAAGTAGCAAAGTTTGGCGCCATTCCACGAGTGTGCGCAATTTTGAAGGGTGACATGTTGGGTATCCATTCACTCGGCGTAACTTCATCTTTCACATTATGCAAAAACATTGGGCTAACTTTACTGTTTTTTTTAGCACAAAACAGTTTTTAAAAAAAAACATGCGTTCAAAAAATTTCTGCGAAAATACCATGCGAGATAAAAAGTTGTAACGGCCGCCATTGTATTCTCTAGGGTCTTTGCTAAAAAAACATATATAATGTTTTGGGGTTCTATGTAATTTTCTAGCAAAAAAATTATGATTTTACATGTAGGAGAGAAATGTCAGAATTGGCCTGGGTGCTCCAGAATGCCTGATGGTGCTCCCTGCATGTTGGGCCTCTGTATGTGGCCACGCTGTGTAAAAGTCTCACACATGGGGTATCGCCATACTCGGGAGGAATAGCAGAATGTGTTTTGGGGTGTAATTTGTGGTATGCATATGCTGTGTGTGAAAAATAATCTGCTAATATGACAGAATTTTCAGTCATAAAAAATAAAAAACCCAGAGGTGATCAAATACCACCAAAAGAAAGCTCTATTTGTGTGAAAAAAAGGACACACATTTCAAATGGGTACAATGTTGTATGACTGAGTAATTGTCATTCAAATTGTGAGAGCACCGAAAGCTGAAAATTGGTCTGGTTAGGAAGGGGGTTTAAGTGCCCAGTGGTCAAGTGGTTAAAGAAAAACTTTAATATCACTATAATGTTTTAGGCTTATTGCTCCTCCTTGTATCTCTCTGTATAAATATGTGGAATTTCAAAACATTTCCATTGCATTAGGAAGGGACCTAAGGGGTTCCGAAAGCTTGTGTTAATACAAACTTTAGTTAGCCAATAAAAGGTGTCATTTAACCACTTTAGTCCCGGACCATATTGCTGTCCAAAGACCAGAGCACTTTTTGCGATTCGGCACTGCGTCACTTTAACTGACAATTGCGCGGTCATGCGACGTGGCTCCCAAACAAAATTGGCGTCCTTTTTTTCCCACAAATAGAGCTTTCTTTTGGTGGTATTTGATCATCTCTGCGGTTTTTATTTTTTGCGCTATAGACAAAAACAGAGCGACTATTTTGAACAAAATGCAATATTTTTTACATTTTTCTGTAATAAATATCCCCCAAAAATATATAAAAAAAAAATGTTTTCCTCAGTTTAGGCCGATACGTATTCTTCTACATATTTTTCGTAAAAAAAATCGCAATTAGCGTTTATTGATTGGTTTGCGCAAAAGTTATAGCGTTTACAAAATAGGGGGTAGTTTTATGGCATTTTTATTATTATTATTTTTTTTACTAGTAATGGCGGCAATCAGCGGTTTTTTTCAGTACTGCGACCTTATGGCGGACACTTCGGACACTTTTGACACATTTTTGGGACCATTGGCATTTTTTTAGTGATCAATGCTATAAAAATGCATTGGATTACTATAAAAATGCCATTGGCAGTGAAGGGGTTAACACTAGGAGGCGGGGAAGGGGTTAAGTGTGTTCCTATTTGTGTTCTAACTGTATGGGGGGGTGGACTTACTAGGGGGAATCACTGATCTTCCGTTCATACATTGTATTAACAGAAAATCAGCGTTTCCCCCGCTGACAGGAACGAGCGCTGTGTGTTTACACACACAGCTCCGTTCCCCGCTCTGTAACGAGCGATCGCGTGTGCCCGGGAGCGATCGTGCCCGCCGGGCACACGCACGGGACTCGGGGGCGAGAGGGGGGCGCGCGCGCGGGCCGCCGGCGGCGCGCACGCGCCCCCTAGTGGCCGTCGAAAGTGGCGACGTAGAGCTACGGGCTCTCGCGCAGCAGTGCCGACCTGCAGTAATACGGCGGCTGGTCGGCATGCGGTTAAAGTACAAATGTTCTGCATTTTCACACATAATGAAACCATTATATAAACATGTTAGTTACAAGTGAGTAAATCGAATACTTTTTACTTGAAACAGGTATTATTGATGGCAAGGAATTTCCTAACATCGCTTCTATCTCCTCTTTAAGAATAATTGGCAGCTACCACAAGAGAAATATATCTCCACCTGAACTCTACAGCCCGTCATTGGTAGTGATCACCTAGTTTACGTCAGTGGTATTACTGTGTGCCACAAGCATTTTCAATGGGACTACCTGTAGTGTGATGAAGAAAAGACTCATTAACAGGCATTTATCTGAAGACTAACGGTACTGTCAATTTACAACGTATCAAACCGCCGATAAAGTCATAATGATTCAGAAGGGATTGTGCCTTTGGAGAATCATATTCACTTAGAAATATCATTTCCCTGTAGCCTCTAATTGAATTTCAATTTCTGCTGTCAGATCAGTTAATTTATGACAGTTGATGATTAAATGCACTTTTCATATCATCATGGCTCTTTCTATGGGTTAAGGTTTTTTAAAAAAAAGATTGCTTGAAAAAAAAAGCTGGTAGCACGCCATGAGATATTTTTCACGGCCCGCAAGTACCGTATTTATTGGCGTAAAACACGCGCCGGCATATAACACCCACCCCAATTTACGAGGGAAGTTTCAGGGAATTTTTTTTTTTAATAAACCACTTTGAAGCAAAATTATGGTATCTGAGCATCAATGCAGCCTAATCTGTGCCCATCTGCAATCTCGCAGTCTGATCTTTGCCCATCTGCAGCCTGAATGCAGCCAGATCTGTGTCCATATGCAGCTTTAGTGCAGCCTGATCTGTGCCCATCTGCAACATTGCTCCTCACTGCAGCCTGATTAGTGCCCATCTGCAGCCTATTCGTTTACCAAAATGCCCTGCCTGTTCAGTGCCCATCTGCAGTCTTACCTTTCATCAGATCATCCCTGCTGTCTCTGAGGGAAGAGGGGGAGCGAGTGCCACTGAATTACATAGAGCCGTGATTTCCTTCCTGTGTACTTGGCGCTCAGTCACTCACAGCCACGCCCCCTGCTCATATGATAGACAGTACAGTGGTCCAATGGTGGGGCCAGGAGGCGTGGCTGTGCGTGACGGAGTTCCGGATACACAGAAAGGAGATCACGGCTCTATGTAATTCAGCGGCGCTCGCTTATCTTCACTCATACAGCATGGATCGGCGTATAACACGCACACGCGATTTTCCCCTAATTTTAAGGGTGAAAAAGTGCATGTCATACACTGATAAATACGGTATATAATACACAATATGCTATGCTTAATTGGATATGAAAATAGTAAAGCTGTAATGTCTAAAAACGTCACTTGTGAGTCTCTTGTGAAAAGTGCAAAACACAACACCTCTTCATAGTGCTCCACCACCAAGCTGAGATTTTAAATCTGTGTACCAGACTTCCATAACTCTTAAACCAATAATAGTGAAAATGTGCATCTAACTACAATCCATATGGATCACAGGTGATCTTTAGATGTTAGGCTCAAAAGGTAAGGTCACTTTCCACTAAGGGATTCATCTGCAACACCCATCAAACCAGAAGATCCATATGTGCAGGTAAGTACCAAAAATGAGACGATTAAATGCTCCACATACTGTTAAAACTGTAAATACTAATTAAAATAACTAGTAGTGCACTTTCAACAGTTACATGGTAATAATTGCTGCATCAAACATCAAACTACACGTGTAACATAGATGATAACGGTCTTCCGGATGGAGCTTGTTGTGACGTCAACACGCAGACTGAAAGTCTCTAATTTTCTGAGTTCCATGTGTTCCACGTCCCCCTGGTTTACTGGGATTTGTGGATGAATTCCTTGGTGGAAAGTAAAAAAAAACAAAGAAATTTCCAAGCTCAACTTACCAACCAGCCTGCGACCAACCGAATTGACCTGTCCAACAGTATACATTGAAAACAGGGGTTTAGTTGCACACATTTACAAATACATGTGTAAGCCACAGAACCCCAACAAGGCACCACATTTTCTGTGGAACTAAACTCTAATTCCTGTCAGTCTCCACCAATGGAAGCACATGCATTTGGATGGACTGGTGTAGGGTAGATAAACTTAGAGGGAGCCCACTCCCTAAATTCACAAGGGCACACTGAACACCTAGTCCATAGCAATATGGCAGCAAAGGTGTCAGTGTGTTGCCTGGCCAATATAATTCATAGTACAAACAAGTGGTTATTACCCCCACCTATAACTGGTCAATGCAGCAAGGAACATTGGAAAGGCAACTCATATAAAAAAAAATAGAGATTTCCAAGCTCAACTTACTGACCAGCCCACGACCAATGGGATCAACCGGTTCAACAGTATGCATCATAAACAGGGGTTTCGTTGCACACATTTGCAAATACATGCGTAAGCCTCAGAGCCCCGGCAAGGCACCCCATATTCTGTGGACCTAAACTCTAATTTCTGTGAGTCTTCAGCAATGGTAAGGTCCTTGGTGCAAAGTGACCTTACCTTTGGCGCGTAACATCTATAGAGCACCTGTGACCACATATGCATTGTATTTAGATGCACATTTTGACTCTTATTGGTTAAAAGCCACAGAAGTCTGGTAAGCAGCTTTTAAGTCTCAGCTTGGTGGTGTAGCACTACAAACAGGTGTTGTGTTTTAAACTTTTTTGGACTTTATAGCTATATTATTTTGATATACAATTAAACGCAGTACATGGTATATTGTATGATTTACTCATATGTCTCACTCCTGAAGGTCCCACGCTTCAGTTCAAACTCTGCTGGAAGAACCCTTGGCTCCACCACTAACCCTCAGGGAAAACAAATGTAGTGATGCATATTACTTCTTCTTCCACATGTAAAACAAGAAGCAGCACTGATACACCACCTAGCCCCCTAGTCATAAGGATTGATTTTCAGACATCTTCTGCTGAACTGATTGAGAACCGATCAATGGCAGTGGTCCTGTAAACTCAACAGACTTCAGCATGAAGGTCAAAAGAGTTGGGTGGAAAATTGTTGAACAAACCGTGAATGCAGCCAATTAGCAGCAGCCACGGGCACTGGCTCCTTGAATACAATAGCTGACAGGGGAGACACCTCTTTTCATACTGTTTAGCAAAGATGATGGAATCTGTTAGAATTCTATGCATGTATGGTCAGAATAAGCCCCACTAGGATGTCAACTGTATGGAAGTGAGTTAAAACAGAAATGCTACCCTACGCCCATGTTTTTGAATCCAGTGTCTGTGTATGTGATTCAACTGTACTGTACCTTTAGCTGTATGGATAAGTGAAGAACCAATTGGCAGCATAGTTGTGACTTTCCTGTTTTGTAAATCATTGGAAATCTTCTAAAACAGAATTAGGTAAGGTTTACTAAAACAAGAAAATGTCCTATGGATGAGATATGTACCATAGGGGTGTTGGGAGCCAAGGCAGTGTGCCTACAGACTCCAGTGACAGAGACCCAATCCTGTTTGTAGCCATTGTGCTGTCAGCTTTTCTGTCAGCATAAGGAGACACAGTGGCATAAATAGAGCTGAATGCTTAATATCCAAACAACACAGCTCCTATATGTACAGTAAGGATATGCACTAAAGACAGTGGGCCAGATTCTCATAGAATTTCGCTTGCATATCGTAAGCCATTTACACTAGCCTCATTTGCATATGCAAATGAGAAAACAACGTAAAGGCCACCTAGTGGCCGGAGTTGTCATTACAACTACGATCCACAAGTGTAATGGTTTTACACTTGTCGGATGTTGAAGCGTATCTATGCAAAAGTGATGCTAAGCATCACGCGCATAGATACGAGGCAAAAAAAATGGTGATACGACGGGGTATCTGAGACCCCTTGTGTGCATTAGCAGCATTTAACATTAAGCTTCCTGCTCTGCAAATGCAGATGTGCTATACTCTGCCAGGATGGCTAAGTGCCGTCCAAATTAAAGTTCTCCCAGCTCACATGGTGTCCTATGTTTAAAAGCCCTTAAATAATGGGTCCACGCTACTATTTCTGATACTATATAATCAGTTTCAAAGTCTCTTTTTAAGTGATTTTCCTGCCGTTGCTGTCATTATTTTATGATGACTGTTTATGTGAAAAACTAGAGTAATTTGACATTTCCTCTTTCGGAGCACAAAATGCAAAACCAAATGCTAGAGATTTTATCATCTCTTCATAATCCCCACCCGCAAATTCTTAAGCTCTGTTATTTTCTAAGTCCATAGTTATTTCCTGCTTTGACATTTCTGCTTTTAAATCCTTATAATGATATTTCAATTATTCAGTTTTATCATTTTGCTCTCCCGGCCTCACATGTTAGAGAGGTTTTGTCCGATGTGGTATCTTGATACAAAGGGCAAGATAAAGTTTAACCAGAGAGATCTGACATGCTAAATGGAATGATAAAATGCATATTGTCCTTCCTTCAGTTATCTGATGAAAAGAAACATTTCATGCCGAATGCTGCAGAATGTCCTCTCACTGTAGATACTAAATTCAACTCCAAATCTTTCTCTAAATAAGATAGCATTATTGTTATGGCTGAACCAGTTGCTAGTAGGCAACTATACTGCCAGCAGACAGTTGCCAGTAAGCAATTGTACATTACTATGTAAACCTATTATTTTCTAGCTTTTATTTGCTATCATTACAAAACTTCTTTATTAAATAGCAATATCCCTAATTAACTGCAAACTGCCTTTCAGACAGTGGCAAACTCTCAGCATCTTCCATCCTGAATGAGTTTACAGATTTCCTTTCCTACCTTCATTTTATTTAATTCTTTATTGATGGTTGCATGGGATATGTTTCAATGTCATGCATTCCTTCAAATGCTATTGATCAGCTACTTAAAAAGGAACTTTAGTCTCCCTATAAAATGAAAAGCCAGTAGCTACAAATACTGTAGCTGCTGACTTTTAAGGCCTCGTACACACGACGAGGAACTCGTCGGGCAAAGCACATAGTTTTCCTCGTCGAGTTCCTTGTTAGGCTTGTCAAGGAACTCAACAAGCTTGCTTTGCGTACACACTGTCAAGACCAAATCTCCTCGTTCTCAAACACGGTGACTTCAACACATACTACTAGTTCGATTCCACTGGCACAACCCTTGAGGCTGCTTTTGCTAATCTCATGTTACTGCGTGTTAGGAAAAAGGTTGGTAAGAGACATTTGCACTTTTCAGTCTGTTACAGCGTGACAAATGTGCTATTTCCATTACAAACGCTACTTTTACCGAAGGTGCACGGGTTTCTTAGCATACACACGCTCAAGTTTCTCGTCGAAAAGCAGCCCCACGAGAAACTCGACGAGCCAAATTCGACTCCTGTCGAGAAAAAAGAGAACATGCTCTCTTTTTGGCTCGTCGAGTTCCTCGACAGTTTCCAAGGATGAAAAACGTACACACGACCAGTTTCCTCTGCAAAAAAGCTCTCCCACCGAGTTTCTTGCTGGATTCTGCCGAGGAAACCGGTCATGTGTACGCGGCCTAACATAAGGACACTTATGGACACTTATGGGTACAGTGCTGTCCTCACCCAAACCTGTTCTTCACTGAGCTTCAGGCCCCCAGCGCTGTCATCTTAACTTTATAGCTGGATCCGTCCATACTTTGTACAATTGCAATAAAAAGTATGTGAACCCTTTTGGAATGATATGGCTTTCTGCACAAATTGGTCATAAAATGTGATCTGATCTTCATCTAAGTCACAACAATAGACAATCAGTCTGCTAAAACTAATAACACACAAATAATTAAATGTTACCATGTTTTTATTGAACACACCATGTAAACATTCACAGTGCAGGTGGAAAAAGTATGTGAAGCCCTAGACTAATGACATATCCAAGAGCTAATTGGAGTGATGTGTCAGCCAACTGGTGTCCAATCAATGAGATCAGATTGGAGGTGTTGGTTACAGCTGCCCTGCCCTATAAAACACACACACCAGTTCTGGGTTTGCTTTTCACAAGAAGCATTGCCTGATGTAAATGATGCCTCGCACAAAAGAGCTCTCAGAAGACCTACGATTAAGAATTATTGACTTGCATAAAGCTGGAAAGGGTTATATAAGTATCTCCAAAAGCCTTGCTGTTCATCAGTCCACGGTAAGACAAATTGTCTATAAATGGAGAAGGTTCAGCACTGCTGCTACTCTGCACTGACATATGTATCATAAATCCAATATCAATTGTGACCATTCCTCTTAATGTGAAAAAATAAGTGAAAAGTGGATATCGTGACAGATCTAAAGATAACACATTTAAATATAAATAATATTAATCATAAAGTCCATGTGTGTCAAACTTGCACCCGAAGTGTGTTTGAAAAGAGTTCGTAGAGTAAGATCAAACAAAAGGCACCTCCACCTCTAGTAAAATTGCCTGCTTACCGACTCCCAATGATCTTATTGCTAAGATCACTATCGCATGTAGCTCTATGTTTCTATGGTAGGCTTGCTTCTACTGGTCATCTGCTATTCAACTCCATATGTAGGTAAACCATACATCGGTGCATGCCAGATCCCGGAGTGTAGAAAAAATGAGAAGGCCAAAATAGAGTAGTACCGTAGATAAATTCTATGTTTAATAGTAATAAAAATACACTCACATGGTAGGTGTACAAGATTAGCGTCTTAAAATATTGTAGCCGGCCGGCTAAAACACTCGCTCGTCCTTCCGGATAGTCGATAGCGGTGACGTCAGCACGCCGCTTTCCCTACGCCGTTTCGTCACAGATGACGTCTTCCAAGGGCACGAGCGGTGCGCTGACTCGCCGCTAATTGTACATTTGCATGGCCAATCGGACCGCCCAGTTCTGACATCCGGGAGTTCACGATCCTCATCCACCATATTGGAGATGGGATATTTGCCCTTACTCGTTGTGACTCAATGACAAAATGGCCATATTGGCATTAAATAAGGCCAGATTGAAAAGATTGTATGCACAAAACTTCTAAAGGGACATGGTATTTGGCCTAAAGTAATAGTAAAAATGACAGAGTAAACCGTTAGTCGGTGAACAATATATCATCGTCACTGCTGTAAAATGAGACGCGCACAGTGTTGCAAATTAACCCCATGATGCATGAAACGAATCTAACATCTTCATCACTAGGGGCTCTGTTTGCAACACGTTAACTGGTATTGTGCAAGTACGTTCTCAGTTAAATAAAAATTCATATTGTTTTAAAACATTTGGTTGAAAAAATAATGTAATAAAAAATATAATAATTGATTATAAAATAAAGGAAGGTTATGGGCTATTGACAGTCGCATACAACCCACATTATAAGGGAAGGAACCTCGACTCGCTGATGGCAGCCAGCAAGACAGGAAAAGGAACCCTTAAATGTAGACCACATTTGGGTCCCTGTGATCACCCAAAACATTAGATGAGAGCATCCATGCAGGCCCAATTGGCTCCCATAAATTAAACTGGAACCAACGTCAAAAGGGATATTATACCCTGCATACGTAACCCTCAAAATCTGAGCTAACCACAAACATGATAGAAAAATCAAAGAAAAATTTAACATAAAAAACATCCTAAAAAAGTTTTTGTATGGAGAGTAAGTCCCGGATCTCAGAACCAGTTCACATTGACATTGATAACCCCATATATATTTAAAATGTGGTAAATTGGAATGTGATAAATGATAAGACACTCTAACTATTATCTATGAACGCATTCACGTCTACGTCTACATTTAATCCGTAAGGGGTATAAGTTCGAACCCTATGGATCCAGGCCATTTCTAGCCTGGATAATTCCCTAACTAATGATCCCCCTCTCCAATGGGCATCGAATTTATCTATGCCCAGAAAGAGAGTCCCCTCTGGGTTACGATTATGATGTAGATCGTAATGATGTGACACAGAATGTTGGGGAAAACCTGACCGAATATTGGTGACATGTTCTCCCAATCGTATCTGCATCTGTCTTTTGGTTCGGCCTATGTATTGAAGCCCGCACGGGCACTGTAACATATACACCACGCCTGTAGAACTACAAGTGATAAATGGTTCTATTAAGTGTTCCTTAGAAGTACTGTTAGAAAAAAAATTCAAAGATTTTTTTGAAGTTACTTTGTTTAACGTGCATATTTGGCACCTGCGGCACTGATGGTATCCCTTCAATCCCCTCTGGAAAAAATAAACTTTTTTCATGGGAGGATCAACCACATTAGGTGCGATTTTATCCCGCAAAGATGGCACACCTCTAAATATTACTTGAGGATTCAAAGGGAGAACCGTTTTAAGAATCCTGTCGTTCTCTAATAAGTGCCAATGCTTTTTAATTATTCTCTTAATGAGGAAATGTTGAGTGGAATATGATGTAACAAAAGGTACCACTGGACCAGCTTTGCCACCTTTAGGAGTGGGATCCAAAAGTGATTTGCGTTCAATGACCGCCACTTCTTCAATGGTTCTTTCCAGCTGACTAGGGTCATAACCTTTCTCAACCAGTCTATCTTTGAGAATTTCTGACTGAGATTGAAAGTCGTCTAGAGTGGTACAGTTTCGCCTCATTCTAATGAATTGGCTCTTAGGCACCGAATTGAGCCAATTCTGATGATGACAACTGCCAACTGGGATAAATGAATTCATCTCCCTTCTGAACAACAATGATAGGGGGATTTGTCTCATACATGAAGCTGACCAAGAAAAGATCAACTTCCTGGACCTTACCATCACAAAGGATGAGACTGGTTTTAAAACTAGAACATACTTTAAGAAGACTGATAGGAATTCATTTATCCCAGTTGGCAGTTGTCATCATCAGAATTGGCTCAATTCGGTGCCTAAGAGCCAATTCATTAGAATGAGGCGAAACTGTACCACTCTAGACGACTTTCAATCTCAGTCAGAAATTCTCAAAGATAGACTGGTTGAGAAAGGTTATGACCCTAGTGAGCTGGAAAGAACCATTGAAGAAGTGGCGGTCATTGAACGCAAATCACTTTTGGATCCCACTCCTAAAGGTGGCAAAGCTGGTCCAGTGGTACCTTTTGTTACATCATATTCCACTCAACATTTCCTCATTAAGAGAATAATTAAAAAGCATTGGCACTTATTAGAGAACGACAGGATTCTTAAAACGGTTCTCCCTTTGAATCCTCAAGTAATATTTGGAGGTGTGCCATCTTTGCGGGATAAAATCGCACCTAATGTGGTTGATCCTCCCATGAAAAAAGTTTATTTTTTCCAGAGGGGATTGAAGGGATACCATCAGTGCCGCAGGTGCCAAATATGCACGTTAAACAAAGTAACTTCAAAAAAAACTTTAATTTTTTTTTCTAACAGTACTTCTAAGGAACACTTAATAGAACCATTTATCACTTGTAGTTCTACAGGCGTGGTGTATATGTTACAGTGCCCGTGCGGGCTTCAATACATAGGCCGAACCAAAAGACAGATGCAGATACGATTGGGAGAACATGTCACCAATATTCGGTCAGGTTTTCCCCAACATTCTGTGTCACATCATTACGATCTACATCATAATCGTAACCCAGAGGGGACTCTCTTTCTGGGCATAGATAAATTCGATGCCCATTGGAGAGGGGGATCATTAGTTAGGGAATTATCCAGGCTAGAAATGGCCTGGATCCATAGGGTTCGAACTTATACCCCTTACGGATTAAATGTAGACGTAGACGTGAATGCGTTCATAGATAATAGTTAGAGTGTCTTATCATTTATCACATTCCAATTTACCACATTTTAAATATATATGGGGTTATCAATGTCAATGTGAACTGGTTCTGAGATCCGGGACTCACTCTCCATACAAACACTTTTTTAGGATGTTTTTTATGTTAAATTTTTCTTTGATTTTTCTATCATGTTTGTGGTTAGCTCAGATTTTGAGGGTTACGTATGCAGGGTATAATATCCCTTTTGACGTTGGTTCCAGTTAAATTTATGGGAGCCAATTGGGCCTGCATGGATGCTCTCATCTAATGTTTTGGGTGATCACAGGGACCCAAATGTGGTCTACATTTAAGGGTTCCTTTTCCTGTCTTGCTGGCTGCCATCAGCGAGTCGAGGTTCCTTCCCTTATAATGTGGGTTGTATGCGACTGTCAATAGCCCATAACCTTCCTTTATTTTATAATCAATTATTATATTTTTTATTACATTATTTTTTCAACCAAATGTTTTAAAACAATATGAATTTTTATTTAACTGAGAACGTACTTGCACAATACCAGTTAACGTGTTGCAAACAGAGCCCCTAGTGATGAAGATGTTAGATTCGTTTCATGCATCATGGGGTTAATTTGCAACACTGTGCGCGTCTCATTTTACAGCAGTGACGATGATATATTGTTCACCGACTAACGGTTTACTCTGTCATTTTTACTATTACTTTAGGCCAAATACCATGTCCCTTTAGAAGTTTTGTGCATACAATCTTTTCATTCTGGCCTTATTTAATGCCAATATGGCCATTTTGTCATTGAGTCACAACGAGTAAGGGCAAATATCCCATCTCCAATATGGTGGATGAGGATCGTGAACTCCCGGATGTCAGAACTGGGCGGTCCGATTGGCCATGCAAATGTACAATTCGTGCCCTTGGAAGACGTCATCTGTGACGAAACGGCGTAGGGAAAGCGGCGTGCTGACGTCACCGCTATCGACTATCCGGAAGGACGAGCGAGTGTTTTAGCCGGCCGGCTACAATATTTTAAGACGCTAATCTTGTACACCTACCATGTGAGTGTATTTTTATTACTATTAAACATAGAATTTATCTACGGTACTACTCTATTTTGGCCTTCTCATTTTTTCTACACTCCGGGATCTGGCATGCACCGATGTATGGTTTACCTACATATGGAGTTGAATAGCAGATGACCAGTAGAAGCAAGCCTACCATAGAAACATAGAGCTACATGCGATAGTGATCTTAGCAATAAGATCATTGGGAGTCGGTAAGCAGGCAATTTTACTAGAGGTGGAGGTGCCTTTTGTTTGATCTTACTCTACAAACTCTTTTCAAACACACTTCGGGTGCAAGTTTGACACACATGGACTTTATGATTATTATTATTTATATTTAAATGTGTTATCTTTAGATCTGTCACGATATCCACTTTTCACTTATTTTTTCACATTAAGAGGAATGGTCACAATTGATATTGGATTTATGATACATATGTCAGTGCAGCGCAGCATTTTTTTGATTTTATAGGTAATTTATGTGTATCGCACATTGTTTATGCAGCAGCAGCAACCAATCACTTCATTGTTTTGTATATTTTGTTAAAGACCTGCGCAGTAATTTTTTCCACAGACTGCTGCTACTCTCCCTAGAAGTGGCCGTCCTGTAAAGATGACGTGAAGAAGAATCCTAGAGTGTCAGCTAAAGACTTACAAAAGTCTCTGGCATATGCTAACATCCCTGTTAGCGAATCTACGATACGTAAAACACTAAACAAGAATGGATTTCATAGGAGGATACCACGGAGGAAGCCACTGCTGTCCAAAAAAAACATTGCTGCAGGCTTACAGTTTGCACAAGAGCACCTGGATGTTCCACAGCAGTACTGGCAAAATATTCTGTGGACAGATTAAACCAAAGTTGAGTTGTTTGGAAGAAACAGACAACACTATGTGTGGAGACAAAAAGGCAAAGTTCTGCTTTGAGTAGTGAAAGAAGGAATTTTTTGAAACATTTTCAATGAATTCGAATATTCATTTATTCTGATATAATTTTATCGATTTCAGTTTTGCAAATAGGTAAGAGGTCTTCAATACATTGGTTGATGGGGGAACACCTTCAAGTGAACCTTTGCCCAGATCTTTCACATTAAGGCAAGCCATATATGGGTTGAATTCCAAAATAATTTTCTGTCTTTCAAAAATATTAACTAAGAATTTTTATTTGAATTTCGCACCATTAGTATGGCAATTGAAATTGAGTGTTCGAGCATGCTGTAAATGTTTTGAAATAAACAAACAATTTTCGAAATAAAATTTGTTCAGTAATTTGACCAATGTATAGGCCATGCATGGGTCTAATTACTGAACAAATTTTATTAGGGTTCATTTATATGGCCCTCTCTGGCTGGACACTACAGAGATCTGGATACTTCCGTAGTATGGTCAGGTGTTTCCAATTACGTGTGAACAGGATGTCAATACAAATGAATGATGGGTTGACTCTGCCTGCAGATTCTTGAGCGATTACATGTGATTCGAAACAGATGAGCAACCCTATAGGCCAGTGATGGTGGACCTTGGCACCCCAGATGATTTGGAACTACATTTCCCATGGTCCTCACCTACACTGCAGACTGCATGAGCATCATGGGAAATGTATTTCCAAAACATCTGGAATGCCAAGGTTCGCCATCACTGCTGTAAGCAGACTGACAGCTAACTGCTTTATTGCGCAAGTGCAGCCTTTCAGTGATCTGTAGAGGCTAATCAGACTCAGGTATTTGGAAACTCCTGACCACACCCTGATCAGGACAGCATAAAGCCAGGAAAGGTTGTGTGAATAAACCTTAAAATATTTGCATTTTCTGAACAAGCAGTGAACACAGTTTAAAACAAGACCAGATTCATCTCCGCATCTATAGGCATTAGGGTGACATTCATTCTTAAAGTTTACAACACTGGCATTGAAAATCTTAGCTTTCTTTCTCTGGGAGAAGAAGATCCTGGCACATATATTAAGCAAGCAGAAAATGTTTTTAAGCTGTTAGTAACGGACTGATACCAAATTGTATTGTTGGCTCCTAACTGCGATCTCTGAGAATAAATAACCTCACACATCAGAGAGGGCAAGGGTAGCTTGTTTTATAGCTATTTTATGGGAAGATGTAGAATGTTTAATGTCTATGGCAGTGGTCATCAATCCTGTCCTCAGGGCCCACTAAGAGGCCACATTTTATGTGTTACCCTGGGGAGATGCAGACTAGAATACTGCCATCACTGAGCAGCAAATGACATCACCTGTGATGTATTTCAGTTGTCTTGCAAACCTGGCCTGTTAGTGGGCCCTGAGCACAAGGTTGATGACCACTGATCTATGGTCTGGGTACATGTGCACTTAAGGACACATAAGCCTCAACTCTTTGCTTGCTTGGAACATTGGATGTGTGGAGGACACCATTGTTCTGATGTTGTTTTTTTTTTTTTTTTTTTAGAGGTGTATATATAATTTTTGCCCGTCTTGAAGCAAGATCATCATAAGTGTGATTCACATACAGGTTGAAAAGCAGGTGGCCCACATGCTGTGGTGTTGTATGGTTACCACGTCACACTGTGCAACCACTGCAGAAAGAGAAGACTTTTTATTTTTTTATTATACATTTATAAATCTGTAAAAAAAAAATACATACTGTATACATATAGACATTGATAAGTGGAGGAGATACAGATGCAGGGGTGGCAAAGCTGAACTATAGAAGGTAATCAGCAAATACTTTCTCTAGCTGCCTCTTTCTTTTGCTATTATTAGCCAACAATGATACATTTATATAAAACAAACATGAATCATCCATTCTTCTGTAAATGTTTTAAGAGCAAGTTTTTATCTTTGAAACTTCTATTTCTTATTCACCATTGTTCTTCAATGTCAGATAATGCGTTTTGCCATCTGATATTTATGTTTCTGCCTCAGGATCCTACCTGACCCTTAACTATGTTACTGTAGAACTGCTATTGACCCTACTTTGAAATAATGCTCGCCTGTATTAAATCTCACATGTTTCCCTTGTGCTTTCATAGGCATATTTATGATTCATACACATTGACACATTTAGATAGGTCCTTTGGGCATAGAGACTACACATCTGTATCTCGTCCAGAACATTATACAACAAACAAAAACCCAATGATTGCTTGGATACAAAGGGGCAGTTGTGTTATGTGCTATGTGTTATCAATTCTCACAAATGTTACAGCTGTAGTGTATACATGGTCAAAGATATCCAATGAAAACTTTCCAATGGGAGGTGGGATTTGTGTACACCAAAAAGAAAAGAGACCATGGGGATGACCTACTAAAAGCAAAAAGACCATTTAGTTGGCAAGGGAATTTAGGGAATGAGATTAAGGTCTAGACTTGCATCAAACAATCATAAATTCAGATATTTTTTTATTTTCCTTGCATGCGATTTGGTATTCTTTGAAAGGTGATATTTTGCCACACTGGGAAAATTCACTTGCAAAGTGGACAACATATTTGTCTTTACCAAATCGACCCCAAACCTCATCTACAGTACCATCTGTGTTGTTTTTTTTAGAATATGTGGTTGCACCTACATTGTAAAGTTTGCTTTCCTTTTAATACAGTGGTGGCTGGTGTTTTTTGGGGGGGCAAACAATTCACCCATCGTCACACCCCATTGGCCGGTCAGGTCACAGGCACCCCCCCAGTGGGTCGGTCGCCAGCCCCGCACTTACCCCATCTAGGTCACGGGCAGTGCTTCCTTTGGGCTTTAGGTGGCGGCTTACCCTGCATCTTCTCCTCCTTGGCTTCGGTGGCTCCCCCCTCCTCCTCGGCGGCCACTAGGATCGCTTCTCCTCTTTGCCAATTGGGTGACCGGTCACAGGAGGAAAATCAGGAAGAGCAATAGCAGTGCTCTGCACCCTGCGGCCACCCTTTTTTTTATGCCAATTAGCGCATCGGGCTCTAATAACATGCTTCTAAAAAAACAAAAAAAACATTAGAATCCATGTGTCCGGCACCCTGCATTCAGATTAGGGGCCAGGCACATGGTTTAGGGGTGCGATGCCCCTGCACCCCTTATAGACTGGCCGCCACTGTGTTAAGGTTGACCATGATGGGGCATACGTTTTAAGACCACAAGGTCAAGGGTACCTAACTGCCATTGCGAGCTGAAGTACTGTAGTGCATGGTACATGATTTTTCTATTAGGGATAATCCCCTGATTTTTCGGTCAAGTTTGTATTCATGAATTTGTTGGGGAAATTTTCCCTCATTTCCTGCCAATGTAACAGCAGGGCAAGTGATAGAGAGCAGGGACCTAGAAGAAAAAAAACCTTGATTTTGCAAAGAACTGTGGGAGAAAAAATTACAACTTCAAAAAACTCAGCATGCCTCTTTCTAAATACCTTGGAATGTCTTCTTTCCAAAAATGGGTTATTTGGGGGGTATTTGTACTTTTCTGGCATGTTAGGGTCTCAAGAAATGAGATAGGCCGTCAGTATTTCAGGTGTGATAATTTTTCAGATATTGGCACCATAGCTTGTGGACGCTATAACTTTCACAAAGACCAAATAATATCCACCAATTTGTACTTATTTTTACCAAAGATATGTAGCAGTATACATTTTGGCCAAAAATTATGAAGAAAAAATACTAATTTGCTAAATTTTATAACAGAAACAAAGAAAAATTCATTTTTTTTACAGAATTTTCAGTCTTTTTTCTCTTCTAGCGCAAAAAATAAAAAACCCAATGGTAATTAAATACCACCAAAAGAAAGCTCCATTGGGGGGGAAAAAAAGGACAAAAAAATTAATTTGGGTACAATGTTGTATGACTGAGTAATTGTCATTCAAATTGTGAGAGCACCGAAAGCTGAAAATTGGTCTGGTTATTAAGGGGGTTTAAGTGCCCAGTGGTCAAGTGGTTAAGTGATTAAGTAAGGTAGTGCCGTATAACAAAAAAGTGGCCTGGTCATTAGTGTTGCTCGCGAATATTCGAATCGCGAATATTCGCTACGAATATTGCATATTCGAGTATTCGCGATATAACTCGAATATAGCGGCGAATATTCGCTATTTCGAATATTGTTATTTTTTTCAAATTTATTTTTAAAACAGATCACATCCTAGTGATCAATGATCGCCTTCAAGGTCTAAAAGCATGCTGGTATGATTACAGAGAGACCCTGGGCCGAGTAGCTGATGCAATTCTTTTATTTTCCGAAAAATCGCATTGCGTTTTTTCGGCCGAAAAAACGCATTGCGCTTTTTCGGCAACATAAAATAATTGCATCAGCTACTCGGCCCTTCTTTTGCATCAGAGCCAATCAGAAATCTCGAATATCGCGCAATATTGCTATTGCCGAATATTCGAGATTTTCTGATTGGCTCTGATGCGCCAATCAGAAAATCTCGAATATTCGGCAATAGCAATATTGCGCGATATTCGAGATTTCTGATTGGCGCATCAGAGCCAATCAGAAATCTCGAATATCGCGCAATATTGCTATTGCCGAATATTCGAGATTTTCTGATTGGCTCTGATGCGCCAATCAGAAAATCTCGAATATTCGGCAATAGCAATATTGCGCGATATTCGAGATTTCTGATTGGCTCTGATGCGCCAATCAGAAATCTCGAATATCGCGCAATATTGCTATTGCCGAATATTCGAGATTTTCTGATTGGCTCTGATGCGCCAATCAGAAAATCTCGAATATTCGGCAATAGCAATATTGCGCGATATTCGAGATTTCTGATTGGCGCATCAGAGCCAATCAGAAATCTCGAATATCGCGCAATATTGCTATTGCCGAATATTCGAGATTTTCTGATTGGCGCATCAGAGCCAATCAGAAAATCTCGAATATTCGGCAATAGCAATATTGCGCGATATTGCATGAATTCTGATTGGCGCATCAGAGCCAATCAGAAAATCTCGAATATTCGGCAATAGCAATATTGCGCGATATTCCTTTTGCCGAATATTCGAGATTTTCTGATTGGCTCTCATGCATAGTAGTAGAGTAAGTTAGCAGAATAAAATCGCGTTATATCTCTCCTTTGCCGATTCAAAATACTCACATTAATTAGCATATTCTCCTCATCAATGGTGAACATGCTTCCAACCATCTTTATCTCCTGAAAATCTCCTTCTGGCTGCAGTGGCTGGCCCAAATCCAGGAAGTGAAACTTTATTTCCAAAAAAAAACGCGGGAATGCGCACGCGCCGGAACGTAAGATCGCATTACAAGTGTCATTTGCAATTAGTGAAATTTAGCAATGTTCTTATTTCACTAAAATATCAATAACATTCGATTTGGACGCAGGTTTAAAAAAATCGCAATAGATTTTAATCGCAATCAAAATATCGCAATTAGCGAAAAATCGCACTTATGATACTTCGTAAAAATACCACGAATATTCGAAATTAGCGAATATTTCTCGAATATTCGGAAAAATATTCGTGATATATCGCGAAATCGAATATGGTGTATTCCGCTCAACACTACTGGTCATGAAGGGGGATAAATCTTCTAGAATTCAAGTGGTTAATGATCTAGGAAATACAGCAAAATATGCTTTCAGTATGTACAAAGACCTCATTTAATCCATAATCTCCCCCTTTACTCATTATGCATGGAATCCCCTCAGTTTGTAAAAATTGGAAGATTTACCTGCTATCACTGGAGTTTTTTTTTTTTGTTATAAAGTCATGGTATTGCATGTTTAATGTTATTAATATGTATTTCCACAAAGTCTCAGTTGGTTATCAAATGGGAAAACGGAAAGAGCCTAAACACTTTAATACTGCTAATTTGGTGGGACTCGAACTATATTAGTCTTTTCTTACAGATACAGTAGCATTGTTTGCTGGTACAGTACCTCTACCTTTGAATCTTTTGATAATGTTCTACCCTTTGTGGCAACACCCCCAAAACACTTGCTTGCATTATTTATTGTGCATTAGAGTCTTTGAGGAGATGCCAATACTGTCTAAACTTGTCAATAGACCTTACACTTTAAACTAAATTAGAAACATTCTGGTTGGTTGAGTAGCTGTGGTCTCGGATGGTAGCATAGGTATGACATTTTTTAAATTAGGTGTAAATATCGGATGACATCAGACAGATGCAACAAATATACAGCTTAAAACAGGGAGCTATGGGATAATGGGACCAATAAAATTAGATGGTGCAGTCTGTTAGTTGCATTAACACAGCATTTCTTGTTTTTATGATGCCTTCTATAACATTGGTGTATTACCTGTTAATCCATTACTTTTCTACTTCTTTTAACACTGTGCATATGTTGTTCATTCTTCAGTGAACTTATGTAAAATCAGCGGTCCAGGTTTCAGAAATGTGACAACGCTGTTTAGGGAGTGTGAATGTTGTTGATTAGAGCGAGGCAGTTGTGCAGTGGCGGCTGGTGCTCAACATTTTTGGGGGGGCACAAACAAACGGAAAAAAAAACAATTGTGCCCATCAATTGCAGCCACTGGGAACATCAAACGCAGCCACTGTGCCATGCCATCAAACGCAGCCACTGTGCCATGCCATCAAACGCAGCCACTGTGCCCATGAATTGTCATCACTGTGCCAATTGTCGCCACTGTGCCCTGTAATTGTCGCCACTGTGCCCTGTAATTGTCGCCACTGTGCCAATTGTCACCACTGTGCCCTGTAATTGTTGCCACTGTGTCAATTTTCACTACTGTGCCCTGTAATTGTCGCCGCTGTGCCAATTGTCGCCACTGTGCCCTGTAATTGTTGCCACTGTGCCCTGTAACTGTAGCAACTGCGCCCTTTAATTGTCACCAGTGTGCCCTTTAATTGTCTTCACTGTGCCCTTTAATTGTTGCCACTGTGTCCTGTAATTGTCGCCACTGTGCCCTGTGAAATGCTGCCCCCCTCCCCCACCCGGCACTTACCTTTCTGGGTTTGGCCATCCTCCTTCCACGGTCCCTCTATCTCTTCTCCCACCCTCGATGACGCTTCAGCCAATCAGGTTACAGCAACCGCTGAGACGCCTGTCAGTCTTATCCAAGGAATGCACCCCCCGTGCGTCCCTGGATAAGTATTTGGAAGCCTATGACAGCCTGAGGGCTGTAATCAAAAATCTTATCAGAGCCACTGTTTTAAATTGTTATACAAATATATATTTAAAATCAAATCTTTATGATTTTTTGGCAATAACATGGTGTGGACGGATTTCTGCCAATCACAGGCTGTGTCCCACCCCTCCAGCCTATGTCATAGAATAAGAGGGAGGTCAAGTCACCGTCAATCAAGGTGTAATATTCCATCCCTATGGTGTAGAGCTGTTTAGAGGACATGGAGAAGGAGAAGGGATGGAGTGGGCTGTCATTTAATACTGTGTATGTGCCCACATGTATGACTCACATGGGCAAGGGAAGGAATGCTCAGGGTAGAAGATACACTTAAAACTAAGCATGTGCACTAGCTGCCAACACTGCTCTACAAAATCCCCAAGTGCAGTGGGGACATGGAGAGAAGGGTAAGATAGAGAAAAGTGGGATCAACCAGGTATTTTGCAGAGTACAGAAAACAAATCCCATAGTGACTGAGTATGAACAGCATGTACTGACAGTTTTTAATGATGTGGGTTTAATGACACTTTAAGATCAACCAATTTGTATTTATTCTGCTGAAGTCAGATCTGTAGAATGTGGATTGGTTTGGAGTGGAGAAGTTTCCATGGGATACTACACTCAAAAACTAAAAATATTTTTTAAATAGGGCCATAATTGCTGCACATTTTATTTGGGTATTGTACAAATGCAGTGATGTTTTTACACATATCTGAGAGCCTCTGAAAGGCTTACATACATTGTAATTTATCCTGACATTTAACAAATAACAATAATTGTAATAATTCTTAGAGAAAAAAAAATATCAAATTCTCCAGGCTGTATGCTAACTCAAAAAGTTTGCTTGACATTTTATTATTAAAAATTGATTTGGTGTACAGGAAAATTAATTAAACTGTGAAACTTTTTAAGCCTAGGGGTTCAAGGTACATGTTCCTCTTCTGATTCTACGTGCGATAGAGTTTATTTTAACAGCTGTGAAGCATAACCAAGCAAACGCTTATTTCTTCATCACCTTACTGAGTTGCATGTAAGATTGCTTTTTATGTCTTTTGCTAAAAAAAAAAAAATGGATAAGGAAGACACGGAAAGCAAACTCAGAAGGGATTCAGACATTCATTGAAATACAGGCCAGCCAAACATGAAAACAATGTTTTTAAGCTCAAGGGACGCATCCTTCTTGCTGAGCAGTTTTACAATCATTCTTGTATTTATGTAGATGGCTGTCTGCAACCTAAATCTCCAAGGCTACTGGTATTTTCCTTCAGAAATGTCAAAGCAGTTTATAATGTGATAAGACAAAAATGGACATGACTTGTTTGTATAAAGGGTTAGTTCACATTTAATTAATTTTTCCAAAAACATTCCTATGCATTACAGCGTTAACCTGTGGTCTTCCGTTATGTAGGGGGAAAAAAAACGACTTTTTAGACTGCTCATTTTTTTGCTGTCTCCTCTACCATGTGTTGGATAGGCTCCCCAGAAACTCAAAAATCATCACTTTGTTCATACCAATGTATGCACAGTTGGCTCTCTATCTAAAAATACGATTATTATGGCTTTATTAAGGGTCTCTTCTATAGAAGAGAATGGATCCAAAGTAACACAAACCCAGATCATTGGGAGCGATTATAAAAGAAACCCTTAAGGTTTTCCAGAAACTAAAATGTATATGTGTCTGGTGTAGTGCCAGTTGGTGGGGAAAGTCTAGGGGATATACTTGCCAAAATTGCAGTGGTCAAGGTCATTTTGATATTGTAGGGCTTCCAATGTAGCAAAAAGCAGAAGGGGGTGGATGGGAGATGCAGGACTGATGTTAAAGGAAATTGACTTTGAGTGCCCCCTTATTTGTACTGTTCCTTTCTGGACAAAGTGAAAATGAACCGATTTTTTAATATATTTTTTTAAATTGATTCCCTTTTCCTCGTCTGGTGGATAAGAAGGCAGTTCAAACTGTACAATAGGTTGAGTTAACTTCTGGAATCTCAATTTTAGAAATATATTTAAGTGCCATGGGTAGGTCTGGATTTCAAGGTAAAGTTATTCCCAGAGACTGTAATGCTGCCAGAAACTGGCTAACGTAGTCCAGCAGGTGCTTCTGAACCCAAACCTCTCCCTTTTCCCTAATACTTATAAGCCCAATCTGATCTTATCCTCCATCTGCGTTTGGAGTTCCAATTGGGTAATGCAGCTGTTAGCAGCAGATTTGGGAATTCATCACCATAGCCACACCACATTTCTCCCCATGGCAAGTGGCAAGATTAAGCATTACAATTTTACTTTGAAAAATAAAATTAAAAAGGTTTGTGAGCAGCCAGCCCTGAGTTTTTCACTAATGTTCACAAGGCACATCGTCAGTAAACTGCTGATCTTATCTCTTTACTGCATACCTGTTGGGCAAGCTCTTATGACTCAACTATGTTTGCCTCATTATTCTCATCTTTTGTTTGATTATGAAGCTTTTGACTTAAGTTACATTGCTTAGATTGCCTGAGTTCACAAGTGTTTCATTTTTTCTATCTTAGAAATTGATACTGTAAAAATAACCTGAGGAAGAATGTAAATAATTCGAAACGCGTTGAAAATGTTGTCCTGCACACCTACAGCTTGCTGATTCCGGGGATGCGGTGACAGACAGTATTTTTGGAAAAGTTTGTGTAATTATCTTTGTTATTGTTCTTTTTTGAAATATATATATGTTGTAATAAATGTATACTTTTTTATGACCTGGTTGTTCCATATATTTTGTTGCCTTAAAAATCCCATTCCCATTGAGGTTTTTTCAGTTTTTAAGTGTTTCATTCAGTGCCAGGTCCTGACCAAAGGGTCTTCGTGACTACCTCAATACCAAAGGTTAAGGAGTGGTCAAGCAGCAGCTTGCCAAGCCTCTGCAAATTTGCTGGGATTGGCCTTTCAAGGTTTTGTTGATAGTGGTTATATTATATTAGTCAAACACCAATTGGATCCATTACCCCACCTCCACTCTATGATTTCAGCATTGGGTCAGTGGTTTCTGTGACTGGGTTACCTGTCATGGAGGAGTCACTGTATGGTGAGAAAGCCACTGCCTAAAATTGAGCCTTTCAACAAAGAGGTGTTTGCTGTTGTCTTTTAGCAGTGTTGAGTATACCCAGCTCAAGTTTCTGTCTGAAGTGAGCCTTCCAATGGGTGAAGGTGAGTGTGTGTTGTTTCTTCCAGTGCTCTTTAGCACCATATGGATGGGCATGCCCCAACTTCATCATGCTGCCATAAAATAACTTTTCTGACTTTTGAGTATGTAGTAGCCATTTGCCAATTACTGCACTTTGGAGGTTGCTTTTGCTAAGATCCTTGAAATATGGAAGGTGATTATTGACTGGCTGTGCAAGGTGTATGTGCATTTCTTGGTGATGAGTGCTATACTTATCTTTCTGACAGTTCTGATATTGTGGCAGGTCACCTAAAGATGATGGTTCCTTTTCTGATGAATTTTCAAAATCCATTGTTCTACAGGTATCTTTATCCTGTGCACAGTCGGAATTTCCGACAACAGAAGTTCGATGTGAGCTTGTTGTTGGAAAATCCGACCCTGTGTATGATCCATCGAACATTTGCTGTCGGAATTTCTGATAACAAGTGTTTGAGAGCTGGTTCTTAAATTTTCCGACAACAAGTTTTGTGTACACAATTCAGACACAGAAAATTTCACGCATGCTTGGAATCAAGCAGAAGAGCCACATTGGCTATTGAACTATATTGAGCTATTGGCTATTGAACTTCATTTTTCTCAGCTCGTCATACGTCTTGTACATCACCGCATTCTTGTCATTTGGAATTTCTGACATTTGCGTGACCGTGTGTATGCAAGAAAAGTTTGAGCCAACATCCGTCGGAAAAAAAAAACACAGTTTTGTTGTTGCAATGTCCGATCGTCTGTACGCAGCATTATAAAGGTCCGCCTGCCAGTTTTTTAGGTGGACCTGAAAGGGCGCTCCGTGCTCCTCTATGGAGCCACGGATGTCAGCGGCGACATGCCCTCTGACATCCGACCCGCTCCGATCAGCCAAAGTGTGACGGATGAAAAACCTACTTTTCTATCTGTCTGGCGGATCGCATCGGGTGAACACGGACATACGGTCCGTGTTCATCCGATCCACCCATAGGGGAGAGCAGAGAAAAGACAGTCATCCGCCGGCTCAGTGGGGATCAACAGAGCGATCCCCGCTGAGCAAGCGGACGTTCACGGGGCGGATTATTACTGATCTGCCCCAAGTGAAAGTACTTGTCATCAGCGCAGAACATCAGAGGGATTGTAAAAGCAGCCAAGATTGTTCTGTCCCTTGAACTGAGATTCTAGAGCCATAGTATTGAAGTTTTTCTGTTATTTAGTGGTGTAAAAGAGTTTGTGAAAAAAACAAAAGGCGGGAATGTTCTAATCCTTTAGATCACTTACACTCGGGTCAATCTTTCACAGATCTGCCCATACACATACCAACAGTATCTATTGAAATTGAAATGAGGTCGCCCCATTCAACTCCCAACTCATTGCTATATCAGCTAGTATTTTATTGCTCCAGAACCCTGAGTAAGCCTCACATGCCTGAGAAGCTAATGTTCTTACCTCATCCAAAAAAATAAAAAATACCGTTCTAGTCTGTGGAAAAAACTGGAGCATCACCTCCTTGCAGACAGTATGCCTAGTGGTAATTGAAACTAGGAGCCCAGTGGTAACAATTTAGCTACTTTGTCCATATGATTATCTTAACCTGCTTACATTCAGGTTAAAGCTCTCAACAATTGTACTTTGATCCATTATATTGGAATAATAATGCTAAAAATAATTGAGATCAAGATTGGTCTCTTTAAAAGATATCCTAAATGATTCATAGAACACTTTATGCCTATTTAGTGGATGGAATTGAAAATTAATATGTATAGGACATTTTAAATGAGAAGCTTAAAGGCATTTTCTGTCCTGGAAAGCAGGTCCCTTCATTGAAATGCATGAAAGGATAAATTGCATCTTTTCTAAAGAACAGCTTATTTTAGCATTTCAGTTCTAAGTGGCAGCTGGATTATGGAAATCATGTGATTCCCTACACAGGATATATATTCCAGCATATCTTCAAACAGTTTGCATTGTCTTCTAAGCACTTCATAATTATGTATGTGTTGTACAATGTTTGACTAGAAGTTTTGCCAAAATAACAATTACTAAGAAAATCCATAGATTAAATAAAATGTACTTGTCTGTGAAATTGCAGTAAAGTGTAATTTCTATCCAAATTCTATCCAATATCCAAATTAGTAAACAAATTCCTTTATTCCTCTGGTTAGGCTTATTTACAGGCTGATTTATTTCTGTTGCAATTATTTGAAACCATAAATGGAAAGGTCAAGTCTATAAAAAGTGCCTCATGATGTAAGCCCATCTATAGATGCTCTACTATTCTGTATCCATCAGAGACAGAGGCCCAGATTCAGGTACATCTGCGCATTATTGGACCGGCGTAGCGCACCGCCTTTACGTTAGACTTGCGCAATTTTGCGGCGTAATCCCCCTATTCTCGTAGCTTTTGCGCAGGAAATTGCGCATGCTTAAGGTTTTTCCCGAGGCGTAAGGAGGAGTAATACAAATTGGGAAGGACGTGGGCCTGTTACATTGAAATGAGCCGTGACCCCATGCAAATGAAGGGCCGGCCGGCTCGCGCATGCGCGCTTGAAGGAGACCATGGTCAGCTCCGCTGTGCGCATGCTCACAACTCGGGAGCGGCGCAATCAGTGAAATTGGAAATGGACTAGGGCAACGGTGTGAACTACGCAAACAGCATAAATAGACACACACAAACGCACTTGCATTGCAAAAGTACATCCCTTTGTCCCTTCCCATTTAACCAAGTGCTTTTGTCCTGTTGTTCGTTGCGTTGTGTTTTGTAGTTGTCAGATTAGTGTTCTGTGTGATCAAGTGTTTGTTAGTAGATCTTTGAAAGTGTTTTTTGATAAGTGTTTGAGAGACTGTTTGTTTGATTGATATATTTCTGTTCGTTTGTTTTCCTGCTGTATTTTTTTTTTTTTTGTGACTGTTTCTTGCTGAGTATTTTTCTCTTTGTGTGTGTTCTTGCTTGATTGTTTGTGCTTGTTTGTGTGAGTGAATTTTGCTGACTGGGAGTGAGTTTTTTGGGAAGTATGACAGAGAGAAAGAGAAAGCTCAATTTTACAGTTGGGGAAAAACAAATTCTTGCCCGGGCCATTAGCGAGTATGGGCGTTTCCTCCACGGCCCAGACAGTGCCAACACCACCCCAGCCAGGAGGAGGGAGATTTTGGATAGGATCACTGAGCAGGTCAATTCAGCGGGGCAGGGGGAAACCCGGACCCGGTCTGGGATTGACAAAAAAATCAATGACCTCCGGCGTCTGGTCAAACAGAAGCTGGCCAGAATGCATGCCCATGCCAGGGGCACAGGAGGGGGCCCACCATGCCGTATTAGGCTGACAGCGGAGGAGCGTGCGGTGGCCCTGACCTTTCATCGGCATGAAGTTGAGGGCCTGCCCGGCTTTGACTCAAGTCCGGAGCCCGTGGTGCCAGGTAAGTATTTTTTTTTAATATCAGGTGTGTAGCATGTGTGGGGGAGGGGGTGAAAGGGAATATGTGGCAAGTGTGTGGATCCTCCAACCTGTGAATGTTTTGTGTCATCCACAGATGTGCAGGAGGGTGCAGGGCCATCTGGCCTGACCGCACCAACCCCAGGACAGCAGCCTAATGAGGCCCCCCCCAAAAAAAAAGGCCGGAGTCCGCGGAGGAGGTTCAAGAGGAGGAGGAGAATCATGAGGAGGAGGAGAATCATGATTAGGAGGAGTCCATGTCAGGCACTGGACGTTTGGTTTTTGAGGACTCTTCCCCTCTGGCTGGCAGCAGGCAGCCCTCCCTAAGAGGGACCCCCCCCTCCTCCCCAACATGGCTCCCCTCACAAGGGCCTCCCCTTCTCCCCGGCCACAAGCATCAGCTGGAGGCAGGATTTCATCCCAGAACACCAGAGGGGTGGCCGATCTCCTGCCCGCCACTCTGAGAAGGGACCAGTTCCTCCAGACCCGCCATCTGGGACAGGTCAGCCAGACATTGGTGCGGATGGAGGAGAGCCTGTCCTCCATCAAGGATACGCTGGGGAACCTGGACTCCCACTCCCGGGCTTTCACAACCTGCCTAAACGAACTGCAGACGACATCAGCAGGCGTTGGGCAGGATGTGAGGGCCCTTACCCAGGCTATCCAGGCCAACACGGCAACACTTGGTGCTGCCCTGGACAGAATAGCCGTGGCCTTGGAGGGCAGGCCGCCAGGTGGGCAGAGATCAGGGGCTGCTCCTCCTTCCCCGGTTTTACCCCTCCCCCATGAGTCTCCCCTGAGAAGCCGGGGCCGGGGCCGTGGCCGGGGGCGCCCCAGGCGTGGCTCACGCAAGGGGCAATAATTTGTTTTTTCCCCTTTTTTTTTTTGCTGGAAAATTTTTGCTTTTGCAGGTATTTTTTATTTTTTTTTTGGGTTGTGAATGCTGTTTGAATGTGGGGGTGACATTCCTGCCGGAAAAGGGGTGTCACCCTCAATTTTGGTGGAGTAGGGTTCCCCAGGACCAGGGAGAAGTGATCCCCAGGTCCGAGTGAATGGTGTATGAATGTACAGTGACATAATTGGAGCCTTGGCGTGGCGTTGCTGCTCACAAGTCCAGCATGGTGGACTGGTGCCAATCCAATTTGATGTGGATGTGATGTGTCTGTGCTAGGGACCACAGTGGTGTGCATGCATGCATTCTCATTGTGCCATGATTAATGTGTGTGTTTAACGTGCAAAGATGCCCAATGTGAGTTGTCTCCTGGCTGCTCTTCCCTCAGAAGACGGGGTAGCCTCGGTTAGGGGGGGATTGTCTGGTTCAGGGGTCAGGTCATCACGTAGGGCAATCTGCAGGCCCTTTCTTACTGCGAAGTTGTGCAGCATGCAACATGCACCGATGATCTGGCACACGAAGTTTGGGGAATACAAAAGGGTACCCCCAGACTTATCCAGGCATTGGAAACGAGACTTTAGTAGGCCAAAGGTGCGCTCCACCACTGCTCGTGTTTGGGCATGTGCTTGATTGTATCTTTCCTCTCCTGGGGTTTGGGGGTTCCGGATAGGAGTCATGAGATGGGGTCCCAGTGGATATGCAGAGTCACCTGTAAGGGAAAAGACAGGAGGATGTTAGTCATGCATGTGCCACTTGTGATGTGTGCATCATGGGAGGGGATAGTCATGCCTGACTCCCATGTCACTCACCAACCAGCCAGGTGTCCCCATACATGTTCTGTTCGAATTCCATTCGGATGTGGCATTGATTGTATATGTAGCTGTCATGGCTGGACCCTGGGTGTTTGGCACGGACGTGCCATATGAGGCCTTGGGCATCGACTATCACCTGTACATTGATGGAATGCCAATGCTTCCGATTGCGGTACATGTGCTCTGTCTCCTGGGGGGGCTGGAGTGCCACATGTGTGCAATCAATGGCCCCCACAGTGCGTGGGAATCTGGCAATTCTGTAGAAATCTGTCATTGCCTTCAGCCGCAGGTCCTCAGTGGTGGGTTTGATGATTTGGTTGGCCATGCGTCTGAGGATTGCAGGGACAACCTGGTGCACACATCTGCTCATGGAGGATTGTGACATCCCAGCCACCACTCCACTTGTTCTTTGAAAAGAGCCACTGGCAAGGACATGGAGTGTTGCCATGACCTTCACCAGTGGCTGCACTGCATGTGAGCGTTGTGTTCGGCTGGTGATGTCCTCCTGCAGGGTTGTGGTTAATTCCAGGATGACATGAGGGGTGAATCTGAAGATGCGAAACACCTCAGAATCACTCATGCCAAACAGGTCTATGCGGGTGCGGTATATCCTCTCCCGTGCCCCCCTCCGTGCCCTCATCCTTCTTTGTTCATCTAAAGTCAGTAGTATAGCTATGCGCGACGATGCCCCTGGCATGTTGGCATACAGATTGTTGTGCAACACGTGTGACTGCTGAGCTCCTCACTAACAGTGTTGCTTTATCTAACAAGTAGACTTTTTTTCTCTTTTTAGACCAGCTTTTATATGCTCTAATTTTAGACAGGACATTTTGCTGTTGCGCACACTGCGTCGCCTGTGCTGCCCCAACGTTCTTTTGTGGATCCCCGTAAGTCCCTCATTAGCATATTTGACTAGCAAATCAATGGTCTGTCTAGCGCACTTTTGCGCGGACGGATGCGCCAGTCTAACGAAATTACGCGGGACAAAAAAAAGTAGATTTTTTGCGTATCTCGTTCTGGGGATGCCGTGCATCGAAACGCACGCGCACATTTCGACTTACGCACGCGCATCTCCTGTTGCGCAGGCGTAATCGCTCTGTGAATCTGGGCCAGAGTCTATTGGAGGTGTACACCTCTTTTTTCCACCACAGTCCTCCTATCTATTGTACCCGATAAACCTTAGATGCGTTGCAGACCCACTTAAAGGGGTTGTAAAGACAAAAATATTTTCCTCTTAAATTAAAGTCTGACGGTAGCTGATAAAGTAAAAAGTAATGTTTTGCAGTATAACTAGTTTGATACCTGTTGAAATCGAGCTGTTTTATTCACCTCCGTCACTCCTGAATCGTTATTCTCACTGACTTCCTGGTTTGCGGTGCACATTCATTCTTGCTACATCACGGCCTAATGGGAACTACAGTTCCCATTATGCTTAGCCTCCATGCCTATGAGGGTTAAGAGAGCATCTTCACGCAGGGCTGTAGTCATAGGGAGGGGGTGAGCACATTCTGCTTTCCACCATGCAAAATGGCTCAGATGCTGGTGGAAAGCAAGAAGAGGAGAGACAGTTAATGGCATTTTCAAACCTGGATTACTGTATTTTGGAGGTCAAAAGGAAAAACGAGGTAAGTGATATTTAAATGCTCTAGCTTACAGCAATCAATTGATCTATTAAAAAACGAACCTTTAGCGTTCCCTTAACGCTTTGCAGCTCCACACTGTGCTGTGCATAGCTTGCATTTGATTAAACTCCTGGAGAACAGCAAAGACTACAAAGCTCTGTAGAGAAGAATAGGAGAGCTAATCAGTGCTGCATTTGAGTTCTATGTTTAGGTATAATGCATATGAAGGTGGTGCCGGAACCAGTGGTGTATATAGATTTTGTGCTGCCCTAGGCCTGACTAAACTCGTGCAACACCTAATTTAAATATGACCCACCCCTTCTTGTTAAGGTCCCACCCCTTCCTGTTTAAGACTGGTGACGCGTCATATTCGACTCCCCCATCACAGACTGCTGCGGAAGTGCTGCGGCAGCCAACTGCGCATGCGCGATGCGTTCCAAACGCATCTGCGATGCGTTCCAATGCATTTACGACACTGCACACCAGCGAAGGTGACGTGGACTTAGGGGAAAGTGGCCAGTCGACCTCACGTCCTTGCTTCGCTCGGCCTCCTGGCTCTTTTTTTAACGTCCTCCAATCCACGGGGATGTTAAGGAAAGAGCCTGAATGCCGAACGAGGTTTCGCTGGTGTGCACTGCCGTAAATGCATTGGAACGCATCACAGATGCGTTTGGAACGCATCGCGCATGCGCAGTTGGCCGCCACAGCACTTCCGGAGCAGTCTGTGATGGGGAGCGGAGTATGACGGTACACCGGCCCTGCAATTTTCCAGTGGGGGCACTAGTTCTGAGGGCCTTGGGGGGAGGTGAGGGGATTCCCTTAATCTGCAGAGATTTCCTCTCACTTCCTGTTTGGCTATGGGGCAGGAAATGAAGGGAAATTAATGGATGGCAAAAAAAATTAACAGGGGCTATAACCATCCCCTGAAGCGATCGCTTGTCACTCTGCTGCCCCCACCACCATCCTCGGTAAGGGAACCAGGAAGTGAAGCACTCCGGCTTTACTGCCCGGTTCTCTACGTCGCATGCGCGAGTCGCACTGCTCCGTGCTGACTGGTTCCCGCTGTCTTCTGGGAGCCGAGTGTTTCCCAGAACACAATGGGAGAGACGGGATCTGACATCCTGCCCGCAGTCTACCCGCAGACTGTATGGCCGGAAGTGGGTGCAAACGACCGTTTTTAAAACTTTTTTTCCATTGATACGTGTTCCCTCGGGCAAGACACAGGTTCTCAGCCCAAAGGCGAATGGAACTTCCCCTTTATAGTGCCGTCGTACGAGTTGTACGTCACCACGCTTTGCTAGATCATTTTTTTAAAACAATGGTGTGTAGGCAACATCGTTTTAATGATGAAGTTGGGAAAACGTAGTTTTTTCGACATGCTGAAAAACAATGTTTTTTTTTTCATGCTGAAAAATGATTGTGTGTACATGGCAAAAGAGCTGTGAAAGTTTTCAATAGACTCTCTTGGGAAGAGCTGAATGCATTCCTAAATGCACAACATATAACTGGATATTAAAGTGGTTCTAAAGGCTGAAGGTTTTTTATCTTTGTGCATTCTATGTACTGACCACGGTAATCATGGCTGCTGATCCCTGATTACCGTGGTCAGTTTATGTGCCTCCGTCATTCCACTGCTCTCCTCTCCCCCCCTCTTTTTTGGCTTGTTTTCCTTAATCTTCACCTGGTGATCTAGCCAGTTAGCCAGTAAGTCTGTTGTTTTTCAACAGACCAAGCTTTTCAGACAAAGTAGCAATTACAAAGTTGAGACAAACCATTTCCCACTGACAGTAGAGATTACAATGGTCAGCCTTTATCCATTTAAAGGGGTTGTAAAGGTTTGTTTTTTAATTTCCAAATAGGTTCCTTTAAGCTAGTGCATTGTTGGTTCACTTACCTTTTCCTTCGATTTCCCTACATTTTTTTTCTTTGTCTGAATTTCTCACTTCCTGTTTCTCCTCAGTAAGCTTTCCACCATCATCTGAGCGGTGTTTAGTCAGCCAGAACAGCTTACTGAGGAGGAACAGGAAGTGAGAAATTTAGACCAAGAAAACAAAGAAAAAAAAAACATTTAGAAGGAAAAATCGAAGGAAAAGGTAAGTGAACCAACAATGCACTCCCCTTTTAAGTAAAACATTTATCCCAAAAAGAAAATAAGAACTTGTTTGCACTACACTCTCTCCAGGCTGAAAATGTTGCTGTCAAAAGTGTCTGCTTTACTACTTCATCCAGAATGCAGGCATATGAAGTGTGTTACTGGCTGGATCACCAGGTGCAATAAGGGAAAGAAAGCCTAAAAATAAAAACAAATGCAGCCACCACATCTAAGGATTGGTAAGCTGAAATATATAATATTTAACTTTTTTGGCACAGTACTACTTTAACCGCTTCCAAACCACCCACCGTACATACACTACGGCAAGACGGCCTGGCTGCGCAAAATCATGTAGCTGTATGTGATTTTGTGCATGCGGTGTCGGGGGAACGTGTGCCGTGTCGAATCTCAGCGGGAGCCAATTAGCGGGTCCAGCGGCCACCATGGTCACTGCGACCCACCGATCATTCACAGGAGACAAAGAGCAGCACTGTTCACCGTATTGGTGTCACTGGTCCCCAAAAAGCGTCCCTTAGGGTCAGATTTGTCCACCATAATGCTAAAAATCCTGCTAAAAATCACCGCCATTACTTGTTATAAAAAAAATCAAAACCCATAGTTTGTAGGTGCTATAACTTTTGTGCAAACCAATCAATATAGCCTATTGCCATTTTTTTTCCCAAAAATATGTAGCAGAATACATATTGGCCTAAACTGATGAAGAAATTTGATTTTTTTTTAAAAAAAATTATTGGGTATGTTTTATAGCAGAAAGTAAGGAATATTGTTTTTTACTCAAATTTGCTGCTCTTTTTTTTTGTTTATAGCGCAAAAAAAACAAAAAAAAAACGCAGAAGCGATCAAATACCACCAAAAGAAAGCTCTATCTGTGTAAAAAAAAAGGATTTTATTTGGGTACAGCGTTGCACGACCACGCATTTTTCATCTGAAGAAACGCATTGCCGTAATCGAAAAAAAAATGCCTAGTCATGAAGACTGTAAAACCTTCCGGGGGTGAAGTGTTTATATAGACCCTAATGTGTTTGTTAGCACTAGGAAAGGACTTGCAGTTTCATTATAAAAAAAAAAAACTGTGATCAGGCAGGCTTTTTTTCTACAAAAGAGACATGTATTGACACTTCTGCAAAAAAATGCCCCTACCTGTCTGCTCACTGTCTTCTACGGTGCTGTAAGATGAGCTGTGCATAGGCAGCTCAGCCCAACTGTGATTCCTAAGAATTACAGGCCTACAATATAAAACCTCAAATTTCCATGCAAAACAATTGTACCACTTTCAGCATAAAAAATCTGACATAATCATACTGCCAGGGAGGTTAACTAACCATACATGTTATATGGTGTTTTAGGATTCACATTATACTTTTTGTGATCTGCTGATTTTCCATTATTTTGTCATTGCTTGATAGCTTAGCACTTTATAGAGTTGTGCCTTAGAAGAATATTTGTGAAAGGGGGTATATGAAATGGGTAAAAATGTAACAAATAGAAAACACAGTACAAGACAATCCCTTTAATTTTTTTTACATTTAAGATTTACAGTACAATATGTCTTCTGTTTAGAAAGAAAGCTGCACCCTTGTCACAAAGTGATTATGCTGTTTGCTTCATCAAGGGAACACGTCTAAAGCTATAATACTTAAAGATGCCGCAGTGGATAAGCTAGTATGCTAAATCCCAATATGTTTTACATATAAATCATAGTTGACGGGGCTGGGACGAATTTTAAAACTTACGTTAAAAACTCTTTTAACCACTTAAGGACCGCCTAACGCCGATATACGTCGACAGAGTCGCACAGCTGGGCATAAGCACGTACAGGTACGTCGCCTTTAAGAGCCCACCCTTGGGTCGCGCGCGTGAAAGCGCTTGCGGGACCTGGGGACCCGATCACCGCAGATGTCCCACGATTGGGTCACAGAGCTGAAGAACGGGGAGAGGTCAGCGTAAACAAACCTTTCTAGTGGCAGTGTCAGTGATCGTTGTTCCCTGTCATAGGGAACGACGATCAGTGACGTGTCACACCAGGCCACGCCCCCCTATAGTAAGAATCACTCACTAGGGCACACGTAACCCCTACAGCGCCATCTAGTGGTTAACCCCATTCACTGTTAGTGCTATTTTCACAGTAATCAGTGCATTTTTATAGCACTGTTCGCTGTAAAAATGACAATGGTCCCAAAAATGTGTCAAAAGTGTCCAATGTGTCCGCCATAATGTCGCATTCACGATAACAATCGCTGATCACCGCCATTACTAGTAAAAAAAAATATTAATAAAAATGCCATAAAACTACCCCTATTTTGTAGACGCTATGGCCCAGATTCAGACAGAAATAGACTATCGTAGAGTATCAGAAATACACTACGCCGCCGTTTTTTACCTGGCTCTACGTGGAATCCAGGTAGATTTTGTCCAGTAAACGACGGCGGCGTAGTGTATTTCTCCCGTCGCAATCCATCTGCGCAAGTAGGGGGCGTGAATCATTTAAAATAGGCGCGTTCCCGTGGCGATCGAACTGCACATGCTCCATTTGCAAATTTCCCGCCGTGCATTGCGCGAAATCACGTCGTTACGTCATTTTTTCTTGAGTAGCGTCGTTTACGGAGATTCCTATTCCCGAACGAGTTACGTAAAAAAGAAATAAAAAAATTTAAATTCGACGCGGGAACGACGGCCATACTTAACATGGGCTACGCACCGTTAGACCAGCAAAAAGCTGGTCTAAAAGTATGTATAAAAAAATAGACGAAAGCGATTGCGAAGACCGCTCGTATCTTCGTGGATCGCCGTAAAAAACTCATTTTCATATCCCGACGCATGAAAACGACGCGAACTCCTCCCAGCGGCCGCAAAAATATCGCAGCGTAGATCCGAAGGCTTACGAAGACGTAAGCCTCTCGGATCGAAGCCCGAAGCCGCCGTATCATGGTTTGAGGATTCAAACTAGTGATACGGCGCGCAAAATTTGAAATTACTCCTGTCTAACACCAGTTAGACAGGCGTAATTGCTCTGTGAATCTGGGCCTATAACTTTTGCGCAAACCGATCAATAAACGCTTATTGCATTTTTTTTTACAAAAATATGTAGAAGAATACGTATCGGCCTAAGCTGAGGAAAAAAAATGCTTTTTAATATTTTTTGGGGATATTTATTATAGCAAAAATAAAAAAATATTGCATTTTTTTCAAAATTGTCGCTCTATTTTTGTTTATAGCGCAAAAAAAAAAAAAAAAACTCAATCAAATACCACCAAAAAAAAGCTTTATTTGTGGGAAAAAAAGGACGCCAATTTTGCTTGGAAGCTACATCGCACGACCACGCAATTGTGAGTTAAAGCGACGCAGTGCCGAATCACAAAAAGTGGCCTGGTCCTTTAGCTACAAAATGGTCCGGGGCTGAAGCGGTTAAAGTATACCAGTTGCTTCTTAAACATCTCTAAACTTGCTACTGCTTAGAAATGCAGGCAGTTTTAAAAATCTTCTTGAGCACTCTTGTATGCAAATGTTGTCACTTCTCTGGAGTATCAAAGGGTAGCTTTCCCCTTGCCACATTCCTGGTAATTCATCACTATTAATGGTGGCCTTTGCAGAGGAAGGGAGCCAGCGCTTGACACTGCAGAGAAGTTTTGAAATGTGCTTATTTGGGATTCAGGGCACCTGGGGCACTTAAGAAGACATTTGAAGATGCCTGCATTTTAAAGATACAGATGGTATAAAAAGTTTGTAGAAGTTACAGGTGTGCTTCAATGCAATGATGCACACTTTTGTGGGAGATAAATTCTTAAACTAGCATATTTAAAAAAATAACTTTATGTAAAATGTTCTTCAACCAGGGACATCTCTTCACTTTAAAAAAAGGTAATGCACAGACTTGGACCAAGATTTCTAAGCTGTAACCTTGAGATCAGGAAAGATGTAACCTGCTTTTGGTCAACTGCAATTGAATAAGCTCTTAAATTAACTTGATTTCATATGTGATGAGATTGGAGCATGCAAAAAGATACTTCAACCTTGATAGGTACTGATGAAAGCTAAAGGCCCTTAACACTGAATAATACGTTTGTTTGATATAAAATGATTGTAACTACTGAGTCAATGACATCACTATGTTCTAGATGCTAATTTGTGATGTCAGTCTACAATACTCTACATCTTATTCAAAGATTTAACTTCTTTAAGGCCGCGTACACACGGAGGGACATATCCGATGGAAACGGTCCACGGACCGTTTTCATCGGATATGACCACCGGCTATTTTGGTCCGATGGCATGTACACACCATCGGATCAAAATCCCCGCCGGCAGACAGCGCGGTGACGTGGCGGTGACGTTGACGCCACCACGTCACCGCACCAGGAAGTAAACAACTTCCACGCATGCGTCGCATTAATACGACGCTTGTGCGGGCAGATACAGTATGTCCACTGGTGAGTGTACTGACCAGCGGACATATCAAACGGACATGTCGCCGGCGGACAAATTTTAAAGCATGTTTTAAAATTTGTCCGCCAGTCAGACATGTCCGCTAGCTAGCCCGTACACACAACTCAGATTTGTCCGCTGAACTGGTCCGTCGGACCAGTTTGAGCGGACAAATTCGATCGTGTGTACGCGGCCTAAGCCCCATACACACTATTAGATTTTCTGCAAATGTTTGTCTTCAGATTTATCGAAACCAGGTAGTACAAGGGCCTGCCTGATTGCATACAAATTGAAATTCTTAAAGCGGTGCTCAACCCTAAAGTGGAACTCCCGCTCATCGGAACCCCCCCCCGGTGTCACATTTGGCACCTTTCAGGGGGAGGGGGGTGCAGACAGGTATTTGCTCCCACTTCCAGGAACACACTCTGCCGGGATCTGCGGGTAGTGCCCCCCCCCCCCCCGTTGTGTTCTGGGAAACACACGGCTCCCAGAACACAGCAGGGACCAGTGAAGATGGCGCAGTGCAACTCACGCATGCGCAGTAGGGAATCGGCAGTGAAGCTGCAATGCTTCACTTCCTGATTCCCTCACCGAAGATGGCGGTATGGGAAGCGAGAGACGAGCGATTGCTCGTCTTCTGCTGCCGACGTCGCTGGACTCCAGGACAGGTAAGTGAGTATTTATTAAAAGTCAGCAGCTGCAGTATTTGTAGCTGCTGGCTTTTAATATATTTTTACGGCGGAGCTCCGTTTTAAGGTTTGACCTCATATTATATGGTTTTGGTAAATCTGAAGACAACAATCTGCAGAAAATCTAATAGTGTATACAGGGCCTTAAGCTGTGTACACACAATCGGTTTGTCCGATTAAAACAGACCGATGGACTGTTTTCATCGGACAAACCGATCGTGTGTGGGCCCCATTGGCCTTTTTTCCATCGGTGTTAAAAAATAGAACATGTTTTACATTTTTCCTATGGATAAAAAAACGGTAGAAAATCTGATTTTCTGTCCACACATGAGTATACCTATTACTACTGTGGTTCTAGCGTGATCCAGCATGCCACAAGTGTAACAGGCACTTATCCTGTCCAGCTCATCTGACCTACTTGTAACAGAGAGGTCATATCATCTGGTAAGAATATAGTATTTCTCTAGCACTTTTGGTGGATCACGAACAAACTTTTTGGTGAAGGTTTCCCTCACACCCCAGAACCAACACACTACAATCTTGTCACAGATCTGTTCACAGACTTTGCCCAATCAAGATTCCACTCTGCACAAAGAAGATCATCATATTTTTTCTTGTTTACCAGTTGGACTTATTTTTGTTTGCCAATTAATACACCAGAATCCATTTTTGTATCACTTCACCGAGGTTTATTTTATTCTAATTAGTATTTGTTGTTATCCATCACAGTATTTCAGTAATTGATGTTTGTTTTCACTGATTATTTACGCTTATCCACATTATGATATGCTAGTGAAGTTTCTCATATAGTCACAGTGGCGCCCTCTATCGTTCTTTATTTTCAGAAAAATCCGATCGTCTGTGTTTTTCGGCTCGTCGTAGTGTTGTACGTCACCGCGTTTTGGAATTTAGTCTAATAGTGTGTAGGCAAGACTGATGAAAGTCAGATTCATCAGATATCCGACAAAAAAATCCATCGGATTATATTCCATCAGATATCCAATCGTGTGTACAGGGCTTTAGATGCAATATGGATGTTGTACTGATTGTTGGAAGTGTGAACCAAAGATTGTAGCCCGATGCCACAAAGTTCCTAGTTCTGGTCCTAGCAGAGGCATGTTAAATTCTACAGCAGCCAGTTTGTCTAACCCTGCAACACTAATGCCACTTACACACAATCGGATCATCCGATGAAAACAGACCGATGGATTTTTCATCAGATATCCGATGAAGCTGACTTTCATCAGTCTTGCCTACACACCATCAGTTAAAAATCCAATCGCGTCAGAACGCGGTGACGTTACACACAACGACTTCTCGGGTCTCTCTTCAGCTTTCCTGGCCCTTCCTCCTGTTGAGTTCCCCACATCGCAAGCAGCTTGCCATTTGGGCACCCGAGCCAAGCTGCAGCTCTCTGTGTCCATTCAGACACAGAGCCGCTGCCCGGCCCTGTCTCCGCTCTATATCCTCATTGGCTCACGGACCACTGACTTTGATTGACAGCAGCAGGAGTCAATGACGCTTCACTGCTGTCTCATCCAATGAGGAGGGAGAGTCCCAGACAGAAGAGTCTCTCGTGCAACATCGCTAGATAGAGATGGGCTCAGGTAAGTATTAGGGTGGCTGTGGTACCCAGAAGGCTTTTTATCTTAATGCATATAACGCATTAAGATTAAAAAAAAAAAACTCTGCCTTTACAACCACTTTAAAATCTCTTTAGTCTTCATACATGTAAGCTGGCCACAGTTGGATATCATTTCAAATGAAAATTCTTAGCAAAGATATTAAAACAATTTGTAATAAAATTCTCAGAACATTTGTTTGTCACTCAAAAGATTTTATTTGCTTTTAAGATTTGAATTTGGAATAAACAAGCTTTACTGAACGAAAACCACAAACACTGTTTAAACTCTTGAGAATTTTTTTTCCAACCTGCCTCTTTTGAATTTTCATCACTGCAGTCGAGAACGAACGTTGATTTGACCCACTAATAATTTGTCGACTTATAACAGGCCTAAACACCCTCTTCATAGTAATGGCGAAAGTAGTAGTGCAACAGCTACAACAGCATCTAGACACCCACAAACTACTGGATCCACTTCACGGGACAGAAACAGCACTTCTCAAAATATGGGATGACGTTCTCGAAGCAGCAGACAAAGAGAATCATGTCTTCTGGTACTGTTGGACCTAAACACAGCTTTTGATACAGTAGACCACAAATTGTTGCTGACTCACCTATCCAAAGTAGCTAGAGTAGCAGACTCCAATCTACTATGGTTCTCCTCCTTTCTGGAAAATAGTGAAACTAGGACCTTTCACTTCTGCAAAACGCACAGTGTAATCTGGAGTCCCTTAGGGGTCTCCCCTGCCGCCCGTACTATTCATTATATATCTCCGCCCTCTCCTCTAAATCATCAGCAACCAGAATTTACTCTACCATTCATACACGGATGACACCCAACTCTACTTTTGCATCAGCAATGAAAAGGATCATTATCTCGGGCTAGAGAAATGCCTTACTTTGATTGAAAATTGGATGACGGAGAGTTACCTTAACCACTTCAGCCCCGGACCATATTGCTGTCCAAAGACCAGAGCACTTTTTGAGATTCGGCACTGCGTCGCTTTAACTGACAATTGCGCGGTCGTGCGACATGGCTCCCAAACAAAATTGGCGTCCTTTTTTTCCCACAAATAGAGCTTTCTTTTGGTGGTATTTGATCATCTCTGCGGTTTTTATTTTTTGCGCTATAAACAAAAACAGAGCGACTATTTTGAAAAAAATGCAATATTTTTTACTTTTTTCTATAATAAATATCCCCAAAAATATATAAAAAAAAAATATTTTTTCCTCAGTTTAGGCCGATACGTATTCTTCTACATATTTTTCGTAAAAAAAATCGCAATTAGCGTTTATTGATTGGTTTGCGCAAAAGTTATAGCGTTTACAAAATAGGGGGTAGTTTTATGGCATTTTTATTATTATTTTTTTTTTACTAGTAATGGCGGCGATCAGCGTTTTTTTTTCGGTACTGCGATATTATGGCGGACACTTCGGACACTTTTGACACATTTTTGGGACCATTGGCATTTTTTTAGCGATCAATGCTATAAAAATGCATTGTATTACTATAAAAATGCCATTGGCAGTGAAGGGGTTAACACTAGGGGGCGGGGAAGGGGTTAAGTGTGTTCCTATTTGTGTTCTAACTGTATGGGGGGGGGGGACTTACTAGGGGGAATCACTGATCTTCTGTTCATACATTGTATGAACAGAAAATCAGCGTTTCCCCCGCTGACAGGAACGAGCGCTGTGTGTTTTCACACACAGCTCCCGTTCCCCGCTCTGTAACGAGCGATCGCGTGTGCCCGGCGGCGATCGCGCCCACCGGGCACACGCACGGGACTCGGGGGCGAGCGGGGGGCACGCGCGCGGGCCGCCGGCGGCGCGCACGCGCCCCCTAGTGGCCGCGAAAGGCACGACGTAGAGCTACGGGCTCTCGCGCACCCGTGCCGACCTGCCGCCGTATAACTGCGGCGGCTGGTCGGCAAGAGGTTAAACTCAATGGCTCAAAAACAGATTTGCTTCTGTTCCACACCAATCGTAAGAGACTTGCCACGACAACATGTACACTTCCGCCCATTTTGGGACAAACCATCACCCCCAGCACCAAAGTCACAAGTCTCAGAGTCAATAATCAACTCCAAACTCGGCTATGCCAACGCCCCCATCTTGGACTCCGAAAATACCAAATTGCTTGTCTACAAGTCGTCCAGAATACGGCAGCATGACTAGTAACAGGGAAAGAACCCTGGGAATCAATCTCCCCTCCCTGAAATTCCTTCACTGGTTGCTCGTAAAAGACCGAATTACGTTTAAGGCACTATGCCTGACGCACAATATCTATGTAAAAAAATAAAAAGTCACAACCCCAATCGCGTTCTTCATTCTACTAACCAAAATCTACTCCAGATACCCAAGGCCAGATATAAGTCCAAAGGAGAACGAAGATTTTCAGTTCAAGGACCAATACTGTGGAACGCTCTACCGACCAGCATCCAAACGGAAGAGAATCACCAGGCCTTCAGGGAAAAAATCAAAACCCATCTATTCTAAAGGCAAAATATAGTAGAAAATGGATACCAACCGCCCAGAGGCGATTCAGTTCGCATGTGTCACGCTATACAAGTTTCTTACTCACTTACTCAATGATTGGAAAAATGAACAAACTTTCTTAGAACACAAAAATAAACTATATGGTGCTAAGATAGCTAGGGCAGTGGAGTGAAGTGAGGATAAAGTCACAGAGTCACAATGCAAAAGGGAAAACACACACGGTGTGTTTGGGGTACTAAATGTTTGTGCTAAATCCAAAAATCAACGTGTCCACTTGAAATGGCTGCAGCTTCTTTGTATGAGTTTAAGAAAACATTTATTTGAAACAATAAAAAGAAGTTAAAGTGGTTGTATACCCATTCTGATAATTTTTCATTAAATTAATAATAGCAGGCTAAATTATAATTTGCCATTTTTTATTATTCTTCTCTTACCGGTTTCCTTACTGAGTAATCATTGTTTGTCTTTTAATTTACGTCATCTGCGCAAGCGCCGTAAGAACTAATTTTCTGGCCAGCATAGACCATACCAGAAAAAAGGTGGGTCTATGCCAGGCTGCATCATTTCCTACTGTTGGCATCAACCCCGAGATCCCCCGAGACTCCTTCCCCTTCTGGAGTAAGGCAGCAACAGGATCGGCTCCTATTCACTGCAGAAGGTTTCTGTAATGACTGAAAACGGAAATGAGGCGTGGATGTGGCTAATAATGTGCATGCATGGAATTATATTGAGGGAAATTAACTGAGGGCGTAAATAAAGCACTGCACAAACACGGAACGACCATAGTTGTGATAGCGGTGGCTAGGAACATGCAGGAGTGATCACAAGTCTATTTATTTCTAACAGTAAGAATGCTTTTGGTGCATACTATTAGTTGCATTTTAATTTAAAACAACTAATTTGATTGATATATCGCTTAAATGTGGTATCATTGCCAGAATTTACTACCACTTTGTTAATGGGGCTAAGAGCCCTATACTTCTCCTTTGTCAAAGGGGCATGTCCCCAAAAAGCGTAATCATGCCCGCTTCCCATCCTGTCATACTTGTGTATCTCCTGCTTACTCTTGGTTCTACAATCCCAAACCACGTGTTCTGCATATACAGCCTAGCTGCTTCCAGTTGTCATCTGATCCACCTGAACCTGCTGCACTGCCGAGCTCTGAAGATATCAGAGGACTAGTAATGGTTTTATGATTTTAAATTAGGGCTGTGGAAATTAACTATTAATTCCTCAATTAATCGTACATTTTTTTGATCGGTCAACATTTTTTTGATCAATCAAAATTCTTTTGATTGGTACTCACCTCTGCGCCGACTTCCAGGCCTTCGGGGAGTTCCATTGGAGATCCGGTGACGTCACGGACACCGGCGGGGGTTGCTGTGTCCATCTGAAGGGCTCCTTTGCTTGCCTTCATATCTGCATGCCGGCGGGACCTTACTCTCTGCCACACGTAAGGGCTGTTACATTTCCCTCTATCACTTCCCTCTATCAACCTGGGATTCTACAGCCATATGTAGCTACATCGATTTTATCTCCAGTGCAATATTTATTTTGTTACCTACTTGAAGACTATAAAAGTTTTAATGCTATTCCCATCGAGAGCTGCCTTTGTGTGTTTTTTGTATCCTGCTATCCATTTTTCCAGTGCTTGGTAGCTGCACTGGGAATCAGCCTGCAAGGAGATCCGCTAAAAGTAGTTGGAACTGTATTTGCGTATAATTAATCAAAATTAGTTGATTAATCGATTAGAAAAAAACTATCTATTGAACACAAAAATTGTAATCAGTAACAGCCCTATTTCAAATAAATCTACCCTTTGTCACCCGCTGTTTCTTTTTAATAATTTTTTTTTTTTTTTTAGAACCTTCGTTTCTCAAGGATTTTTTGTTCAAAATTCTACCCATCTATGGCCATCTTAGGACTCATGTTTTATTTGGCCCCTTTAAAACCACCTATCATTACATACCTTATTTTAGACCCAGTAATTTCTTCATTGGGTCTCTATGCTTCTCCATGCCGATAGCTGGTGGGAGGAGCCTACAGGGTTTCTACACAGCTTTTTGAAGACATTGCAGCCTCAATACTCCCCTCAAGAGACCTTAACCAAAATGCAAGTGTGCTGGCTGTTGGGAGATGTTATGCAAATATCAGAATCAGGGTCGTCTTTAATATTGATTGGACCCTTGGCAAAATTTTCTTGGCCCCTCCCAAATTCACTTAACAACTATTTGCGGGCAGTGCATGCTCAAGGGGCAGATGCTTTGGGCCCACAACAATGATCGAGCCCGGGCAGCTTCCCCTTTTGCCCTGTGTTAAAGATGGCCCTGATCAGTTGGATGTCAGGCCGCGTACACACGATCGAACATTTTCAGCAGACATATCCGATCGTGTGTACGGCCTAGCGGACAGGTTTCCAAAACTTGTCCTCTGGAAACCTGTATATCAGACATGTCCTCTGGTTAGTATGCCTAACCAGCGGACTGAAATCCCCCGCATGCGTCGAATGGATTCGACGCATGCGTGGAAGCATTTTACTTCCTGGTTTGGTGATGTGGCGGTGACGTTGACACACCGCCGGACCAAAATCCTGCAGGAGACATGTCCGATGAAAACGGTCCGCGGACAGTTTTCATCGGACATGTCTCCTCGTGTGTACGCGGCCTCAGTCTGAACATGTAGGCATTCCTACATGTTGAGCCTCCATGGTTAGAAAAACTGAAATCTAATGGGACAGTTTAGCTGGGTATGAAGCAGCCAGATAATGCTGGATGTCCTGCCTCAAGGAAAACAGGCAAACTCTAACTGGCTATAAAGGACACCAAGAAAAGTTCAGCGTGTAGTGAAACCAAAGCGGGCAATACAGCAGTGGTTGGAATTCAGTCTTATGTTACCCTGCCCATGCCATTTTCTTAGCGATAGAAATACAGTAATCTTTTAATTGTGGGCAGAGAGGAAGGCATAACACTACAAATGCGCCTCCATCAATTCCTTAGAATGGCATAGTGGACATATTTATAAGGAAGTCATAAAACTACACATTTGTAGGCAGCTCTTCTACGATGAAACAAAAGTCTAAATTAGCGCTGCTCCTATGAATTACAATATAAACAAACATACTCAATACCAATATGGTGCAAAATAACCATAATCAATAAAGTCCATAAAAATATATAAAATGTTGAGCCAGTGAAAAAGTTCAAATATTCAGGTGACTTCCTGTGACAACTTCAAAATCAAAAATTCAGGTGACTGTCCATGCTCCCCTCCTGGGTCCCCACTCACCAGATAGGAATGGTGTATGTGCCTGTATTAGGGTGGTGATGTTCGTCCTAAGTCAAGATCTCTCAGGCTCACTCAATCAGCAACAATCCATAAAGATACAAATCCAACAAAGACAGAGGATTTAAATCATCAGTGCCCCGAGGTCCTCACCGACTGTTGCCCCCCCTGTTTGATGGAGTCGGGGAGGGCTCCGGGTACTGCAGGTCAGCTTCAACAAACCTACGACAGCTTAAATTGATGTATTTTATTAGCAGGTGTTGCACCCTTTTTCTTTTTGTCCCTAATTTGTCAGTATTTTTGTATTGCTTTACTTTCTACTCTACTTTTTCATTAATTTTAATTAATTTCCTTTACTTTGTTGCTTAAATGTTTCTGGGCCTGGTACCTGGGGGTGCAGTTTGATCCTTACCTCTGTTTGAGGGGTTGCACCCTTGTCAGCAGTGTGCAAGGTGGGGAAGATAGGGGTGATTCATAGATGTTGGAACTTATATCATGGTTGTAATATGTTGACAATTATTCCCCCGATATGGTCCCCGAGCTGTGTGCATCCCTGACTAACTCTCCTGCTGACTGAATGTTCCCGGGGGCTGGCCCCTTGTGTAATGTCATTTTACGCTTTTGAGTTTTGTTCAATGTCTATTTTGTTTGTAATCTGATTTTTTTTTCAAAATAAAGATTACATAAAAAAAATTACATCATCAGTACTTTGATCTGGGGAGCCTTCACCTCTCAAGATATCCCCCTCCTCCTCTGTGAGGAGTAAATATGATAGACCTGGTCGATATGATGAAGTTATAGGATATACACCTTTTTTAGATGTTGGTAATAGTTTGTATGTAATGTTTGGTATGGGGTTTAAAAGTGTTTCTACTTTTTGTTGCTTATTTTATGAAAGTTGTCAAATCTTTTTTTCTCTCTATGTTCCTAGATTGTAAGCTCTAACGAGCATGGCTCCCTGATCCCTCCTGTATTGATTTGTATTGTCACTGTACTGTCTTCCCTGATGTAAAGCGATGCGCAAACTGTTGGCGCTATATAACTCCTCTATAATAATAATAATAATAATAATAATAATAATGTCAAATAATCTTGGACTAATAGAGTTAAGGTTAGGCACATTCGGCCACAGTATCGATAGACACAGATCGCTATTGTCACTGTCATGTCAAATCTTCTATCCATATCGAACTGTTGTGGCAACGAAGCGAAAATAAAGCAGGTCGGATCTTTCAGATTTCGGATTCTGCACGTTCGTTATCGTTTGTTAAAACAAACGCGAAAATCCCAGAAATTTAGACGAAAATGCATTTGAATGAAAACGAATAAAAATGTCGACTGAAGTTTCTTCCTTAATTACTTAATAGTAATCTTCCTCTAGCTTCTATGACTAGAACACAAGCTAAGAATGGAGTACTGGCAGATTGTCTGCCATTCAGAGATCCTGTTCCATTCATAGAAACTTTAGTACAATGTCAATGTAGCAGCTAGGTGGAAAGTGTGGACATAGCAGGGCTCTCTTGGCGAGAGCCTGTGACAGCCCCTTAGTTGTATTAACTCCTGCTGGAGTACAGTGGCAGGGGCAGACATGGGGGGCAGGACCGAGGAGGATTACTACTAAAAGGAAGGGAATCAGAAAAAGAGAAACCACCTATTAACTGTAAGTTATTTCCTTTTGTGGTGATTTATTCATTTTTGCTTTTGGCTGCACTTAGCCTTTAAACATAAAATTTAGCCACCTGAATGCTTGACTGAATCAAACAGTCCCCTCCTGCTTATTGACCCATCTAAAAGACAATGCAACCTCTCACAAATGTTCTAATCAGCTATATTATCAAATAAAAGAAGCTGGATATCTACTTCTCCAGTGGGTAGGGAGTATAAATCATTGCTGCCTTCATGAGCTTTGGGCACAGATGCTATCCAACACTTTATTTTATGTTCTATATACTCCCATGGCTTCTACCATTAGGTAAGAAAGTTACTGCTCCAGGTGGATTGTGTTAACGTGATCAGTGTCCTCTCAGGAAATCAAGGGTACTGGCAATGCACAAGGCAACAAATAGAGAAAAGAAATACGGACAGCTGCCCTCCAAAAATCCTTGATAGTTGTCTTTATTTTATAAGGAAAAATGCACTACAAATCACAGCACAAAGTACAGGGATAAACAGCTGACGCATTTCGCACTATCAACTAGTGCTTAGTCATAGTGAGAAAAAGAAACCGCTGCTCCAGGCAAATGCAATAAGCAATCAATGTCCTCCTCAAAAACCGTGGGTGCTCATTACCTATGTCTAAGCACTGATTTTTGTGCGTAACATGTCAGCTTGTTTATCCCACTGCTTGCTCTGCTGTGTTTTGTAGTGCTTTTTATCCTGTTTACTTAACCGCTTAACTCCCGCCGCATGTATATGTACGTCCACAGAATGGCATGTACAGGCAGATGGGCGTAAATGTACGTCCCTGCCTTCTTGCGGGTCGGGGGTGCGATCGGGACCCCCCGCTACATGCGGCGGGCATCTTACCTGCGGTAGCGATCCGGGATGCGGGGGCGGCTGTTCGTTTTTGTCCGCCCCCTCGTGATCGCTCTCAGCCAATCCCCTGAGCCTCCGCCGTGTGACTTCCTCTGCTCGTATAATGTAAACATAGGCAGAGGAAGTGATGTCAGCTCTCCTCTCGGCGGTATTTTCAATCCGACGAGAGGAGAGAAGACATCACAGTAAGTTGCACCAACACTACACTGACACCACACACATAGGCACATTTAACCCCTTCCGATCACCCCCCCTATATTTACTAATCACTGTATTAAGTGTGACAGTTAGTGTGACAGGCAGTTAGTGTTAGGTCCAAGGTAGCCCGTACCCCCCTAATTAAGTTTTAACCCCTTGATCACCGGCCTAGTTAACCCTTTCACCCCCTATTGCCAGCATCACTAAGCGATAATTTTTCTGATTGCTGTATACGTGTCGCTGTTGCCGCTAGGTAGCTAATTTTTTTTTATTGCGATTTTTTTTTTACTAAAGACATGTGGCTGAATACATTTTGGCCTAAATGTTTGACTAAAATTTAGTTTATTCGATTTTCTTATAACAAAAGGTAAAAAAATATTGTTATTTTTTTCAAAAATGTCGCTCTATTTTTGTTTATAGCACAAAAAAAAAAAAAAATCGCAGAGGCAATCAAATACCATCAAAAGAAAGCTCTATTTGTGGGAAGAAACGGATGCAAATTTGGTTTGGGAGCCACGTCGCACGACCGCGCAATTGTCTGTTAAAGCGACGCAGTGCCGAATTGTAAAAACGCCTCTGGGCATTTAGCAGCATATTGGTCCGGGGCTTAAGTGGTTAAATAAAGGCCACCTTTTTAGGTTTAATTTGGTGTGCGGCTGTCCATTAATTTTCTTCATTGATTTCTGCTTAGTCATAGTGCGGCTGTCCATATTTGTTTTCTCGAATGGTTTCTACCATGGTTCCTCCCAGTGGGTGGCTGAAGAGACCACAGTATCCAACAGGGAACATGCTATTTCACACACTTGAAAGTGCTAGATAGCAGTGGTATCTGAACAGGGCCAGTGCTAGACTATTTTGCACCCTAGGCAAGACCAGCTACTTGCGCCCCCCCCCCCAAAAAAAAATGAAATGGCTTTGTGCAGTGTCATTAAATAATAGCACAATACACTCTTTGATCACAGATCCCAGTGTGTATTGTGTGACAATCTGTTACAATGTTTTTTTTTATTTTTATAATGGCACTTTTTAATGTTTTTTACTTTCACTTTTTCACTTTCAAATATGTTAGTGGTGGAAGTTGCAGAACACCAGGGCCCGATTGCAAGTGCGACCTTTGCAGCCTGGTCGTTAGGCCTGGTGATGATGAGGATTTTGGTGGGCCCTGGATTATGAAGCCCCTTGCCTTGTATGCTACATGAAAATTTTCTCTACAGCCTTGCCTTTATTAACCACATGTGCCTAGGCATTCTTTCCATCACCACCCACTGAACCTGGAATCCCCTTCCTCATTATCTACTATGCCTGCAGCCTCCCTTGCCCTAAAACCAACTGCACCTACCGCCCTCTTCCCTCACCATCCAACATGCCTGGCCCCCCATCCCTCACTAACCACAATGCCTAGGTACACCTTCCCTCACCACCTACTGTGCCTGTAGCCCAATTTATTGCAGAAATACTACAGGAGATAGTCACAGACTGCAAAACATACTACAACAGAGGGTCAGAGACTGCAGACATGGTACAGGAGAGGGTCAGAGACTGCAGACATGGTACAGGAGATGGTCAGAGACTACAGATATGGTACAGGAGAGAGTGAGAGACTGCAGACATGGTACAGGAGAGGGTCAGAGCCTGCAGACATGGTACAGGAGAGGGTCAGAGACTGCAGACATGGTACAGAATTGAGTCAGAGACTGCAGACATGGTACAGAATTGAGTCAGAGACTGCAGACATGGTACAGGAGAGGGTCAGAGACTGCAGACATGGTACAGGAGAGGGTCAGAGACTGCAGATATAACACAATAGAAGGTCAGACTGTGGTCATAACACAGGAGATGGTCACAGACTGCAAAACATACTACAACAGAGGGTCAGATACTGCAGACATGGTACAGGAGAGGGTCAGAGACTGCAGACAGGGTACATGAGATGGTCAGAGACTACAGATATGGTACAGGAGAGAGTGAGAGACTGCAGACATGGTACAGGAGAGGGTCAGAGACTGCAGACAGGGTACAGGAGAGGGTCAGAGACTGCAGATATAACACAATAGAAGGTCAGACTGTGGTCATAACACAGGAGATGGTCAGAGACTGCAGACATTGTACAAGTGTGTCCTAGCAGTGACCAGTGTGGAAAAACATTGATCACTGCAAACAGGAGTTTATAAGCTATAACTTTAAGTGCCAACATTTTTTTATATTTTCTAACAGTCATTTCTCAAGCACAGGATAACAGTAAATGGTTAACAGGTCTGTGAAGCTCACAGCCTGACCAGCTAATTCCTTCAAAGATAACAAGGAAAGTTAGACAAATCAGTGATAGCTGACACCAACTAGGCACACATGGCTATAGAAACAATTTATGTTTGAAGGTCTTGCAGAAGTCTAATCATCAGTCATCTTGCTGTGTGCAGTGTAAATAAAAACACAGATAAGAAGCAGTGTGAGAAGATGGAGGGGAAGTCATCCCTCTATCATTGTCTAATCTACACACAGGACAGGAGAACACACCTATTATTATGCCGCGTACACACGATCATTTTTCGGCATTAAAAAAACATTGTTTTAAAAAAAATGCCATTTAAAATCATCGGGTTCTGAAAAACGACAATTTTTTTCCGAACATGCTGCATTTTTTGATAGAAAGGGTAGTGTAACACCAGGCCTAGTGACACATCTCAGCGCCTAAATGCAAAATATTTCACAGTAGAATCACTTATAAACAAGTTGACAAGTGACAGAATTTTAGAGAGAAAATATGTAGTCAAAACTATAATTTCATATTACAGAAATATATAGTAGTAAAAGATTGTAGCAGCTATTTAAAATCTAACAGTCATAAAACTGAACTCTTTCTGCCCGTGTTCTCCGAGTAATGTATACCTTATTGTTTACTTTCTACGTTTTACCTGTAGTCCGGGATATATATATATAGTTCTTTTATTATGGATTAATATCCGATATTTAATCGGCACCCATTGAGCCTGACCATTAACTGTTCGGGTTAAGGACACTGACCAATGACGCTCTCGGGTCCGTCTACATTGTCCAATCAGCGGAGCAGCAGTTCCATATAATGGGGATGCCTATACCGCTCATCCACGCCCTCTGTTGAAGCCAGTTGGACGAAACCGGTCAGGGCGGGACTTTACGGCGATCCGGAAGTGACGCGTGTGTTCCACGGGTGGTTCATCCAGGAAGTAGATCTGCACGCTGTAGACTACACGCTGTGTTTACATGCTTGGCTTCTGGGGAATCGGATACCAGTAGGATACCGCTACCGTTACTGTCATTTGTGCCTGTAACAATCTACTAAATGGTACGTGCATTATAAGCGGGGGCTGCATGCATATGAGGGATTGTTACCTTTTAAGTTTAATAAACGAGATTACGCTATTTGGAGCCTGTTCTGTGTTTATGTGTTTTATGAGGAGCATTATCCTGACGGGTCCCAGCTATAGAGACGGATTATCTGGTGGAAAGATACCTTTTATTGCCTACATTTACTAATCATCTGGTGAGTGAGTACCCCGAAGGGGAGTGTGCCCCACTTGTGGTGTAATCTTTCCTGGGAAGAGGTGTAGGATCAACCACTACCTGTTTTCACTACACTGGCAAGAAAATCCGTCACTATTTGAATGCTTGTGATGATGTTGGACATTTAAACCAACAGCTAGAGCGCTGTTTATCATTTTGGACTATTTTGTTCTATAGGTGATCCTGATTTAAATGCTGCATTTTTTAACGACGTTTTAAACGATGTTTTTTTGGGTTGTAAAAAATGATCGTGTGTGGGCTAAAACGATGTTAATAACCCACGCATGCTCAGAAGCAAGTTATGAGACGGGAACGCTCATTCTGGTAAAACTACCGTTCATAATGGAGTAAGCACATTCATCACTCTGTAACAGACAGAAAAGCGCAAATCGTCTTTTACTAACACAGAATTAGCTAAAGCAGCCCCAAGGGTGGCACCATCCACATGGAACTTCCCCCTTAATAGTGCCATTATACGTGTTGTACGTCACCGTGCTTTGCTAGAGCATTTTAAAAAAAACTCTGGTGTGTGGGCAACGCCGTTTTAATGATGAAGTTGGAAAAACTTTGTTTTTTCTACATGGCGAAAAACGTCATTTTTTTTTTTCATGATCACGTGTACACGGCATTAGACTTCTGCATTACCAGTGAGTGTGCAACATGATGATCATACCTTCTTCATTCTCAGATATGTCAGATCCTCTGCATCTCGCCCTGCTCTGGTCACTAGCATCTTCTGATCAAATGATTGGCTAAGTGGGTGGTGATAGGCGGAGCAACTTAGAAGTCACACCCTCCCACACAGAAGAGCAGCGCTATTGGCTGCCTGACACACTTGTCTGTGCCTCTCCCTCCAGCATGTGAAAGCCGTGGGAGGGAGAGGGGGGAAAGCTGCACATCGCTCTGCAATTAATAACATCCGCCTGCCGCACTGAGCCCATTGCTGTCTGGGGCCCCTCTATACTCTGCCGGCAGCCTGGGGAGTGACAATGAGGAGGAAGAGGTGAGGCAAGAGTCAGCAGTGGCCCTAGGTGGCAGTGCGCCCTAGGCAGCTGCCTAATACGCCTAGTGGTAGTGCCAACCCTGTATCTGAAACTTATGAAGACAGTGACACCCTCCAGAGAGGAGAGTAAACATTCTTTGTTTGCAGGGACTGGCTGGCTGATTTTTTGTGAGACATGACAGGGTTTCTTTAAGATTATTATTTTGCTTTATGAGGATACATAGTATATTTATTGTATATCTTGTGGAAGTTGAGCCACTATGCTAGAGTGCCTTCCACAACTTCCTTCTCATGATTATCAATCAATAATGTAGCAATTATACAGCATTTTTACTTGCAATATGCCTGGTTCTCGCGACAGATTCTCACTGTGCAGGTTCTCTCTCTCCATCACACTTATGCCGCGTACACACGATCAGACATCCGACATCAAAACTGTGGATTTTTTTCTGGCAGATTGTTTGCTCAAACTTGTCTTGCATACAGACGGTCACACACATGTTGTTGGAAATTCTGAACGTCAAGAACGCGGTTACGTACAAGTTCAATGTTTCCGAGCATGTGACAAATTGATTCCGAGAATGCGTAGGATTTTTGGGCTTCAGAATTGGCTGCAGACATTTTGTTGTCAGAAAAATTGAGAACCAGCTCTCAAACATTTGTTGTGAGAAATTCCGACAGCAAATGTCCGATGGAGCATACACATGGTCCGATTTTCCGGAACATTTGTTGTCGGAAATTCCGACCATGTGTACGTGGCAATAGATGTGAGGTTTAAGTTCAGGGAGATGCAGGGTTCTCCCACAGCTCTAGCTGTTTGTGCTTTGGTGAATGAGCCTTGATGCCGTGAACCTCCAGCTGTGCAGGAAGTCATTCCTTAGTGGTGGTATTATTACTGCCACTAATGAATGACAGATTCCTTGCTCAAAGCTGTAGTTCCTAAGATGCCAGAAGCTGGCCAGAACAATGAAAAAGCAGTGAACTGACATTCACTAGGATTTAAACAGCTTTTTTTTCTCTTTGTAAATGTTATACTTTTGCTTCAGTACATTATACAGATGTGCCAGGCAGGCACCCCTAAAGCATGGTTTTCAAACTCTGGGCCAGATTCTCATAGAAATTCGCTTGCGTATCGTAAGCCATTTACACTATGCCGCCGCATCGTACTAGAGCAGGTGCCGTATTCTCTAACCATTTGCTCCGTCGTTTGCGTTGGCGTAGCGAAAATGGCCCAGCGTAAGCCCGCGTAATTCAAATGAGGTGGCTTGTATTTAAATTAAGCGCGCCCCCGCGTCGAACGAACTGCACATGCGCCGGCCGGGGAAAAAGCCCAGTGCGCATGCTCCAGCTCACGTCGGAAAGCGTTGTTGAAACCGACGTCAAAACGACGTGATCGACGCTTACGCAATGCCCTATTCGCGAACGAGTTAGTAAAACGACGTAAGCGACGGAAAAAGCCGACGCTGACCCGACGCCATACTTAACAAGGCATCCGACGGCACCCGACGGCATCCGACGGAACTTCGTAAGGTTACTCCACATCGAAGCTGGGGTAACCTTACGCGGACGAAAACGACGTACGCGACGACGGGGCAGCGTAAAAGCGATCGGGAATCGGCGTACTAGCCTCATTTGCATATGCAAATGAGAAAACAACGTAAAGGCCACCTAGTGGCCGGAGTTGTCATTACAACTACGATCCGCAAGTGTAATGGTTTTACGCTTGTCGGATGTTGAAGCGTATCTATGCAAAAGTGATGCTAAGCATCACTCGCATAGATACGAGGCAAAAAAAAACGGCGCTACAACGGGGTATCTGAGATACTCTGTCGTAACGCCGCTGAGAATCTGGCCCTCTGTGTTTACAAGTTAAAAACAATTTTTTTTTGCTAGAAAATTACTTGGAACCCCCAAACATTATATATTTTTTTTCTAATGCCCTAAAGAATAAAATGGCAGTCATTGCAATACTTTTTGTCACACCGTATTTGCCCAGCGGTCTTACAAGCGCACTTTTTTTGGAAAAAAATCACTTTTTTTTAATTAAAGTATAAGACAACAGTAAAGTTAGCCCAATTTTTTTTATATTGTAAAAGATAATGTTAGGCCGCGTACAGACAAGGAGACATGTCCGCTGAAACATGTCCGACGGACCGTTTCCAGCGGACATGTCTCCTCGGATATTTGGTCTGATGGCGTGTACACACCATCGGACCAAAATGCCCTCGGACGGATAACGCGGTGACGTGGCGGTGACGTTGAAGCCACCACGTCATCAATCCAGGAAGTAAAATACTTCCACGCATGCGTCAAATCCATTCGACGCATGCGGGAGATTTATGTCCGCTGGTTAGGCATACTAACCAGAGGACATGTCCGACGGACAGGTTTCCAGCGGGCAAGTTTTAAAGCATGTTTTAAAACTTTTGTCCGCTGGAAAAACCTGTCCGCTAGGTCGTACACACGATCGGATATGTCCGCTGAAACTGGTCAGCGGACCAGTTTCAGCGGACATGTTCGATCGTGTGTACGCGGCCTTACAGTGAGTGAATTGATACACAACATGTCACGCTTCAAAATTGCGCCCGCTCGTGGAATGGCTTCAAACTTTTACCCCTAAAAATCTCCATAGGCGACGTTTAAAAAATTCTACAGGTTGCATGTGTAGTGATACCCCCTCAGGGGCCGCTGATTGATTTGGCATCTACTCTCTTTTTGTGACTCAACCCTATTTAATTAGCTTAAACCCTCCCTTGACACATCAGAAGCCCAGTAAACGTATTGCGACCTCTGTTTGACCGGGGTCACAATAGCAGGCATGTAACATGAAATGATAAGAGAATAACAGTATTACCTGCTCCTGGGCGTCTCTTCAGATGAGAAAAACACACTTCACACAGTTGATTTACTTCAACTTAAAATAATGAGTTTACTTGATGTAGACTAGGAAACAGACATACGTTTAAATTGCAATCAACAACAGTTATGTAATGATACATCAGTAATTAATGTTAGGAAACAAAAAGGAAATCTAACCTAAAGAATGGTACCATTCCATTAAACAAATTTAAACGTACAGTCTATGATCGCAAGCTCCCCCTAGCAGGCAGTCCTGCAAACAGTTAAAGAAGTGTGTCGAGACCAAAGTCCACGCTGCGGCCTTTGGTGCACTTTAGAATTTGTAATCCAAAAGGGATAACCGATGAGATGAAGTTAGTCAAAATGTATTTATTATGAATAGTAACATTGGTGAACTAACCGCTCATCAGCGTCAGTCACAGTGTATAACAACTATCAACTTAGAAGGCCTAAGGCCTCGTACACACGATCAAATCTGTCTGCTGGAAACGGTCTGCTAGACCGTTTCAGCAGACAGAGTCAATCGTGTGTACGGGCAAACAGACGGATTTGAAATCTGTCGGCTGGGAACCCATCCGCCCGACATGTCTGCTGGTTAGTATGCTAACCAGCAGACATGTCTTCTCGCACACGCGCCGAATGATTTCGACGCATGCGCTGAAGTGTTTTACTTCCTGGTGCGGTGACGTGGCGGCGTCAACGTCACCGCCACGTCACCGACGCGTCACCGCGCTGTCTGCTGGCGGGGATTTTGGTTTGCTCGTGTGTACACGCGAGCAAACCAAAATGCCAGCAGACAGATTTGTTCAAATCGGTCGGACAGACCGTTTTGAACAAATGGATTTACTCGTGTGTACGAGGCCTTAAAGCTTAGTCAGAGGCCAACACGTGTCTCTGGATTAAGGGGTGGCACTAGATTGTCTTTACCAAAGTGAAGAGCTGAAAATTGAGCAGATGCTCTCTCACCCGAACAGGCCGATCCACCTGGATTCTTCTCCAAAGCGTGCTGGTCAGTCACCGTCCCGTAGCACAAGGTCTCCAGTATCAGGCCCTCTACTGTTTCAGTTGTCAGCTGGATGGCTTCACCGATCTCCTGGAACACGAGCTAGGTACACTGGTCTTGCTTCTTTCCAACAGGCTAGTCTCCTGGCGACTCCAGGCCCAGGCTTCAGGCCTAACAGCACGGCTGTGCTGTTCTGCACAGCTCCGCAGAGGAAAAGATGCAGGTCCCAAGAGGCCAAGAAACAGCCCCTCCCTGTCCTTAAGTAACCTCCCCATAAGTCCGTGCGGAGGTGTCACATGTTCCAATTGGGCACGGCATTGTGGGAAGTGTAGTGTGTTTCTACTGAGTGTTAGTGGAGTCCATATCTCCCGGAACTTCTGGACCCACAATGCATAGCTTCTTAAAGGTATTCCAACATATTTACAAGCGTGAATAAAGTTCCAGCGGGGGTTCAGGCCTGTCGTTAGTTCCTGACAGGATGACCCCGCTACACATGTTTTGAATTACAGAGGAGGTCTAGGGCTAGAAATATTTCTCTAGCTTTAACGATCGCTGCAATACCTCACATGTGTGGTTTAAACACCATTTCATATGCGGGCGCTACTCACGTATGCGTTCACTTCTGCGCAGCAGCTAGTCGGGACAGGGCGATTTAAAAAAATGTTTTTTGTTTTTTCTTATTTATTTTAGTTCATTCTAATTTTATTAAATTATAACACTATAGGATGTAGTACAAACATTGAGGGTTCATAAAAATAATACAATCATTTCATCTAGTCAGTTTCGGATATCATTTCCATATATATAATTCAAAAAGATAAAACAATATAAATATAGAACAAAATATACAGGACGAAGGCAGGACAAAACAGAACAAGACAAGACAAACCAAGATAGGACAAGAAAAGACAATACAGGACAAAACAAAGAAAAAAAAAAGGGGGGGCTAATGGATGGCAGCAAAGCCCCCCCCCCAGTCGCATCTAATTTTTGTTTTATTTCCATAAGGACTTTCTAATTTCTCATTGTTTTTCTGTAAGCCCTCCAGGGGATCCAGGTCCGGAGGTGCTCCTCATGTGTTAAGAGTGATTCCATCTTCTCTATGCGATCCATCTCATGTCGTGGTATAACCAGTCTCGCTGCTGTCAATCAGTGTCTCAAGAGATCCCTTTTGATATTTTTATATAATCCTGTGGCGTGTTTGGTATTGGATCCCCAGTAACTGAAGTATATAATTTTTTATTTTACTTGCTTTTATTGATTTTGAAAGTGTTTTTTTTTTTTTTTTTTTTAAAGTGGGTCACTTTTATTCCCTTAGTAATAGAAAAAAGGCATGACAGGTCCTCTTAAATATGAGATCTGGGGTCTAAAAAAACCTCGGATCGACTCGAACACAAAGCTCATCCCTACTCATCACTGGTTGCACAGGTCCTTGTTTGTTCCAAGCACAAGCAGGCCTGGACACTCATACTCCATACTACTCTCAAGGCTCTCTAGTCTAGACTTTAAGTGCTACTGCAGCAACAAATTAACACAGTAGCCCCAACCCAGAGACCCACCTATAGGTTGTTCACTTCAGTTGCTGCCCAAACAGTACTGGTTTCTTAAAGGAGCACTTCCTGACTCCAGATTCTCTATTTTGATGACAAGGCTACGTAAGCGACGGAAAAAGCCGACGCTGACCCGACGCCATACTTAACATGGCATCCGACGGCACCCGACGGCATCCGACGGAACTTCGTAAGGTTACTCCACATCGAAGCTGGGGTAACCTTACGCGGACGAAAACGACGTACGCGACGACGGGGCAGCGTAAAAGCGATCGGGAATCGGCGTACTAGCCTCATTTGCATATGCAAATGAGAAAACAACGTAAAGGCCACCTAGTGGCCGGAGTTGTCATTACAACTACGATCCGCAAGTGTAATGGTTTTACGCTTGTCGGATGTTGAAGCGTATCTATGCAAAAGTGATGCTAAGCATCACTCGCATAGATACGAGGCAAAAAAAAAACGGCGCTACAACGGGGTATCTGAGATACTCTGTCGTAACGCCGCTGAGAATCTGGCCCTCTGTGTTTACAAGTTAAAAACAATTTTTTTTTGCTAGAAAATTACTTGGAACCCCCAAACATTATATATTTTTTTTCTAATGCCCTAAAGAATAAAATGGCAGTCATTGCAATACTTTTTGTCACACCGTATTTGCCCAGCGGTCTTACAAGCGCACTTTTTTTGGAAAAAATCACTTTTTTTTAATTAAAGTATAAGACAACAGTAAAGTTAGCCCAATTTTTTTTATATTGTAAAAGATAATGTTAGGCCGCGTACAGACAAGGAGACATGTCCGCTGAAACATGTCCGACGGACCGTTTCCAGCGGACATGTCTCCTCGGATATTTGGTCTGATGGCGTGTACACACCATCGGACCAAAATGCCCTCGGACGGATAACGCGGTGACGTGGCGGTGACGTTGAAGCCACCACGTCATCAATCCAGGAAGTAAAATACTTCCACGCATGCGTCAAATCCATTCGACGCATGCGGGAGATTTATGTCCGCTGGTTAGGCATACTAACCAGAGGACATGTCCGACGGACAGGTTTCCAGCGGGCAAGTTTTAAAGCATGTTTTAAAACTTTTGTCCGCTGGAAAAACCTGTCCGCTAGGTCGTACACACGATCGGATATGTCCGCTGAAACTGGTCAGCGGACCAGTTTCAGCGGACATGTTCGATCGTGTGTACGCGGCCTTACAGTGAGTGAATTGATACACAACATGTCACGCTTCAAAATTGCGCCCGCTCGTGGAATGGCTTCAAACTTTTACCCCTAAAAATCTCCATAGGCGACGTTTAAAAAATTCTACAGGTTGCATGTGTAGTGATACCCCCTCAGGGGCCGCTGATTGATTTGGCATCTACTCTCTTTTTGTGACTCAACCCTATTTAATTAGCTTAAACCCTCCCTTGACACATCAGAAGCCCAGTAAACGTATTGCGACCTCTGTTTGACCGGGGTCACAATAGCAGGCATGTAACATGAAATGATAAGAGAATAACAGTATTACCTGCTCCTGGGCGTCTCTTCAGATGAGAAAAACACACTTCACACAGTTGATTTACTTCAACTTAAAATAATGAGTTTACTTGATGTAGACTAGGAAACAGACATACGTTTAAATTGCAATCAACAACAGTTATGTAATGATACATCAGTAATTAATGTTAGGAAACAAAAAGGAAATCTAACCTAAAGAATGGTACCATTCCATTAAACAAATTTAAACGTACAGTCTATGATCGCAAGCTCCCCCTAGCAGGCAGTCCTGCAAACAGTTAAAGAAGTGTGTCGAGACCAAAGTCCACGCTGCGGCCTTTGGTGCACTTTAGAATTTGTAATCCAAAAGGGATAACCGATGAGATGAAGTTAGTCAAAATGTATTTATTATGAATAGTAACATTGGTGAACTAACCGCTCATCAGCGTCAGTCACAGTGTATAACAACTATCAACTTAGAAGGCCTAAGGCCTCGTACACACGATCAAATCTGTCTGCTGGAAACGGTCTGCTAGACCGTTTCAGCAGACAGAGTCAATCGTGTGTACGGGCAAACAGACGGATTTGAAATCTGTCGGCTGGGAACCCATCCGCCCGACATGTCTGCTGGTTAGTATGCTAACCAGCAGACATGTCTTCTCGCACACGCGCCGAATGATTTCGACGCATGCGCTGAAGTGTTTTACTTCCTGGTGCGGTGACGTGGCGGCGTCAACGTCACCGCCACGTCACCGACGCGTCACCGCGCTGTCTGCTGGCGGGGATTTTGGTTTGCTCGTGTGTACACGCGAGCAAACCAAAATGCCAGCAGACAGATTTGTTCAAATCGGTCGGACAGACCGTTTTGAACAAATGGATTTACTCGTGTGTACGAGGCCTTAAAGCTTAGTCAGAGGCCAACACGTGTCTCTGGATTAAGGGGTGGCACTAGATTGTCTTTACCAAAGTGAAGAGCTGAAAATTGAGCAGATGCTCTCTCACCCGAACAGGCCGATCCACCTGGATTCTTCTCCAAAGCGTGCTGGTCAGTCACCGTCCCGTAGCACAAGGTCTCCAGTATCAGGCCCTCTACTGTTTCAGTTGTCAGCTGGATGGCTTCACCGATCTCCTGGAACACGAGCTAGGTACACTGGTCTTGCTTCTTTCCAACAGGCTAGTCTCCTGGCGACTCCAGGCCCAGGCTTCAGGCCTAACAGCACGGCTGTGCTGTTCTGCACAGCTCCGCAGAGGAAAAGATGCAGGTCCCAAGAGGCCAAGAAACAGCCCCTCCCTGTCCTTAAGTAACCTCCCCATAAGTCCGTGCGGAGGTGTCACATGTTCCAATTGGGCACGGCATTGTGGGAAGTGTAGTGTGTTTCTACTGAGTGTTAGTGGAGTCCATATCTCCCGGAACTTCTGGACCCACAATGCATAGCTTCTTAAAGGTATTCCAACATATTTACAAGCGTGAATAAAGTTCCAGCGGGGGTTCAGGCCTGTCGTTAGTTCCTGACAGGATGACCCCGCTACACATGTTTTGAATTACAGAGGAGGTCTAGGGCTAGAATTATTTCTCTAGCTTTAACGATCGCTGCAATACCTCACATGTGTGGTTTAAACACCATTTCATATGCGGGCGCTACTCACGTATGCGTTCACTTCTGCGCAGCAGCTAGTCGGGACAGGGCGATTTAAAAAAATGTTTTTTGTTTTTTCTTATTTATTTTAGTTCATTCTAATTTTATTAAATTATAACACTATAGGATGTAGTACAAACATTGAGGGTTCATAAAAATAATACAATCATTTCATCTAGTCAGTTTCGGATATCATTTCCATATATATAATTCAAAAAGATAAAACAATATAAATATAGAACAAAATATACAGGACGAAGGCAGGACAAAACAGAACAAGACAAGACAAACCAAGATAGGACAAGAAAAGACAATACAGGACAAAACAAAGAAGAAAAAAAGGGGGGGGCTAATGGATGGCAGCAAAGCCCCCCCCCAGTCGCATCTAATTTTTGTTTTATTTCCATAAGGACTTTCTAATTTCTCATTGTTTTTCTGTAAGCCCTCCAGGGGATCCAGGTCCGGAGGTGCTCCTCATGTGTTAAGAGTGATTCCATCTTCTCTATGCGATCCATCTCATGTCGTGGTATAACCAGTCTCGCTGCTGTCAATCAGTGTCTCAAGAGATCCCTTTTGATATTTTTATATAATCCTGTGGCGTGTTTGGTATTGGATCCCCAGTAACTGAAGTATATAATTTTTTATTTTACTTGCTTTTATTGATTTTGAAAGTGTTTTTTTTTTTTTTTTTAAAGTGGGTCACTTTTATTCCCTTAGTAATAGAAAAAAGGCATGACAGGTCCTCTTAAATATGAGATCTGGGGTCTAAAAAAACCTCGGATCGACTCGAACACAAAGCTCATCCCTACTCATCACTGGTTGCACAGGTCCTTGTTTGTTCCAAGCACAAGCAGGCCTGGACACTCATACTCCATACTACTCTCAAGGCTCTCTAGTCTAGACTTTAAGTGCTACTGCAGCAACAAATTAACACAGTAGCCCCAACCCAGAGACCCACCTATAGGTTGTTCACTTCAGTTGCTGCCCAAACAGTACTGGTTTCTTAAAGGAGCACTTCCTGACTCCAGATTCTCTATTTTGATGACAAGGCTAACCTGTTCTTTATTGGATTTCTCTCCTGAGCTCCCTGTTCCGGTCTTCCTGACACCCTATCCCTGACAACATCTCAATTTCACAGACGGAGCGGTGAGCATTGAGGCTCTGAAGGAGAAGATACAGCGGGAACTGAAATCTGAACACGTGGAGGTGGAAGACACGTCCCCTAATCACTGCTCCACCAGCTTCAAGGTTGTGGTGGTGTCGCCTCTGTTTGCAGGGAAGCCTCTACTGCAGAGACACAGACATCCCTTCATTCTGACCGATTGCATCTGATCCAGGGCAGCATCATCACATAGTCGTTTGGGTGACTCTAAAATAACCTGTGTTCAGCCTGACCGCCGTTTGTGGTCAGCATGTCTGGTAAGGAGACTACATTTCTAACACTCGGGTCTACCCTTGGTGGAAGGTGGTGCCATTCTTAGAATACCCTCTATTGGAAGACTTTTTGGAGTTCACTCTTCACGAATGTTTTTATATATTTGGGATTTTTCTTTGGACTTTCACCATTATTTAAGTTATTAACCACTTAAGGACCGCCGCATGTACATTTACGTCGGCAGAATGGCACCGACAGGCACATCAACGTATATATACGTTGGTGCCTTGGGGGGGATCGGGGGTCCGATCGGACCCCCCCCCCCCCCGTACATGCGGCGGTCCGCGCGACTGCAGGAGCGATCCGACAAGAGGGGGCGGCTATTCGTTTTTGTCCGCCCCCTCCGGATCGCTCTCAGCCAATGCGCGCGCCTGCCCGCCCTGTCACTTCCTCCTCCTGTGTAAACACAGGAAGGAGGAAGCGACGTGATCTCTCCCTCGGCAGTTTTTTCAACCACCGCTGAGGAGAGATCACAACACAGTAAGTCTGCACTAACACTACACTACACTAACACTTCACATAAACACATTTAACCCCCGCGATCGCTCCCCCTCCCCCCTGTCACAGTGTCACTGAATGCAGTAATCATACATGTATGATTACTGTATTTAGTGTCAGTGTGACAGGCAGTGTAAAAGTCAGTTAGTGTTAGGTTCAGGGTAGCCCTGTACCCCCCCCTAATAAAGTTTTAACCCCTTGATCACTGCCCTAGTTAACCCTTTCACTCCCTATTGCCAGCGTCACTAAGCGATCATTTTTCTGATCGCTGTATTAGTGTCGCTGTTCCCGCTAGGTAGCTATTTTTTTTTTATTGCGATTTTTTTTTACTAAAGACATGTGGCTAAATAAATTTTGGCCTAAATGTTTGACTAAAATTTAGTTTATTGATTTTTCTTATAACAAAAAAGTAAAAAATATTGTTTTTTTTTCAAAAATGTCGCTCTATTTTTGTATATAGCGCAAAAAATAAAAATCGCAGAGGCGATCAAATACCACCAAAATAAAGCTCTATTTGTGGGAAGAAAAGGACGCAAATTTTGTTTGGGAGCCACGTCGCACGACCGCGCAATTGTCTGTTAAAGCGACGCAGTGCCGAATCGCAAAAACCCCTTTTGTCATTTGGCAGCACATTGGTCCGGGTCTTAAGTGGTTAACCTTCATATTAATTTTATATCAATCTTGTTTTCACCAATTATTTTCACGGGTGTACAATATCAGATGGTCACGATACATCTTGCTTTTGTACGTATTTATATTAACCACTCATGGCACGCAGCAGTTAATATTGCATTGTCCATTTGTTTATATATCACTTTTATGTTTAGTTTTGTTACATTTATACTTTTCACAGCCATAGTCGTACTGATTGGTTTATAGTGTTTCACACTATTTATTCATTTATTTAATTATTTTTGGTATCACTATCATAATTTTCACATGCATCGGTTTTTGCGATTACGATAATCTTCCAATATATGTATCTATATTTTTGGTACTAGCAGCATTTCCACCACTTCCGGTTTAGCGCAGTGTTTTCCAACTTTTTTTTACACTGTTATAGTTGGTAATCCTATGACAACCTTTGTATTCCCGAAAAAAACTATTATTATACAATTATTCTTACATATATATTAATACACTCTGTTCCTTATCTACTTAAACACACAAATTAGGCATTTTCCTTTTTTCAGCATAGTGCCATCTCTGCTGAGACAAATATACCATGTCTAATTATCCTGGGCCAGATTCAGAAAGACTGGCGTAAATTTAGGCGGGCGTAGCATATCTAATATACACTACGCCGCCGTAACTTAGAGCGGCAGGTACCGTATTCAGAAAGAACTTGTGCCCTAAGTTACGGCGGCGTAGTGTAAACGGGCTGGCGTAAGCCCGCGTAATTCAAAGTAGGCTGGTAGTGGGCATGTTGTATGGAAATATATCGTGACCCCACGTAAAATGACGCGCCTAAAGAACGGCGCATGCGCCGTCCGTGGACGTATCCCAGTGCGCATGCTCCAAAATAACGTCGGAAATACTCAATGCTTTCGACGTGAATGTAACTTACGCACAGCCCTATTAGCGTACGACTTACGCAAACAACATAAAATTCAACGCTGCTCTGACGTCCATACTTAACATGGGCTGCGCCACATATAGCAGGGGCAACTTTACGCTGGTCGAACGCCTTACGTAAACGACGTATATCAATACGCCGGGCGCAACTACGTTTCTGAATCGGCGTATCTAGCTCATTTGCATATTTTTTATGGGAACGTCTAATGCGTCCAGCGTAACTATGTGCCCACGATACGCGGCATAGGCAAGTTACGCCGGACAACTGAAGCCATGTTTTTCGGCGTATCTTGCTTTCTGAATCAGTGTAAAGATGCGACGGCGCACATTTGAACTTACGGCGGCGTATCAGGAGATAGGCCGGCGTAGATTCTTTCTGAATCTGGCCGCCTGTCTTTTTGGAACATTGCTATATTTTCATGCTTTATAGTCTTCTGTTTATTAGTGAACCAGGTTTGTTTCATTCAAGGCTGCCTTTGAGTTGGCAGGGATTTGTGCAATATTAATGGTTAATTTGTTGTGCTGGCAGTGAACTATAAAGGCTTTTTGTACATGATCTGCATCTGTGTTGCCAACAGTGTAGGGATAACAGACCAACACGTATGTCAAATTACTTACAGAAGTTGCACACGCAGCCTCCTCATTATAAGCCAGTGATTTACCACTAATTAATCTGAGTGATATTGGAGAGGGTTTTGCTGCTGTTTACATTTTATATATATTAACAGATTTTTAAACATTATCTTGTAAAAAAAAAGACAAAAGGATGAAAGACTGCTAAACATTATACATTGTAAATATACAATGAATATTATATGTATGTACTGTATATCTTAATAGAGTTTCAAGTTCATTTTTTAATATACCAAAGGGCAGTGTTTGGCTAAAGCCATTTATTATCAATCAACTATGTTTACTCTTTTTAAATCATAATCACAACATAAACTACCCAAAGGACCCTGATCAAAAGTTTAAATACCCTGGTAATTTTGGCCTGATAACATGCACACAAGTTGACACAAAAGCCCTGTACACACGATTGGTCCATCCGATGAGAACGGTCTGATGGACCATTTTCATCGGTTAACCGATGAAACTGAGTGATGGTCAGTCGTGCCTACACACCATCGGTTAAAAAAACTATCGTGTCAGAACGCAGTGACGTAAAACACAACAACGTGCAGAAAAAAATGAAGTTCAATGCTTCCAAGCATGCGTCGACTTGATTCTGAGCATGCGTGGATTTTTAACCGATGGTCGTGCCTACAAGCGATCATTTTTTTGCTATTGGTTCGGAACACCAACCCGGCGTTTCTTGTTTTCTGGTTACAGAAAACAGAAACGCCGGTATCCATCGGTTAAATTTAAAACAAGTTTGCTTTTTTTAAACCGATCGGGAGCCCAGCAAGGATATTCTTGTCTCCGGCTGAATCAGGAAGGCCCAGGAACCGAGGCGGGCCGTGCTGGCGCCCACACACGATCGGTTGAAGAAGAAGAACCCTGGACCGATGAAAACGGTCCATCAGACCGTTGTCATCGGTCCCCAGAATGCAGTAACCCTTCCGATCGTCAACAACCTAAACAAATCACAACGCAACTTAACTCTCCTGTACGCGGCCAAAGGCTACAAAAAAAAAAAAAAAACAATGATTGAGAATGAATGGTTCAAACTTTAATCAAGAAGTGGAAAATATGAAAGGTAAGCATCCTCACAAATTGTTCTGTGATCAGGTGAAATGTTTGCTTATAATTAGTGCCACAACCATAAACACTATATTTGTGTGCATAAAAGTACACCATTCCTACAGTCAATACATTTCTTGGGAATGTGTTGACTCCTGTGCTGCAAAAAATATTGGAGGAACTGCCTAGGAATTTCTGGATTCAATAATCCAAAACACAAGGCCAGACTTGATTGGCTAAAGGTAGTTGAACTGTATAAAACAGGAAAGGGATATAAAAATGTAGCGCTACCCCCGAAGGAGCTGCTGGATTGATTTGGGATTGGCAAATTAAGTTACCCCAGCTTGGTCTAGGGATGCACCAGAAGAACTAAGTAGTAAACGGAGGTCCACACAGTCAATAAAGATTTTCTCAATGCTTTAATTCCAGGCCCACATTAGCCAACATCAACTTTGGTGAAGGAAGAAATGGTTGATGAGGGAAGAGAAACTTTCGATGGCAGGCCTGGATATACACAAGGCAGTTTTTTGTTAATTTAAAAAAAAGGCAGTTTTTTGTTAATTTATCTTTTAATTGACTATTCATTTTTTTTTTTGCTTGACAGACAGATCTGTTTTACAGACAATTTAAAATAGTAAATTGGAAAAAAAATATCTATAAGTGCAGAATATTAAAACCAAAATGTCATTTTTTTTTGTAACAACTCATGATGGTTTGTGGTAGCCAGCTATTAATTTAATAGGGGTTGGTAAATAGATTAACATTGTAAGTGCATGAAATGAGTGCTGGAATACATATGTCACTCTTAGCATGCCGTTGGTTCACCTGCAAGGCAGGGAATAAATGGCTCGGGGCAGCTGAAATTGTCAGTCTCCAGTAAATTCCCTGAGGCTCCCCAAAGTCTCCGCTATGCACATTGTGGCATCACCAGAAACACAACCAGTGGCATTTTCCCACGTGACCGCGGAGGCAGCACATACCTACCTGATTTGCAGTGCCTGAATACACAGACACTGTGGTCAACTACACTGGTCGTGAGAATGTTTTATCAGCTTTGCTTACATTATTTCCTTTCTTCATTGCCTGGAGTTAAATTCTGAATTATCCTTAAAATGCCAGTTGAGTGCCTTCATGCATTTGTTCTTCAGATTGCCTGCTAGATACATTTATGAGAGTTGACTGATGGTTGCTGGCAGATCTTTTAAATTTGTCTGGAGAAAAAGAAGCACGTGACCCTTATTTAATATATATGATCCAATTAGACTGTGTCATTTCATGTCTTAAAGCTATCATCTCAAAAATACACAAACTGGCTGCTGAATAATTTGATTCAATAAAGGACAAAAGGGGCTTAAACAGAGCAGACAGCTAAAATGATATTAAAGCTCTATATTCTGTTTAAACAGATGACTATATTTATGTCATTTTTTACTCTTATAATAAACAAGGTGCTCTTTTAGACCCCTTTCACACTGGGGCGTTTTTCAGGCATTTTAGCATTAAAAAAAGTGCATGAAAGAAGCCTTATCTTCAATCTCAATGTGAAAGCCTGAGTGCCTTCACACTGAGGCGCTGCGCTGGCAGGGCGTCAAAAAAAGTCCTGCAAGCAGCTTCTTTGCAGCACTTTAGGAGCAGTGAATACACCGCCCCTAAAGTGCCCCTTCCCATTGAAATCAATAGGAAGCGCCTGCAAAGCGCCTGCAAACTGCCTTGGCAGCAGCGCTTTGTGGGGTGCTTTTAACCCTTTATTCCGCCACTAGCAGGGGTTAAAAGTGTGCTAGCGCTTGAAAAAACGCCTGAAAAAACGCCAGTAAGGCGCCGCTAGTTTAAGCGGTGCTTTACCAGTGTTTTTCGGGTGCTGGCAGTATGAAAGGGCTCCTAAAGCACTCAGGCTTTCACACTGGGATTGCAGATGAGGCTTCTGTCAGATGCTTTACAGGCACCCCAGTGTAAAAGGGGTCTCAAATGCAGCATTAGCAATCAGGGCCACTGATAGGCCAGTACAACTGGCCCTGTTGTACCGGTTCCAGGCAGCAGGGGGCCCGGGCAAACTGAACAGAGAACGAATGTAAAAAATGCTATGATGACAAAACATCGCCCGTTCGAGTCATCAATCGCCCCCCACCCCCTCCGTTCCTTTTTTTTTGATAGCTCAATATCTGCAGGTGGTGACAGGGGGAGAGATAATTTTTTATATTTCGGGTGCGGAAGAATGTCTCTTCCATGCCCGCTCCTCGTGCTGGCTCAAGTCCTGGCCAGCATGTCCTTCCCTGGTGCCGCAGAGTGATTCTTCTCCCTCTGCTCTGTTGTTTACTTGGCCCGAGAAAAAAATGCAGTGAGGCGAGTGGCGGCACTGGCGGCAGAAGAAAAAAAGAAGCAGCTGACATCTGAATAAAATAGTTTGTAGATACTTGCACTCCAGTCCAGGTAGCAGCAGGATCAGGGAGGAAGTGACTCCTGGGGCCCGGCTAACATAGGTGTGTGCTTGGGGGGGTTGAGATCTACTACTACTGCAGCAGCATACATTACTTCATTGATGGTAATATATATGCTGCCTGCAGACAGTGCCACCCATGCCGCCAATGCCGTAATGTGCTGCAGACAGTTCCACCCGTGTCGCTAATGCCACAACGCATGTGCTGCTTTTTATGGCATTAGCGTCATGGGTGGCACCATCTGCAGCACATTACGGCATCGGCGTAATGCCATTAAAGTTCATGTGAAAGGTAGGCGTCCCAATATTTTTGGTAATATAGTGTATATTTAGATTTCATGGGCATAATTGTTTCCAGTTTAAGATATGTTAGGCTACAGGTAACTGTCACACAATTTGGTTGAATCTGGCAACTGTTTAGTGTCTTGAGCACCAGTATATGAGCCAATTTATACAACAATGTAGTTGTCAGAGAACTCACACAGCAAGTGCCCATCCTCATTCAGCAGCTGCTAATCTCCGTTCGGCTAACACCATCCATGCGAACATGTGTGTGCTAGTGCGCATGCGCATGTTTCCACGAATCCTGGTGCACGGTGCCCTATATAAACAGAGAATCTGCCCAGTATCAGTGCTGGATCGTCTTCAGCTTGTTCCTGTGTTCCTGTTACTCCTTGCTTGATTAACCCTGATTTTGAAATACCTGGCTTCCCTCTGACCATTCTTCTGGATTCTCCTTGTCTGTCTACCTGCCTCTGTTTACAGAACCGACCTTGGCTTGGACTTTTGGCTACGGCCCTACCTTCTGATTGTGTACTCCACTAAAATTCTGTTGCCAACTTCTGCTTGTTCCTGTTTATCCAACCTGGTTCTCTCTGAATGGATCTGTATCACGGGAACACTTACCAAGGCCGAGATGCTGAGGGCGGCTCACCTTTGCGACCTGGCGCGATCCTCCCCCTGGGATTGGGACAGGGGGAAGGACGCACCGGGAGGCACCGGTACCAGAGGGAAGATGCAGATCCGGCAGGTCAAGCAGGAACAGGCGGACGATCAACCGGGATGGTTCGAAGCTGCAGCAGACGGGAAGACTGGAGCGAGGTTCCGGTAGACAGGGACAAGGCAGGAGAGGAGTCTATGAGACAAGCCGTGGTCAGGGGTTTTTAGAGAAGCAGACAGTCCAGTGTTCAAGCCGGGGTACAAAGGGCAGGAGAAAGCCAGGAGTCCAGGTTCAAGCCAAGGTCAAGGGATTGGAGAAAGCAGAGGTCCGGGAACGTAAGCCAAAGGTCAAGTAGGTGAAGAATCCAATAACAGGTAACAAGTCAGGTACTCAAACGCTGTTTACAAACCAGCAACCAGAGGACTGTGGGAAGCTGATTTAAATAAGCCGCTCAGGCTTCTGATTGGCCAGGGGCGGAACGAGATTGTGTGCGCCCGCGTGCGCTCCCGCGCGCCGTCACGCGCGCGTGCCCGTGCACACGGCGCGCCGCCACGCCGCGCATGCGCGCGCGCAGCCCAGGCGAGCGCACCCGAGCTGACCTGTCACGGAGCTGGGGCTGGATGGAGCTGGTCCCTTGACAGTGCCCCCCCCCAAGGGGCGGACTCCGGACGCCCAAACTGTCCATCAACTCCGGATGTTCACGGTGGAAGGTTCGTATCAGGCGGGGAGCGTGCAGATTTCTGGAAGGCTCCCAGGAGTTATCTTCAGGGGGGTATCCCTTCCACTTGATTAGATATTGGAGCTGCCTTCCCCTTTTTCTGCAACCCAGAATGGTCTCCACCTCGAACTCCCTCTCTCCCTCAATTTCCACTGGCGGAGGTGGAAGCTCTTCTCTCCCAGGGAACGGGTTTACCGTGACTGGTTTGAGCAAAGAGGCATGAAAGACCGGATGGATCCGGTAAGTTTCAGGTAGTGCCAGTTCAAAAGCCACGGGATTGATTTTCCGTTTGATCCGGAATGGGCCGATGAACCTAGGGCCCAGCTTCTGTGAAGGGATTGGTAGTTTGAGGTTAGTAGAGGAGAGCCAGACCTCGTCCCCTACTTCAAAAGCAGGGCACTCCTTCTTCCCCTTGTCATAGAATTTTTTTAAGTTTTCTTGTGCCTGCTGCATGACTTCCCGGAGCTTTTGGAAGTTTTGTTGGATGTGAGTTAGGTGTTCCTGGACCGCTGGAACGGGTGTTTCAGGGATGGAGTCCGGAAGGGAGGAAGGATGATAGCCGAAATTCGCCCAAAAAGGAGTTTGGTTAGTGGAGGCATGCACTGAATTATTATAAGCAAACTCTGCCGATGGTAATAAAGACACCCAATCGTTCTGTGATACGGAGCAAAAGCAGCGGAGGTACTGTTCTAACGTTTGGTTGGTTCTTTCCGTTTGACCGTTGGATTGCGGGTGATAGGCGGACGAGAGACAGACTTTGATTTCCAGTGTTCTGCAGAGTTCCCTCCAGAATTTGGACGTAAACTGCAACCCTCTGTCAGACACGATGCTTTTGGGCACCCCATGCAGTCTCACAATTTCCCTGAAAAAGATTTTTGCCGTGTCAGCCGCAGAGGGTGTGCCAATCATGGGTAGGAAATGGGCCAGTTTGGACAGGCGGTCGATCACGACCAGAATTGTTGTGAAGCCTTCCGAGGGAGGTAAATCCACTATAAAGTCCATGGACAACTCTGTCCATGGGCGTTCCGGAACCCGGAGAGGTTTCAATAGGCCCCAGGACTTGGTCTTGGGTCCTTTACAGCGTTGGCAGCGGGAGCAGGATAAAACATAGGTCTTGCAGTCAAGTCTCCACTTTGGCCACCAGAAGGAACGGCTGAGCAATTCGGCAGTCTTTCGTAACCCGAAATGGCCCGCTAATTTATGGTCATGAAACGTACTTAGTACTCGTTGCCTTAGTACCGCAGGTACAAAGATTTTACCCCGTGACCACAGCAAGTCGTCCCGTCTCTCTAGGGCAGATGCAGCTTGGTCGGTACATTCTTTGGATGCCTCCTTTAGGGAGTTTAGCAAGTCTGTTTGGGAGACTAAAAAAAAGTTCTGGGCGGCCAAAACGGTACTAGGTTCCGGTGGGATGGAAGTATCTGAGAACATCCTAGAAAGGGCATCCGCCTTCCCGTTCTTTGAGCCAGGCCTGTAGGTGATGTGGAAATTGAAGCGAGTGAAAAAGAGGGCCCAGCGGGCTTGCCTAGGTCTTAAGCGTTTGGCCGTTCGCAGGTATTCCAAATTCTTGTGGTCCGTAAAGATTAGGATAGGATGGAGAGCCCCTTCCAAGAGATATCTCCACTCTTCAAGTGCAAACTTAATCGCCAACAGTTCCCGGTCCCCCACATCATAGTTCCTTTCTGGGGAGGACAATTTCCGGGATGCGTAGGCCACCGGGTGGAGGAGAGCTTTGGGTCCCTGTCTCTGTGATAGGATGGCGCCAGTAGCTATTTCAGAGGCGTCGACTTCCAAGACGAAGGGCAGAGCTGGGTCAGGGTGCCGTAGGACGGGTGCAGAGGAGAACATCAGTTTAAGTTGAGTAAATGCTTCTTGTGCTTTCTGGGACCAGTGGAAGCGACACCCCTGACGTGTTAACTCAGTGATGGGGGCTACAATAGATGAGAAGCCAATGATGAACCTCCGGTAAAAATTGGCGAAACCAATGAATCGTTGTATGGCCTTCTTGTCGCCTGGGGCTGGCCAGTCTTGGACCGCCTTGACCTTCTGCGGGTCCATAGCAATCCCACTAGTAGAAATGATGAACCCCAGGAATTGGATTGTTGTCTTTTCGAATTCACATTTCTCGGCTTTGAGGTATAATTTGTGCTCCCTGAGAATGGTTAGGACTTTCTTAACGTGGGAACGGTGTTGCTCGAGAGAGACCGAGAAGATGAGGATATCGTCTAAATAGACAACTAGGAAGTCATCTAGGTGTTGGCGAAAAATGTCATTGACTAGGTGCTGGAACGTGGCAGGGGCGTTGCAGAGGCCGAACGGCATCACCAGGTATTCAAAGTGCCCGAACCTGGATCTGAAGGCCGTCTTCCACTCATCCTCGTCTCTGATCCGGACAAGATTGTAGGCCCCTCGGAGATCTAGTTTGGAGAAGAACTGGGCTGCCCGAAACCGTTGGAATAGTTCAGGGATGAGAGGTAGCGGGTACCTATTTTTGATGGTAATTTTGTTTAACTCCCTGTAGTCAATACAGGGTCTGAGGGACCCATCCTTCTTCTCGACGAAGAAGATCCCCGCCCCAGCAGAAGAAGAGGAAGGGCGGATGAACTTCTTTTTTAAGTTTTCATCAATATATGCCTTGAGGGCGACTAGTTCTGTCTCGGGACAAGGGGAAGATACGGCCAAAAGGGATCTTGGATCCGGGTAAAAGGTCGATAGGGCAATCATATGGCCTATGCGGAGGAAGGTGATCAGCTCGTCGTTTGTCAAATACGTCCTTAAACTCAGCATAAGCAGAAGGGATGTGAAGGGAATTGTCCGACATAGTAGCTAGGGTGGAACAGGAGGTCTGGGCGGGTAGGAGGCAGTTTTGTGAACAGTAGGCGGATGAAAACTCGATCTCCTTCTTGTGCCAATCTATGCAGGGTTGGTGGACCTGCAGCCATGGGAGTCCCAGGATAATGGGAAACAGTGGAGAAGGTATCAAATCCAGGCAAAGAAATTCTTGATGACCTGTGTCAGAAATGGCAAGGATTGGCTGGGTTTCCTGAGTGACAAGTCCAGACCGGGGAAGAGAGCCGTCCGCTAGGTGGATTTGCAGATGAAAGTCCTTAGGGCGGCAGGGAACATGCAGCTTCAGGGCCAGGGCAGAGTCCAAGAAGCAGCTGCATGCTCCCTCCGGGAGCTGTAAGGAAAGAAAAAGGACAACGTAAGTCTGTGGTAGGTTAGTAACGTGGCAATTGAAGGCGGGTGGCGGTTTACACTTACTGGGTCTCACCGGGCAGGAACGAAGGAAGTGGCCAGCCCTGCCACAGTACAGACACAAGTTGGACTGGCGTCATCACTGCCTTTCTTCGGGGGTGAGAGGAGGCCGGATAACCCCCGAGCTGCATGGGTTCGGGGTCTGGAAGGGAGGAGACCGGTGGGACCGGGAGCGACGGAGGACCAGGAGAGAATCTTGGTGGAATCCAACTGGGACGGTTTGTTTGGAAACGCTCCGCCCGCCGTTCCTGAAGGCGTCGGTCCAGCTGGGTAGCCGACTGAATCAACCCCTCCAATGAGACGGGGGGATCGACTCGAGCCAACTCGTCCTTGAGGGACTCAGATAGTCCTTGGCGGAATTGGTATTTCAGGGCCGCCTCATTCCATCCAGTGTCGGCGGACCATTTCCTGAACTCCGCAATATAGCCTTCGACGGGCCTCCTGCCCTGATTCAAGTTGTGGAGGGTAGCCTCGGCCGTGGCAGAGCGCAGAGGGTCGTCATATAATTTGGACATGTGTTCAAAGAAGGAGTCCAACGTGTCCAATATCGGATTTCTTTGCTCCATCAGACTGTGGGCCCAGGCTTGAGGTTCATCAGAAAGGAGCGAGATTACAAAGCCCACTTTTACGGCCTCAGAGCAGAAAGTCCTGGGTTGCAAGGCCAGATACAGAGAGCAGGCATTTTTAAAGGCCCTGAACTTTTTGCGGTCGCCTGCAAAGCGCTCTGGTGTAGGCACCCGGGGTTCCGGGTGAGACACGACTACTGCTGGAGTTGAAGCAGGCTGAGAGGTGGACGCCCCTGATCCTGGGGTCACCGAAGGGGCTGCGGGTCCAGGTGTAGGGTTTAGTTGTTGAAGACGGCCATCAATCTGTAGGTACCCTTCTTGTAATTTTTGCACCGCCTCAGTTAGTGCCGAGACTTGTTGGCATAAAGTCTCAAAGGGTGAGCGCGCCCTGTCGGCCTCAGACATCTGGCTGGTTTGTACTATCACGGGAACACTTACCAAGGCCGAGATGCTGAGGGCGGCTCACCTTTGCGACCTGGCGCGATCCTCCCCCTGGGATTGGGACAGGGGGAAGGACGCACCGGGAGGCACCGGTACCAGAGGGAAGATGCAGATCCGGCAGGTCAAGCAGGAACAGGCGGACGATCAACCGGGATGGTTCGAAGCTGCAGCAGACGGGAAGACTGGAGCGAGGTTCCGGTAGACAGGGACAAGGCAGGAGAGGAGTCTATGAGACAAGCCGTGGTCAGGGTTTTTTAGAGAAGCAGACAGTCCAGTGTTCAAGCCGGGGTACAAAGGGCAGGAGAAAGCCAGGAGTCCAGGTTCAAGCCAAGGTCAAGGGATTGGAGAAAGCAGAGGTCCGGGAACGTAAGCCAAAGGTCAAGTAGGTGAAGAATCCAATAACAGGTAACAAGTCAGGTACTCAAACGCTGTTTACAAACCAGCAACCAGAGGACTGTGGGAAGCTGATTTAAATAAGCTGCTCAGGCTTCTGATTGGCCAGGGGCGGAACGAGATTGTGTGCGCCCGCGTGCGTTCCCGCGCGCCGTCACGCGCGCGCTCCCGCGCGCCGTCACGTGCGCGTGCCCGTGCACACGGCGCACCGCCACGCCGCGAATGGGCGCGCGCAGCCCAGGCGAGCGCACCCGAGCTGACCTGTCACGGAGCTGGGGCTGGATGGAGCTGGTCCCTTGACAATCTGGTGTCTGGCTTCTACAGAAGTTCCTGTGCCTCCAAGCTTCAACCTTAACCTGCAGACATCTGCACCCCTTCGTGCCCCTGCACTCCCTGTATCCACCACCAGGGGTGTTTGGATCGGACTCGTACAAGAGGCCACCCTCACCCTCTCGGACTCCACTGTAAAGTACATGACAGTAGTTTTCTCCTTCCTGTTCCCTCTATAGCATATACAGGCACATGTGGGTAACCCAACTGTCAGGTAAATGTAGAAATGTTCAGACATTTTAATCCAAATGGTAATTTACAAATGGTAGAATCTTCTGCAGGGGTTTAAAGGTCCACTACCTTCAATCAGCTTCCAGGTAAAAAAACATCTGTTAAAGTACAATCTCCCGGGCGCGTTTTTTTACCTTCATGCAGCCTGGCCGTTGATTGGCTAGGCATGAAGGTAAAAAAACATCTAGCAGCACCGGCCCCCCCGCAGCCCCCGTTGTACATTGGCTACCGTTCGATCTCCCGGGCGCGTCCATCTTCTGACGCGGCGCGCAGTTCCAGTCCATGGCCGTCGGCGGCTAGGCTGGGCGCTGATTCACGGGAGCGCGCTAGCAGCGCAGCCATTGGCTAGCGCTGCGAGCGCCCTGTCAATGAAGAAGGGCGGATGACGCGGCGCGCTGGGGGCGGAGCTTGCGAGGAGGAGCCCAGACAGCCGCCGAGGGACCCCAGAAGACAGTCGGCGGCTACTCTGGCCGCCGCTGCAAAACGTATCACGGGAGCGCGCTCGCAAAAGTTTTCCATTGCGAGCGTTGAAGAAGGAAAGCTTTTGCGAGGAGGAGCCCAGACAGCCGCCGAGGGACCCCAGAAGAATTGAACACTCTGTGCAAAAGCTGAAGTTAGAAGAAAATCCCTGCTGACCCTTTAATAGTCACTCAGGGTAGCCAGTGGGGTGGTTGGTCTCCTGCTCCCTGGGCAGTCTCAACTCAGTGTTCGTCTAGTTGCTGGGGGATGGGGACATTGCTGGGCTCGGTTCCCTGGAGAAAGGGATGGGTAGGAAGCCGGCTTCCTCTTAGTACTCAAAGCACATACTATATGTACAAGTTATATAGTCTACTAGCCTTGTTTGGACAGATTTGAGTGTGTTATTCCTAAGAATTACAGGTCTACATTATAAAAAGCCAAATTTCCATGCAAAACATTGTACTGCTTTGAACATCAAAAATCTGACATAATTGTACTGCCAGGGAGGTTTAGGTTACACAGCTTTTCTTCTAATTTTAGTGAATGGCCACATGTCTTATTAAATTCCCTTACGTGGAAAAGTTTTATCCCTATTGTGGGGTCACCAGTATGGTAATTGTACATTGAAATCATATCCCCTCTCAAGCGTCTCCTCTCCAGAGAGAATAAGTTCAGTGCCCGTAAACTTTCCTCATAACTAAGGTCCTCCAGTCCCTTTATTAGTTTTGTTGCCCTTCTCTGGAGCCTCTCCATTTCCAGCACATCCTTCCTGAGGACTGGTGCCCACTGCCCAGAACTCGACAGCATACTCCAGGTGCGGCCGGGCCAGAGTCTTGTAGAGTGGGAGAATTATCATTTTATCTCTGGAGTTAATCCCCTTTTTGTTTCGATGCCAGTATTCTGTTTGCTTTGTTAACAGCAGGTTGCATGCCATTGCTGAGCCTGTCATCTACTAGGACCCCCAGGCCCCTTTCCATGCTAGATTCCCCTAGAGGCCCCCCCCCCCCCCCCCACGAGCTCAAGCTCTGTCAGATTGGATGGAGAGCGTCTTGTGTAACCTGGACTTAAGGGGAACTGGTGAACCTTAAGGGGAACTGGTATCTAGAACCAAAAAAATATGTGAATAGATGTGCAACCATAAAAAAAAGCAAAGTGCAAATGGGTAATGTCTACTTTCCCAGTAGACACCTCTTATGGAGAAACGCAGCGTAGGGCGGAGCCAAAGATCCTGACGTCACCATGCTCCAGCTGGCTGGCTCGAGCCGCGGCTGGATGTTTTTGCTTCCTAGCTTGTTCGTTTTAATACTTTCATGCTGATGTCAGTTATCCGGTAATTGAAATAAAGGGCATTCGTGTTTAAAACTTACTGCACCATGAAGTATTCCTTTCCTCTTTTGAATATGTTTCCACGTTATGCTCTATGAGAGAGCCCATCCACATTAAAACCCTGAAGATGATCATTAGTAGTTCCCAGCTGGCTAGTGGAGGTGAGGATCCGAATGATTGCATGACCTACTACTGCTGACACGGGGAGTGATCCTGCATGCTGAGCCCATTTGATCTCCATAACCAGAGATTCAACTGATCTGGTATGCGGCCTCTTTATATACCTGCTATTTTTTCTTCACCTGCTGAGTGGAAGCATAGGATGAAGATTGGCATCTCTGTCCCTTTGGTTTCAACAAAATATTTGTAGCTGATTTAAATGGACACTTTGTTGCCTGTTCTGTAGTGATCCTTTTTTTTTCACTCTACATTGGCTTATTGTACTGTATTGTATTTTTGCTTAAACGTTTTTAGGTGCATTTGCATTCACAATTATACTGATTCGTTGAAATAATGAAGATACAATTGATTATGTACAAAGTGCAATAAACGATATCCACCAATCAGATTTAAATTGCCCACAGCCAGTTGCTTTGGTTTTAGTACTGTTCAACATTGCTATTTGACTTTGCTTGATAATGTTTAATGGTTATAAACCTCAGTCATGGAATCTGAGCAAAGCACATATATCTGAAGTGTTTACTTATCTCCCTCAAAAGCTCTAACTGTTGTGTTTCTCTGGTGCTTTGTTCCTCTGTTATCAGCATATGAAATGTTTTGTGCACATGAGATAAATTTGTGTGTGTGTGTGTGTGGGGGGGGCTCACAACAGAGCTTGTCTATTATGAACACAGTTCTTCTGCTGTATGAAGGGGGGGTTTGTTCCTTTCCTCCAATTAGCTCTTACACACTGTAACTGCAGTCTCTCCACCGTCTCCTCTCTGCTACTGACAAGTTAAGGATTTTTAACACTTTTCTGCCTTTTGAAGGGGTGTTGGGTAGAGAAGACAGCAGATAAACAAGTAAAACTTATGTAGGAGAATTTGTTTCATCTCTGTGTATCATCTGAGGCTGTTTACTTTACTGGGTATATGTGAGGGTTTACAACCATTTTAACCACTTAAGCCCCGGAACATTTGGCTGGCCAAAGACCAGGCCACTTTTTTGCGATTCGGCACTGCATCACTTTAACTGACAATTGCACGGTCGTGCGACGTGGCTCCCAAAAAAAATTGATGTGCTTTTTTTCCCACAAATAGAGCTTTCTTTTGCTGGTACTTGTTCACCTCTGTGGCTATAAATTAAATTAGAGCGACAATTTTGAAAAATAAATAAATATATTTTTTACTTTTTGCTATAATAAATATGCCCAAAAAATATGTAAAAAAAGAAATTTCCATCAAATACGTATTCTACATATTTTTGGTAAAAAAATATCAAAATAAGCGTTTATTGATTGGTTTGCGCAAAAGTTATAGCATCTACAAAATAGGGCATTTTTATTATTATTTTATTGTTTACTAGTAATGGCCGCGATCAGTGATTTTTATCGTGACTGCGACATTATGGCGGACACATCAGACACTTTTGACACCATTTTGGGACCATTGTCATTTTTATAGAGATCAGTGCTATAAAAATGCACTGAACACTGTAAGAATGACACTTGCAGTGAAGGGGTCCTAGGGAGCGATTCTAACTGTTAGGGGGTGTGGCTAAAAGTGACATGTCACTGATCGCTGTTCCTGATGACAGGGAACAGACGATCAGTGACATGTCACTAGGAAGAACAGGGAGATATTGTGTATACACTGACATCTCCCCATTCTTCAGCTCTGTAACCCGCGGGAACGTCCACGAAGCTCACGGCAGGGTCGCGAGCTTGCCGCCGCTGGTGCGCGCGACCACACAGCGGCAAATTAAAGGGGACTATATATATACGCCCATTTGCCCAGCCATGCCATTCTGTCAACGTAAATAGGCGTGTGGCGGTCGGCAAGTGTTAAAAGCACATATAAGAGCAAAACTTTTTATAATTTTGAATAAAGTATTAGAGGGTAAAATCTCTGTAATTTTTTGTCATGTGTCTTAGGTAGAAATATCTTTTTGATGTGGATATCTTTCCAATGTGAGGGAAATCTCCTCTCAGTTGTCATAAAAACAATTGCTCCAATTGGAGAATGAGCCCTCTGATCATGATTTGGTGGTAACTCAAAATTTGTGATTTACCTTCACCTTTTTTCTGGGGGCATCAGTGATCATGAAAGTCAAAGAGTGTGAATTTCCCTAACGGAGACGCAGACAGTGAAATAAAATAATAAAAAAAACTGTAAGCGGCACTAACCTCTTACATAATAAAATTTCTTCAAGCTAATTTAGAAATAAAATTCTGAGAAAGTTTTATACCAGAAGCCTGCACAGCTTGTGGCACTGTCATTTCCTACAATTCAGAAAACAGAAAGCGTGTCCTCTTGACAAAGATGTGTCTGTCGGCAGAATCAAAGAGATCACAATTCACAAAGCTCAGTTTGAAGCTGCAAGTATTGAAGCACCCAACCCGAGAGACCGCAGCTCTTACAGAGGACTGATATGGCGAACGTGAAAGGAAAGGCATATGGAACAAAATATTAATTAGCGCTAACCTTCATTAGGTAGACACTTTTTTTAAATGAATACACCTGTGAATAACAGACGACTTAAAGAAATATTAAACCCACCACATTGCAGTTTGCCAATTCTTGTATGTGCTGGCTGTATTTATTTTCTTCTTTAGGCTTCTTTTCCTTTACGTATGTGGGTGACCCCGCCCCCCTCTGATGCCACGGGGAAACCACAGGAAACCCCCGTGGCATCAGAGGGGGGCAGGTCATCCACTTACATCACCGGGTGGCCCTGCCCTCAGCTATATAAGAGCTGTCACGGCGGGAGTAGCATCACTCGACGGGAGTCTCCTATGGAGGAGCATCAGTAGCAGCTTTTGTTTTCTTTTTTCGGTATCATCGGGTCGAGATGGTTTACATCGCTGGACTCTTTTCTTTTTTTTCTCTTTTAATAACGGTCTTGTCCCAAGCTGGCTCCTGTTTTTTTTTTTACACTTTTTTGGGTGAAATGGTAGGGGTACAATGTATCCCGTTACCAATTCACATGGGGGGCCGGAATCTGGGGGTCCCCTTATTAAAAGCGGCTTCCAGATTCCGATAAGTCCCCCGCCCGCAGACCCTCACAACCACCAGGCAAGGGTTGTGGGGATGAGGCCCTTGTCCCCATCAACATGGGAACATGATGCTTTGGGGTCCAGACCCCAAAGCATACTCCCCATGTTGAGGGCATCCTTCCTATGTTAAGAATCCTCTTTTCCTGTGGCCTGCCAGGTTGCATGCTCCGATAAGGATCTGTTATGGATTTTTGGGGGACTCTTATGCCATTTTTTTTATTTTAGTTCCCCTTAAAATCCTGAAGGACCTGAAGGGCCTGTTATGGAATTTTGGGGGAACCCCATGCAGTTTTTTTTTTTTTTTCCATTTTGGTTAGGGGTTCCCCTTAATATTCATACCAGACCCAAAGGGCCTGGTAATGGACTGGGGAGGAACCCATGCCGTTTTTTTCAATTAATTTTATCTGTATTGCTGGGACCCAACAATTCATTACAGCCACAAGCAATTTTAAATGACTTTTTTCCTTTAGAAATGTCATTTTGTACAGGGACTGTTCTAAACACAGGAAAAATGTGCCACTTTACAGGAATACTATAGACACCCCCCAGGTACGAAATTTAAAGGAATATTTCACTTTAAGCATTTTAAAAATCACTGCTCTCCAAAAAACTGCCGTTTTTAAAACTTTTTTTGCGTTGATACATGTCCCCTTTGGCCAAACACTTTTTATGACAATAACTTGCATATAAGCCTTTAAAATTGCATTTGTTTCCGTTAGAATGCATTGTCGTCCGAAAATCTGTTTTTTTCGTTATCGATAACGATAACGAAAGTGCAAGAAACGAAAACCGAAAGATCCGACATAAAAAATGCTTTATTTCAGTTTTCGTTGCGGTAAAAATTCGATATAGAGAGATTCGACATTATAGGGAAAAGATTCAACATCATAGAGAAAAGATTCGACATTATAGAGAAAAGATTCGACACTATAGAAATAATAGATTTGACATTACAGAGAATAGATTTTGATTTATGAGACGTAAATATTCGACGTTCCGTCGAATATTCTTTTGATCATTAACCAGCAACCAAAAAAGATTTGACGTTCCGTTGAATATGCTTTTGACCATTCGACAGAAACCATGTAGTATTGGATTTTCGGACGAAAGCTATTCCCCAACGAAAAACGAAATAAATCAAAACGATTTTCGGGAGTAACTAAATAAATTTATTTTCCAAACGAAAACGAAAAAACGAAACAAAATATTCCAGTCTGCACATGTCTAGAAGCTAATACTACATGCTTCTATGAATAAATGAGAATCTATGAATTTGTATACATTTGGGAGGGGTAGATGATTGATAGATCCACCCCCTTCATTCATATGTAGCGCTACCCGATTCAGGAGCCGCTGATTATAAGTGGGATCGGCGTTTTGAGTTAGGGCCCTTTCACACGTGCGGACCGTTTTTTAGGTCCGTTTTTTTCATCAGTTGATCAGTTTTTTCGTCAGTTTTTTATCAGTTTTTCGTCAGTTTTTCATCCATTTTCATCCGTTTTTCGTCCGTTTTTCATCCGTTTTTCCATCCGTTTTTTCATCCGTTTTTTTTTTTTACGTCCGTTTTTTTTACGGATGAAAAACATCCGCTAACGTCCGCTATCCCATAGGGATGCATTGCGGTCCGTTTTTCATCCGTAAAAAAAACGGACGAACGGTCCGCACGTGTGAAAGGGCCCTTACCTTGCAGGTGCCTAGGGGTGATACTTGTGAGTTGAGATAGAGAGCGAATGTCCAGTCTTTAGTTGGGTTTTCTTCAATGCTTTATTCCAAGTCCCAACATGGCCAACATCAACATGGTACAGGACAGGAAAGGTTGATGAGCAGAGAGAGAGAACTTGAGTATCAGACCTTGGATATGAAGAAGAGAGAGCAATCTTGGATATTGGATATGAAGAAGAGAGTGGGTAAAGTGCCCCCGGACAGACCTCTGCCACAGCCCTGCAGCCGAGGCGTCACTTGCAAATGCTGGGAGGACCAGACCTCTGCCACACGCCTGGCTCGGGCCTCTGCCACAGGCCTAGTACTTGAATGAGCGTGATCCGAAATGAGCGAGTCCTCCCAGTGAATTTAGTTAGGGTCACTGGTTGACAGTTGAAGTGTTCCTGTCAATCTCCGGTCACCAGATCCCCGATGGTTCGTTCAAGCCCTATTGGATCACCTGCCTCCGGGTGCGCAACTTCGGCCAGGTAGGCCATGGCTGCGGGGTCCATGGATGCGTGCATCCTGAAGGTGGATGCCGCATCTGGAACTTGGACCCTGCAGAAAAGGAAAAAAAAGGTGGCTGCCCCAGATATAGCCACCCCCAGCATGCCCTAGCGAGGGAACCAACCCCTCTGATTGGCTGTTGAGGAAAATTAGTCTGCCAGAACCCCTCTAGTGCCAGCTGTCGCCCAGGGGTGGGAACACCCCTGGAGCGCAGACTGACCTACAGGACAGTTCTGAAATGACAGCAGCCTGAAATTTGACAAATTGTGAATGGGAGCTGCGTAACTCTCCCATTCCACGCTAACTTTAGTGTAACGCCCCTACAGAAAGTAAGGGGGTGCTACACATAGATTGTGTCCTATTCATAGAAGCTGTAGTAGATGCTGGATGGAAAGGACAGGCATACTTGGGCTCTCTCGATGAGAGCCTGTGACAGCCCGTTTGTTTTTTAATAAAGTGGCATTAAACCCAAAAGCAAAGATTTTTTATATTGCAGCTTTCTTTTCTTTAAAAGGGAATTGCAGTCTGCTCACATAATTTATTAAAAAAATATATATATTCTGAAGCTTCCTTCCAGCCACTTTGCATAATCTTTTATATATACTGTGATTATGTACTTGCCAAATATGCTGCAGAAATCTCCCTCCACTAAGTTTGGCTGCAGCCATTTTAACTGTGGGCTGCTGAAGCTGCTGCCTGTTCACTTCTTGAATTTACAAAGATGCACATAGACACACCTCCATCTCTACAGCCCTGCAGCTTTCATTGGCCCTCTTATGACCCCCCCCCTACATTCCTGGCAAACTCACACAAGATTGTGACCTGCTCTCAATGAAGCCAGCTCACACATGTCCAGAGCGGCTCCAGTGCGAAGTGCACAGGAGACCTGTGCGTCTTTTGCTCAGTTTCAGGCCCAAATTCAGCCACAAATTGGCCCTGAAACAGTAAATGGAGATGCATCGGACCCCTGCTGTGAGCCACTCTGTACTCCAGTATGAACCCAGTCTAAATCAATATTAAAAAGGGCTGTGATATTTGTCTTTAAATGTTAAATGTTAGATACACTTTAATGGTGTGACTTGATTTGCATACAAAAATGTAATCTTGATTTAATAAGATGCCAACTAGAGTGATTATTTCCCTGGGCCCATTAAGTTTTAATGTATTACTGCACTGGGGACTCACACAATAACACATCACGTTTAAGACAAATATTCAATTTATCAATCCCAAGACAAGCACAGAATTTAGTTAAAAGGACGCCAGCATATCTTTGCAGATTTCCAATGTCTAATGAACACTCTATGAATACCCTATATCACGTTGGATCTCAGTGTATGCATAAGCAAAGTGACAGTGTCTCTTCAATAATTAATCTCATCATTTTGTTTGCCAAGACTATATACTGTATACAGGGAGTGCAGAATTATTAGGCAAGTTGTATTTTTGAGGATTAATTTTATTATTGAACAACAACCATGTTCTCAATGAACCCAAAAAACTCATTAATATCAAAGCTGAATATTTTTGGAAGTAGTTTTTAGTTTGTTTTTAGTTTTAGCTATTTTAGGGGGATATCTGTGTGTGCAGGTGACTATTACTGTGCATAATTATTAGGCAACTTAACAAAAAACAAATATATACCCATTTCAATTATTTATTTTTACCAGTGAAACCAATATAACATCTCAACATTCACAAATATACATTTCTGACATTCAAAAACAAAACAAAAACAAATCAGTGACCAATATAGCCACCTTTCTTTGCAAGGACACTCAAAAGCCTGCCATCCATGGATTCTGTCAGTGTTTTGATCTGTTCACCATCAACATTGCGTGCAGCAGCAACCACAGCCTCCCAGACACTGTTCAGAGAGGTGTACTGTTTTCCCTCCTTGTAAATCTCACATTTGATGATGGACCACAGGTTCTCAATGGGGTTCAGATCAGGTGAACAAGGAGGCCATGTCATTAGTTTTTCTTCTTTTATACCCTTTCTTGCCAGCCACGCTGTGGAGTACTTGGACGCGTGTGATGGAGCATTGTCCTGCATGAAAATCATGTTTTTCTTGAAGGATGCAGACTTCTTCCTGTACCACTGCTTGAAGAAGGTGTCTTCCAGAAACTGGCAGTAGGACTGGGAGTTGAGCTTGACTCCATCCTCAACCCGAAAAGGCCCCACAAGCTCATCTTTGATGATACCAGCCCAAACCAGTACTCCACCTCCACCTTGCTGGCGTCTGAGTCGGACTGGAGCTCTCTGCCCTTTACCAATCCAGCCACGGGCCCATCCATCTGGCCCATCAAGACTCACTCTCATTTCATCAGTCCATAAAACCTTAGAAAAATCATTCTTGAGATATTTCTTGGCCCAGTCTTGACGTTTCAGCTTGTGTGTCTTGTTCAGTGGTGGTCGTCTTTCAGCCTTTCTTACCTTGGCCATGTCTCTGAGTATTGCACACCTTGTGCTTTTGGGCACTCCAGTGATGTTGCAGCTCTGAAATATGGCCAAACTGGTGGCAAGTGGCATCTTGGCAGCTGCACGCTTGACTTTTCTCAGTTCATGGGCAGTTATTTTGCGCCTTGGTTTTTCCACACGCTTCTTGCGACCCTGTTGACTATTTTGAATGAAACGCTTGATTGTTCGATGATCACGCTTCAGAAGCTTTGCAATTTTAAGTGTGCTGCATCCCTCTGCAAGATATCTCACTATTTTTGACTTTTCTGAGCCTGTCAAGTCCTTCTTTTGACCCATTTTGCCAAATGAAAGGAAGTTGCCCAATAATTATGCACACCTGATATAGGGTGTTGATGTCATTAGACCACATCCCTTCTCATTACAGAGATGCACATCACCTAATATGCTTAATTGGTAGTAGGCTTTAGAGCCTATACAGCTTGGAGTAAGACAACATGCATAAAGAGGATGATGTGGTCAAAATACTCATTTGCCTAATAATTCTGCACTCCCTGTATAGACATCTGGCCATATACTATACAATTTCCTTATTCAATTTCCTTTAGATTTACCTTCAACCATGTAGTGCAAGGGCATGCCTGATTGCATACACATTGAAAGTGTTTAGGTTTGAGCTCATTTTATATATGGTTCTGGTAATTCTAAAAGGAAATTCAATAACAAAATTGACGAGTGTATGGCCAGCCTTATTTTATTGAACTGCTTTCTGCAGTCAATTGGTCAATATTTTTCCCTATAAACTGTAATGCCGCGTACACACGATCACTTTTTGTGATGAAAAAAAACGTCATTTTATGTGACGAAACAAAACGACGTTTTTCAAACTTCATTTTCAAAAACGACTTTGCATACACACCATCGTTTTTCCACAATGCTCTTGCAAAGCGCGGTTACGTAAGACACTTTCGACGGCACTCTGTTCCATTGAAGCTCCGTCTCATAACTTGCTTCTAAGCATGCGCGGGTCTAAAAACGTCGTTTTAAACGATGTTTTGCCCACACACGGTCACTTTTTATGACACAAAAAACAACATTTTGAAAAACGTCACAAAAAATTCAAGCATGTTGGAATTTTTTTTTTGTCGTTTTTTTGAAGACATAAAACAACGTTTTGCCCACACACGATAATTTTTTCATCACAAAAAGTGATCGTGTGTACGCGGCATAAGATCTTCTGTTCCTTCATTCATTCATAAAGAGGAACTGCAGTCTGCTTACATAATGTGTAATAAAAACCATATTTGCCATTCCGAAGCTTCCCTTCAACCACTTTGCATATTATTTTATATATACTGTGATTCTGCCAAATATGCTGCAGGAATCTCCCTCCACTGAGCCTGGCTGCAATCATTTTAACTGTGTGCAGCTGAAGCAGCTGCCTGTTCACTTCCTGGATTTACACAGACACACAGAGGCACACCCCCAGCTCTGCAGCCCTGCAGCTTTCATTGGCCCTCTTTTTACTCACCCCCTCCCTTCCTGGCAAACTCTCAAGAGAGAGAGAGAGAGCTGTGCATGATGATCGCCTAGGCTAATGACCAGACAAGAAACAGAAGTGGGCTGTACAAGGTATTTACTGGAAAAAAATATATATATTATCCAAAATTAAAACAACAAGGACAGAAGATTTTGGGTTTAATGTCACTTCAACTTCTGCCATACAGATTACATAGATGGTGGTGGTGCTGGTAGTGGGATTGGGGGGGGGGTGAATCAGGACAAGAGGCACATCCTACTGCCTGTAAGTTATGTCCCTTGTGCTGATGATTCTGTTTGTGATTTTGGCTTTATAAAAAGGCCCTATAAACATGAAATCTAAATAAAAACCAACAAAAGCAATGAAAACCCCCAAATACCACCCCTGAAACAAAAACACAAGGAAGTTTTGCAAAAGAATAAACAAGCAGTTTATCTAAAACTAAAATCAATAATAAAAATCTATCACTCAAATAAATAAAATCCCCCAAATCCCAACTGAAATAATAGCCTATTTTGTACAGCTCCTTTCACACTGGCACGGAAGGTGCGGTGGCGGTATAGCGCCACTATTTTTAACGGCGCTATACTCAGAATTGTGGCGGTATTCGGCTGCTAGAGGTGAAGTTTTAACCCTCGCTAGTGGTAGAAAAAGGGTTAATACCGCCGGCAGAGGCACATTGGCGGCGATATAGCCGCTGTTTCCCATTGCTTTCAATGGTAAGGATCGGTGGAGGAGCGGTAAACACACCGCTCCTCTCACCGCTCCAAAGATGCTGCTAGAGAGACTTTTGAAGTGGTCCTGCTAGCGCATCGCTCGGGCTAACACACTGAAGAAATAGCAGCCTCTGTTTAGGGACGGTTTGCAGGTGCTATTTTTAGCGCTATAGCACCTGCAAACTGCCCCAGTTTGAAAGGGGCCTAAGGGAAGCCTTGTAACAAAGGTTAGCTTTGGACTGGACAGCAGCTAAAAATGACTACTGATCTAAAACCAACTACAAAATAAAATGAAAGACAAAAAAGCCCCCAATAATATGAATAAAAAGAAAGGTGACAATGGGGTTACTTGCCCAAGAGCTAGCAGTCATAATTAAAGTACAGGTTCCTAAATGGTCCTATTATCCCCCTACGTAGTTTGTCAGCTTTCTAAATGTTTTCCTTACAACAGTTTTAAGTAGACATGTGCACAACAATTAATTTTTTATTTTTTTTGTTTTGTTTCGTCTCGTTCCGTAGGTTCATAAAGATTCGTAATTTCGTAAGACGTAAGTTTTCATATTCGGATTTGTTCGTATTTTCGTTGATACTGATTGATTCGTAATTCTGTCTAATTTATTTTCGTTGATTCGAAATTCGTAATTTTGTTAGATAATAATTTTCGTTTAATGTATTCGTAATTTTGTACTTTTGTAAATGCATCACAGCGCGGTCATTCGCAATCTCGCATTTTAGTTTCATTTTCAACACGCGGCTAATCCATATTAAAATAGACTTTCTCTTAAGCCCCGTACACGCGGTTGGATTTTTTGCCAACAAACTTAAAAATGAGCGTTTTCCAAAAAAATCAAGGCTTTACACTGTCCAGCACAAAAGAGATAAGCTAATTGGCTAAGATATTAAGTAAGATACATCACTCACTAACTACACTGCCCAGTGCCCGTTGGAAACAACGATACAAGTACACACATTTACAGACAAAGAAATGGATTTACAAAACACACAAATGAAAATACGAAAATACGAATGAAAATATGAATATACAAAATTACGTACAGACGTTGGGCCAGATTCAGAAAAAATTAGATTCCCGCAGAGTATCAGAGATACTCTACGCCGCCGTACTTTACCTGGCTCTAGGAGGAATTCAGAGAGATTTTGGCCCATAAGGTACGGCGGCGTAGTGTATTTCTCCCGGCGGAATCAAACTACGCAATTAGGGGGCGTGAGGCATTTAAATTAGGCGCGTTCCCACGGCGATCGATCTGCGCATGCTCCGTTCAGAAATTTCCCGCCGTGCATTGCGCGAAATCACGTTGTTACGTCCTTTTTTTTTTAATAGCGTCGTTTACGGACATTCCTATTCCCGGACGATTTACGCAAAAAAAAAAAAAAAATGAAAGTCGACGCGGGAACGACGGCCATACTTAACATGGGCCGCGTAACGTTAGACCAGCTAATAGCTGGTTTAACTTTACGTAGCGAAAAAATGACGTACGCAATTGCGAACGGCGCTCGTAACTTCGTGGATCACCGGAAAAAGCTAATTTGCATACCCCGACGCTGAAAACGACGCAAACTCCACCGAGCGGCCGCAAAAAGATTGCAGCGTAGATCCGAAGGCGTACGAAGACGTAAGCCTGTCAGATCGAAGCCCAACGCCGCCGTATCATGGTTTGAGGATTCAAACTAGTGATACGGCGCGCGTAATTTGAAAGTACTCCTGTCTAACACCAGTTAGACAGGCGTAATGGCTCTCTGAATCTGGCCCAAAGGATTTAAAATACGAAATGCAAATCGTTCGTTATAGATGTAATTTTAGTTCTTTTGCTGTTTTGGTGTTTTGTATTTTAGTACGTTTGTCCAATCGTACGTTCCTATTTTCACTTGTTTGTTATTTTGCTTATTCGTAATTTTGTAACTTTCGTATTTTAATACTTTCAGTTATTCGGATGTTCGAATTGATCCGAATGTGCGAATACTAAAAGATTTGTACGAAAATCCATTTGTTACGAACGGAAACGCACATGTCTAGTTTTAAGTTCACTGATGATATGTCTTCTCTGTGTCCCCCCTTACCTTATAGTAAGTGAGACATCTAGCTTAACCAAAAGCCCACTTACTGGCATTCCCAAGCCTGCTTACCAAAGTTCAAAGGCCATGCAGTGCACTATAATTTTTTTTAAAAGTGCAGTGCAATCTAGTGAAAATGTATGTACCGGGGCCCAATCAAAGGGTACACCTGAAATTCGATTGATTGTTGTCTACAAATACATGAGTTATAACAAAATCACAATAACAAATAGAAAAAAAACAGCGCAGATAAAGATGCAGATAAACAGTGCAAATATCACTCTATCAATGTATATCAAATAAAAAAGAGACAAAGGCCCGGATTCACAAAGCACTTACGCCGACGTATCTCCAGATATGCCGCGTAAGTACAAATATGCGCCGTCGTATCTGTGCGCCGAACCCACAAACCAAGATACGCCTAAAAACAGACTTCCCACCGACTTAACTTGCCTACGCCATTGATTTTCTATTCAAATATGCAAATGAGGGAGATACGCCGATTCACGAACGTACTTGCGCCCGGCGCATGATTTTAGCGGTTTGCGTACGTTTTACATTCGGCGTAAAGTTATTCCCCATATATGAGGTGCAAGCCATGAAAAGGTATGGACCAGGGAACACAAGCCTGCGTAATTTACGTTGGACGTCTGTGAATATGGGCCGACGTGGGTTTGGCTGGGCGTAGGTTACGTTCACGGCGTACACAGTGATCCGGCGTATCTTAGGCAGTTGTTTCGACGTGGTTGTACGCATGCGCACAGGGATACGTCCATGTTCCAACACATGCGCAGTTCATTTTAAGTACTTGTCTGGCACCCGGCCCATCATTTGCATGGGGTCATGCTTCATTAACATGGATCATGCCCACTTCCAGTCCACTTCCACCTACTTTCGCTTACGCCTACAAAATAAACACTACGCTGGCGCAGAGTTGGGAGCATTTGTTTGTGAATTCCATGCTTGCCTCTCCGCATGGCGCCGGCGTAGCGTAAAAGAGATACGCTATGGCGGCATAAATATGCGCCGATGTATGTGAATCCGGGCCCTAATGTCCAAAATAGGATTATAATCTTGTCAATGTATTTGAATTCAAGGTATTTTGTCTCTTTTTTTTGGATATACATTGATCGAGTGATATAGAGAAGAAAGTGTTCGTCCCTGAATTCAAAGTCCATGGTCCTATATAGTTGCTTCCTATTAAGCCTTGAAATTGACGGTGGAAGTCATATATTCCCACAAACGGCTTAGAGCCCTTTCACACTGGGGTGGTGGGGGCTATATCGGTAAAGCGCCGCAAGTTTTAGAGACGCTTTACTACTGTTATAGCGGCGCTTTGGCACTGCTATGCGGGCATAAGCAGGGTGCTTTTAACCCCCTAGAAGGGGTTAAAAGTGCCCGTGTAGCAACCTTGGCTGAAGAGCTTTGCAGGCACTGCCCATGCATTCCAATTGGCAGGGGTGGTGGAGGAGTGGCATTCACCGCTCACAAGCCGCCCCAAAGATGATGTTTGCAGGACTTTTTCTAACGTCCTGCAAGCGCACCGGCCGAGTGGGAAATCACTTGCGCTTGTACACTAGGACTTCAGATAAGGCATTTTTCTGGCGCTTTACAGGCGCTATTTTTTAAAGCGCCTGAAAAATGCCTCAGTGTGAAAGGGGTCTTAATGATTGTGGTGTGATGACCCCCTGATATTAGGCGTTTTTAGATCCCTCCTGTTTAGACCTATCAGGCATATGCCAACTGGGTCCACAAGTTCTGGTAAGCCTCCTCAAGCTTTGGTGATGGTGGAAGTAGTGGTGACCCTTAATTGTGTCGTTGGGACATATCCATCATTCTTGGATCATCATCCCGATCACTCGTTTTATTACACTTGCTCAGACTTTTGTGCACGATTCCCCCTTCAACTACTGACTGCCGAGTGATATGGATGTGGAGTCATGCAGTGCACAGTTCACCGGGGCAGGATACATTCGATGGATTGCATGCCCCAAATCAGAGGTGACATATCATCAGTGAACTTTAGACATGTGCGTGTCCATTTGTAACTAGTATTCGTCGAATATCCGAATAGCTGTACATACGCGCGAACAAGCGAAAATACGAACGTACGACAAAGTAATTTCGGGTAAGTTCGTATCATTCGTACTCGTATCGTTCTTTCGAACACGACTTCAGGATACAGGCATTTGTTCCTGGCGAACTTTATTCAGGCGCTATTCTCTTAGCACATGCTCACAAGATCGATCCGTTAGAAAACATGTCGGCTCTGCCACACAGTTGCTGCCCAAAGGGGTCTTGAAAGAAAATGATTGTGGGTGGATGAGACCCCCCTTAGGCCTTTAGACCCCTCACTGTTGTAGATTATCAGGCACTGCCACACTGGGTCCACACAGTTTGGTGCCTCCTCAAGCAGGTGATGGTGGAACCCGTCTGTGTAGCTGGTGTTACGTTTTGAATTGTTGTTTCGTTGGGATACATATGCGCATCATTCTTGGTCATCATTCATCCCAGATCTACTCGTTTTATTATTCCACTTAGCTCAGACTGTGCACGATTCCCCCTTCTTTTATCACTACTGGACTGCACTACTCCCTAATCACAATACTGTATATGTTAGTTAGCAGGATATGTGTAGATATTTTGTTCATTATGATGATATATGATATGAGTGATATCCGTATTCAGTATTTCTAGCATGTGCCTCCTCTGATATTAGGCGTTTTTAGATATATCAGGCATATGCCAACTGGGTCCACAAGTTCTGGTAACAAGCTTTGGTGAGTCTGTATGACCCTTAAGTTGCATTCTTGGATCATATCCCGATCACTCGTTTTATTACACTTGCTCAGAGTGAATCACTAGACTGCAATACTATTTTGTTCATTATGATGATATATGATATGAGTGATATCCGGGTGCCACAAAGTCATGCAGTGATACAATCTTGAATGTATTCGATGGACTTGAAATTTATCTACAAATTCATGATTTATAACAAAATCCCAATAACAAATAAAAAAAAAAACAGCGCAGATACTATAAGGTAAGGGGGGACACAGAGAAGACATATCATCAGTGAACTTAAAACTAGACATGTGCGTGTCCATTTGTAACATGGATTTTTGTATGAATTTTTTAGTATTCGTACATTCAAATTATTTCGAATATCCGAATAGCTGAAAGTACTAAAATACGAAAATTACGAATAAGCAAAATAACGAACAAGCGAAAATACGAACGTACGATTGGACAAACTGTTCGTAATTTCGTAAATTTGTATTTTCATTCGTAAGTTCGTATTTTCATTTGTGTGTTTTGTAAATCCGTTTCTTTGTCTGTTCGTAAATTTGTGTACTCGTATCGTTCTTTCGAATGGGCACTGGGCAGTGTAGTTAGTGAGTGATGTATCTTACTTAACGTCTTAAGCAGGCCATACACGGTCGGATTTCGAACAAATTTTCTTTTCAAAATCAGAAAGCTCGTTTTTTTTTTGTGATCCGATGATGCCACCATTGATTTTCGAACTTCGGGAGACAAAATATTCATGTTGCCGGGAATATTCGTTTCTCTCCGGGAATATTAGTTTCTCTCCGGGAATATTCTTTTCTTGCACATGCACATTTTTTTTCTATTACATTTCTCACACGATTCTCCGATCATTGATCAGAAAATCGTTAGTTTTTCAAAAAAATTCCAACATGTCGGATTTCTCAAATTTGTTTGCCACACGAAAATCGGCTGTTGCTGCAGCCCACTAACGGTGAGAAATACGAACGAAAATTATTTTATATGATTTTTGAAAGAAAATTATTTTGAAAATCGAACCATGTATGGCCGCCTTTAGCCAATCAGCTTATCTCTTTGGTGCTGAGTCACATTGGACAGTGTAAAGCCTCAAATTTTTGGAAAACTTTTGAAGTTTGTTGGCAAAAAGTCTGACCGTGTGTTAAGGGAAAGTATATCTTAATATGGATTAGCCGCGTGTTGAAAATGAAACTAAAATACGAGATTGCGAATGACCGCACTGTAATGTACCGTATTTATCGGCGTATAACACGCACAGGCGTATAACAAGCACCCTAACTTTAAGAGGGAAGTTTCAGGAAAAAAGCTTTCCACAGCCCCCTGCGTATAACACGCAGACACAGTTTAACCTCTATTTTCAGGATAAAAAAGTGAGTGTTATATACGCCAATAAATACAGTATTTACGAAAGTACAAAAGTAAGAATACATTAAACAAAAATTATTATCTAACAAAATTCAGAATTTCGAATCAACAAAAATAAATTAGATAGAATTACGAATCATTCAGTATCAACGAAAATAAAACTGTTGCGAAAATAGGAACGGGTCTGAATAGGAAACTTGCGTCATACGAAATTACGAATCTTTACGAATCCACGGAACGGGACGAAACTAAACTAAAAAAATTTTTTTTTTTTGTTGTGCACATGTCTACTTAAAACTTTATACTTTCGCACCATTAGCTGCACTGTTTTTTAATATATGTTATTAGGATTTTGTTATAACACATGAATTTGTAGATAACAATCACCCGGATTTCAGGTGTACCCTTTTGATAGGATCCCGGTACATAACTTTTCACTAGCTTAGCGCTGCACTTATTATTTTTATTTTTTAACACTTATCTGTCCATTGTGGTTCTGGCAGCTTTTTTTTCAATTTTGGGATATCAGCACGGTATTTTTCTTTACATTCGAATAAGCACATATATTCACTGAGATGGCGAGTCGAACCCGCAGGATTTTCCTCAAACACAGCAGCAAACCTGAATTCCATCCTTATAAACAACCAGTTTGCCCTCTCTAAACCGAGTTATGCCTTATACAAACGATCGGAATTTCCAATGAAAAAAGTCAGATGGAATTTTTTTCATCTAATATTCTGACTGTGTGTGTGCCCCATCTGAGTTTTTCCATCGGAAAGTCCGATGGACTTAGAAATAGAACATGTTCTCTTTATTTCCATTAGTCTGTATGGAACTCCGATGGAGAAAAAAACATGCATGCTCAGAATCAAGTTGACGCATGCTCAGAACTTCATTGTTCTCGGCTCGTCATAGTGTTTGTTGTACGTCACCACGTTTCGGATGGTCGGAATTTGGTGTGACCGTGTGTATGCAAGACAACTTGAACGGAATTCCATCAGAAAAATCCATCTGAGTTTATCCCGACGGGAATTCCGATCGTGTGTACGGGGCATAGGGATGGCTTTTGATTGGTTGCCATGTGTTACTTTGAATAGTCCCACCACCATGCAGTTACAGATTAGCTGGGCTTGTTAAATACTAACAACCTATTCAGAATCTAAAAGCATTTAGATATATCTTACATTTCTGTAAAACTGTTTTTAAAAAAATATAGATTTTAAGCTATTTTTTTTTTAAATAAAATTGTAGATAATGAAACCTCCGTTTAAAGGGACTGGATCAAACATAAGCAGAATAAATGTATTTTCTTTAATAAGGACATTTACATCATAAGCTCAGTGACAGGCCAAAAGTAAAACAGATGGCAACATGAGATGAAGGACATCAGTGGGGCAGTTACGAAAACCACATTTTATTGATTTAATTCTAAATGTAAGCACAGGTAGGAACATTTAATGAACCAGAATTCATTTTCCAAGGAAAGAAGCCCAGCCAACTTTCCATTCACTACTTAAAAGCAGTTTATCAAAAAAGCATCTTCTGAAGATTAAAATACATGATACACCGAAGGGATTTTTACATGTTGCAGAAGTAAGTACTTCATCTATATGTAGAAGTTATTAAAGACTGTTGCCCTTCTGGAGTTTTGGCTACATAATTCAATACATTTGTTAAGCTTGTATGTCTGAGCCTAATCCTTTGTCAATTTCTGTGTAAGGAGCTGGCAATTCTTTGGTTTTCACTGTGAGTGCCACTTTGTTACTAAGTCACTTAGTGCCCTTTCACTGTCTACCAGCGAGTGCCTCTGCGTGGCTCCTACTCCCTTCTTTTGTTACCACCTGTACCTGGTTTTTGTCAGGCTTTATATTTTTGTGCCTACATTAGTCAGGTTCCTCAACATATGGTACATCAGCCTGTCTAATCTTGCTTAAGCATTGGCCTCCAGCTTTGCCATGGTATCCCTGCAACTCGTAGCCCTGTGTTTCAGTCTAATATTAAACAATTTTTGAATTGTACCCTAATCCCTACACCAGGTAGCCAGTCACAATCCTATACTTAGTCCTGGGTTACTTTCTGATTAAAGCCCAAGGTGGCCTGAATACACATTGAGCCAGATTCTCAAAGAATTACGCCGGTGTATCTACAGATACACCGGCGTAATTTGAATATCCCGTCGGCGTATCATTGTTTTGTATTCACAAAACAAGATACGCCGGAATTAAGCTAGGATCCGACTGGTGTAAGTCACTTACACCGTCGGATCTTAAATGCAATACTACGCCGGCCGCTAGGTGGCGTTCCTGTAGATTTTTGCATTGAATATGCAAATAAGTGTGATACGTCGATTCCCGAATGAAGTTGCGCGTCATCGACGTAGTTTACGTAGTTTGCGTACACGTAAGGTGGCGTACGACGGAGCATGCGCAGTGGCCTACGTTTAAGGCCGGCGCATGTGCAGTTCATTTGGCACGGGGGCGCGCTTAATTTAAATACAGCATGCCCCCCTCCCTATTTGAATTATGCGGCCTTACGCCGTCCCCTTTACGCTACACCGACACAAATTACGGAGCAAGTGCTTTGAAAATACGGCACTTGCTCCAGTAAGTTGCGATGGCGTAGTGTAAATGGCATACGCTATGCCGCCGCTGATTCTACGTGAATCTGGCCCATTATGTGTAGTCAGACCCCAGTAAATGTTGCAGAGCCTTCTAGTAAGTATCTATCATTGTGGTCTATTGCCTTTATTTTCAGCAAATCTGTTTGAGTTGTGATCTCACTGAAGAAACTGAGTACCGTATTTATCGGCGTATATCGCGCACTTTTTTGCCCTGAAAATCAGGGCAAAATCGTGGGTGCGCGATATACGCCGATACCCGCTTTCCCGCGCCGAGTTTTGAATATTGCGCCGACATATACCCAGCGCAGTACACTCGGGTATATTCGGCCAGTCTTGGCTTCTTCCGCGGACGTACAGGACGTGAGCGCGACAGTTGCCGAGCCTGCCCGAGTGTACTGCGCTGGGTATATGCTGGCGCAGTATTCATAACTTGGCGTGGGAAACGAGCGGGGAGGACGCAAAGACGCTGGACCCGCCAAAGAGGACACCGGACCCGCTGGGGTGATGATCGTTTGATCGAAACGCGTCGGGAATCTTGCTGACTCCACTGCTAGACATTTATACGCTTTGACATGTCTGCTGAAATGTGAGTGTAATGATTTACAGTGAGTGTTACAGTAAAGGTTTCAAACGTTATTACACTATGTACACATTTATTTTTCCTCCCCTAACTGCTATACTCTGAGCACTTTGGATCCTTTGCAAAGAGTCTACGATCCCTATGTGTTGGTCCTGGTACTACAACTTTTTTGGTTTCCCATTTATCATACAAGGAGTTGATTCGTATTGAAGTTCCATCCCTGTTTGCCACTAGAAGGTTTGCTGTCCGGACACCATTATACATAAGATTTAGTGACTCATTAAGTTTACGCTTAGTTGAGTCCACGCTTTCAGGTAAGCCTCCCATCTCTTCTTTGGTGGTGGATCTGCTATCAATCACTCTCTACATTTATTGTCACGTTTTTGGGACATTTGGATTAAGAATCATTTGAGATTCATCCCCTATTTATTTACCGTATCCACAGATATGAACTTTTGATCACTTGGTGATTAGTTTATGTGATGCTTCACGTGTTATATGTTTTTTCACCTATTATGTTTATAATGCTTTACAGTGTTACATAGTTACTTTCCACATAATTTTAGCGCTACATTTTTCTTTTGTTTTCACTTGTTTTATTGCAGAATTTATCCAATTATGTGGTGTTGGCAGCTTATTTATGTTTAGTTAGGTAGCGCGGTGCTATATGCAATATTGTATATATATATCTTTTCTCCTAGCTTTATATAGCATGCTTCATTCACAGTTTCCCTTTTCTCTATGGTTCTACTCTACCAGGTAAATTAGTTTTAAAACAAGTAATCAATGACCTTTGTTGCTACAGTTACTGTAAGGCCGCGTACACACGATCAAATCTATCTGCTGGAAACGGTCTGACAGACCGTCTCAGCAGACAGATTTGATCGTGTGTACGGGCGAGCAGACGGATTTGTCCAGCAGACAGATTTTAAAGCCTGCTTTAAAATCTGTCTGCTGGGAACCCGTCGGACCGATATGTCTGCTGGTTAGTACGCTAACCAGCAGACATATCTGCCCGCACATGCGTCAAATGGATTCGACGCATGCGCGGAAGTGTTTTACTTCCTGGTGCGGTGACGTGGCGGCGTCAACGTCACCGACACGTCACCGCGCTGTCTGCTGGCGGGGATTTTGGTTTGATCGTGTGTACAGCGATCAAACCAAAACAGGCAGCAGACAAATCTGATCAAATCGGTCTGTTAGAACGATTTGAACAGATTCATTTGTTCGTGTGTACGGAGCCTCAAACATTTAATCCTCAAAATTCACTGAAGAAGCTGAGAAATCTTTGTATAAGATAGTTTAGCTTAGCCTTCTAGCCTTATCATTTCTTATTTATAAATTTGTTTATTAAAAAAAAATCCCAACTTTACAAACAAATAAATACATAAAACACACATTTTACAAACATACATAGTCTCAATATATACTCCTATTATACAATCAAGCTAATGTATATATTAACAACAGGTTGTATTTTCATTTCCCCTTATCTCAGATATTTCCTTCCCAATCCTATACCTTCCTGCTTCCCTCTCCAGCCTAACCGGCCTGGGAGGATATAGTAACTAAACAGAAATGGGCAAAAGCAGATAGGATATAATGGAGAGATGGAGCTGGATGACGGGATATACCTAAGGAGAGAAAGGGAGAAGAAAGAAAGAGAGGAAAAAAATAAATACAAATTATGTGTATTTACTGGGGGGGCTTCCCCCCCCCCCCGTGCCCTGTATAAGTGTAAAAAAATTCTCTATCTAAGCGCCGTAATACAAAAAAAACTATAAAGGAAGATAAAAAAAAAACACATCACTCTTAAAAATGTAAAAAATATATTTGTGTACAAAGTAAGAAGGGAATCCTATTGTCCCCTATATATTTTAAATGGATTCTAGAAAAAAAAAAGGAAAAAAATAATATGTTAGTGTACAAAGTAAGAAGGGGATCATAATGCCCTTTATATATTCCATATAAGGTGAAATTCTAAGGGAGAAAAAAAAGATATATATATATATATATATATATATATATAATGGAAAGGGGCCATCCCTCTATATTCGGGATGAAGTCCCCAAGTTTCATCTCCCTCTATCTCTATGTCCAGGACCAGAAAGACTCTTTCCCTATGTTCTTCCGTGCCTAAGCATCCAGCTCCCTGAATTCTCTCCATTTGTTCCATATCTCATCGTGTTCTGGCCTACATTCATTATGGGTTGAGATTAATTCCTCCATCCTACTAATCCTATCTATTTATTTTATCCATTCTCCTATTGATGCCCTTTTCCCTCCACTTCTTTGGAATTAATGCTTTAGCTCCATTCAATAGGAAAGGGACCAAAGATCTTCTATACTTTTTCCTAGCCATCCCCTTACCATGGAACAGACAATGCCAGGAATCTTGTTTCACTTCCTGACCACTTATCCTTTTAATCATTTTTAGAATCTCTACCCAATATACCTGTATCATGGGGCATTGCCACCAGATTGGGCATGTGTACCCTCCATTCCGTACCCTCTCCAACAGAAAGATGATGTTTCACTATTAATTCTATGGAGTTTCGTTGGGACATGGTACCATTTAGTACAAAGTTTATAGTTCATCTCTTTTATTTTTGAGTTGATGTAGAATGGACAGAATCTAGTACCTGTCTTTTCTTATCTTCTGAAATATTTGGATTAAATTCTTGTTCCCAACTTTCTAATGCTTTCAATGTGCCAGTCTCTATATTAGATGTCAATATTTTATAGATATTTGAGATCCCCTGCCCTCCCATTCCTCCCTGCACTATAAGTTTTTCCAAAGGATTTAATACCTACACGCCCTACACGTTTCCTTCCAAGGTTTGATTTGGTTAACATGATAAACTTGGTACTGATTTCTATTTGTGGGCTGGTAGACCTTAAATTATACCTTCCCTACTCTTTTGACTATCCCAAAGTTTGTCTGGCATTTTGCTAGGAATTTTTTTTCAACAGTTGGCACCAGCACAAGAATTTGATTACCAGTTTTGAACTCTCTGATGGACCAGTTGTGCAATCTGCAAGTTTTCAGGAGGGTTTCATGAAGAGCATTCTGCTCTCTCCCAGGGGGTTAACCGGCATCTCTCCATGTTGTTAACTCGTTTGGGGACACTATATGGCTTTGAGTGCATTATAGTATTCTGCTTAGGCACAGCAGAGCCTGTATACTGGAGGACTCTGTTAACCGTTGTGATACTTTGGACTGAAGGATTATATCCATTTATATCTTGGCCACTAACCTATGGTTACCCCCCCTGTTTTGTTTTTTTTGTCAAGTTTTTGTATATCATCCCTTGTTTAAGGCCACTATATTAGGATATCTGGAATATATGAACCACTTTATGAATCCTTGTTATGGGATTATTGGAGCCAGCCTCCTTTTCCTTCTTTTGCACATCACCCTTTCTTTAACTATTTGTTGAACAAGGCTGACTCTCTTGCAAGATAGTGAGACAAGTTTCTCCATTTTCCTGAAATCTACGAACCCCAAATGTGTCCTGACTAAGCTTAACAGCGAAACGCGTTCATGCACAAGGGCTCACTATATATCATGTGTCTTAATATATATGTTTTTTAATTTGTTTGTTTTTTCATGCTCCTTTTCATACCATATATATGTATTTTTTTCTTAATAAATGTGATTTTTCTATATTCTTCATTGTTTACTGTGCCTTCAAAGTCCAACCCTGGGTCACCTCCTGGGACCCTTTTCTGTATCTCCACAAATTACTTTGTGAGTGCTTCCCTTTCTTATTTCGACAGTTGTTTGCTCCCTTCCCCTTCCTGGCTAACATTTTGTCTTCATTCATTAATACCTTGGAGCTGAGTCACGCCTGATTGCGCCACAGCAGAAATCTTATTGATAAAAGCCTCCCTAAAGCCCTTTGCACAGTTCACAATATTGTTTTACTGAAGATCTCATACAGGCACTGGAGTTCAGCTTGGGCCTGTCATTGGTACAGTTTATTTTGGCAGGTGGGAAGGCAGGCCACAGGCTAGCCTGTATTTGTAGGAGGAGTCAGAAGGCTATTTATCCCTCCTCCCCCCACATCTCCGGCGTCGGTGAGGTTTCTGGGTAGACAGCTGTCGCACGTCACTTCCGGTTTTGTAGCTGAGCGGCCGGTCGGCTGCTGAGGTCTTGTGGGGGTTCCCCTCCTGGTGCTAACACGGGCTACATCGAGGGGGGCCGCCCGCCCGCCTACTTGTCACTGTGTTCCTCCCGGCACCATCCAGGCAGGGGCAGCCCGTTCGCTTCCCTCGGTCCTCACGCTGGGCATCGTGGGGTGGGGGGCTGCTCTCTTCTCCCCATGCTGCCACCTACCTGCCCCCTGTTACCGGTGCTCACGCCGAGCTGGGGGGTTTGTCCGCTTACTCTCCTGGTGCTCACGTCAGGGATCCAGTGCTTGTTCATACCGGGGGGAGGGGGGCCGTCCATCTATCCACCCACCCACGTTGCAAGAGCTCCATCTAGTTTTGAGAAGGCCACCCGCTTCTCCCGGGGCTTGTGCCGGGGGAGGGGGGCCGCACATCCACCAGGCACTTACCAGCTCCATAGGGGCCACCCGCCTCCCGCGGTCCCGGGATTGGATCTGTGGGACGTCCATCATAGGAGCTGTAGGCTCCAGAAGGCGGGACTTTGCCGGCCCTCGGGGCTGTCAATTGGATGCAGTCTTTCTGACACTCGAGGCTTTTCAGGGACCCATTTGGAGCTCAAGCCCCCCTAGCCACACACTCCCGACGCCCCTGCATGACACAAAAACCTGACAAGGTGGCAACGGACGGCCCGTTGTGCGGGCCACTTGGCAAGGTCTGGTGGGCCAGGATTCGGCCCGCAGGCCTTGTGTTTGCCACCCCTGGTCTAGAGGAAAAGAGATTTCATCTCCAAATACAGAAAGGTTTCTTCACAGTAAGAGCTGTGAAAATGTGGCTTGGCTTCCTTTCAGAGGTGGTTTTGACTAGCTCAGTAGATTGTTTTAAGAAAAGCCTGGATACTTTCCTAAATGCACACAATATATGTGCGATTGGTGAGCCAGAGAAGGAATCTGCCGGTGGCGAAAGTTCACCATAAAGAATACAGATGACCAGATCGTCCCCGGCAGTCTCTCATGCTGCATACACATGATCATTTTTCGGCATGAAAAAAAAAAATATATATATATATATTGTTTATTTTAAAGTGCCCCATCCCCTCTTATGCAGAAGCGAACGCATACGTATGTTGCGCCAACATATATAAAGGGGCGTTGAATCCACACATTTGAGGTATCGCTGTGAACGTTAGAGCGAAAACAACAATTCTAACCCAAGATCTCCTCTGTAACTCTAAACAGGTAACCTGTAACAAAATGTAAATCATTGCCAAGTCACATGTCACAACAAACATTTTCTGAATTTCTAAAACAGCAGCATAACATTGATATTTACATTGGAGGTATTTAGTAAAGATATATTGAACACAATGTAACATAAATGTTGAGCAATTATATGTTTAACATGGCTCTAGAGTTCACCCCTTTGGAAACTTGGGGTAACATTCGCAACATTTTCACCGACTAGCCTAAGCAAGTTCTCTGTTGTAGGCAGGGCTAGCACTTCCACTAGGCAAACTAGACAGCCGCATAGGGTGCACTTCCACCTAGGGGCGCAGCTGACCCTAGCCTCACCTCTTCTTGAATGAATGAATGAATGAAAAACTTATATAGCGCGGCACATGCGAACCAAATCGCCTCTGGGCGCTTGTTGTATCAGTCTCTCTTGACATCAAAAGAGCAGAGTTTTAATCTGTCTTCTGAAGGTCAGGTGGTTTTCCTCCAACCGAATGCAGGTTGGCAAAGCGTTCCAAAGTCTGGGACCTTGGACCGCAAACCTTCTTTCTCCTTTGGACTTGAGTCTGGCTTTGGGTACTTTGACCAAATTTTGGTCACTGGATCACAGAATGCGATTGGGATTGAGGGGTTCTATTTTATCGCAAAGATATTGCGGGGCTTTCCCATGGATGCATTTATGAGTCAGACAGAGAGCTTTAAAAGCAATTCTGTCTTTTACTGGCAACCAGTGAAGGGATCTCAGCGACGGTGAGATTAATTCCCAGGGTTTTTTCCCAGTCACCAGTCTGGCGGACGTATTTTGTACGACTTGCAGACGTGCGATTTGGGAGTCCGAGGTAGAGGGCATTTGCATAGTCCAGTCTGGAGTTCACAATTGTTCCCACCACGACTGGCACATCTTCTTTGGGAATGAATGGAATAAGTCTGCGGAGTAGGCGCAGCAGATGGTGAGATCCGCTGACTACTGACCCTATTTGTGCGTCCATTGTCATGTGGGTGTCAAAAATGATCCCGAGACTTTTGACTTTGGCGCTAGGGGAGATGATCTGGCCCAGAATGGGTGGAGGTGTCCAGGTTATTGCCAGTTGACTCTTGCGACTGGCCTGAAACAGAAGAAGTTCTGTTTTAGAATTGTTGAGTTTGAGATAACTCCTAGTCATCCAATTTTCAATCGAAGAGAGGCAATTCTCTAAGCTGAGATGATGATCCTTTCTATTGCAAATACAGTTGCGTATCGTCTGCATATGAGTGATAAAGTAGTTGTTGACTACTGATGACTTCAAAGAGAGGTCGAAGATAGATGTTGAAGAGCACCGGTGACAGAGGTGAGCCTTGGGGGACTCCACATGACACCGTGCGTTTTCCAGAAGTGAACGGTCCCAATTTCACCGTTTGAGATCGGTTTCCCAAAAAGGAGGAAAACCATGGTAAATCACCCTCTGTGACTCCGGCTACCTCATTCAGCCGAGTCAGTAGCAGTTTGTGATCTACGGTGTCAAAGGCTGCGCTTAGGTCCAGCAGAACCAGGAGACAAGATTCTCCTTCGTCTGCGGCCTCCAGAACGTCGTCCCATATTTTGAGCAGTGCTGTTTCCGTCCCGTGTCCGGGACGGAATCCCGATTGCAGTGGATCGAGTAGGTTGTGGGTATCTAGATGCTGTTGCAGCTGTTGTACCACCACTTTCTCCATTACCTTGGAGAAAACGTTTAGCATTGTTATGGGACGGCGGTGATTTGGATCCTTGGGATCCAGGGTAGGTTTCTTCAAGATGGGCTGGATTGTGCCCTCTTTCAGCAGGGAGGGCACTATGCCTTCCTTAAATGACTGATTTATAAGCTGCGTAATGGGAGGTGCCAGGATATCGGCACATTCCTTTAGCAGCTTAGTGGGGATGATATCATTAGGCGAAGTGCTGTTACGCAAAGCGCTGATGATATTTTCTGTGGCATCGATGGAGATAGGTTCCAGCGTGAACTTTGTTGGTTGTAGCCTGTTCCTCCGGGTGCTGTGTGGTAGCTCAGGGGTATTGTTTTGCGGAATGCTTTCCCGGATTCCCTCAATTTTATTGATGAAGAAATCCGACAATTCATCGCAAAATTCTTGGGTGTCTGCGTTGGGGGCTTCAAGACAGTCTGGATTCATGGTCTGCGAGACCAGCTTGAAGAGATCCCGGGGGCGGTTTAAGGCGCTGTTGATAGCCATGGAAAAATAGTTTTTCTTGGCTTTGAAGATTTCTATGTGATATCTTCTTGTTGCTGCTTTGTAGAAGGCGAGGTTCGCCTCGGAAGCGTTTCTTTTCCAGGCGGCTTCTGCCCTTCTACGCTCTTGCTTCAGTAGCGATAGCTGGTTGTTGAACCAGCCTGCCTTGTTTTTCCGGGTAAAGACTTTGCGTTCTGGTGCTACTAAGTCGGCTGACTGTAGTAGGGCTGTGTTTATGGCGTCCAGTATGTCTGCGGCCGTTTGACCTGGCTGAATTGTTTTAATTTTATTTTCCAAGGTAGATTTGAAGAGTTCCGAATGGAGCTTCTTCTGAGATCTAGACCAGTGTGTTGTCACTGGCTTGGGTGTTTTTATCAATAGGGCAGTATTGGAAATTATGAATTTAATTGCATGGTGATCTGTCCATGGCAATGGTTCATTTTCCAAAATACTTACTTTCAGATTTTGTCTGAAGATAAGATCGAGTGTGTGACCTGAAGCATGTGTGGGCCCACATACTAGTTGCTGAAGGCCTAATCCTTCCAGATGGTCGATACAGGCGTCGGCCACGGGGTCTTGTGAGGAGTTGGCCCAGAGATTGAAGTCCCCGAGCAGCAAAAGGTGTTTGCTGGTTATGGCGTAAGTGGAGATGAACTCTGACCATGAGGGTAAAAACTGCGATTTAGGCCCCGGTGGCCTATAGCAGAGCAGAATACGGACGGTCTCCTGGGGGTTTGTTTGCAGTTGCAGAGTAAGGGTTTCCATAAATGGAAGCGAGTGCTGAAGGGCTGGTTTAGATATCACAAGATGCGTCTTATGGATCACCGCCAGTCCTCCTCCTCTTTGCCCTATTCTGTTTTCAGTGATGATCCGGTAGTGTTCTGGCACCAGTTCTCCAAGAATGGTGTTACAGTCGGCTGTGAGCCAGCTTTCTGTAATAAAGAGACAGTCTAAATTGTTCTGTAGAATGAAAGCATGGATTTCTAATCGGTGTCTTACTGCCGATCTTGTATTGATCAAAGCACATGATATGTGCTTTGCTTGGGGTGGGTAGCTAAATTTTTTAACTGATGATCGTCGATCGATCCTCAAAAGTTGCTCAAATCTCAGGGCCTTTTTGGTGACGGCTGGTAGCTTTGTGGCAAATTGCCTCAGGCCCCAGATGATTTCTGCAGAATATTGCCGAACGGCCATATTCCGCCGGGGGGGGGGGGGGGGTCAGGTGGCGGTGGGGAGTAGATTCCTTGAATCCTCTCTCCTATTTTTTAATTTGGTCCAGAGGAAGGCAAAAAAAACCTGGTTCAGCTAAGCCAATCTGCTGGGCAGGGAAAAAAATTCCTTCCTGATCCCTCTGAGGCGATCGGTTGAGACCCTGGATCAAATCTGATGATATTATGGGGGGATGGTGTGAAGGGAGTAGTTCCTGCTGGGGGGGTGTACCAAGCTGGCCGATGGCCTGATCTAGGGCCAAAGCTGGGCCACCCACTTGCTGAAATAACCCCAGAGAGGGGGTGGTTGGCTGCCAGGGAGGTGGATGGGGACATCTGTGGGTAGGGGGGTGTGATTGGGCGAAAGCCCCAGGGCGATGCAGAATGCTGTAGCCGTGCGTCACTAGGCCGCAGTTGAAGCCGCAGACTTTCCTAAGCCGCGGCTCCCGCGGACCTAGCGTGTCTGGCGCGGACCGGCGAAAACAGCAAGGGAACCGCGGCGGGGATGTGGGGACGGGCTGGGGGTACCTCTTTTGCGGACTGGGGCGAAGGCACCGGGGCGATGCAGAGAGCTGTAGCCGTGCGCCGCTAGGCCGCAGTTGAAGCCGCAGACTTTCCTAAGCCGCGGCTCCCGCGGACCTAGCGTGGCTGGCGCGGACCGGCGTAAACAGCAGGGGAACAGCGGCGGGGATGTGGGGACCTGCTGGGGGTACATCAATTGCTGTCTGGGTGAAGGGAGCTGAATTCCCAGGGCTGGTTTGGCGCGGCTATCCTGAAAAGGACGGCCGCCCTTGATCCTGGGGGGGACAGGCTGGATTACCTGTGTGATGGCTCAGATGCTCAAAGGAGGGGGGGAAGGAAAGCTGGAGGCGGCTGGAGGTGGAGGTGATCCGGGATCCGGGTAAGATGCGGCTGTGCTGGAGCTTGGCTGGGCAGGGGAACCCTGACTGCCTGCTAGCCTACACCTGCCTGGAGCTATAGCTCGCACGCTCCTACTCCTAGGAGCCGTGTGCCGTGGGAGCTCCTGTAGCTAATCCTGCTGCCTCAACTCAACTGACTGAATGAAACAGGTCTTCAATGCAATGCAAATATGCAAATGAGGGTGATACGCTGATTCTTCCTCCTTGTCCCCTTCAGGCTCCCGGCAGGACCACTGATAGGAGGACCCGGACAGCAAGGAGTTTGGTGCGGCTGCCGGGTGGTAGCCTTGCAGAGTGATGTGCAGCTTTCCCCCTCTCCCTCCCACCGGCTTTCACATTCTGGAGGGAGAAGAACAGACCAGTGTGACAGGCAGCCAATAGCGCTGCAAGACTGCCAACTTGCTCCGCCTCCCACCACCTCCTTAGCCAATCAGATTATCCAGCCCGCCACACTTGACCAGAAAATGCTAGTGGCCATAGCAGGGCAGGATGGAGAGGATCCCACCTACATACCTGAGCATGAATGAAAAGGATATGAGATCAAACATGTCACAATGCTGGCTGCAGAAATCTAATTATCAGTGAGTTCTAGTGCCCTGTGTATAGAATATGCAGTGATCAAGGGATGACTTCCTCTCTGTCTTCTCACAATATTATCTCTGTATTTATTTACACTGCACAAAGAACAGGAGAATGATGATTGGACTTCTGCAAGATGCTCCAACTTCAGCTGTATCTGTAGCTATTTGTGCCTGAGTCCCCTGTCAGACATCCATGATTTGTTTGACCCTTTCCTTGTTATCTTTTAAGAAAATAACTGGTCAGGCTGGGAGCTTCACAGACCTGTTAACCATTTACTGTCCTCCTGTGTTTAAGAATTGACTTAATAAAGTTTTTAGTTTTTTTGACACTTTGTTATATCTTGTAAACTCCTATTTACATATAGTGCAGTGATCAATGTTTTTACACACTGGTCACTGCTGGGACTGCTTGTATCATCTCCACAGTTTCTGGCCTTTGCCTGTAGTATCTCCACAGTCTCTGACCCTCTCCTGTAGTACATTTTACAGTCTCTGATCCTCTCCTGTAGTACGTTTTGCAGTCTCTGACCCTCTCCTGTAGTACGTTTTGCAGTCTCTGACCCTCTACTGTAGTACGTTTTGCAGACCCTGACCCCCCTTCGTAGTACATTTTGCAGGCTTTACCCTCTCCTGTTATACATTTTGCAGTCTCTGACCATCTCCTGTAGTATCTCCACAGTCTCTGACTATCTCCTGTATCGTGTCTGCAGCCTCTGACCCTCTCCAGTAGTAGATTTCGCAGTCTCTGACCCTCTACTGTAGTACATTTTGCAGTCTATGACCCTCTCCTGTAGTATGTTTTGCAGTCTCTGACCATCACCTGTAGTATCTCAACAGTCTCTGACCATCTCTTGTATCTATTTCCACAGTCTCTGACAATCTCCTTTATCAGGTCTACAGTCTTTGACCCTCTCCTGTAGTACATTTTGCAGTTTCTGACCCTCTCCTGTAGTACATTTTGCAGTTTCTGACCCTCTCCTGTAGCATTTCTGCAATAAAGGAGGGCTAAAGGCATGGTAGGTAGTAAGGCAACGGAGACTGCAGGCACAGTAGATAATGAGGAAAGGGGTCACAGGTGCAGTGGGAGGTGATGGAGTAGTGCCTAGGCACAAGTGGTGGTTAATAAAGGCGGGGCTGTAAAGAAAATATTTATGCAGCATACAGGGCAAGGGACTTCATAATCCAGAGCCCACCAAAAACCTCAGCAACAGGTCCATGATGCTTATAATCCAGGCCAGTGTGACATAGGTCGCACTTGCAATCAGCCTTGATTTTCCGCCACTGTAACCACTTCTTCCGCTATTTTATTTTTTTATAATGGCACACAGTGAAATAATTAAAAAAGTACCATTAAAAGTACCATTAAAAATGGTCACACAATACGCTTTGGGATCTGTGATCAAAGAGTGTATTGTTCTATTATTTAATGACACTGCACCAACCAATTCAAACCAACTCAGACAGAGGATCAGGGGAAAATGAAAACCCTGCCTACAAGCTTTAATCAGACACTGCTACAGGTCTCAAGACTGCTATATACTGCTGATGAGAGAGGGTATTTAGCAGTTTATATTTACTAAAACTTTTGCATTTCCATGTTATGTGTACTGTGGGAGACCAGATAATGTAACACCTTAAGGTTTAGGCAAATTACGCTCTCTGGACGGTGGTCTGAGGAGGCCTGTAATGCACAGTGAGTGCTCTGGATGGTCTGAGGAGGCCTATAATGCTGTACAGTACTCTGGACGATGTTCACAAGCTTTATAGGCGGAGAATTCATTCCTTTTTGTTTGTTGACGAAAATGCATGTTCATTTTATAGTTTACGTCAATGGATAGAAATATGGGCTAATTTTAATTTTGGATTTATCACTGAAAACATGCCGCTGATAAAAATGATGATGAAAATATTTTTATGTTTCCAGCTCGCTTGCATTGCTATTAAAACAACAAACCACCAAAATATTTCTAAGCTGGCTCTCATATAAATTATTACTTGGAAGATTTTGCATTAAACATGCTGTTTTTTCATGTTCGTTGCTCTTATTTATTCCCCTGTCCTTGGTTTCTCTTTTGTCCTGTGTATTTTGCTTTCCATCTATCTTCTGAATCTTTGTTGACATTTTGTGCAGAAATGGCCCTTATGTCTGCTCAAGCTAAAGACATTATTAACATTATGCAAATTAGCTTCTTTATTCTTTTGTAAAACTCCTATTCCTGGCAATGGTACTTTTCTTGCATGTACACATAAAGGTATTTTGCTTTCTGAAGTTTACTTTTATACTTTTTTTTATGCATTAATCACCATATTCTGCAATTTTTAATGGCAAATTTAAGTCTACTGTCATCTTGCTTGACCTTCTGTTGATTGTTGGTTTTCTGTTTCCCCATTTTATTTAAAAGGAAGAGCACTAGCCTATTTGTAGCAAGCCCCAGAAAAACCTTCAATTGTATATATTGTATGCAATGATTGCTTTCCATAAAGTTCAAATGTAGCATAATATAATCAAGTGTTTTCATTCTGCCACATGAGGTCCTGGGTTAGGAGCTTGGGCAGAGCCTGGTAAAGCATCACGTTGGGATCATCAGGACTAACTACTGCAGCTAATGGGAAATATCTGATTGATAATGGAGATAGCTTCTATTAATATGGTACAGAATGCTGGAATCAGCTTAAATACTATTTCCATTCCTGGTGTCGAATCTGGAGGTCAATAAGGGATGTTCTGAACTTCCTATCCCTCGCTCCTCCATTATGTTTTGTATCCTAAAGAGACTGCTATCCATCTGTTCATATCCCACTATTGCCCAAGTAATTTAGACCAGGTAATTTGTCAGCCTATCCCAGTCTCTTAGGATTGAGGAACTTGTGGAGAGCCTTGGAAATCTTCCAGGGGTCAGGGGGGTGCTTCATAATGTTCAAATGTAGTATAATATAATCACTAACTCTTTTCCCACTCTCTTTTCTGGAAGCATTTTTTTACTTCCCCAAATATATACTTTAAGATCAGCTGTTTGGTGATATCATAGGTCTTTTCTTTTCTTGCCTGGTGGCATGTAATGACCTGTGTGCTGCAGTACTACAGTACAAGCGGGCATGATGCTGCATCCCCAGGTGGTGTGTCCATAACAGCCTGGGCTCATAGGAAGGGGTTAAAGTGATACTAAAGGTTCAGGTATTTTTTTTTTTAAATAACAAACATGTCATATTCGTTTTGCACAGAGTGGCCCCGGTCGTCCTCTTCTGGGGTCCCACAGCGGCTCTCGTGGGTCCTCCCCGCAATAGATAACCCCCTCTGGGAAGCTCTCTCTACCTTGCATTTGCGCTCCCAAGTCATTCACTCGGCGTCCATATGTAACAGCACTGGAGAAACCGGAGTGAACCACAACTGCGGATACAAGGACCTCAATGCGCTTCTGTATGCGACAACTCAGTATTGTCCCCAGGCTTCACTCCTAGCAACAGGAGTTTGGGGGGGTCTCTACATCATGTTTCTGTCACATAAAGAAGGGAGTTTATTTACTAAGGATGGAAGCATTACAACATGCGACCAGAGCTTAGCGATTAAAATATATATTAGTTTCAAGGACTATATTCCATTACACCACTAAATGCGCATGATTATCAGTAAGGGACCCCAGGAGTTTGGAGGTTCTCTACATCATATCACCTGCAGCATGCAGGAATGTATTAGGTTACTAAGGGAGATGCCATGAAATAGCATCAACCCTTACAATTGGAGAGTAGGGGCGCTAATTATTGATAGGTATAACAGGTATTATACAACATTAGTGAAAATAATATAATATAAATATGTGAATGTCGTGCTAACCATATAACAACAAACCAATAAGTGCAGAAAAGATATATAGTGACAATAGACAATGTGTGTCTATCCAAAAGTCCGTGTTTGTTTAGTGCAATGTTGTGCTGCAAACAATAGTATTCCAATGGGTGCTCCGTGTGGTCTTCTAAACGTATATCACCTTCACCAAATAAACACCGCAAGTGTGAATGGATGGCTCCTTACCCGAAGGTGTTGACCTATTGTTTAAATAAGGTCAAATAGGCTCAGAAATCAGCTCTTGTCCGTGGAAACCACGATTGAAAACCAGGCTGTGGATAGGTCTCATATAAAGAGAGAAACAGCTCCCATGGTGTAAAACCTTTTATTAAAATAATTGCTAAAAAATATAATGCCAAATGGCCTCTTACTTTCGATGGTGCCCGTGTTCCCGGCACTGAGGCTGTAGGTATATAGGGATTGGAGAGAGAAGTTGTGATGAGCTGGTGAAGCCGGCGTGCGTTCCACCGCCGTCAGGCTTGAAAACCAGGAAACCGGAAGTATGCTAGTAGTGCGTGCCCAGGTACCGCCTCGACGTACGTTTCGTTAATGTCGTCATCAGGAAGCGTACCTGGTGCACGCTATGGGCTACTTTTAGAGGTCTGTCAATCAGCCAATGGGAGGGGCAAATCAATTGGGCAACAGCCTCTGTCCCGGTCCTATAGCAACCATGTATACAACCGCGGGGTTCAACAGCAATTCTATACATAGACCAATTACAATCTTTTTGCCTGTGTGAAATTACAGGTTACTAGATGCAAAAATATATATAATACAATGGATATGTTTGCGATTGTATCTCCTATGTTCCCAATCTATTTAAAGATTTAATGGCATTATAAAATTAAAATATTATAACATATAAAATATATTTTATATTACATATTGGAACCATATATATGTATATATAAATACAGTAAGTATATATATGGGCAAATTTAATAGTTGCATTACCAAAAATGGAATTACAAAATAAAAATAAATAAAAATAGATAAAATATCAGTAGTGGACCTAAAATTTGTTCAAAGATATTTTACATTGTGCAGCTCTACATACTCCTTAGATGTCCGTTAAAAAGCAGTTGAGGTCCAATTCTATATTGAGGCCCTGGGGCCTCATAGTTCTGAGGCGATGAATCCACTGGGTTTCGTTTTGTGATACTGCCTTTGTTAGGTCTGTTCCACGCCAGTGATTCGTAATTCTGTCTATTCCAAAAAATGTTAATAGACTGGGGTCTCTGTTATGACAAAGGTCAAAGTGTTTTGACACACTATGGTCAGGGAACCCCTTTATGATGTTGGCCACATGTTCATTGATTCGAATTTTTAATTCTCTAGTAGTGCGGCCTACATATTGAAATTTGCAAGGACATGACAATACATATGTGACGTATCTAGAATGGCATGTAATCAATGGTTTGATGGTAAATTCTTGTTGGGTTACACTTGATTTAAATTTAGTAACCTTTTTTCCTTGCCTATTTGTTTTGTTGCATGACCTGCATCGGGTGCAATAGTGGAAACTGGACCCATCAAGGAAGGTGAGAGGTTTTGCCGGGGGGTCTGGGACATTTACTGCCACCATATTTCTTACACCCGGAGCTCTTCTATATATGAAGGTAGGGTGTGGGGATAGGATTTTAGCCAGGTCAGTATCTTTTAGTAGGATTGGCCAATATTCTTTAAATATTTTCTCTATGTTTTTGTACTGTCTGTGATACCCAGACAAGAAAGGCACATCTTCTTTTCTTGGTAATTTAATCCTATTTTCCAATAGAGATGGTCTGTCCATACCCAACACTTCTTTTCGGGCCTTGTCTATTTTATTTGGACTGTAGCCTTTTTCTACAAATTTCTTGGTTAGTACCTCTGATTGTTGTTCATAGTCCACTATGTCATTACAGTTACGGCGTAGTCTCATAAACTGACCTTTTGGTATGGCACCCAACCATTTGGGATGATGGCAACTTGAAGTGGGTACATACCCATTACGGTCAGTAGGCTTAAAGTAAGTCTTTGTGTGGATTTGATTATGTTTTTTGGTTAATGTGAGGTCCAAGTAATGGATGGAAGTTTTACTAGATTCAGCAGTAAAGCTGAGGCCATATTCATTGGTATTCATTTTGGTTATAAATTGATCCAAGGAGAATTGGGACCCCTCCCACAAAAGTATAATGTCATCTATGTATCTACGGTAGTAGATCAAAGATGAATTATTATCTTTATAGATGGTTTCCTCCTCCCATCTATTAAGTACCAAATTTGCCACACTGGGTGCATACCGAGCCCCCATTGCAACTCCTCGTATTTGTTTATAGAAGTTGCCCTGAGCCCAAAAATAATTGTTCCCCATAGCTAGTTGTAGTCCTTTGACCAAGAACATTATTTGGGCTGGGGGTATGGTAGATTTAGATGTTAATGAGTCTTGTACCGCTGAAATTGCATCTGGTTGGCGGATGTTGGTGTAGAGCGACTCCACGTCCACTGTAACCAACCAAATGTTTTCAGACACTGTAAGTGTTGCTAGGGACTTTATAAGGTCTCTACTATCTCTCAAGTAAGATTTACCTTGGGTAACTAGAGGTTGGAGATAGATGTCTAGATACTCTCCTACCCTAGAGTAGAGTGAGCCTATTCCACTAACAATAGGTCTCCCTGGAGGGTGAGTTTTGTTTTGTGAATTTTGGGAACTATGTACAGTACCGGGGTACGAGGTACTTTAGGAACCAAGTATAATGCTTCCTTCTCAGTGAGGATAGCTTGAGTTAGGCCATCTTTAATCCAAAGGGAGAGTTCCACTTTAAGTTTGCTCAATGGGTCACCCGGAAGGAGGAAATAGGTGTCGGTGGCACTCAGTAGACGTTGAATTTCTCCATAATAATCTACTTTGTTGAGTATAACCACACCTCCCCCTTTATCAGCAGGTCTTACTACTATATTTTTATTTTGTTCCAAGGACTTGATCCCTTCTGTTACCAGGTTTAGATTGGAATTCTTCCAAGAGGGTTTAATATCCAAATCTTGGATTTTGCCTTGGACCATGTGTTTGAAGACCTCCACATGGTGGTGGGTCCCCTTTTTCGGGTTAAAGACTGAGCTATTCTTCAGCCCGCTATGTTGAAATATAGTAGTATTAATTGGAGGTTCATAATTGGGTTGTTGGGCAAAGTGTTTTTTAATATTCAGTTTCCTCACGAATTTTTCCACATCTATGAAAGTTTCGAATTTGTTAAGATTTTTATTTGGGGCAAATTTCAATCCATGTGACAATACTGTTAGTTCTGCTCTAGATAGGTCTACGCCTGCCAGATTGAATATTCCTTCACCTAATTGTCCCTTGGTCTTTTTCTTTCTGGTTCCCCCTCTTTTACCTCTGGGCCTGTGTGTTTCTTGTTGAGACTGTGGGGCAATATTGGGGATCTTGTAGGGCTCGTTCCAGCCCCTCCATTCCCCCCCCTGTTGTTGTCCAGAGTTTTGGGTGTTATGCTTACCTCTATGGTTGCCCCTAGATTTCCCTCTAGGGGGTCTGGAGGCAAATGGGGGTGGACCCTGTTGGTAGTAGGTGTAATTGTAATCCATTGGACGATTATCCAATGGGGCATATCTGTTGTATGTAGGTGCTGAATAGGGAATGGGGTATTGGTTGTGGGGGGGCCCCATATTGTAGCCGCCATAAGGCGGAGGTGGTGGTGGAGGCCCCCCTGCCGCCCTGGTGGGGTCCTTGAGGTATGGTTGGTTTTTTTGAATTTTTTGGGGGTAGAGGATTTTGCTTTGATTCTTTTGGGTTGCTAGAGTGACCAGGTTGTGTACTTCTGAGTCTCTCTCCATAGTAGATTCTTTAGAACCAGTTGTGTCAGTTTTGATCTGCCACTTGTATACTTTGGATTCTTGGTAATCTTTGGTATCCCTATGGTATTTTTTTAAGTTTTTTATTTTTGATAGTGGTGTCATATTTGGTTAGATGGATTTGTAAGGTTTGGGCTTTTTCCAAATATTCTTTGGTTTCCATAAATGGTGCCATAGATGTTTTAAGGTCTACTATATGGGCTTGTGTGATGGCATTTTTTTGCCTTGCGTCTTCTAATCATCAATTGCATCAGTTTCTGTTCACATGCATTGAAAAATTGGAACCATTCATCCGCTAGTGTGAGATCTTCTAAACCATCATTGGGGTAAACGTCCCATCTGAGTCTCCTTGGTGTTTGATTTTTTAGGATATACATCTCAAATGATGCTATATCCCACCAAGTCCGAATTTTGTTTTTCCATATTGAATTGAAGCTGTTTAAAGCTTTTTTCAATATCTGGATTCTGACTAGGTTTTGCTGGAATATGTGCTCTATATTGGTTTGGCGACTATCCATAAAATTAAATATATCCATGGCTGCGTGAAATAAGGCCACAGAGTGGTCTGCTGAATGGAAACTTGGGAAAATCTCGCGCCAAACTAAAATGTGACGGGGGGGGGGGGAAAGTGCAAAAAAATAATACCAATACAAGAAGCTGCTCCCTAACTAATGCAGAATACTGGATTAGACATGTGAAACAATTGGAGAGGTATAAGGGGAGTAGGGGCGCCTTCTAATTATTGATAGGTATAACAGGTATTATACAACATTAGTGAAAATAATATAATATAAATATGGTGAATGAATGTCGTGCTAATAACCATATAACAACAAAAACCAATAAGTGCAGAAAAGATATATAGTGACAATAGACAATGTGTGTCTATCCAAAAGTCCGTGTTTGTTTAGTGCAATGTTGTGCTGCAAACAATAGTATTCCAATGGGTGCTCCGTGTGGTCTTCTAAACGTATATCACCTTCACCAAATAAACACCGCAAGTGTGAATGGATGGCTCCTTACCCGAAGGTGTTGACCTATTGTTTAAATAAGGTCAAATAGGCTCAGAAATCAGCTCTTGTCCGTGGAAACCACGATTGAAAACCAGGCTGTGGATAGGTCTCATATAAAGAGAGAAACAGCTCCCATGGTGTAAAACCTTTTATTAAAATAATTGCTAAAAAATATAATGCCAAATGGCCTCTTACTTTCGATGGTGCCCGTGTTCCCGGCACTGAGGCTGTAGGTATATAGGGATTGGAGAGAGAAGTTGTGATGCGCTGGTGAAGCCGGCGTGCGTTCCACCGCCGTCAGGCTTGAAAACCAGGAAACCGGAAGTTGCTAGTAGTGCGTGCCCAGGTACCGCCTCGACGTACGTTTCGTTAATGTCGTCATCAGGAAGCGTACCTGGTGCACGCTATGGGCTACTTTTAGAGGTCTGTCAATCAGCCAATGGGAGGGGCAAATCAATTGGGCAACAGCCTCTGTCCCGGTCCTATAGCAACCATGTATACAACCGCGGGGTTCAACAGCAATTCTATACATAGACCAATTACAATCTTTTTGCCTGTGTGAAATTACAGGTTACTAGATGCAAAAATATATATAATACAATGGATATGTTTGCGATTGTATCTCCTATGTTCCCAATCTATTTAAAGATTTAATGGCATTATAAAATTAAAATATATATTATAACATATAAAATATATTTTATATTACATATTGGAACCATATATATGTATATATAAATACAGTATGTATATATATGGGCAAATTTAATGGTTGCATTACCAAAAATGGAATTACAAAATAAAAATAAATAAAAATAGATAAAATATCAGTAGTGGACCTAAAATTTGTTCAAAGATATTTTACATTGTGCAGCTCTACATACTCCTTAGATGTCCGTTAAAAAGCAGTTGAGGTCCAATTCTATATTGAGGCCCTGGGGCCTCATAGTTCTGAGACGATGAATCCACTGGGTTTCGTTTTGTGATACTGCCTTTGTTAGGTCTGTTCCACGCCAGTGATTCGTAATTCTGTCTATTCCAAAAAATGTTAATAGACTGGGGTCTCTGTTATGACAAAGGTCAAAGTGTTTTGACACACTATGGTCAGGGAACCCCTTTATGATGTTGGCCACATGTTCATTGATTCGAATTTTTAATTCTCTAGTAGTGCGGCCTACATATTGAAATTTGCAAGGACATGACAATACATATGTGACGTATCTAGAATGGCATGTAATCAATGGTTTGATGGTAAATTCTTGTTGGGTTACACTTGATTTAAATTTAGTAACCTTTTTTCCTTGCCTATTTGTTTTGTTGCATGACCTGCATCGGGTGCAATAGTGGAAACTGGACCCATCAAGGAAGGTGAGAGGTTTTGCGGGGGGTCTGGGACATTTACTGCCACCATATTTCTTACACCCGGAGCTCTTCTATATATGAAGGTAGGGTGTGGGGATAGGATTTTAGCCAGGTCAGTATCTTTTAGTAGGATTGGCCAATATTCTTTGAATATTTTCTCTATGTTTTTGTACTGTCTGTGATACCCAGACAAGAAAGGCACATCTTCTTTTCTTGGTAATTTAATCCTATTTTCCAATAGAGATAGTCTGTCCATACCCAACACTTCTTTTCGGGCCTTGTCTATTTTATTTGGACTGTAGCCTTTTTCTACAAATTTCTTGGTTAGTACCTCTGATTGTTGTTCATAGTCCACTATGTCATTACAGTTACGGCGTAGTCTCATAAACTGACCTTTTGGTATGGCACCCAACCATTTGGGATGATGGCAACTTGAAGTGGGTACATACCCATTACGGTCAGTAGGCTTAAAATAAGTCTTTGTGTGGATTTGATTATGTTTTTTGGTTAATGTGAGGTCCAAGTAATGGATGGAAGTTTTACTAGATTCAGCAGTAAAGCTGAGGCCATATTCATTGGTATTCATTTTGGTTATAAATTGATCCAAGGAGAATTGGGACCCCTCCCACAAAAGTATAATGTCATCTATGTATCTACGGTAGTAGACCAAAGATGAATTATTATCTTTATAGATGGTTTCCTCCTCCCATCTATTAAGTACCAAATTTGCCACACTGGGTGCATACCGAGCCCCCATTGCAACTCCTCGTATTTGTTTATAGAAGTTGCCCTGAGCCCAAAAATAATTGTTCCCCATAGCTAGTTGTAGTCCTTTGACCAAGAACTTTATTTGGGCTGGGGGTATGGTAGATTTAGATGTTAATGAGTCTTGTACCGCTGAAATTGCATCTGGTTGGCGGATGTTGGTGTAGAGCGACTCCACGTCCACTGTAACCAACCAAATGTTTTCAGACACTGTAAGTGTTGCTAGGGACTTTATAAGGTCTCTACTATCTCTCAAGTAAGATTTAGCTTGGGTAACTAGAGGTTGGAGATAGATGTCTAGATACTCTCCTACCCTAGAGTAGAGTGAACCTATTCCACTAACAATAGGTCTCCCTGGAGGGTGAGTTTTGTTTTTGTGAATTTTGGGAACTATGTACAGTACCGGGGTACGAGGTACTTTAGGAACCAAGTATAATGCTTCCTTCTCAGTGAGGATAGCTTGAGTTAGACCATCTTTAATCCAAAGGGAGAGTTCCACTTTAAGTTTGCTCAATGGGTCACCCGGAAGAAGGAGGAAATAGGTGTCGGTGGCACTCAGTAGACGTTGAATTTCTCCATAATAATCTACTTTGTTGAGTATAACCACACCTCCCCCTTTATCAGCAGGTCTTACTACTATATTTTTATTTTGTTCCAAGGACTTGATCCCTTCTGTTACCAGGTTTAGATTGGAATTCTTCCAAGAGGGTTTAATATCCAAATCTTGGATTTTGCCTTGGACCATGTGTTTGAAGACCTCCACATGGTGGTGGGTCCCCCTTTTTCGGGTTAAAGACTGAGCTATTCTTCAGCCCGCTATGTTGAAATATAGTAGTATTAATTGGAGGTGCATAATTGGGTTGTTGGGCAAAGTGTTTTTTAATATTCAGTTTCCTCACGAATTTTTCCACATCTATGAAAGTTTCGAATTTGTTAAGATTTTTATTTGGGGCAAATTTCAATCCATGTGACAATACTGTTAGTTCTGCTCTAGATAGGTCTACGCCTGCCAGATTGAATATTCCTTCACCTAATTGTCCCTTGGTCTTTTTCTTTCTGGTTCCCCTCTTTTACCTCTGGGCTGTGTGTTCTTGTTGAGACTGTGGGGCAATATTGGGGATCTTGTAGGGCTCGTTCCAGCCCCTCCATTCCCCCCCTGTTGTTGTCCAGAGTTTTGGGTGTTATGCTTACCTCTATGGTTGCCCCTAGATTTCCCTCTAGGGGGTCTGGAGGCAAATGGGGGTGGACCCTGTTGGTAGTAGGTGTAATTGTAATCCATTGGACGATTATCCAATGGGGCATATCTGTTGTATGTAGGTGCTGAATAGGGAATGGGGTATTGGTTGTGGGGGGGCCCCATATTGTAGCCGCCATAAGGGGAGGTAGGTGGTGGTGGAGGCCCCCTGCCGCCCTGGTGGGGTCCTTGAGGTATGGTTGGTTTTTTAAATTTTTTGGGGGTAGAGGATTTTGCTTTGATCTTTTGGGTTGCTAGAGTGACCAGGTTGTGTACTTCTGAGTCTCTCTCCATAGTAGATTCTTTAGAACCAGTTGTGTCAGTTTTGATCTGCCACTTGTATACTTTGGATTCTTGGTAATCTTTGGTATCCCTATGGTATTTTTTAAGTTTTTTATTTTTGATAGTGGTGTCATATTTGGTTAGATGGATTTGTAAGGTTTGGGCTTTTTCCAAATATTCTTTGGTTTCCATAAATGGTGCCATAGATGTTTTAAGGTCTACTATATGGGCTTGTGTGATGGCATTTTTGCTTGCGTCTTCTAATCATCAATTGCATCAGTTTCTGTTCACATGCATTGAAAAATTGGAACCATTCATCCGCTAGTGTGAGATCTTCTAAACCATCATTGGGGTAAACGTCCCATCTGAGTCTCCTTGGTGTTTGATTTTTTAGGATATACATCTCAAATGATGCTATATCCCACCAAGTCCGAATTTGTTTTTCCATATTGAATTGAAGCTGTTTGAAGCTTTTTTCAATATCTGGATTCTGACTAGGTTGTTGCTGGAATATGTGCTCTATATTGGTTTGGCGACTATCCATAAAGTTAAATATATCCATGGCTGCGTGAAATAAGGCCACAGAGTGGTCTGCTGAATGGAAAACTTGGGAAAATCTCGCGCCAAAACTAAAATGTGAGGGGGGGGGGGGGAAAGTGCAAAAATAATAATACAAGCTGCTCCCTAACTAATGCAGAATACTGGAATACTTAGCGCCCCTACTCTCCAATTGTTTCACAAGTCACCAGGAAGTGATAAATTGTATAAGAGGCAAGGGGGTCACCTCAATGTGATGTGGGGGGGTCCTGACACAAAAGATTGGATCTGTTGAAGATGTGGGTGGTGGTATGGGGGGTCACCAGAAAGTGATGAATAACATAAGAGGTATGGGGGGGGGGGGATGGGGTCACCTCAATATGATGAGGAGGGCCCTAAGAAATAACATGGAGATCTGGATGATGGTGTGGGGCACTGGTTAGCCATTAATGGGACTATAGATGTGGTGTCACCCCATGAGGAAGGCCCTGATAAATAATCAGGGAGATCTGGAAGCTGGTATGGAAAGTATGGGATCACCCCATGATGAGGAGGAGGAGCAGGGGTCAAGACATATATGATGTATGGGATATGGAGGGTGGTAGAGGGTCACCCGGAAGTGATGAATGATATGAAAGTATGGGATCACCCCATGATGAGGAGGAGGAGCAGGGATCAAGACATATATGATGTATGGGATATGGAGGGTGGTAGGGGGTCACCCGGAAGTGATGAATGATATGAAAGTATGGGATCACCCCATGATGAGGAGGAGGAGCAGGGATCAAGACATATATGATGTATGGGATATGGAGGGTGGTAGAGGGTCACCCGGACCCGGAAGTGATGAATGATATGAAAGTATGGGATCACCCCATGATGAGGAGGAGGAGCAGGGATCAAGACATATATGATGTATGGGATATGGAGGGTGGGGTAGGGGGTCACCCGGAAGTGATGAATGATATGAAAGTATGGGATCACCCCATGATGATGATGGGTCATGACATATATGAATAGATCTGTATGGACTATGGAGGGTGGTATGGGGTCACCAGGAAGTGATGAATGGCATAAGAGGTATGGGGGTCACCTCAATATGAGGAGGGCCCTTAAAAACAACATGGAGATCTGGTTGATGGTATGGGGTACCAGGAAGTGGTAAATGATGTGATAGATGTGGGGTCACTCTGTAATAGGAGGGAGCCATAAGCGATAACACAGATGTGGTGTGGTGTTATGGTGTCACCAGAAAGTGATGAATTATATGAGAGTTATGGGGTCACCCCGCGATGATGATGGATCCTGTCTTGATTGAATCTGTACGAGATGTGGGTGGTGCTATAGGGTCATCAGGAAGTGATTAATAATATGAGAGGCATGGGGGGTCACCTCATGAGGAGGAGAGATCATAACATAAATGAATGGCTCTGTGTGAGATGTGGGTAATGGTATGGTGACACCAGGTAGGGATGAATGATATGAGTGGTATGGGGGTCACCATGATATAAAAATGAATAGATCTTTGAGATGTGGGTGGCGTTATGGTGTCACCAGGAAGGGATGAAAGATATAAGAAGCATGGGGTCACTTCATGAGGAGGAGGGATCATAACATAAATGAATGAATTGGGTGGTCTAATGTGGTCACCAGGAAGTGATGAATGATATGAGTGGTATTGGGGGGGTCACTTCATGAGGAGACAAGATCATAACATAAAGAAATGGTTCTGTGCGAGATGTGGGTAATTGTATGGTGTCACCAGAAAGTGATGAATGATATGAGAGGTATGGGTGTCACCCTGTGATGATGATGGATCCTGTCTTGATTGAATCTGTATGAGATGTGGGTGCTATAGGGTCACCAGGAAGTGATTGATATGAGTGGTATGGGGTCATCTCATGAGGAGGAGGGATCATAACATAAATGAATGGATCTGTGTGAGATGTGGGTAATGGTATGGTGTCACCAGGAAGGGATGAATGATATCAGTGGTATGGGGGTCACCATGATATAAATGAATAGATTTTTGAGATGTAGGTGGCGTTATGGTGGCACCAGGAAGGGATGAATGATACGAGAAGCATGGGGGTCACTTCATGAGGAGGAGGGATCATAACATAAATGAATGAATTTGTATGATGAATTGGGTGGTCTGATAGGGTCACCAGGAAGTGATAAATGATATGAGTGGTATGGGGGTCACTTCATGAGGAGGAGGTCTCATAAAATGTATTAGGTGGTCTGATGGGGTCACCAGGAAGTGCTAAATGATATGAGTGGTATTGGGGTCACTTCAAGAGAAGGAGGGATCATAACATAAATTAATTGGGTGGTCTGATGGGGTCACCAGGAAGTGCTGAATAATATGAGAGGCATGGGGGGTCACTTCATGAGGAGGAAGAGAACATAACATAAATAAATGGATCTGTGTGAGATGTGGGTAATGGTATGGTGTCACCAGGAAGTGATAAATGATATCAATGGTATGGGGGTCACCATAATATAAATGAATAGATCTTTGAGATGTGGGTGGCGTTATGGTGGCACCAGGAAGGGATGAATGATACGAAAAGCACGGGGTCACTTCATGAGGAAGAGGGATCATAACATAAATGAATGAATTGGGTGGTCTGATGGGGTCACCAGGAAGTGCTAAATGATATGAGTGGTATGGGGGTCACCATGATAAAAATGAATAGATCTTTGAGATGTGGGTGGCATTATGGTGTCACCAGAAAGCAATGAATGATATGAGTGGTATGAGCCTCACTTCATGAGGAGGAGGGATCATAACATAAATGAAGGAATTTGTATGATGAATTGGGTGGTCTGATGGGGTCACCAGGAAGTTATGATATGAGTGGTATGGGGGTCAGTTTGAGGATGAGAGATTATAACATAAATGAATGGCTCTGTGTGAGATGTGGGTAATGGTATGGTGTCACCAGGTAGGGATGAATGATATGAGTGGTATGGGGGTCACCATGATATAAATGAATGGATCTTTATGAGATGTGGGCGTTGTTATGGTGTCACCAGGAAGGGGTGAATGATATGAGGTATGGGGTTACCCCATGAGGATGAGGAGGGGTCCCAACATAAATTCTGTGGCCTGAAGGGGTCACCAGGAAGTGTGATGGTTGATATGGGGTCACCATGACATAAATGAATGGCTCTGTATGAGAGGTAGGTGGGTGGGTGACCTCTGTCTGTAGGTGGGAGTCTGCCATATTGTGAATTGATGATGAAGGGAGATTCTCTGAGAATGAATATTATAGACCCTCCCTCCTCCCCCCCCATATGACCCGAGCACTCACCCTCCAGGGACTCGCACTGCACCAGGTTCAGGTAGTCCCCCTGGGTGAGGACCCCGGCCTTGAAGCCCGGACTAAGCCCTCCAGGTAGCCGCTGTCCACATTGAAGTAGAGCTCGGAGAAGGACATCATGGTGGCGGCGTGGACGGGTCGGTATCGGAGGATGAGCAAAAGAGGAATAGTTACGTCACTACACCGACCAGGGGGAACCCGGAGAATCGGGGAGGGGTCACGTGAACACAGCACCACCTGTCACATGACGAGCCTGGTGTCATGTAGGGGGAAGGTAGAATTGGAGGAAGAACCAATGCGTGGATTCGCTTCCTACTGACGCCATGGAATCAGAAAGAGGCTTGGAACGCAGGAAGTGCTGTAGCAGTGATGGGGGATGAGATGTCCTGAGCTACATTCTTCCTGCAATGTCTGCAGTTGGTGTAATAGGTGGAATGCTCTGAGGGAAGTGGGAGGCAGCCATTACAGACCTCCAGAAAATGCTAGTTTTTTGGCTATCCCCTTTTTACAGTGACCTGGAGCAAGTGTACAGCCAGTGAAGTCAGAACACAGCACCTTGTGCAGTTCAAGACTCCATCTAAGACTCCTTTCACACTGAGGAGTTTTTCAGGCGTTTTAGCGCTAAAAATAGCGCCTAAATACCGCCTGAAAAACTCCTGCCCTGCAGAGAGCCCATGGGCTTTCACACTGAGGCGATGTCCTGCGAGCAGCTTGAGAGGAGACGCTAGTGGCCGAATACTGCTGCAATTCCGACGGTATAGCGCCGCTAAAGAAATTGGCTCTATACCGCCACCGCACCTCCCGCCCTGGTGTGAAGGGGGCCTAACTCTAAATACATGCATGCAACATGAATAAGACCTCTTGCACACAGACTCCTAAAAATGCCGCGTTTATACGCACTGAGGCGTGTTTTTTATTGATGTAAATGCAGCCTATTATTTTTAATGGACCTGTGTACACGTAAAACGTAAACCTGCGCTGTGTATAGATCAGCTGGTATAAACCCACACATATGACACAATCCAAGAAGAGCTAAATGTTTTTTTTTTTCACATGTATGTGTACGCACAAAATGCATGACTAGGAGCATTTTAACCACTTGCAGACCTTTTTTTTGCGATACGGCACTGCGTTACTGTGACAATTGTGCGGTCATGCAACGCTGTACACAAATAAAATGTATGTCGTTTTTTTTCCTACAAATGGAACTTTCATTTGGTGGTATTTGATCACCTCTGCGGGGGGGTTTTTTTTTTGCGCTATAAACAAAAAAATGCCAACAATTTTGATAAAAAAAACAAAAACAATTTTTTTTACTTTCTGCTACAAAACACATACAATAAAAAAAAATGCAAAAAGTTAAATTTGTTCATAAATTTAGGTCAATATATAAACTCTGCTACATATTTTTGGTAAAGCCAATGACAGTCCTGCTGCCCCACCCATCGTCTGGAGGAAGATAACTCGCTTGGTTGCCACTAGTAATCTCAGAAAGAAGGGATTTCACTGTGATTGAGAAAACCCCAATCAGGTGACGGTTTGTGGAATTACTGTTGAAATTATTCCTGAACCTTTGTATCACTTACTACTGAACCCCTTCACTCTGTGTCCCTTTAAGCCACAGCCAGTATTCAGCGCAATGAAAAACATACCCAACTTTTGCTGCAGCGCAGAGCACCGCACTTTTTCTCTGTGGGGGCCCAACTAATGATCCTGCACACATGTCCACTGCTTTCTGAAAATGCCCCTGACCTGAGCTCATCATTGCGCATCCATTCCAGATGCTTGTATGTGACATCACATACATCTCATATAAGCATGTGGGCTGGATGTGTGAGGCTGATCAGCAGAATGAGGGTGCCAGGACAGGTAGATGTGCCTCATCTCTGCTTCCTTTTCCCACTCTGCATATCATAGATGAGAAGAGGTTACAGCAGTAGGGAAAATTAGCAGAAGGAGTTCGGAGGTGGGACAGAAAAGCAGGAGGTACAGCAGAGGGGCAGATGTGCAGGGAGGTACAGTGATAGAAGAGATGAGAAGGGGCTTCAGCAGTGAGACAGATGAGCAGAGGGGTTCAGTGTTGCGCCAAATGAGAAGGGGGTTCAGTGTTGGGCCAGATGAGCAGGGGGTGGGTTCAGTGTTGGGTCAGATGAGAAGGGGTTACAGTGGTGGGAAAGATAAGCGGGGGGGGGGGGTTTGTGGTGTGGGAGCTGATAAGGTTCAGCGGTGGGACAGAAGAGCAGGGGGTACAGCGGTAGGGCAGATGTGAAATGAGGTGCATTGGTGGGACAGATGTGCAGGAGGTACATTGTTGGGGCAGATGAGCAGATAAGTTCAGTGCTAGGACAGAGGAGAAGATGGTTCAGTGGTAAGACAAAAGAGCATGGGGGTACAGTGGTGGGGCAGATGAGCAGGGGGTACAGTGGTGGGGCAGATGTGCAGGGTGGTACAGCGGTGGGGCAGATGAGCAGGGGGTACAGCGGTGGGGCAGATGAACAGGGGGTTAAAGTGGTGGGGCAGATGAGCAGGGGGTTACAGTGGTGGGGCAGATGAGCAGGGGGTACAGTGGTAGGGCAGATGAGCAGGGGGGGTAAAGCGGTGGGGCAGATGAACAGGGGGTTACAGTGGTGGGGCAGATGAGCAGGGGGTTACAGTGGTGGGGCAGATGAGCAGGGGGTACAGTGGTGGGGCAGATGAGCAGGGGGTACAGTGGTAGGGCAGATGAGCAGGGGGTACAGTGGTAGGGCAGATGAGCAGGGGGTACAGCGGTGGGGCAGATGAGCAGGGGGTACAGTGGTGGGGCAGATGTGCAGGGGGTACAGTGGTGAAACAGATGTGCAGGGGGGACAGTGATCTGGGGTGTGGAGTTGCATGAATCGGGGCTGATCTAAGCCATGAGAGTGCAAGATGTTAATTTCTCACTACTAGTCAAGTAGTTTACAGCATTTACTGTATAAAAAAAAACCTTTTTGTGATTGAGAGTGTAAAGTTGAAATTTTTTTTTATCAAATCGGCACTCTCAAGTTCTTTGAAAATATTTTTTGGCACACTGCATTTAAACGGTTGCCTACCACTGATGTACATCCAGATTGGTGAGGCAGTTTTAGACTAGAAACTGCTGTCAGGAGGACAACCTAGGGCAGTGATGGCGAACCCTGGCACCCAGATGTTTTGGAACTAAATTTCCCATGATGCTCCACTATACTACAGAGTGCCAGAGGATCATGGGAAATGTAGTTTCAAAACATCTGGGGTGCCAAGGTTCGCCATCACTGACCTAGGGTGACCAGACATCTCCAGTTTCCGGGGACAGTCCCTGGATTGAGGACACTGTCCCCGGATTGGATTTGAACAGGGGCTTGGGCAATTTCAAAGACAGTCAGTGCAGAATAAAAAAAAAAATCTGAATTACACACCAGCCGCTCCTACTAGCTAAGGGGGTGTATTTTCCCCATGATCTGTGCCCCTTTCTGATGTTCACCTGCTGGTCAGAGCAGAGGGAATATTTCTTCAGTGTCGGGTGCATGCCCATTCAGCTCCGCTCGCATTTTCTACTGCCTTGGCTCAAGTCCCGGCCAGCCGCCTGCCTTCTTATCTCCCTGCCTTCCCTGATGGAGTGATCTTCCTCTGCTCCCCACCTAGTAGTAGCCAGGGCCAGAGAGTAAGCTTGTTTTAAATAGAGTGGCCCCAAACACTGAATTCTGGGGTCCCTCTGCGGCTCTCACTGCTCCTCCCCGCATCAGGTAAGCCCCCTAGGAGAAGCACTCTCCCGGAGGTTACCTTGCGGGCACGCTCCTGAGTTATTCATTCCGCATCCATAGCCGCCGAATGTATGACACGACCCGCTCTCTGGCGCTGGCGTCATAGGCTGCGCTGCTATCAATCTAGCTATCAAGAGTCGGGTCCCCATGGAGAGAGGGACGGCATGAAGGTGAAAAAACACAAGGGTTTACAACCCCTTTGTGAGGTGGGTGGGCAGCGGCGACGGGCTGCGAGTTACTGATTGCCACCAGTACTAGTAAAAAAAAAAAATATGTCCCCGGATTTCATTTAAAAAAATCTGGTCACTTTACCTTAACCTGTTGCTGTGGAACCTTGCTGATGCCAGTGAAACTTTTCTATGAGGTCATCTTCATTTCTTTATCTTCAGTTACCCCAGGATACTTGTGAGTGCTATACCTCTCTTCAATTTAAAGGTTGAGCGCTCTCACACCAAGTTAGCCGATTAACGACCGGCTCCTGCACATATATGTTGGCAGAATGGCATGGCTTGGCAGAGTAATGTACATTTACGTCCCAGCGTGCGGGAGTGTGCACGCCGCCTTCCGCAAGCTCCTTGACCATGCCCGCAGGACTTGCGGACTCAATGTCCGCCGGTGTCCCGTGATCGGGTCACAGAGCTGCCTTTCCCTCTCATCGGGAGCAGCGATCAGTGATGTGTCTCTTGTAGCCATGCCCCCTAACAGTTAGAATCACTCCCTAGGACACACTTAACCCCTTCAGCGCCACCTAGTGGTTAACCCCTTCACTGCCAGTGTCATTTTTACAGTTATCAGTGTTTTTTTTTTTTTATAGCACTGGTCCCAAAAATGTGTCAAAAGTGTCCGATGAGTTCGCCATAAAGTCGCAGTCACAATAAAAATCGCAGATCACTGCCATTACCAGTAAAAAAAAAAAAGATAATAATAAAAATGCAATGAAACTACCCCTATTTTGTAGATAACTTTTGCGCAAACCAATCAATATACGATTATTGAGATTTTTTTTTTTATCAAAAATATGTAGAAGAATACGTATCGGCCTAAACTGTGGAATTTTTTTTTTTATATAGATTTTTTAGGGATATAGCAAAAAAAAAAAGTAGAGGTGATCAAATACCACCAAAAGAAAGCTCTATTTGTGGGGGGGGGGGGGAAAGGACGTCAATTTTGTTTGGGAGGTCCCTCTAAAAATAAAATATTAAAAGCCAGCAGCTTTAAATACTGCAGCTGCTGACATTTAAAGTGGTAGTAAAAGTCTTTACTACCACTTTTACCTACAGGTAAGCCTATAATAAGGCTTACCTGTAGGTATAAAGAATATCTCCTAAACCTGTACCTGTTGCAGCGGTGCATGCGCAGTGGGGATCCTCGGCTAAAGGGCCTGCAGCCACCGGACCTTGCCGGTTTGAAGTCTCCCGCGCGTATGCCAATCACAACGCTGGAGCGGCGATACCCGGAAGACACGCCGAGTCAAGATGACATCTCGCTCGGCGTGGACCAGGTAAGTTCTCTTCACCTCGTTCCGAGGTAAGTATTTCATAATGAGCTAGTATGCGGTGCATACTAGCTCATTATGGCTTTTGCCTTTCAGGTGAAAATAAATTAATTAATCGCGGGTATACAACCACTTTAATAAATGGACACGTACCTGAGAGTGCTGCGATCAATCCCTTTGGCTCTCAGCTGCCCCTGCCACCATCCTCAGTGAGGTAATCAGGAAGTGAAGTGTTGCGGCTTCACTTCCCGGTTCCCTACTGCGCATGCGCGTCCTAACTGGTCTATGCTGTCTTCTGGGACCTGTGTGTTTCCCAGAAGACCGCGATGGGGAGGGGCTTGACCCCCACGGGAGTCTATGCCCGGAAGTGGGTGCAAACACCTTTATTATACATGTATCTGCAACCCCCTCCCCCCAAATGTGACACCAGAGGGGGGAGGGTTCCAAAAAGTGGAGGTTCCATTTTTGTGTGGACCTCCGCTTTAAGTGGTTAAAAAGCCCCACTACCATCAGACTTTGTGACAGAATTGCCCATTGGTAATTGTAAATTGCTACTGTCTGCAGTGTTGCTCTCCATTCTCCCAGACAGGCCACATCATTGGCAATAAGAAGAACAAACACCAGCTTTATTTATCTTGCTGTGTCATTGCATTGTGCCACGCCCATTTAAATTATTGCATTTACTACTGATAAGCCTATTTAATCAATAAATCTTTTCTCTAGGAGCTGATCTCCAGCTTTTAGTGAAGTTTAAACCCTTTCTTTGGACCATGCTGGTCCTAACTACTTACTTTGTTAAGACATGCAGCTACATACAGTATACAGCATTGTGATCCAGCAGTGGGATTCTAACTTCCTGTCTCACACTCAGAAAAGTCAGGAGATCTGTATTGCTCTGTTGGTGCCATTGCTTTATACTGACTGTTACCTGAATATTTTTCAAGCAATTGTTATCTATGGAAATGTGAGTGTTCCTGATTTTTTAAACCTTTACGGTTTTACACTATGTGGAGCCTTGCTGTCTTTCTTGGCTTTACCAGTTTGAGTGTTAGGAGGAACACACTGCCTACTCTTTGGTCTGAGGTTGCCTGTGTCTTGCCGAAAAAGGTCCTCCCGTGGATTATTCCCCCCCCCCTGTACTGCGCAGGCGCAGCGCTTGCCTCCGAAAATTGCCGAACATGTAGCTCTAGACAGCGCCTGCGCACACTTCTGACATCCAGGCTCATTCATTACCATCCCCGTGGACATGGAGGATGTTAAAAAAAGTGCCAGGAGGCCGAGCGAGTGAAGCGAGCTGTCCGAGCGAAGCGAGAACGTGAGGCCGACTGGCCACTTACAGCGAGGTCCACACAGGCGCCACATGTTTGGCTATTTTTGGAGGTAAGCGCTGCACATGCACAGTAAATCGGGGGGCATAATCTGCGGGGGTCACTCATTGGCAAAACACTGGTCCTATCCAGTTGCCGTAAGTGTCAGGGCTTCCTTCTCTGTGCTGGCAGCTCAGCTGTCAGCTAATTGCCAGCTCCCATCTCTCCACAGTGATCCACCTGTTGATGATCCAGTTTGTCAGCTCTGCCTACTTAAAGCCTTCCAGTTCCAGCTCTTTGCCTTCACCTGTGTTAACATCACAAGAAACTTTCTCCTGCGTTCCTGTTGAAGACTTGCTTGACTACGTTCCCTCTGGCTACAGATCCTGCTTGCTGTACTACTACCTTTATCGCTGGCTCTTGGACATTGGCTTGGCCGACTACCCGATCCGGTTAAGGGTCCTTTCACACGTCCGCCTCCGCTCGTCCGTTTTTACAAGTCCGTAAACGGACTTGTAATGGTTCCCTATGGGATCGCGTCCGTTAGCAAATGATGCATCCGCTAACGTCCGCAAAGATCCGCGTCCGTCTGGATCCAGTTTTTCGGACGGAAGAAAACCTATTTTTCTTCCGTCCGGCGGAACGGATCGGATGAAGTCGGACAAACGGTCCGGTTTTATCCGATTCCCCATAGGGGAGAGCGGAGGAGAGACAGGGCGGTCCCTGCACAGTGTGCGGGGACCGCCCTGTCCGTCGACAGCTGAGCGGGACCCCCCGTTGAGCCGACAGACACACACGGAGCGGACCGAAAAACGGTCCGCTCCGTGTGAAAGGACCCTAAGAGTCGGTTCACACTGGGGCGACTTGGGATCCGACTTGAAGTCGTCTCAAGTCGTCCCAAGTCGTGCTGTCCAGAAAAGCAATGTAAGTGAATGGGAGCGGTGTTAATACACACTACTCATGTCGCTCCTACTTCAGAAGAGGTTCCTGTACTACTTCAATCAGACTTCTAGGCGATTTGTACCCATTGATTTCAATGGAAGTCGCTTCCAAGTCTGATCACTGTTTTAATTGAAGCTACTTTCAAGCAACATAACATACATTTCTCAGGCAAACCCCTCCCTCCCCCTCCCTCTCCCAGAGCTGATTGTTGTTTTATTGGCCACTGGAATGTCTCCTGACCTGAAAAGGACTTCAAGTCGTGTTGTGAATCGCCCCCGATCGCCCTGTGGTTCATGCTCAAGTTGTGTTGAAGTTGCTTCTGAAAGTCGTGTCGCCCCAGTGTGAACCGACTCTAACTCTGGCTATGTTTTGACTACGCTTGCTCTATTTACCTTTTTATTTTTATTATTAAACAAGTGTTATTCTTCTGTCTCGGTCTGATTCATGGTCTCTGACAATAAGATTGAGCTGTAGAAAATATGGAGGGGTCATCTCCTATGGTGGCCAGGAAGAAGTGGTGTGGAAGCTCCATCTCATTGGTGTACGTACACCTCCTCCCTTGTTGAATCATTGGGCATAAGCCTTATTGAATCCACATGTTTTCCCGTGAGCCTTTTCAGAGCTGGTGGTGGTTTACTCCTCTGCACTTGTGATTCTTGTTTCTGGCATTTGGGACTTTCCTAACCCCTTTTTTGGATCATATATCAGAATATTTGTTTTTTTACCTTATGAATTCAATTGCACTCTTTTTTTCCTTTGTGTTTTTGCATTTTTTGTTTTTACCCACTATCTCATGTTTGAGGTTATTAAAACTTTAGATCATTTTTGTATATGTATGAATGTGAGGTATATTGTTTTATGATACTGTTTATGTGTTTTCTACATGGACACAGTAATTACACAAGATACACTTACTTTTATTGTTTGGTTCACACATAGGATTACCTTGGAACCATACAGGTTCTTCTCACTTAGATTAGCCCTGCACATACCTTTCTCACAGGAGCTTTGTATTGTCTGCATAAATACAAAGCTTCCTCTGTCTGAGACGGAGAGTGTGATGTCATCTGCCTTCTTTTCCACCTCAGCCACTCAGAGGAAGCTTTGTATTAATGCAGAAAATACAATGATCCCTGTGAATAGCTGAACAACGCTTGGGTGTGGGACAGGAGGTTAGCATCCCATTGCTGGAACACAACAAGATGGAAAATCTGAGAATGTGTACGCGGCATTAGAGATCATTAAGCTTTCTTCCAGTGGCGGTGCGTCCATAGTGGGCGCAGGAGTGCCACCCCCGCTGCCCTCTCTCTCTCCTGCACCAATCAATCAATTTTTTTGCTGACGCACACTATTCAGATGGCTGGCCCGCTGACGAGCGCCGGCCATCTGAACTACAGCGGTGGCTGGCGGTGGGTGTGTTTTGGAAGTGCCCATCAGAGCCAGCGGCCTGTGGGCTGTAATCGGCTTCCAAATAGTTAACCATAGGGCGCACAGCCACACGCCTCTCAGCCAATCAGGTTCACCGGGTCTGGTTACCGGTAAATCGAGGGAGTGTAGAGGTCTGGAGGAGGGTGGCTGAAAACGGAGAAAGGTAAGTACCGGGCTGGAGGGGGCTGGAGGGGCAAACTGTTGGTTTTTGTGGGGGCAAACTGTCGGCTCTTTAAGGTTAAATTGCCGGCATTTGATTGCATGGCACAGTGGTGACAATTGATGGCATGGCTCAAACAGTAAAGCTGGAAATCAGACCTAATGAACAATAGATTTGGGTTCTTCAACTTTGTAATAGAAGCTGAAAAATTCCTTCACCTCCTTGGTTTTGTAAAATTAATAACTTTTCATCTGCATTTTTTTTAAATCCACTTAAAAAAAAAAAAAGAAGATTCCTGTGGTCTTAGGCCTGGATTTGAGAAAAGGTCACATAAGAAAAATAATTTTGTTTCTTTATATAATAACTTTTATTTCTTATGTACAGTATGCATAAAGGGTTAAATCATTAATATAAATAAATGTAATTACATTGAGATTATGTTTAGTTATCCTATTAAAGGTTAAATTGGATTTTTAATGCACTTAAGATTTCTAGGCCTTTCTCCAGTACCACAGCATTTTATAACGTACTTACATAATGTGCAGCTCCCTACCGATCTTGCTTTCTGAATCTAAGCTTTCCAACTTCCCTCATCTCTCTCTCCTTGATGTATTATCAATCTAGTGAAAAATTGTAACATGCGATTGGTAAATGTATGCATCTTCATAGAACTTATGCCTCATTGACATGAGGCAATTTGAACCTTGCCCCATGCAGGGCCATGTTTTACAGGCACAGGGATGCCCAGGTGTTTCTTGCACCTCGTGTGAGGCAGTGCCATCCACTGTGTCCCAATACACATAAATAATAAATCGGGGGGGGGGGGGGGACACTTTAAATGAAGTGCATACTGATATACGCCTCCATCTCTATATCTGAGAATAAAGAAAAAAGGAGCATGAGGCATGTGACAAACAACTGGGTAAATGGTCAATCCATAATAATATATTTATTATCAAGTGACATAGTACATAACATTATATGTTAACATAGATATTGTATTATAGATATGTACTTACACAAAATTGTAACATAGTGTGCTTCACACATATATAGAGTGAGCATTATGGCATATAAAACGATAAGGTAATAAAAGCCAATGTGTACTTCATATCATGAGATAAATGAAAATGTCAGAAAATGGATATTGTTATTACTGCTTCCAAATTAGCCCTACGCATTTTGTGGATTCGCTCCACTTCCTCAGGAAGACATGATATGCATCTGCTCCTGAGGAAGTGAAGCAAGTCCATGAAACGCGTAGAGTTAATTTGGATGCAGAGATACCAATATCCATTTTCTGCAATTCTCTTTCATCTCATGATATGAAGTACACATTGGATTGTATTATCTGCCATGATGCTCACTCTATATGTGTATGAAGAGCTCTATGTTACAATTTTGTGTATTTACATACAGTATATATAATCCGATCAATATACATGTATGAATATACTGTTATGTACTATGTCACTTGATAATAAATATATTATTATGGATTGACCATTTACCCAGTCGTATGTCAAATGCCTCGTGCAAAGTCCCCAACTTATTTTTCCTTTATTTTTAATACACATAAATGGGACTGCCTGCACAAGGATTCACAGAACACCAGTGCATCCCCATGCCAGTTAAACATGGCCCTGCATGAGGCAAGGATCATATTGCCCCCATGTGAACGTTTTCTATATGTGCAAGACAGCAATTAACAGTGGTTATACTGTACCTTTCCTTCATAACAAACCAGTAAGCAAACAAAGTTCCCCAATCACCAGATTAGCAAAACAAGGCAGTGGGCTGGGCTGTTACACAACCACAACGCCTGGATTAAAAATGTATAAAATAGGATCTGTTCACTGTATGCATTATTGGCTTAAAGCTCATATTTATTCAGTTTTGGATAGAAAGGGGAAAGGTTGCAACCTCTGTCAGGTTTTAGTGTTTTATGTATTGGGGACAATCCGTGCCTAAATATTTAGTAGGCAGGCTCACTGTATGCATTAAGCCTAATGCCGCGTACACGCGATCGGTTCGGGCTGATGAAAACGGTCTGATGGGCCTCTTTCATCAGACGAACTGATCGTGTGTGGGCCACATCGGTTTTTTATCCATCGGTGAAAAAACTAGGAACTTGTTTTAAAATTATCTGATGGTTAAAAAATCGATAGAAAAAAAAAACGATCGTCTGTGGGGAAATCCATTGGTTAAAAATCAACGCATGCTCAGAATCCAGTCGACGCATGCTCGGAAGCATTGAACTACATTTTTCTTAGCACGTCGTTGTGTTTTACGTCACTGCGTTGGACACGATCGGATTTTCAACCGATGGTGTGTAGGCAAGACTGATGAAAGTCAGCTTCATCGGATATCTGATGAAAAAATCCATCAGACCGTTTTCATTAGATGAACCGATCGTGTATACAGGGCATAAGGCTCTATTCAGATATGTGCAACCATGTTTGCGCACGCACATCATGGGTACGGCAGTCTATTCATTTTAATGGGCTGCCCTACCTGTGAAAACACATTGTGTATGCAGGTGCATGGGGTGCCATTTAAGAATTAAGTCTTCTAAAGTGCAGCATATTTCCCTGCAGGTTGGGAAATTGCATGAGTTCCCCACCCCCAGACATGTGAATCTAACCTAAGACCCCTTTCACATTGGAGGCATTTTTCAGGTGCTAAAAGGCTAAAAAATAGCGCCTGTAAAGCACCTGAAAAATGCCTTCCCTGCAGCCCCAGTGTGAGAGCCTTTCACACTGGAGTGGTGCCCTTGCAGGACATTAGAAAAGGTCCTGCAAGCAGCATCTTTGGAGCGGTTTAGGAGCATATGCACCGCTCCTCCACCACCCCTGCCCATTAAAAAAAAATGGGCACCGCTACCAAAATGCCTGCAAAGCTCTTCGCCAGCGGCACTTTTCGGGCCTATTTTACCCTTCCTTTGGCCTCTAGCGGGTGTCAAACGTGCCCCGCTAGCGCCTGAAAAGCTCTGCTAAAACTACGGTAAAGCATCTGTAAAACTAGCGGTGCTTTACCGCTAATGCTGCCGCGCTGTGAGTGTGAAAGTGGTCTAAATCCACCCTGTTCCTAAGATGTAAATAAGGAGATAGAAACACTTAAAAAAAAAAAAAGATCACTAAGGCTCCATTCTTACCTGGCATTTTGAATCGCAGGCAAATTTTCTGAGATTTTGTCTGCAATTTCAAAATGCTCGGGTGTGAATGAAAAATCGCACAATGCACAATTCAGATGCCATTCATTTGAACGGCACCTTAAAACATGGTGCTGTTCTGCCATGATTGTTGGAAGATAAACCGCGCTGCAATCATGGTCAACCGCATCGCGTCGAGCTTGTCACCCCAAAAAAGTTCAGGAGCTTCTTTTGAGCGACATGCTTCACCCAATTCGGTTCACCGCGATTGCTGTGTGATTTATTGCAGCAAAACCGCACCACGTTTTTAGGTGCCAATCAAATGATTGGCATCTGAAATGTGCTTTGAGCAATTTGTCATTCACACCCGAACGTTTTGAAATCGTGGACAGAACCACGGCTAATCTGCTCACGATTCAATACGTCCAGGTGTGAATGCAGCATCATACTCATCTGCAAGTGCCTTAGTGGCAAAAAGTTTTGTATGGTGTTAGTTCACTTTTTCATTATTTGTGAAAAGTTAAACTTATGCCCCGTACACACGACCGGTTTTCCCATCGGAAAAACCACGATGAGAGCTTTTCGACGGGAATCCCGACCATGTGTGTATGCTCCATCTGACTTTTTCCTACAGGAAAACTGCCGGGAAAAAAAATAGAGCAGGAAATCTTAGCGCGAAAACTGTTCGTCTGCATGCTTTTCCGACGGGAAAAAATGTGTATGCTTGAAAAACAATTTGACGCATGCTCGGAAGCATAGAACTTCATTTTGACGGCTCGTCAGTCTTTTACGTCATCGTTTTCTTGGCCGTCAAAAGTTCACGGGGAGCTGTGGTGGCTCAACGTGATTGGCACTGCGCTGACAAGCCGTTCACCTCTGCAGCCAAGGGTTCGGATCCCGGTCTCGGCTACATGTGAATTGAGTTTGGTGGTCTCAGCCCGGCTCCCGGTGGGTGTGCTATGCAAGGTACGCCTGTGCTTAGTACGCCCACCCCCCCCCCCCCACAAAAAAAAACACCACACTTGCACGCACACAAAATTGGTTTAATACGCACGCACTTTGGCCATGCGGTCTCCTAAAGAGAGGCGAAGGACCTACAGGGCTGGCTTGGTGGGTTGGGCCCCCTCACTCCCTCATAGGGGGGAGTCCCTCTGCCCCGATGGGGTCCTGTTGGGCCCCAGTTGGGCTCCCAAGTGGAGCAGGTAGGGCGGGGTGAGTGGGAGGCCCCCCCTCACACCCGCCATTGCCACCGGGGGCATGGAGAAGGATGGCGATTGCCTCCGGGGGGAGGGTCTGCCTACTCCCAACTTCTGCAGTCCGGCTCCTCTCTGTCGAGTTCACGCACAAAATACACTTTAAAAAAAAAAAAAAAAAAAAAAAAAAAAAGTTCACCGGACTTGTGTGACCGTGTGTATGACAGGCTTGAGATGAATTTGGTCGGGAAACCCATTGTGTTTTTTTTTCTGTGTGTATGGGGGCATTACACTTTAAAAGGTATATACTATGCTTATTCATACCATAGGCAGCAGTTAAAAAGTATCATACATTCTTTTTGCTGTCTGTGTCCCTTCTGCAGAGGTTCACTGTTCCTATTTGTGAAGAGAATAAGAGAATATTTTCCAGTGGTGACATCTCTTCTAGTGACACCTATTTTACATTCCATGTCAATTTGGAGAAATGTTTCACATTTTTTCTTCTGTGTCTCTAGAACAGAAGAACACAACATAAAGAGAAATTTCCCCAATGGAAATGGGACAGAGAAACAGCAAAAATGGTGAGAGATATGAATCATTCCAATAGGCAGATTGTATGATCAGAGAATAATTTACCGTATTTATCGGCGTATAACACGCACAGGCATATAACACGCACCCTAACTTTAAGAGGGAAGTTTCAGGAAAAAAACTTTCCACAGCCCCCTGCATATAACACTCAGGCACAGTTTACACTCTATTTTCAGGGTAAAAAAGTGAGTGTTATACGCCAATAAATACAGTACCTCCTAATCATGGAGACAAAGAGGGAACCTGTAAAATCAAATGGCTTTAAAATATATTCTAAAATATATATATATATTTTTTAAGAAACACAAAGGCATCTTTAAATTCAGCTGTTCACATTTAATAGTGAATTTTGCTGAAATAATTTTGTAGTTACATTAAAATATTAATATCCCTTTAAAAAATCTTCATATTCTGTAGTATAAATATAGTGTCTGTTTAGTAAGCATGGCATATAGGATAAGTAGCATTTATAGGCACATTGCAAAGCACACTATTATGTATTACTATTTTGTTTTAAGCGACCCAGTAGTTTATCCATTCAGGGCAAAGTTAGGCCCCGTACACACGATCGGACCTTTGTCCGGCCAAAATCACATCGGAAATTCAGACTGAATTCCATCGGAGTAAAAGAGAACATGTTCTCTATCTAAACTCTGATGGAATTCATCGGAATTTCCGATGGGGCATACACACGGTCGGAATTTCCGATGGAAAAAGCATGTCTGACTTTTTCCATCGGACATTCGACGATCGTGTGTATGGGGCTTTACAGGTTGCTTTAGAGCAGGACGAATAAGACGGATATTACCAATGAGTGCTCATTTGTCACACGGGGCTGGAATTCTCTATACTGTGTAAGCTTCATGTCAAATATTGAGTTGGGTCTTAGGTCTCATTCACACATGGATCGGTTCAGGTCTGCCTGTCAGTTTTTTAGGCGGACCTGAACGGGCGCTCCGTGCATGTCTATGGAGCGTCGAATGTCAGCGGAGACATGTCCGCTGACATCCGACCTAATCCGATGCGCTAAAAACAAACGTATGGGGCTCACATCCCGATCCGTCCATGCGGATCGGATCGGGTAAGATCTGATGAAAACGGACATGCTGTCCGTTTTCATCAGATCGCTCCATAGAGGACAGAGGATCTCGACAAGCTTCTCCCCGCTCAGTGAGCAGAGCGGAGCTTGTCATCCGTCGGCTCAGCGGAGATCTGCGGACTGATCTCCCGCTGAGCTGGCGGACTCCGTTGGAACGGACTGCAACGGAGTCGGCCATGTGTGAATGAGGCCTTACTCAGCAATTTTGCAGGAGACTGCAGTGGGCTTGAGTGGGCATGGGTTGGCACAGAAACCCACTGAAAGTAAGTGCTTATTACCCTGCCTGCTCTAAAACAAACTATTTGCCCTGAATAGCTTTACAAGAGGTTTACAAGAGGCTTTATAAAGGCAAGTTCGAAATTCATATAGAGAAAATAGAGGTAAAAATACAATCAAATATTATTACAAAGCATCGCATAGTAGATAGTCCTGAGGGACCATGAAGCACGTTGATGCTAGTTTTTGCCTTGGTGGCAATTAGTGCTGGTTTTCCTGCAATAGCAAATTGCATTGAAGAATCGGCAATAACAACTTGCGCACGGGCTACAGCAGGGCAGATGACCAACACAGGACTCATGAAGCTGGATACACCTCCTTGGAGAACGCTCTTCACGGGAAGAAAGCTCCATTGATATTGCCTGCTGAAGAGAAAAAAGAAAGTTCTGATGAGGAGCATAGCAGAGGAAGCTGACCAATAACACTGGTCAGATGGCAGCCTCCAGCAAGAAGAAGAAACAGAAACAATTCTGGAGGCAATTTACACCACACACTAATTTTGGTAGCATAATTATTAAAATTAGGGTTGTCCCGATACCACTTTTTTAGGACCCCGAGTACAAGTACCGATACTTTTTTTCAAGTAGTCACCGATACCGAATACCGATACTTTTTTAAAAAACGCCATGTACCCAAATGCAGCCATGTCAGCCCCACATATTGCAGCCATGTCCCCCCACATATTGCAGCCATGTCATGTTCCCCACATATTCCAGCCATGTCATGTTCCCCCACATATTGCAGCCATGTCATGTTCCCCACATATTGCAGCCATGTCATGTCCCCCACATATTGCAGCCATGTCATGTCCCCCACATATTGCAGCCATGTCATGTTCCCCACATATTGCAGCCATGTCATGTTCCCCACATATTGCAGCCATGTCGTGTCCCCCACATATTGCAGCCATGTCATGTTCCCCACATATTGCAGCCATGTCATGTTCCCCACATATTGCAGCCATGTCATGTTCCCCACATATTGCAGCCATGTCATGTTCCCCACATATTGCAGCCATGTCATGTCCCCCACATATGCAGCCATGTCCTGTGCCCCATATTGCAGCCATGTCATGTCCCCCATACCTCCGGCTCCTCTGATTATACCGCCGCCGCCGCCGCCGCCGCCGCCGCCGCTGCTGCCGGGTTAATCCCCGTGCAACACAGCGAGCATTGCAAGTTTTTGTTGGCAAACTTGTAATACCCGCGGCGCCATGTATAGACACGCGATTGGACGGATCCATCCAATTGCGAGCAAGGGGGGAGTGTCTATGCACGTATCCGTGTATAGACACTCCCCCCTTGCTCGCGATTGGACGGATCCGTCCAAGCGTGTCTATACATGGCGGCGGGTATTACAAGTTTACCAACGAAAACTTGTAAATGCCCGCTGTGTTGCACGGGAATAAGCGGCGGTCGGCGGCGGGCGGCGAGCGGGGCGGGCGGCGAGCGACGGGGGGGGGAAGTATTCTATTTCGGTATCGGGGGTATTTGCGGGAGTACAAGTAAAGTACAAGACAACCCTAATTAAAATGGAATGTATGTTTCTTGCTAAAGAAATTCTTTTTATCAAGTTGGTATGGGTAAAGTTCCACTTTAAGGAGAGGTGGAAACGATTAGGTATTTCCCTTACAGGTTGTCTCTTTTGCTAGCTTCCTGAAACTGTCCCCTGCCGGCAGCCAATGCTGTATCTCGGAGTAGGCCAACAAGGCCGAAGCCAAGGGCAGCACTTTGCAGGGGGGCAGCATGAAAAAAGTCCCCGTCGGCTTGCGCTACACTTCTAGTGTAGCCCCAGTCTTATGAGGTGGACTGGGCCGAAAGGCAAATCAGTCTAGTGCACCCATAAAGCGCCACACTGCTGCCGGTACGATAGGGATGGTGCAGACACAAGGGACACTGACATGGTCACATGTACCTGGCAGGTAGGTAGTAGGACTATCTTTGCTTGTGTCAGTTGTACATATTAAGGAATCTTAAAGGAGTTGTAAAGGAAACATTTTTTTTTGTTGCTGAAATGACTGTTTACAGGGTATAGAGACATAATAGTTAACTGATTCCTTTTAAAAATGATTAAAAATAGATAAAAATCAGTCATAAAATGTGCCTGGACTTTCTGTTTCATTTTTCATTTAGTTTTATGCTTCTGTGAAGGACAGAGACACAGAGCCAATACAGGGCAGTGTTTGTTTTCAAAATGAAAAGATTGGTTCTGAGGGGTTTTAGACACCAGTAATCACACCTTCTTGATTAGAGACCACAGAGAGAAGCTCCCAGTACTTTTTTCATAAGAAAACAGACCACCAGGAAGTGTGCAGAACAGAGAAGGATTACAGCAGGGGTGCCCAACCAGTGGCCCGGGGGCCATGTGTGGCCCGCAGAGTCCTCTTATGTGGCCCGCGATCACCTGCTCTGGAATGGCTGGTTGGCAAGCCCATAATGCAGGTTGGCGACCTGCCATCCCAGAGCATCGGTGTTGTGAATGAAACCGGCTACCCAATCGGACCCACCATTCACTTGTATTGAGTGGCGGATGTAAATAGATTAAATAGACATGTCCGTTTACACCTGCCTACCTCCAATTCGATCTGCTAAATTATACAGAAGTGGATCCATCTCCTTCCATCTGATTGGATCAGAAGGCCCATAGAGTAGATTGGGCTGTGTCTGCTTTACATATGCAGACTGGACATAGACCTGTCATCTGCCCACTCTGTTCATTGTGGCCCGCGACTGGTTACTAAGTTGCTTAAGTGGCCCTCTGCCTTTAAAAGGTTGGGCACCCCTGGATTACAGCAACATCATAGCAAAAACGAACAATGAGGACATGAAACCAGGACTGCATTAGGGTAAAGGAAGCTATTTAGCTAAAAAGAATGTTTTCCTTTAGTGACCCTTTAATTTTATTTCTGTTGATTGCTGATGAGAAAAATAAACAGATGGATTTATTTGTTCCTGGACCACATTCACCTTCATCACTGTGCTATATGTTTTCTGCTTGACCACTGGCATGGTTATATCCATAATTAGTAGAAATTTGTACTTAAAGTAGAACTATAGGCAACACTTTTTTTTCCATCCCTTCATTTCCTGCTACATAGCCAAACAAGAAGTGAGAGGAAATATCTGCAGATTAAGGAAATCCCCCCACAAGGCCCTCAGAACTAGTGTCCCCACTGAATTTTTTTAGGGCAGGTCTTAAACAGGAAGGGGTGTGACCTTGACAGGAAGGGGTGGATCATATTTAAATTAGGGGTTGCACAAGTTTAGTCAGGCATAGGGCAGCACAAAACCTAAATACACCACCGGCGGCAGCCAGATAACTGCAAGGATTTTGAGGATCATAGGGTGATCCAGAAATCGAATACCTCC